>CATNEN010000041.1:2667500-3307500 GCA_950097015.1 Macrostomum hystrix | reverse complement strand
AGGTGGCTGCATCGATGTTCGTGGACTCGAGCTTTTTTCTAAGCTTTCTTTTCAAAAGCGTGAAAACTTAACAACGCAGAGACTGAATAGAGGGAGCATATTGCCAAACAATGCCAACTGACGATGGAGAAAGTAGCATATTGCCAAGCAATGCCAACTGACGATGGAGAAAGTAGCATATTGCCAAGCAATGCCAACTGACGATGGAGAAAGTAGCATATTGCCAAACAATGCCAACTGACGATGGAGAAAGTAGCATATTGCCAAGCAATGCCAACTGACGATGGAGAAAGAAGCATGATGCAAAGCAATGCCAACTACGATGGAGAAAGAAGCATATTGCCAAGCAATGCCAACTACGATGGAGAAAGAAGCATGATGCAAAGCAATGCCAACTGACGATGGAGAAAGTAGCATATTGCCAAGCAATGCCAACTACGATGGAGAAAGAAGCATATTGCCAAGCAATGCCAACTACGATGGAGAAAGAAGCATATTGCCAAGCAATGCCAACTACGATGGAGAAAGTAGCATATTGCCAAGCAATGCCAACTACGATGGAGAAAGAAGCATGATGCAAAGCAATGCCAAATGACGATGGAGAAAGTAGCATATTGCCAAGCAATGCCAACTACGATGGAGAAAGAAGCATATTGCCAAGCAATGCCAACTACGATGGAGAAAGTAGCATATTGCCAAGCAATGCCAACTACGATGGAGAAAGAAGCATGATGCAAAGCAATGCCAAATGACGATGGAGAAAGTAGCATATTGCCAAGCAATGCCAACTACGATGGAGAAAGAAGCATATTGCCAAGCAATGCCAACTACGATGGAGAAAGTAGCATATTGCCAAGCAATGCCAACTACGATGGAGAAAGAAGCATGATGCAAAGCAATGCCAAATGACGATGGAGAAAGAAGCATGATGCAAAGCAATGCGAACTGACGATGGAGAAAGAAGCATGATGCAAAGCAATGCCAAATGACGATGGAGAAAGAAGCATGATGCAAAGCAATGCCAAATGACGATGGAGAAAGAAGCATGACGCAAAGCAATGCCAAATGACGATGGAGAAAGAAGCATGATGCAAAGCAATGCCAAATGACGATGGAGAAAGAAGCATAATGCAAAGCAATGCCAAATGACGATGGAGAAAGAAGCATGATGCAAAGCAATGCCAAATGACGATGGAGAAAGAAGCATGATGCAAAGCAATGCGAACTACGATGGAGAAAGAAGCATGATGCAAAGCAATGCCAAATGACGATGGAGAAAGAAGCATAATGCAAAGCAATGCCAAATGACGATGGAGAAAGAAGCATGATGCAAAGCAATGCCAACTGACGATGGAGAAAGAAGCATGATGCAAAGCAATGCCAACTGACGATGGAGAAAGTAGCATATTGCCAAGCAATGCCAACTACGATGGAGAAAGAAGCATGATGCAAAGCAATGCCAACTACGATGGAGAAAGAAGCATATTGCCAAGCAATGCCAACTACGATGGAGAAAGAAGCATGATGCAAAGCAATGCCAACTGACGATGGAGAAAGTAGCATATTGCCAAGCAATGCCAACTACGATGGAGAAAGAAGCATATTGCCAAGCAATGCCAACTACGATGGAGAAAGTAGCATATTGCCAAGCAATGCCAACTACGATGGAGAAAGAAGCATGATGCAAAGCAATGCCAAATGACGATGGAGAAAGTAGCATATTGCCAAGCAATGCCAACTACGATGGAGAAAGAAGCATATTGCCAAGCAATGCCAACTACGATGGAGAAAGAAGCATGATGCAAAGCAATGCCAAATGACGATGGAGAAAGAAGCATGATGCAAAGCAATGCGAACTGACGATGGAGAAAGAAGCATGATGCAAAGCAATGCCAAATGACGATGGAGAAAGAAGCATGATGCAAAGCAATGCCAAATGACGATGGAGAAAGAAGCATGATGCAAAGCAATGCCAAATGACGATGGAGAAAGAAGCATGATGCAAAGCAATGCCAAATGACGATGGAGAAAGAAGCATGATGCAAAGCAATGCCAAATGACGATGGAGAAAGAAGCATGATGCAAAGCAATGCCAAATGACGATGGAGAAAGAAGCATGATGCAAAGCAATGCCAAATGACGATGGAGAAAGAAGCATGATGCAAAGCAATGCCAAATGACGATGGAGAAAGAAGCATGATGCAAAGCAATGCGAACTGACGATGGAGAAAGAAGCATGATGCAAAGCAATGCCAAATGACGATGGAGAAAGAAGCATGATGCAAAGCAATGCCAAATGACGATGGAGAAAGAAGCATAATGCAAAGCAATGCCAAATGACGATGGAGAAAGAAGCATGATGCAAAGCAATGCCAACTGACAATGGAGAAAGAAGCATGATGCAAAGCAATGCCAAATGACGATGGAGAAAGTAGCATATTGCCAAGCAATGCCAACTACGATGGAGAAAGAAGCATATTGCCAAGCAATGCCAACTACGATGGAGAAAGAAGCATATTGCCAAGCAATGCCAACTACGATGGAGAAAGTAGCATATTGCCAAGCAATGCCAACTACGATGGAGAAAGAAGCATGATGCAAAGCAATGCCAAATGACGATGGAGAAAGTAGCATATTGCCAAGCAATGCCAACTACGATGGAGAAAGAAGCATATTGCCAAGCAATGCCAACTACGATGGAGAAAGTAGCATATTGCCAAGCAATGCCAACTACGATGGAGAAAGAAGCATGATGCAAAGCAATGCCAAATGACGATGGAGAAAGAAGCATGATGCAAAGCAATGCCAAATGACGATGGAGAAAGAAGCATGATGCAAAGCAATGCCAAATGACGATGGAGAAAGAAGCATGATGCAAAGCAATGCCAACTGACGATGGAGAAAGAAGCATGATGCAAAGCAATGCCAACTGACGATGGAGAAAGTAGCATATTGCCAAGCAATGCCAACTACGATGGAGAAAGAAGCATGATGCAAAGCAATGCGAACTACGATGGAGAAAGAAGCATGATGCAAAGCAATGCCAAATGACGATGGAGAAAGAAGCATAATGCAAAGCAATGCCAAATGACGATGGAGAAAGAAGCATGATGCAAAGCAATGCCAAATGACGATGGAGAAAGAAGCATGATGCAAAGCAATGCCAACTGACGATGGAGAAAGAAGCATGATGCAAAGCAATGCCAACTGACGATGGAGAAAGTAGCATATTGCCAAGCAATGCCAACTACGATGGAGAAAGAAGCATATTGCCAAGCAATGCCAACTACGATGAAGAAAGAAGCATATTGCCAAGCAATGCCAACTACGATGGAGAAAGTAGCATATTGCCAAGCAATGCCAACTACGATGGAGAAAGTAGCATATTGCCAAGCAATGCCAACTGACGATGGAGAAAGAAGCATGATGCAAAGCAATGCCAACTGACGATGGAGAAAGAAGCATATTGCCAAGCAATGCCAACTACGATGAAGAAAGAAGCATATTGCCAAGCAATGCCAACTGACGATGGAGAAAGAAGCATATTGCCAAGCAATGCCAACTACGATGGAGAAAGTAGCATATTGCCAAGCAATGCCAACTACGATGGAGAAAGTAGCATATTGCCAAGCAATGCCAACTACGATGGAGAAAGAAGCATGATGCAAAGCAATGCCAAATGACGATGGAGAAAGAAGCATGATGCAAAGCAATGCGAAATGACGATGGAGAAAGAAGCATGATGCAAAGCAATGCGAAATGACGATGGAGAAAGAAGCATGATGCAAAGCAATGCCAAATGACGATGGAGAAAGAAGCATGATGCAAAGCAATGCCAAATGACGATGGAGAAAGAAGCATGATGCAAAGCAATGCGAAATGACGATGGAGAAAGAAGCATGATGCAAAGCAATGCCAACTGACGATGGAGAAAGAAGCATGATGCAAAGCAATGCCAACTACGATGGAGAAAGAAGCATGATGCAAAGCAATGCCAAATGACGATGGAGAAAGAAGCATGATGCAAAGCAATGCCAAATGACGATGGAGAAAGAAGCATGATGCAAAGCAATGCCAAATGACGATGGAGAAAGTAGCATGATGCAAAGCAATGCCAAATGACGATGGAGAAAGAAGCATGATGCAAAGCAATGCCAAATGACGATGGAGAAAGAAGCCTGATGCAAAGCAATGCCAAATGACGATGGAGAAAGAAGCATGATGCAAAGCAATGCCAAATGACGATGGAGAAAGAAGCATGATGCAAAGCAATGCCAAATGACGATGGAGAAAGTAGCATGATGCAAATCATGTGAGGTACAGACATACTTAAAAGGTGAGGAATGTGAGGGAGACATACTTAAGAGGTGAGGGATGAGAGGGGCAGACTACTTAACAGGTGAGGTTGAGACTGGATAGACTGTTAGATCGTGCCAAGCATAGCAAATCAGTGAGCTCAGTGGGCTTGAAGTCAATAAAGATAGCAGGCGGGATTCGAAGCCGAATTCAAGTTGCAGGCCAACGGGCGCCTGTCATTAACTGCAGTTTATTTTACACCTAAAAAAGCTACAGTATGCTACACCTTTTGTTCCTTAAATAGAAATAGGTCACATTTAAAAGTAGCCAGCAAACAAATTGGCCATTGGCATATGCAGTTATACCAACAATCCAGAATAAAGAGCTAAGATCTCTAAGGAAAAAAGTATTCAAGTCGTGCACAAGTACGCTTGTACAGACACAATGAAAAGCTTTCTTAAAGATATTTTAAAGCCACTTTTTCGCGACCCTTGTGCTGCGTGGTGAAGCCAGTAAATTCTATTCTGTTCAACTCGACTTAGTTACGAGAATTAACATATTCTTACGAAAGCAAACACTAAATAAATAATCACATCCATTGTCTTTAGGCCTGAAATCACTCCAGCACAACAGATAAAGGGAAAGAATTTTGCAGAATCAAGTTAGTGGATATCAGGCTGGATTATACCGGTGCAAGGGTTGAGGAATATCGCTGCCACTGAGACCGAGTCAATGCCTATTGATTGGCTTGATGAGCCTTGGCAAATCGCTTTAGCTGACGGTTGGGTTTCAGGCTCGGGTCAATCAGAGGCTTGGCGGGCAGCACAGTGGGAGTCGATTCCGCGCAATCATCGACGTCGCTGCAGTCGTCGGGTAGGCTGTCAGAAGTCTCCTTTCGGCGGGTCCCCTTGAGGAAGACGCGGTCTGCAGAGACTGCAGTCTCCTGCTGGTTTCCAAGGAGCAGCTGCTTGCTGCAGGTCATGCGCCACTCAGCTTCAACAATGTCTCGGTTCAGGTTGCGAAACATGGAGCGAATGCCTTGCAGGTTCGCATCCGGTGGCAGGCGGTGGCCCAGCACGAAGATGGTGAGGTTGTTGCGCGGCACGAAGATGCGGCCGTAGCAGTCCTGCACGGTGAAACCGCCGTTGTCCAGCTCGATCTTGTCGATGAGGTGCTTGGAGCTGCTGAGCCGGTCCCAGCCGGGAGTGTCCTCCCACCTGGGGAAGGTCACGAAGAACCAGTTTTTCTCGTCGCCAGTGTCCAGGTAATTGAGAATCTTGGTTGCCACGCGGTCCATGAGCTCTTCGATGAAGGGCGGGTTGACGGTCCAGCCGCCGTTGCACTCGGTAAAGTCCACTTTGAAGAAGCTGCCCATGCTGCCGAACTCCTCGTCTGTGTCGAAGAAGAGACTGCAGAAGCGCGCGTCTGCCTTGTCGATCATTTTCGAATTGAGTGGAGAGGCGAAACCCTCGTAGCGAACCCCCATCAGGTCGTGAAGGGCATTGTGCACAGTGATGGGGTCGCCCCACTGCAGACTGCCGGTGCCCAGAGCCTCGTACCTGATCAGCATCCGCGTGGCTGACAGAAGGCCGAAGTTGCGCACTAGGAATTTGACGCGCCAACAATGTCTGGACTTGAAGTCCGAGAGGGTCACGTGGGCCGCATCGTTATCGTCCTCAATCAGTTCGACAGTCATGCGACTTCCGTCCTCATTGCTGTCGTCTTCCAGGAACTCGTGCAGCCGCTTATTGAGCCTGTGGAAGATTTTCTTGGCGTCTTCTTTGTCGGCGCTGAACTTCTTCTCAATGCACTCATCAATCAGCTTCTGGTTCACCGGGTCCTCAATGCTCATGCTGCAAGGGAACAGGGGATAGCGAGAGTCCATGCTCTTTGCATAGTCCAGCTGAAAAGACAATAGCCAGCGGTCCAGCATGTTTTGTGCCTCGGAAAGGTTCTTCTCTTCGCTGTGGTACATGTCGCCATTGCCACCCAAGAACACTTTGACCAGAGAGCGGGCAAAGCGCCACTGCCGCAGTTCAGTTAACAGTTTTTCGTCAGGCCGAACCTTCTTGATGCCAGGCCTTGACGATTCAGCATCATTCTGAGCCGATCGCTTGCGCCTGATCTTCTGTCGAAGGTCGGTGTTCATTTTTTGCCTTTTGTCGTTGCTCCGCTAAACGATCTAAAGCTGCTCTCACTGTTATCGTAAATTGAATGGGAGCTAGCAAAAAATAGGGTAAAGCACTCTTGCAGTGAATTTTCGTTTTTCGCTTTGACTGGCCTTCTTTCCTTCTTAACCCCACACTCCACACTCATACCCACTCAGCCTTCTCTTCCTAGCCCCCCACCCCCCTTGTGGAAAGAGAAGTGGGGTGCGTCCAGGATTGAACCCTGCCAGCATGTAGAATAGAATGTACATACAGACCATGTACACTGGACTCCTTCGCTGTAAAGGGAATGACTAGCTTCACATATGTCTCTTTTCAGAAGAGTATGAATGTGCATATGGCTTGTCCTGTACGCTTTAGAATGAATAGTAATCTGTCTTTACAGAAACCAATAGCAAAGTTAAGAACTAATTATTCGATTATTCGATTGGAAAATTAGTGCTCAAATGCAGTTTCATTTCCCATGAAAAGCTTCTGCATTCCGTAAATTGAAAGAAGAATTCCCGCAGCTAACCCGATTCTTTTATGTAGTAAGTTTTGGTATTTCCGAGATATAGCACCATTTATCACTGTGATTAGGCATTCAGAAATACCGATTACTTAGGATACCAGGATTGATATCACTGAAATTGAGACTCAATCCCGGGAGCGGAATGCCTAGTTGCATCTACATTCTACAGTTACAGCGCAGAAAAGGATTTAATAAAGGATTCTTCATGTGTAACGCCCAAAGCTAAGCAAATATATTTCATCTAAGTTGTATACCAGATGAAAGCCCTTTAAAGTAATTAAAAAGTTTACATAACTTGAATCACAATACGTGCCAAAAATAACAAAAGTGCAGCGGGCAAACGTCGGCGGCCAAACGTCGGTGGAGAAACGTACAGTACCCGGAGCTCGTTCATTGTTTAAAGTCATAGTTTGTTCAGAAATAATTTCAATGAAACATTAAATTCACACATTTTGCGAACTTTCGGAAATCTTGCACCGCAAATGAAACCTTTCTATGGTGCACGATAGCCAAGTTACATTGAAGAGATGTCCCGAGGTCCATTCTATGTGGCCGCCCTAGAAGCATTGTTACGAGCCCCAAATCCCCTATAAAAGCATACAGGCTGCAGGCCATGCCATCAGGTCATCATTCGCACAACAGCGCAACGGCAGAGTTGGCAGTTATAACTAAGCCATACTACAAGTCAGCCAAAATACAGATGGCAACGGGGCCCGCTCAGAGTTGGCAGTTATAACTAAGCCATACTACAAGTCAGCCAAAATACAGATGGCAACGGGGCCCGCTCAGAGTTGGCAGTTATAACTAAGCCATACTACAAGTCAGCCAAAATACAGATGGCAACGGGGCCCGCTCAGAGTTGGCAGTTATAACTAAGCCATACTACAAGTCAGCCAAAATACAGATGGCAACGGGGGCCCGCTCAGAGTTGGCAGTTATAACTAAGCCATACTACAAGTCAGCCAAAATACAGATGGCAACGGGGCCCGCTCAGAGTTAGGCAGATTGCCTTTATTATACAACATCCAGAAAAGAAGCATTTCATACTGGGCCTCCATAACAAGCCGCCCGGATTGCATAATTTTCAAGTTATTAGCGGACCCAACATACAGTAGTGATGTTGGAATCAAAGCAAAGATCAACAATGAGGTTACGCTGAACTGCAGAGGCATTAGTTCTGCAAAAGCAATTAGAAACTACAGGAAAAAATTCGTTTCTCAGTTCGATTGGAGACAAAGAACACAGAACTCAAGCAAGCTAAGTCAATTCTATTACTCCTTATTTAAGCAATATTATTCAGCCGAAAAATATTTACAACAAAAATACAACCCGGAGTTGAGACGTACCATATTCTCGTCTAGACTAGGAAACTATAAGCTAGCTTGCGAAACATTGCGAACTGCGAGACCGAAAATTCCGTATGAGAATAGATTATGTAGTAAGTGCAAAATGATGGAAGTTGAAAACGAGGTCCACTTCCTTTTTAAGTGCAGTTGGAATATGTATAGCACCGCAGTTCGAATTTTGAAAAGAACATTTCTGGGAAAAGTCCCAATTTCGCATCCTTAACAGCAGAAGAGAAATCTAACTACATAATGGCTCAAGACGATAGGGAAACCACTGAAGCTTTAGCAAAATACATCATAGATATCTCTAAAATAAGGGAACAGCTGCCGAGACTACGAGCTCGTACTAACATTTAACAATATACATAATTTTTTTAGTCCTGGTGTCCCTTGTGTTTTTGCTGCTCTTATTTTTAATACCTTTGCTTTTCCCTTCGCAGCTCAATAGTTGATTCTTACAAAACTTCGCTTTTTATGGTTTTTGTCGAGTAAAATATTGTCAGAAAGTATATAAAAGAAAAAGTCAGCACCCATACATGGCGTGTGCGTTTTATTAATAATTAATACGAGTAATAATTGTATAAGTGCATGTAATAGGGATGAAGCTTATAGCTGCTCAATTACACCGCAAGCATGAAGTGCTTCCTTCGGACTAGTGCCAGTTTTCATTGCGCGTTAAACTCAGAACTCAACTGCGTTAAAATGTGCTCATTTATGTTTGGTATATATTTGTTTGGCCCTCGATTTCCACAAGAACTATATACCTTATGGATATAACTCGAAGCGTACGTTATTGCTGCATGCACCGAAACATAATAAGAAACGCAATTAACTACTTGACTATTATTTTACCGCTTTGCAGATTACTTACTTTTAGATACGTTTTTTGTTTCCATTGTATACGGAATCTAAAAACATACTTTTTACTTCTACTTATACGAGTATTAACAAAATGAGAAATCAAAATGATTTCGACGCTTCAATCTTGCCATAGTTTATTTCAGTCGGAAATGTCAAGCAGCGAGCGCAACTGGCAGCAATGGGGCAACCGATTGCGCCAGAACTCATTTATTTTATTTGTTTATTTGCGTCGAAAATAAATGTCAGCAAAGACAGGACAGCTCCACAGAAAGCTACTGAGACGCTCACAACACAAGTTCACACAGCAGCGGGTAGGACAGCTCCACAGAAAGCTACTGAGACGCTCACAAACACAAGTTCACACAGCAGCGGGTAGGACAGCTCCACAGAAAGCTACTGAGACGCTCACAACACAAGTTCACACAGCAGCGGGTAGGACAGCTCCACAGAAAGCTACTGAGACGCTCACAACACAAGTTCACACAGCAGCGGGTAGGACAGCTCCACAGAAAGCTACTGAGACGCTCACAACACAAGTTCACACAGCAGCGGGTAGGACAGCTCCACAGAAAGCTACTGAGACGCTCACAACACAAGTTCACACAGCAGCGGGTAGGACAGCTCCACAGAAATGAGCTTATGCTTAACAAAGCGATGCTAAGGAGAGCAGAATAACAGCGGTTAACTGAAGTCCAGGGGTACACAAAGCTCCAGCCATAACAATAAAACTATCCCAGAAACAGGCTCTGCAAAGCACTGTACGGCCATGACAATGTGCCATGAACTCCAGGTTGAATGCATACAAAGAGCACCGTGATTCAACTGGCAGGTGTTGTACTGGCCGCAAATACCTAGCATCTATTGTACTGGCATTTAGAATTGCTAAACACGGGGTTTGCTAATCTGGCGCAATGGGAATAAAGCTGTCATAATTAAATATCTTATTCTAGAACTGCAATTAGCTAAGTATTCCTGGAATTGCAAAATCAGTAAAAGAACTGAAAAAAAGACATGCGCGAAAAATTGCCGTTGACTGGCGGCCAAACTTTGTGATATCAAGCGACTGACTGAGTTACGAGCCCAGTATAAATGTACCAAATATGTAAGCTGTGATGAGTGCCCGGTCACACTGTGATGAGCGCCCAGTCACACTGTGATGAGTGCCCGGTCACACTGTGATGAGTGCCCAGTCACACTGTGATGAGTGCCCAGTCACACTGTGATGAGTGCCCGGTCACACTGTGATGAGTGCCCAGTCACACTGTGATGTTAAGTTTTAACACTAAAGCCGTGCAGGGACGGCTCAAGCGCCAGGCTGACCTACAAAAAACTCTCTTGCGGCCAGGCACCTGGGATTCGTGCACAAAGGGCAGCGCAGCTTGAACTGCGGGTTCACAGCGCAGCCCTCGGCCAGATGCTGAAGCACCAGATCAGCCAAGGCCGAGACGAAGGTCGGGCTGTCGTTGAGCGCTTCCGAGCGGAGGATGCGGGCGCCGAGGTCGCCAGCCAGCTCGCCTGCGTATTCCACGTCCAGTTCGTACAGAGTTTCGATGTGGTCGCTGGTGAAGGCGATCGGTACTAGCACCAGGTGGTCGCGGCCCTGCTTCACCAGGCCGCGGATCGCCTCCTCAGTGGAAGGTCCCAGCCACGGCAGGGGACCCACCTTGGACTGCCAGACCACTCGGTAGGGCACGCTGCCGGGGCCAACGGCTTGCGCCACCATGTGTGCGGAGACGGCCACTTCAGCCGGATAGGGGTCACCTCGGCTCACAACAGACATAGGTAGCGAGTGCGCTGAGAACAGCAGCGCGCAGCGAGCGCGGCCCTCCGGTCCCAGCCGGTCCAGCTCCGGCCGGACTCGCTCGGCCATTGCAGCAATAAAACCCGCGTGTGCTGGCCAGCGGTCGATGAGCGACCAGCGTTGAATGGCACTGGTGCCTTGCCGCTTGCGGTAATAAGCGGCCAGCGCATTGAACGAGCTGCCGCTAGTGCTGCAAGAGTACTGAGGGTACTGTGAGAAAGCTACCGCGTGGCGCACGCCGTCGCGCTCCATCGCCTCCACAGCGTCTTCGAGCAGTGGGCGGGCGTAGCGGAAGCCGACGTAGTGCCGGTGCGGCGCGGAGCCGGGGCTCAGCCGGTCTAGCTGCGCTGTCATGGCGCGGCCCTGCAGTGTTGAAAAGCGCACTAGTGTGACGTGCATGAGCTCTTCATCAAAGCATGAAGGGCTAGAAGCAAGTTAGCAGTCTGACCTGCGCCTCCGTCCACTTTAGAATCGGGCTGCCGCCGCCAATTCGGTAGTACTGCTCCTTGATTTGCGGAGTCCGCCGCCTGGCAATGTACCTGGACAGCCGGGACTGTGCCGGCAGCGGGATTAGGTCCCCGTCGCTGAAGAGGCGATGAAGGAAATCTCCAACATCATCCAGGGTTTCGGGACCGCCCATGTTCAGCATGAGGATGCCGGTCTTAGGAGCCTGGGTTTCGCCGCTTCCGCCGGAGCTGATGAGGCGGCGACCGAGGGCAGCCACTAGAGGCAGCCGCCGATAATTCAGAAAGGGCAGCAGCGGCATGCGGGCAGCAGCTGGAGTCGGATTAGCGATGAGTTTAAAAAGCGGAATCAAATGAAGTACTGAAGGATCTTTCTATTGAGTGATAGATAGTAATATGCATAAGGTCTTTCTTACAAACTTCATGCTCATACATTGTTCTCCATGTGTCAGGGAAAAATGTTTCTTCTAAAACGCAACATTACAAGGGCCAGTCTATATAAATAAAAAAAATATAAAGTAGAATTAAAGAAGAGAGAAGTACGCATTATGGCCTAAAAGCTTTCAACTATGGCCATCAAAACTCGGAAATGCCTTTTCATCAGCCTTCGATTTTCTTTCGTTTCACTTTCCTCATTAAAAAACAGTCCTCGCTAGTGGTTCAGCAGCGCCGCAAAGCCAGCAGAAAGAAGTCTTTCGATTAAGCATTGAACTATATTTACACATAAAGGTAACAGGAAGAGCTCTGGCGTCCTGGCGTTCAGCTAGTCCAACACGGTGAAGCTGGCGCAGACGGAGTTCTTGCAGAAAACCGTACTCAGAACTCCGCGGTCAGCAGGCGCAGCTTCTTCAGCAGGCGGCGATCAGGCACGTGGCCTGGCAGTGACTCCGCGCCGACCCACCGCCAGCTGCCCGAGGCCTCCACGTCGCGCCAGTCAACACCGGTGAATACGGCCCGGTGCAGAAACAGAGACACCGGCGACTTCCTGTGCTTGTAGGCATGCAGGCCGGCCGGAGAGTTGCCCAGCAGTCGGCAGCTGGCGGACAGCCCCATCACCTCCAGCAGGCGCTCACAGGCTGCCCGCAGGCTCGCATCACCTTCGACAAGCGGGCAGCAGGGGATGCATAGGTCCGCGTCTGTGCTCAATAGCAGCGCTGGCCGCATTAGGCTGGGGTCAACAGCAACCCTGCGGGATATCAGGTACGAGACAGCCACTGTGACACAGGACTGGACCGTGTGAGACAGCCACTGTGACTCAGGACTGGACCGTGTGAGACAGCCACTGTGACACAGGACTGGACCGTGTGAGACAGCCACTGTGACTCAGGACTGGACCGTGTGAGACAGCCACTGTGACACAGGACTGGACCGTGTGAGACAGCCACTGTGACTCAGGACTGGACCGTGTGAGACAGCCACTGTGACTCAGGACTGGACCGTGTGAGACAGCCACTGTGACTCAGGACTGGACCGTATGAGACAGCCACTGTGACACAGGACTGGACCGTGTGAGACAGCCACTGTGACTGAGGACTCGTATGAGACAGCCACTGTGACTGTGGTCGGCCATGGGGTTTGGCCCAGCCACTGTGACTGGGGACTGGAACTACATTCTTTACTACAGAGGGAATGTAGCCTACCTGGAAGCCAGGGTTACGGCCTGCCGCTCGGTATTCCACCGCTGCACCACGTCCTTGGCTGTGATGACGGCTCCATCCTTGGCCACCTGGACTTTGCCAGCAGCGGCGGCACTCAGGGTCCGCTTGGCCGCCTCAGACTCAGCACGGTCTCGCAGCTCAAAGTCAGACAGGCGGCTGCGCTCGAAGTCCAGCCGGGCGAACAGGTCCGAGACTCGACTTTCCAAATCGGTGAGCTCGGGCGTGAGCACTGCTTTGCGCTGGATAAGCAGCCCAACACTGAGCAGTCGGCCGGACCGCATTAGCCCAGGGCTCGTGGTGGCACAAGCCGACATCCACAAAGCAGACACAGCCGCGGACGTCGCCTGAGGTAATAACAATGCAAATCTGAATTCCTGTGAATATGACTCTGAGTTCCTGCGGGAGATCCTCAAACCCAGATGCAGATTCCAACCGCAGACTCTGAATTCTGATTTTGAAAGAAGCATGGAAATATTTAAAGCAATTAATGCAGTGAAAGTTCATTGGAAGGTTTGATGGGGCTATGAAAGCTCACTGGCAGGTTTGATGGTGCAATGAAAGCTCACTGACAGGTTTGATGGGCAATGAAAGCTCACTGGCAGGTTTGATGGGCAATGAAAGCTCACTGGAAGGTTTGATGGTGCAATGAAAGCTCACTGGCAGGTTTGATGGTGCAATGAAAGCTCACTGGCAGGTTTGATGGTGCAATGAAAGCTCACTGGCAGGTTTGATGGTGCAATGAAAGCTCACTGGCAGGTTTGATGGTGCAATGAAAGCTCCCACTAGTACTTGGTGAAAGTAAAAAAGCAGCAAAAGAAACAAGGCTGTGTGTCCATGTCTATATAGCATGAGTAGGTCGCTCGGAATCAGGGAACCTAAGTTATAAAAATGCTAAATATCACCTGCTCAGAAATGATTTACAAGGCGGCACACAGCGGATTTGATAAGAGTGAGAAAAAAGATTTAGCGAGAGCAGATCTAATCGTTTACTTGATTATGCAGTGTTGCGGCGAAGCATGCATACATACTAGTGTTGCAAGTGTAGGGGCCATGGATAGCGCTGCTTAACACTCGCTGCATACTACTGCAACTCTCAGTAGAACAGCAATCAATGGGCTGGACATATTGGACATATTCTTCGCAACTGTCAGCTAGTGGGATCATAACAGATACATCATTTGCCATGCTGCGCTGAAAGAAAAAAAGTAAAGTACAAACGCTAAGCTAAGGGAGCGTTTGCATTAGGCTGCGATAGATTGTTTAAGCAAACGAAATCAAAAGCCTTTGACCAAAGATCTGAAATCGGCTATTAATAAGTAGGAAAACGGACGACTGCGCAATATTGCGAACACAATTCCATCACTAGCAGAGAAAATATGCAGAAAGTCTGTCATTGAGCAGCATGAACTCAATATGATCCAGAAATGTAATATGGACTAACTTCAGCAACATTTAACCGTTTTTGAGTGGCAACTGCGTTCTTTTTAAGGACAGGTAAGCATACAAAAATAACGCAAGGCAAAGTGTAGCGTCACTGTGCAGAGAAAGCCGGTTCACTTCCAAAATTAGAAAGGGCTTCGTCAGAGAAGCACAACAGGAACAGGCTTCACCACCCTGGCTGCAGAGTGCTCACACTGCCTGGTCTGCCCGGCCCTGGTGCAGGCTCACATAGTAGTCGTGAAAGTACATGATGATGGCCAGGGGCTGCCCAATGATCAAGCTGAACCAAACGGCCATATTGCCCAGCTGGCCACCGCGAAGGACCCGGCTCACGAACAGGGCGAATGGAACCTGCGGGCATTGGTTGAATGAAAACAAACTTATTCAATCACTGCGAAATCATGCAGCCAACCCATTCAATCAATGCGAAATCATGCAGCCAACCTATTCAATCACTGCGAAATCATGCAGCCAACCCATTCAATCACTGCGAAATCATGCAGCCAACCCATTCAATCACTGCGAAATCATGCAGCCAACCTATTCAATCACTGCGAAATCATGCAGCCAACCTATTCAATCACTGCGAAATCGTGCAGCCAGCCCATTCAATCACTGCGAAATCACGCAGCCAACCTATTCAATCACTGCGAAATCGTGCAGCCAACCTATTCAATCACTGCGAAATCATGCAGCCAACCCATTCAATCACTGCGAAATCATGCAGCCAGCCCATTCAATCACTGCGAAATCATGAAGCCAACCTATTCAATCACTGCGAAATCATGCAGCCAACCCATTCAATCACTGCGAAATCATGCAGCCAACCTATTCAATCACTGCGAAATCATGCAGCCAACCTATTCAATCACTGCCAAATCATGCAGCCAATCCATTCAATCACTGCGAAATCATGCAGCCAGCCTATTCAATCACTGCGAAATCATGCAGCCAACCCATTCAATCACTGCGAAATCATGCAGCCAACCTATTCAATCACTGCGAAATCATGCAGCCAGCCTATTCAATCACTGCGAAATCATGCAGCCAACCTATTCAATCACTGCGAAATCATGCAGCCAACCTATTCAATCACTGCGAAATCATGCAGCCAACCTATTCAATCACTGCGAAATCGTGCAGCCAACCTATTCAATCACTGCGAAATCATGCAGCCAACCCATTCAATCACTGCGAAATCATGCAGCCAACCTATTCAATCACTGCGAAATCATGCAGCCAACCCATTCAATCACTGCGAAATCGTGCAGCCAACCTATTCAATCACTGCGAAATCATGCAGCCAACCTATTCAATCACTGCGAAATCATGCAGCCAACCCATTCAATCACTGCGAAATCATGCAGCCAACCTATTCAATCACTGCGAAATCATGCAGCCAACCTATTCAATCACTGCGAAATCATGCAGCCAGCCTATTCAATCACTGCGAAATCATGCAGCCAACCTATTCAATCACTGCGAAATCATGCAGCCAACCTATTCAATCACTGCGAAATCGTGCAGCCAACCTATTCAATCACTGCGAAATCATGCAGCCAACCTATTCAATCACTGCGAAATCATGCAGCCAACCTATTGAATCACTGCGAAACCATGCAGCCAGCCTATTCAATCACTGCGAAATCATGCAGCCAACCTATTCAATCACTGCGAAATCGTGCAGCCAACCCATTCAATCACTGCGAAATCATGCAGCCAACCCATTCAATCACTGCGAAATCATGCAGCCAACCTATTCAATCACTGCGAAATCATGCAGCCAACCCATTCAATCACTGCGAAATCATGCAGCCAACCCATTCAATCACTGCGAAATCATGCAGCCAACCTATTCAATCACTGCGAAATCATGCAGCCAACCCATTCAATCACTGCGAAATCATGCAGCCAACCCATTCAATCACTGCGAAATCATGCAGCCAACCTATTCAATCACTGCGAAATCGTGCAGCCAACCTATTCAATCACTGCGAAATCATGCAGCCAACCTATTCAATCACTGCGAAATCATGCAGCCAACCCATTCAATCACTGCGAAATCATGCAGCCAACCCATTCAATCACTGCGAAATCGTGCAGCCAACCCATTCAATCACTGCGAAATCATGCAGCCAACCCATTCAATCACTGCGAAATCATGCAGCCAACCTATTCAATCACTACGAAATCATGCAGCCAACCCATTCAATCAATGCGAAATCATGCAGCCAACCCATTCAATCACTGCGAAATCGTGCAGCCAACCTATTCAATCACTGCGAAATCATGCAGCCAACCTATTCAATCACTGCGAAATCATGCAGCCAACCTATTCAATCACTGCGAAATCATGCAGCCAACCCATTCAATCACTGCGAAATCGTGCAGCCAACCTATTCAATCACTGCGAAATCATGCAGCCAACCCATTCAATCACTGCGAAATCGTGCAGCCAACCTATTCAATCACTGCGAAATCATGCAGCCAACCTATTCAATCACTGCATAATTACGCAGCCAACCCATTCAGTCACTGCATAATTACGCAGCCAACCCATTCAGTCACTGCATAATTACGCAGCCAACCCATTCAATCACTGCATAATTACGCAGCCAACCCATTCAATCACTGCATAATTACGCAGCCAACCCATTCAATGACCTGCATAATCATGGCCAGGAAGGCCCAGAGGCGGAACATGCGCAGTGGCACCGAGACGAGCAGCTCGTGGAAGAAGGCGGACACGGCGAAAACCACAACGGAGGCCATCAGCTTGCTGAGGCCCCAGCGGTGAACCAGCGGCGTGAAGATGTGCCGCTTGGCGAAGCGGTGCACAGGGACATTCCACAGCGTCCAGAACTCGGTCACGCTCTCGCTGTTCCACCAGTCCTTGTAGAAGTTTCTGTCTCCGAAAAGCGTCAGCTCCCCAGCGACATTCAGCGCAGAGTGGAAAAACACGTAGAAGAAGATCAGCCAAATGAGGTGGTTGGGAATGGCCAGCTTCAGCAGCCGCTCCAGCACCACCGGCCACTCGGAGGCCTGCAGCGGCTTCACCGAGTTGTTCAGGATTGGAATAATCCACTGCTGAGTCAGCGCGCCCATCACCTGCAGATGAGAAGCAGGAACTGCATTCGACACCTGCTGCTCTAGTCAGAAACCAGCAACTGATACTGACTGATGCTGAGACTGTGATGTCTGCCGACACTGACAACTCCACTCTGACACTAATGTCTGTTCCCACCACTGACAACTCTAGTCTGACACTAATGTTTGTTCCCACCACTGACAACTCTAGTCTGACACTAATGTTTGTTCCCACCACTGACAACTCTAGTCTGACACTAATGTTTGTTCCCACCACTGACAACTCTAGTCTGACACTAATGTTTGTTCCCACCACTGACAACTCTAGTCTGACACTAATGTTTGTTCCCACCACTGACAACTCTAGTCTGACACTAATGTTTGTTCCCACCACTGACAACTCTAGTCTGACACTAATGTTTGTTCCCACCACTGACAACTCTAGTCTGACACTAATGTCTGTTCCCACCACTGACAACTCTAGTCTGACACTAATGTCTGTTCCCACCACTGACAACTCTAGTCTGACACTAATGTCTGTTCCCACTATGGTGAAGTCGAGCCCCACAGCTCTGCACACCTGCGTGAGGAACACGAGCTCCAAGCATCGCTTAACAAGGAATCTCTTGCGAATCCGCATGAGCCTGGGAAAGTTAAGCTCGTAGCACAAGGTGGGCACCATAAGGAAGTAGTACAGATTTCCGAATGTGAGGTTCTCTGGGTAGCAGATGAGACTGGACTGGCTCGAGGCGTCTCTCGCCAGCTTCAGCCGCTCGCTGCCACCGTCTCCGTCAGCGCCGGTGTCGGTGAGGGCGGATGCCACGCTCTTGTTCCGCTTGAGCTCCGAGCGCTTGCTGAGCCGCAGCTGTCGCTCCAGCCGGCACCAGGAGTTCACGTCTCGATAGGACCACAGCTTCAGGAATAGAATGGAGTAAATTCCCAAGGTAGGCGCGCTAAAGACTGAGTAGGGTTAGGTAGGGTGGCACCTGTTACACTTTATAGCATCAACAGAATGCGCTGCATCAATCTAAACGGCAACTGTAAACTTCCAGACTGCCGAAAAACGATAACAACAAACAAAACTTCACACCCCACTCAGCGTCCCAGCATCAGCAAGGCTGCTCACATGGGTTAGGATGGTCCCTCAAAATAATGTAGGACGGCACAAAGAGCACAGCGGACAGGTTGATCACTTGAATACAGGAGAGCAAAGGCGACATCAGCCGGAAGTTCTCAGCCAGCTGTTCCAGGCCGAAGGCAATGATGATGAATATGTTGGCCAGCAGCAGCAGGGATATGCACGGCCACTGGCCAGGAGAGGACAAGAAAATCTCCACCAGTTTGAGTGGATCGACAAGGATGCCATACTTGATGATATTCTCCAGTGCCACCCGGAAGTTTGAAACCACCAGCAGAATAAGGCCGAGATTTAGCAGGCCACGAAAGTTATTGAAGCCGCTCGATGAGGAGAACGGGCTGTCCGTCAGGCTGTGCAGCCTAGGTAGGAGGCAGAGGGGGTGGGAGAGTGGCTGTCCGTCAGGCTGTGCAGCCTGTAGGAGGCAGAGGGGGTGGGAGAGTGGCTGTCCGTCAGGCTGTGCAGCCTGTAGGAGGCAGAGGGGGTGGGAGAGTGGCTGTCCGTCAGGCTGTGTAGCCTGTAGGAGGCAGAGGGGGTGGGAGAGTGGCTGTCCGTCAGGCTGTGTAGCCTGTAGGAGGCAGAGGAGGTGGGAGAGTGGCTGTCCGTCAGGCTGTGCAGCCTGTAGGAGGCAGAGGGGGTGGGAGAGTGGCTGTCCGTCTGGCTGTGCAGCCTGTAGGAGGCAGAGGGGAGGTGGGGAAACGAAACAATTGCTCACGGCTTGTCTGGCGCCATCTCCTTGATGGCCCGCTCCAGCGTCTCCATGTCCTGCAGTCGGTTCAGGCTGCTGCTCCGGGGCATACGCCGCCTGGACTCGGCTGCTTCGACCTTCTTGCCAAAGCTTAAGTCGTCCTTGGCGCCGTTCTTGCTGGATTCCTTCGCACCACTGTGGGGCCGCCTGCGAGTCTCAGCAGACATTGTGGGCCCAGCCGGCTTTGCTGATCAGCAAACTGGAAGCTGGCACTAATTTGCTGAGCAACTTACCTGAAGTTATTTAGCCACTTGTTGTTTTACATAGTGTATTACAAGCCTTGAAATACTATTAGAGTCATGGCACAAAGGCTTCAAATAATTTTTTCTGGGAGTCGTTTTTTTATAGCTAGGTAGACCATAAACATTACTGGACTGAAAAACGACAAACAACAATTAACTACAAAAGCAAAAGAAAATGCATACAAAGACTGTGAAATTAAATTGAAGTATACAATACATACTACAATACAAATAATAATATATTGACTATATATTGTTAAACATGCAATATTTCTGGCAGTTGGCATTTAGGCAATGCACATTGATGCACAAGCATAGCATACACTAAGGTCTCTGCACACAAGTATGCACTAATGAAAGTGATGATCAACAGTTAGAGTAGATTATCAACCTGGGCGACGATCTGTGAATGGTATAACCTAACTGTATGAGCGTATCTTATTTTGTAACATTAATATATCATATACCCTTAGGGTTAAAATAGGGTGCTTTTCAGTGTAGGGTCAGGGTTAGGGGACAGAAACAGCACATAGAGGGCACACAATTGGCGCACAGACAGCACACAGATGGTGCACAGATTGTCCTTCCAAAATTTATTCAAACACATGCTGTGCCACTTTCCTGACTATGGCTCCCAAGATTTAAAGCAAGTACTTGAATGTTAGCAAGTGAGCAAGCAAAGTGATTTATTTGACCATACAGTGGCAACTATATTGTTTAATGTTATAGTTTAGTTGTTACAATAGCTATCATTATATGAACATACATGCGCAACCTCCCAAATCTTAGCCAGCCGTGAGACTTAGCTTGCTCTCATTTGCAACTTAGTTTGTTTCATTGCTCAATTTATGACTTAGTTTGCTCTCATTTGCTCTTTTTTTCTCTCCCCTTTTTCCTTTTCTTCATGCCTTCCTTTTTTGTCCCTTGGTCCCCCCTTTGATTTTTTTGCACTTGGTCGATTGGTTTTTGCGACTTACCTTGCTTGGCACTCGTTTCACCCGGCCACTTCGGCTGGGTGTTGCACATGTATGTTATATGAAGCTATACTACACATGCACATATCATTCAAGCTTGAGACAAAATTTGTTATTTAATTTTCAAGTAGAATATAATCTACCCTTACTTATGTTGATATAGCAACAAGCTAAATAGGGAGAGAAATAATTTAGTTGTCAGTGTATAAAATGTAACTTTAATAAGTTTTTTCATGCTTGCCAATTTAGACAAAATTTGAAGTTAACAAAAGGTTCTATAGAATAAGTTTATATAACTTCAACAATACTTATTATAATAATGAAGTATACATAAAGTAAACATGTAGAACCATTAACTAAATAAATTTTATGTAGTTTGTTACCTACATTATATTAGCTAATATATTTTTAGGCCCACACTTAAGATCATATTGTGTTGTGTGCATGTGCACCAGAGATTTCTGGTAAGAATTTTCTGGCAGAGCAAAAAATTCCTATTTTTTTAGTTTACATTAATTCATTTAATTCCTTAATTCACTCTTAATTCATATCAAAGATGATCAACAAACATAGTGTATACAAAGAGCATTATTATGTTAGGCTTACATTGAAGCAAGCATGAGAAAAATTACACCTCACAGTTAAAGCTAGCCATATAGCATAGCCAAGTCTGTAACTTCTTTGTAAATCATAATGGTATGTTTAACACATACAAGGGTGTATGTACACGTATGGCAACATCTCAATTTCTCCGAAACTATAATTTTGCTGTTGTTTAGTCTGGGCCCTGACCAGTCCCAATCGGGAAGGCCAGTCAATGCCGAAGCTCTTGCATCAAGAAGAATATATATTTGAGATTACAAAAATGCGATAAATATTTTAGTAAAAATTAAATTGGCAAATAAAAGTAAAAATGAGATTCTAATAATTTTTGTAAATATTCGGATGATTAAAACGCACTTTTTGGACAATGTCTCCGAAACAAATTATGTAAGCAATGCAGTTTACTGTCTACAGAGAAAGCTTTAGATTTCCTAGTAAACTTTTAATCCAAAGTCAATAGTTATAACAAAATGTTGTTCTTTTGGGCAGGAAGATGGAAATTAAGTTTTCTGAAACTCTTAACTTTTTTCAAGTTAAGCGTTTTTTAACATTTTTTGTTTAGAGCATTGCTTCAAATGTAATTTTACCTCTGCTAGATTTTTGGTACGACTCTTAGGTCTTTTAGGTCTCTTAGGAATTTTAGGTGTCGCTGATTCACAATTCATCCACCATCAAAATGAAACAAGCGATTGCACATTCTTTTTAATGACTATTCATTTGAAAATAATAATATGTACAACAAAATAATGAGTTATTCAATCGAATTAAGATGAAGCAAAAAGTCTCACTGCACGCCACCCCCCTTGCGACCACGGAATACTAAAACTGCGGTTTCGCGCAGGTGATCCAGTGATGCCGGCATCCACAGCGCGGCCTCTACCGGAGAGTAGAGTGGGTGGAGAATTGCTCATCCGGTGGCGAACAAGCTATGTATCGAACAAAGCTGACAAGTGGTAATTCTCAGGTACGGTGGCCGGGGCAGTTTATAGCTACGGAAATGCTCCGCAAATAACGCTCCGGAGGCAGAAAGGGCATTTCACTACTGCTGACTTTGCGTTGCAGATAGCCATTCCTATGGAGAAACAGCCATGGCCAGAGAGGTCCATGGTGACTGCTCTGATGTCCCTGTGGATAATTCCAAGCCAGGGCTTCCAAGATGCCGCAATCGGCTGTATTGACCTATCCTATGTTTGGATGACACGCTGCAGTGATTAATCCGAGAGGTGACAATAGCAATGGGGTAAAGAGCGCGGGCAGGGGGCCCCATCGAGTCTGCTTTGGCAAGGCTTTTGGCCAGTTCGATCGTTACTATGTGGCCCGAGGCCGGGGGATTCCCTAAAAATACCTTGTTACAGGGTTCGAAGCGATGGAGCTGGTGAGCGTGCATCCAAGGGCGACCGCGCCTTGGTTTTCCGAGTGGTACATATGCTCCGTAGACTTTTTGACAGATCAGTTCCAGGATGCAGGAGCTGATGGCAAGAACTTGTTCTGGAAAACGTAGAGCTAGTGCCAATCTGCTATATAACTCGTATAGTTCTACCTAATGACACAATACAGTAGCCGAATCCAGAGACAGAGTTGATTTGGGACCAGTCTGTGAACCAGTGGATGCCCATGATCTCGCACCTTTTGTCGGTGCGGAGTGCTGATTTTGAATCTGAGCGTCTGGGCATGGCGTGGGTGGAATTCGGTCCATAGGATCAGCAGGCTTCTTGCCGTGTCCAGGTACCGCAGGCTAAGGTTGCGATACGGCCGGAGGTTCCGCTCGCTGAAGGTAAGCTGCTTCTGGATGGAGACACCCGCGTTACCCACCTAAGATGAAGAGCAGTTTTCATCGCTTCCCCCACAGATAAACAGATCCAAAAGGGGAAGGTCCAGCAGGGCATTCAAAGGGGGTAGAGGGTGCTGCACTCATGATGGCTTGACAAGCGCCGCCCTATAACGCATAGTCTAAGGCCCCAAGAAGCATTCTGTCGCCAGGGCACTGTTTCAAATGAATTCGGCAAAATAGCATAATGTCCAGCAATTACCCGTGGTTCTAAGCGAGCCGCTCTTCCAGTTTTTCTATCAGTGAGTGCAGCTTTGACTTTTTATCGAAAGTGAGCGTTTTAACTTTTAACTGCATGCGCAAGAGTTAGGGCGGGAGTTCCAGTTCAGCACTCATGGCACCCTTTTCAGACGGGGCTTTCCTGGTCTCACGCTTGAAGTCATGAATCACGTCCTGGATAAGCGGGCAGGTATGCTGGGTCTTTTTGGATGGTTTCCGCTGGAGGGATTTAACCTTGCGCCAGAGGATTTCAAGCGCCGGATTCCACCAGGGTGAGAGTTTTTGCTTTTTAGGCCCCAATCTGACGCCCCTATCTGCTCGGTTGTTTGAAAAAACCTAACAAAACCCGCCATATGAAAGCCCCTTTAATACGCTCGTGGGATACTACGGACGCGACTGACGGATGCTAACAACTTACGAATTAGGTTAATCTTTAATAAGGGAATAAAAAATTGCACAGGAAGCGACTTCGTTAGATAGCCGTTTTGGTAAATGTATGTGGCTCTATAATATGCCGGAGCCAGACTTCAAAGAATGAGTTTTGTGTGCCAGTTTAGTCTCATACTTTCAACTCGCCATAGGAGAATACACGCTTGTACAGGA
This sequence comes from Macrostomum hystrix, assembly GCA_950097015.1. Taxonomy (NCBI): domain Eukaryota; kingdom Metazoa; phylum Platyhelminthes; family Macrostomidae; genus Macrostomum; species Macrostomum hystrix. Next base: position 3,283,516 of record CATNEN010000041.1, on the reverse strand, counting down.
GGCCCTTGCTTTAACTCGATCAGTTTCCATGATGCAAAGCATAGCGTCCGAGTTACAGTAGTCAGTTTGAGGGGCCGCTGCACGGCAGTGAGCAAACCACAGAGAAAAGACTCTTCGCCTTTCAGTTTCGCCTCTATTATGATTGCGCGGAGTGGGCAGAGTTAAGAAAGGTGCTCACTTGAGTGTTATGCCTTTGGCTGATAAAGCGCTTCAGCACATCGCATTATTTTAATTCGGACTCGTATAAAATCTTGCGTTAGGTATCGTGTGGCCTGCACACTGCCAACCACTGTTGCCGCACGGTATGAAAAGTAGAGCCAGAGCCGCAATAGCAAGAGAGGCAGGCAGCAGAAAGCAATTGGTCTCCGGCTTGGGGTGGGACTGGAAGTACAGTAGGGAGGCAGGCTGCCGTGGCAGGCCCGCATAAGAGACTTGGGCGGTCTGCTTTTCTCCGTGCGTTGAAAATTAAGCAAGCGATTCCTCTTTCTGCCGCCAACAAGGACATTGTTCTCGTATTATTATTAAAATAGACGGAGCCAAAAGGTAAGCATGTCATCATTGAACTGCTGTGAGCGATCGGAACTTTCATGAGCTGAGTGATTTTTAATATCCCATTTTTCTTAGGAATCAGAAAGGTTTCCGTGATGTAAAATTAAATACTCATATTTCCGAATGCTTAGCATTATACAGTTGTGAAGACATTCATAATAACATTCACGATAGCGTTCAAATTCTAAACAAAAGTTCAATTCTTTCCCACACCTACGCCAATCAACAAGTAACAAGATTCAATACAAGTTTATGTGAGCTCTCAAACTTTGGTTTAAGTTTTTCGTTTACTGGAACAAAATAATATGTTCGCAACTACTGTTACGACTGTTCCTTCTAGACTAGACAATCGAATGAACCAATAGAGCAATAAGATAGTTTAAAATGTCCTGATGCGAAAATCCGAAAGCAAAGCTGCTTGCACTAAAATTCTTTACAAGGAACCAACTAGAAAGATATTCCGATGCTCTTTTTAAAGTAGCATGATGCGCATATATAACTTGTTATTTCAAAACAATAGCTTATATTATTTAGTCATTATCACTAAGCGCAATAATTAGGGGCCTAAAATCTATTAAAATGGCTTAACTTAGTATACGTGTAAACTAATGAAAGTATTTGAACATGTATTCAACTTCAGCCTGTATGGATACGCAGCAGCGAGAGCTCTTGTTTCAAGCGCTGATGCAGCTGGGCGCTCTGTTCGGCGCATCACCTGACGACCTCCAGAGCATCGATAGCATGCCTTCCAACGTGAAAATATTCTTGGAAGCAGCAGCTGAAGGCAATAGACAGCAGTGTCAGTCCTTTGTGCGCAAGGGTGGCGATCCAAATGTGCGAGGCAGCAAAGGCGTGACGGCGCTTCACGTCGCTGCGCATGAGGGAAAACTGGATATGATGCAAGAGCTGCTGAAACTTGGGGCCGACATTGAGGCCACCGACGATGACGGAGACACGCCGCTCATTCTGGCCGCCTTGAATCGACAAGATGAAGCCGCTGACCTGCTCATTGAGAAGGGAGCCAACGTGAGGCATCTTAACAAAAAAGGCCTTTCAGCGTCTGATGTTGCACTGACAAAGCGCAATCTGACGATGGTGTTTGCACTCGAGGGCGTCTCGCACTGCCTACACTACGATGCTGAGATTCACGATAAGACTCTGATGAGCGCCTCTCAGGAAGGAAACACTCGCGTTATAGAGTTTTGGCTGCAGAATAGTCCGGATCGCAAGGCCTTTGACCGGCAGCTTGGCCAGAAGCGAACCATGGCCTTTATCGCGGCACTAAACGGGCACTTGGACATCATCGAATTGCTGGCAGCAAAAAAGGCAGACTTTGAACTGGCTGACGACCGAGGAAACACTCCTCTTTTCTGTGCAGCTCAGAACGACCACTTCGAGGTGGTGCAGTTCATGCTTGAAAAGCGCTGCAACGTGAACCACGAGAATAACTCTGGTAGAACACCAATTTTCTCGGCTGTGAACAACGGTCACGAAGACATCGTGCGCGCGCTGATTCGGAGCGGAGCGCACGTGGACCATGAGGACGAAGATGGTAGAACACCGTTGGAGTGCTCAGTGAAGCAAGGCTCGGTGGAAATCTTCAAGATCCTCGTGGAAGCTGGTGCTGATCCGAAACATGTGAACTCCAAAGGTTACGACCTAGCAATGAGTGCAGCGGACTCATCAAACCTGGAGATGCTTAAGGAGTTGAAAAAAATGGGCGTTTCACTGACACGCGTCAATGCAAGGAACGGTGAGACAGCTATGCTAGGCGCTTGCCAGGTGGGTCCCGATGAGGTCGTGAAGTACCTGCTAAAGGAGGGCAGTAACAAAAACCATAGGAACAAGCGTGGCATCAGTCCGGCGCTGCGAGCCGCATACAACGGCCTCACTGATGTCGTGACAGCTCTAGCTGACGAGGGTGCTGACATGGATATCGCTGATAACGATGGTGACACACCAATTCTTTGTGCTGCGCAGCAGGGCAACCAGGAGATGGTTGAGCTGCTTCATCGACTCGGTTGCAAGATGTCGGCCAAGAACAATCGTGGCAGAACTCTCGTCTGGTTCGCCGCAAAGAGTGGCAATCTCGATCTGGTGGAATTCCTGAAGGATGCTGGCGCTCCAATGGACGCTCCAGACGCCAACGGCAATACCCCACTGATGGTAGCAGTCATGGAAGGCTCGAGCACAGAAGTGGTCAGCTTCCTTGTTCGCTGCGGCTGCAGCGTCAGAAAGCAAAACCAGAAAGGTGAAAATGCTGAGGCGCTGGCCAAGAAAGCGGATCAGGCGGCCATGCTGACAGTCCTGATGCAGACTAGGAAGGAACCGGGCGCCCGGGAGAAACTGGCCGAGTCCGGCTTCTATCGACAGAGCCGCGGGCCCCAGCGCCAGAAAGAAACCACTGAGATGCCCTCGTAAGTCTATCGTTGGTTATCGCAAAAAATATATTGGTCTTGTTGAGTTGTGAAACCCTGATTGTTTTGAACACGGATGCAAAAAGGTTTCTCTATACGCTTTGCAGCGCCGTCGGAAGTGGCCTGGATCCTAATTTTAAAAAGTGGAACATCATGTGCGAGGAGGACGGCAGTAAGAAGCCTATCGGCGAGGGCGGGTTTGGCATGGTGTACAAAGCCATCACGGACAAACATCAGTTTGTGGCCGTAAAGATCGTGAAGCTGCGGGGCATGATGAACGACCAGGTCACTCGGATCATCTCCCAGGAGAAGAAAGGGATCGAGATCCTTAGCGGCATCAAGCATCCTAACATCTTGGTCTTTTTAAAGTGCGAGCAGCAGGCCAACGGGGACTTTTGTATCTTCACTGAGCTAATTTCAGGAGTTAGCCTCCATGATCTGATGAAACGTCAAAGGCAGCCATTTGATGAGTCTGGTATCCGTAAATTTTCTCGTCAGGTATGGTTCAATTATTTCCTGTGCTGCTATATTTTCTTTGGGATTTCATCGTCCCAATGTAAAACCCTTTTTAAGATGCGCGAATATTATTCCAACGACTCTCATTGCTTGTCATTCCTCAGATCTGCGAAGCTCTGAACTTCTTGCACACCCGAAAGCCGAATGCCGTGCTACACAGAGATATAAAGTGCTCGAACGTGATGTTGTCCAACGAGGGCTCCGTTAAGCTGATTGACTTCGGCCTGGCGAAGGAGATCATCTCCACCACAGTGGCTTATTCGAGCACCAGCCAGTGCGGAACGCTTTGCTTTATGGCACCAGAGCTGTTAGACAGTAGCGCCGACCGGGTGATCTACTCGGCCAAGTCCGATGTGTGGGCCTTCGGCTGCACCGTGTATGAGATGGCGCACATCCTGCCCCCAAACTGCCGCCTGCCACAGGGTCAGATGATCAAAGCCATCGTCTCCATGCCGATGCCGCAACTCCCATTAGGCCGATGCTCCAGGAACCTGCATGACTTCTACTCCAAGTGCGTGACAAAGGATCCTGGCGCGCGCCCCAGCATGGAGACCCTCCTGCGACATCCCTTTCTCGCAGGCAACTGACCCAAATGAACTTCCCTAATCACCTAATCAACAAAATCGCCGGTCTATGAGCCTATGGACTGCTTATCAAGTCATCTGCGCCAAAAATAAGGCAACCGTTAAATTCGCAAAACTCATTCATTAATCAGAGTTCTCTCAAATTACTCAAGATTAACAACTTCAAAGTCAAAGTGCATACATGCTTTAGCATGTTAACATTGGGCTCAGCAAGGTTAAGGGCTCATTCACACTGCCTTCAAAGGAGCTGGAATAGACAATTGTACGAGTACATACTTTACATTATTTTACATAGTTGTGCATACTTTTTAATAACCATATACGAAGTATTTGAATATCAAATAAAGGTACATCTAAAACTAGTGATTTGATGGCAGTGTTAAACGGGCCTTTATTGATAAGCGTGGCCCCATACGGCATGCCTGTAAATTTTCAGACTCCGTGTAGTGACATTTTCAGTATCCAGATTAAATGTCGATTATCGGGCCTGAGAGCGTGTGCTCATGTGCGGCCATCCTCCTACCAATAGAAGCATAAAAATTGTCGGGCCTGAGAGCGTGTGCTCATGTGCGGCCATCCTCCTACCAATAAAATCATAACAAAATTATCTTTCCTAATACTTGGTACACGAGTATAAACTTGACTGTGCACTGTCGAATCCGATTATTTCTGTTATACTGCTGAAAAACTGCTACAAATCATAAGTGTATTTTTCCAAATTTAGGTTTTACGTAACATACGAGTACCTAAAGATGAAGTATGATTGAACATGATGTGCCTTACAGATTATTGATGATTGATATTCTATTTTCTTGAATCAACTCGTTCTTTATTTTTATAAAGTAAAAAGTTTTTATTAATGTAAAAAATAATAAAGATTAGAATATTATATAAATATAATATTTTATCCCTTTCATTTTGCCAATGCCATTTAAAATCTTAGCATGAAGCCACGCCAAAGGTGTGCCTCGTAGAACGCTTTCGGAACCAAACTGACGGCTGAGCCAGTGTCGAGTTCGAAGTGAGTCGGCACTTTCTCCACCTGCAGTGGCACCAGGATCGGAGATTTCGAAGCAGTTGAGAGGTGGTGAATCAGCTTAATTTCGTTATCCGTTTCGGAAGCCTCGGCTTCGTCGAGCAGCTTCACGGACTCTGGAGACCGACAGACCTTTTTGAGATGACCGACTCTGCCACAGCGATGGCATTTCGCGTTGCGAAACTTGCAGGTCTGGCGTGGATGAATGCCGCCGCAGCTATCACAGCTGCCCGCAGTGGATGATGTAGCTCCAAGCGAGACCTTCTGCTTGTCGACGCGTTGTCTCCAAGCTGGTCCAGTCGAACCCGAATTTGCGACTCTGTTGGTGGCAGGAGGGCGCGCCATCTCGCTGGAGTATTTGAGAGCCGACTCGAGGTCAGTGGCCAGCTTGATCATTCCGCTGTACGAATGGTCGGAGCTCTCCAAGAGCTTGGCGCGGACGGAGGGTGTCGCTCTGCATGCCGAATAGAAACTGATCTCGGAGTCGCTCTTCCAAACACGCGCCGAATTTGCAGTGGGCTGATGCGGACTTGAGCCCTGCTAGGAAGTCAGCAAAGGACTCTTCCTCGTGCTGGAGTCGGCGTTGAAACTTGAAACGTGCCACGAGCTCTGACGGTGCTGGAGAGCAGTGGTTCTGGAGAGTTTCTTGCAGCACCTCGTAGGATAGGTCCGTCAATTTTTTTGGTTGGCACAGATCTCGAAGCAGCTTGTAGTATTTCTCGCCGATAGCCATGAGAAAAGTAGCACGCTTGGCTTCGGAAGTCTCGATCTTGTTGCGTATGAAGTATTGCTCCATTCTTTCCACGTAGATTTCTAAGTCTGAGTCGTTTGAGAGCTCAGGAATCTGACCACATGGCCTCGTCGCCATTGAGAGAATCGAGAGAATCAGTCAGCAGTTTAATTGTCGGAAAGGTACGCGCTCACACTCGCTTGCAGCGCGGGTCATTTATATTATTTTAACAGCACGTTGGCATCCACGTACATATATTAATTGAACAGTATCAATGTACATACTGGCTAGGATAGGCAGGTAATAAATTGACAACATGCTCAGGCGTACAGTATTCCACTAAATGAAAAGTATGCTGCGGAGCTCTCACAGCCTCATCATCAGGCCAGGATTTCAGCTCTCTGCTCATTGACAAGCTGGGTCCCATCCTAGCGACTGATCCGAAAACCCGCACTGCCAACAAAAAAACAACAACCAGACTCCGCGGTCAAACTGGAAGACGTGCCCCATGATCGATGTCCGCCCCGATGGTCACGGCATCACCCGCAAAGTTACTGTCCGAACGAGTATTGGTCACGAGTCCCACCGTGTCATCAAGCATCTCGTCCCTCTAGAGGCCGACTGCGGCCAACGCGGACAAGGCTCCACTTTCAACCGGCACGGTCGACGCGGACAATCCGATGCAAAGTGACCGGGCTCGCCAACTACTCCGTGACTCTCTTTTCAACATCGCGAAACTTCGCCCCCACCCTGTCAGAACTGCCTTTCCTCCAGAATTTGCTTTGTGTTCTCTTCCTTTATTTTGCACTGCCCGTGAATTTTATCCTATTTAGGCCTAATAATTTCTCTAATCAACTATTAATTGCGCTTCTCTTCAGTTTCTTATATCTTCATTTAGCTCATAGACTCTGTTCATCTGGCCCGCCCGCTCGTCATACAAAACTTTTGTATGTCTTATTTCCTCGCCCGATAGAGATCCCAATTTCGTTATACTCGTACTCAAGTCGCTCTGCCTATACTAACCAGTTTTACTCGTATTAAAGTGCTTCACAAAAGGTTCTCGTTCTCTAATTATAACATGCGAGTTAAATCCATCTATCATCATTTAAGTTGACTTTAAGTTGAGAGCTGGCTCATCAGCGCTGGTTGGCATTAAAATAGTCCTTCAATCAGAACGCACGTTTCGCTAGCCGCAACCCAGCCGCATCACTTTTTAAAATCACTTGTACCGCATGCAAAATCCGTCTTTCCTTGTACCACACGTTAGATAATCTTCACATTGCTAATTGTGACGAACTAGAGTTTGTGTGCAGACGAGTTTTCCCAGAATAAAAAAAGAAATCTTGTAAGAGCAAAAACGATTTCTTTTAATGACAACCACGGCTTGTCAGCGGCAGCGCCAGGGTCCCGGTTCCTTGTTCTCGAGCTAGTCTCCAGCTAATTAAACTGTAATAATTATTTAAAAGTCGGCACTACTTAACTTTAGCTAATATTTCGCTCCGACGACGCTCGCACTTACGCCACAAACCGTCCTTTCAAAATATATTTAAGTTCGCGCCAGATTTCTAAGAAAGATGAAGTTAACAAAAATAAATAGTGACATCGTTACATAATCATGTCCCTTTTGAAGCCTTCAAATTTCCGGATTAAAAAAATCGGTGCGGCTGGCATTGGGCAGATCACTTGCGTCCTCGCTTCTGACTAGATTCTTGTACCGTTTTTACTTTATAAAATTTCAGCAAAATGCGCATCTTTTGAGCTCAAAATTTGATCTGAATGAGCATTAATATGCAAAAAATCATCGTCTGAAGTTTTAATGAAGTCATTCCCGGTAGCAAATTGTCTTCTCTCTCAAAAAATAGAATAGATGCGGCCTGTAACACACTTGTGTACACCTCATAGGCCCTATTTTAATATCTGGCTGCAATTGATTTTAATTTATTTACGTTTTACTTTTTTATATAATATTATACCACTTCACTAGGTTTAATAACTATAGCAGTTATACGAGTATATAACTGGGCCCAGAATTATACTTATGTAAACATAACATTGTATAGCATGTATAGTGTCAAAGATTAAACATATTAAGCAACTGCTTGGAGCTTAGATAGTTCGACTAAGTTTATGCTAAACACATTAGCTAAATAGCTGAGTCAATGAGCATTACAAAATTAATTCGCGAATTTCCGTGTAAATTAAATGAGCACATTCAAATGTGGCAACAAAAATTGCACTGCATATCGACATAGACTAGTGTTTTATATAATATGACACCAACTGATGTGACACTTAAAATCGAATGCTGAAAATATTTTTATTCTGCGTGGTGGCCACAAATGTAATAAGTCATTGTATTGTGCCTATGGCTTAAAAAACAACCTCAATATATTAGTCTCATTTCAGTTCTCATTGTTTTATTTTTTGTAGGGCCTAACTTTATTATTGCTTTTATATTTAATAATATCTGTTATCTTTTCATGGAATATATTAAGAGCCTATAAAACTAACGCAAGTTATTAAACAAAAGAAATGATCAATTGAGGTACAACAGAAAATGTAGCTATACTTGTGAAGATTTTGAAGATTTAAAGAATATGCACTGGCAGATTTATTTGAATTATAGCAGTACACCACAGCAAGTCAGCAACTGAACTTTGATGCTAACATTAGGCCTATTATTTGCTTATTTTTAAACTTAAATTACTCTATTAATTTACTCACCATCATTAGGCCTACCTTCATGTTAGCAATGCCGATATCCACATGTTCACTTGATGCTCATAGTATGGGAAATTTACATTGGTGACTAACTATACACTATTCCCTACTGTTATAATTGCTTTTGCAGCCTTTTATACAAAACTTCCATGGCATAATGTGAAAACAGATTCAAAGTTGTGCTCCAGACTTTCTTCTATAGAAACTAAAAAGAGAGGCCTATAATAAATAAGCAAACAAATGAAATTTAAAACAAAAGATAATTTATTGAGGTTGTTTAGAATCAGCCATATGCACAATTTATCCAGCCTTCTGATCAAAGTATGCAAAATTCTGGAGTAGGGTAATGTATCATCAACCAAACAGTGTATCTTCAAAACTGAACAAGAATTTTGACTCCTTCCTTCGTCTCGTGCAAGACAGAAACAAGCTATTGTGTTTCACAGAACAACTAATTTGAAAGGTAAATACATTATCTACAAGCTTAGGCATGACATGCAATGAAGCATTTAGAGGAAAGAAAGATATTGATGTTTCAGTTGAAATTTTTATCACAAAATGATACTTTTTAACAACATTTTTTCAGCATGTACTTTAGACTAAGATTGTATGCAGTTGCTTTCCAATTAAATTACCATAAATGTAGTTATTTATAGTCTGAAAAATGCTTTTTTAAATGACATAATTTGTGATAGATCACTCATGATAGATTAATAAGATTAAACCACTCACTCAAATTGTAAAACCAAATATCAAATTCTCTTTTAGGTTTAAAGATACATGAAAATCATAGTTCGGTTTTAAATGAAAAACACAAATAACATTTGTTAAGACAGTGATGCCACTCCCAAGAATGGGGGTTTGATCAACACCAGAGTTAAGTGAGATGCTTGTGTCACATATATGATAGTGGCACCTACTATCATTCATAGTGGGTGCCAGCTGCATCAGCTTCCATGTAAAGCCACTACCAGCATAATTGTGGCTTTATCAATAATAAAAAGAAGATTAGGTGCATTATTGACTAGATGGCAGTAACTGATGAAGGTCAGGCTCTGAGCTACACTACAGAATCTTCATGCTGTTAAGCAGAATTAGTTTCGATGTTCATTCTCTGCCTGCTTTGTACCAAATATTTCCTGCCTTACCATTGACCTGCCACTGCCCTATCATTCTTACACAAGTAGCTCACAGTATGGCACCTCAACTTTTCTCTCCTTCCTTTGCATGGTTGCTTACAGATCCCACATGAACAATGCGGCATCCTCATCTAACATCCAACTGTGTGTTGGATGTGCTGCATCTTTTAAAAAGCAGTTTGAGACAGCGATACTTTTTCTCTAAAGCCACAAATTGCTGGGTTGTCTCTGCTCTTTCGATCTTCTTCTTTGCCTCCCTCAACCTGGGAGCTCTTTCTCTTCTTGATGATGAGACCAATGCACTAAAAATGACCACAAGTTGTGCCAGTTATTTACCCCTGCGAGGTGCCAAAAGAGGTTTGCAAACTAGTGCCAAATCTGGATGCTTTACAAGCCACTAATTATGGCCAAGGCATTAATTTAAATACTACTTAAATGCTATTAATATAATAAACGTACGAGAATTGATTCGTCAATTACAGCCTTCTTCTGGAGTCAACTGTTCACAAATGTCAACTCAGCAGCAGCAGCCTGTCAATATTCTGTGCGACTTCTGTGGTGATCAGCCTGCTGTTGTAGCCTGCTCTGCTCCTGGTTGTAAGCAGCTCTGCCACACCTGCAACTCTGCCTGGCACGGCCACCCCGACCGCCGTGATCATAGCGCCAGCTGGAGGCAGATCCTTCACGTTAGAGCAGCAGCCAACCTTGGCATGGCCTGCCCGCACTGCACATTCATCAATACTGAGCAAACTGCCTTGTGTGCCATGTGCTCTCAATGCACTCGGATCAGTGGAGCTCAGGCGAACGAGTCTAGTCAACGCGATAATAAGGCAGCTGAAGAGATTCCGTGCCCGACCTGTACCTTGCTGAACCCTCTAGGCGCCGCGAGGTGCTGCCTGTGCAAAGCGCTGCTGTCTTCGGACGAGGATCAGCACTCCGAATGGCGCCGTAGAATGAGGGCCGACGAGCGGCGCCAGATGGACCTTGTCAACCGACTGCGCAGCGAATACCGCGGACTGGCTGCTGTTGCCAACGAGCTGCGTCCACCATCAAACCAGCACCAGCATCTGCATCTGCAGCAGCAGCATAGAACGGCCAGCAACTGCTTCAGTTGCCCCGGAAGGCATGTCTCAGCCAAGAGGCGCAAGTGACAATGACAAGAGGCACGAGTGCTGCAGCTTTAGTTGGTGTGTATCCACGAGTGCTGCAGCTTTAGTTGGTGTGTATCCAAGAGTGCTGCAGCTTTAGTTGGTGTGTATCCAAGAGTGCTGCAGCTTTAGTTGGTGTGTATCCAAGAGTGCTGCAGCTTTAGTTGGTGTGTATCCAAGAGTGCTGCAGCTTTAGTTGGTGTGTATCCAAGAGTGCTGCAGCTTTAGTTGGTGTGTATCCAAGAGTGCTGCAGCTTTAGTTGGTGTGTATCCAAGAGTGCTGCAGCTTTAGTTGGTGTGTATCCAAGAGTGCTGCAGCTTTAGTTGGTGTGTATCCAAGAGTGCTGCAGCTTTAGTTGGTGTGTATCCAAGAGTGCTGCAGCTTTAGTTGGTGTGTATCCAAGAGTGCTGCAGCTTTAGTTGGTGTGTATCCAAGAGTGCTGCAGCTTTAGTTGGTGTGTATCCAAGAGTGCTGCAGCTTTAGTTGGTGTGTATCCAAGAGTGCTGCAGCTTTAGTTGGTGTGTATCCAAGAGTGCTGCAGCTTTAGTTGGTGTGTATCCAAGAGTGCTGCAGCTTTAGTTGGTGTGTATCCAAGAGTGCTGCAGCTTTAGTTGGTGTGTATCCAAGAGTGCTGCAGCTTTAGTTGGTGTGTATCCAAGAGTGCTGCAGCTTTAGTTGGTGTGTATCCAAGAGTGCTGCAGCTTTAGTTGGTGTGTATCCAAGAGTGCTGCAGCTTTAGTTGGTGTGTATCCAAGAGTGCTGCAGCTTTAGTTGGTGTGTATCCAAGAGTGCTGCAGCTTTAGTTGGTGTGTATCCAAGAGTGCTGCAGCTTTAGTTGGTGTGTATCCAAGAGTGCTGCAGCTTTAGTTGGTGTGTATCCAAGAGTGCTGCAGCTTTAGTTGGTGTGTATCCAAGAGTGCTGCAGCTTTAGTTGGTGTGTATCCAAGAGTGCTGCAGCTTTAGTTCTTGATCGTTGTTTTGTTTAGTCGAATCTTGAGAACATTAAAGCCAGTTTAATCCGAACATTTAATGCAGTTTTTAACTTAATAAGCACCTCTAGCAGTTTATGCTGTTTTGTATTTTGTTACCTTTTCACAAATCAAAGTGGCTTGTGACTTTCACGCCTTCTTGTTTAAACTAAGCCCACTTTCTCAGCATTTTTCAAGTGGATTGTGTGTTTGTGTGCGTGTGTGTCTGAGATAGCAGTTCTGTACTCTCTACATTTGGCCAGTTCGAGTTTCACAAATTAATATTTGTCATTGCGCAGTGTTCTTTCTGCAAATCAATGCAAAAAAGTTTGCTTTCCAGTTTGCTTTTGTTATCTGCAGATCTCGCAGTAGTACAGCGATTTTGTCAAGCCTGCCCTTGGGATCCCACCCAAAAAGCTCTTAGAATTATCTTTCTGCGTTGTCTTCATTATGCTAATAAAGATTGTCGATTTTATCTGGCAGCTTTTTGCCGCAGTCACAAGAGGATTGCATTGCTCCTTATGTTACTTATAGCAGAGGCTCAGAGTTAACAGTTAGGCTTCTGACCACATCGGCTAATTTGAAAAAACTAAGGCTAGACTATGAGCTGCAGTCAGAGAAACCTTACACGGCTTACAGACTAACTTTCTAATGCACAACTGACTGTTGGATCAAACTTGGCACAGAATTGTCATTATGCGTTGACAAGTTCCGATATGTATCGAAAAAGTCATCATAGCAAATCTGGCCACGCATTCCAGCCAGGCTGCGATGACAAGCGGCGCACGAGTGCTGTTGGCCAGCTCGGCCGACTCCTTCAATTCTGCGGTGGCCTCTGCCAGCCCCGGCGGCCTCTGCTTGCTACACTTCAGGGCCGACTGGGCAGCTCAGTGCGTGCAGATGTCCGTGGTCATGGACGAGCTGGCCAAGGAGCCTGCCTACTCCACTGTTACCTTTGTTAATGTGGAGGCTGAGCAGGTAAGCCACCGCTGACTGGCGAGCAGAAAATTAGGTGAATTGTGTGCCACAACAGACATTGGGTGAATTGGGTGCCACACCAGACATTGGGTGCCACACCAGACATTGGGTGAATTGGGTGCCACACCAGACATTGGGTGAATTGGGTGCCACACCAGACATTGGGTGAATTGGGTGCCACACCAGACATTGGGTGAATAGGGTGCCACACCAGACATTGGGTGCCACACCAGACATTGGGTGAATTGGGTGTCACACCAGACATTGGGTGAATTGGGTGCCACACCAGACATTGGGTGAATTGGGTGCCACACCAGATATTGGGTGAATTGGGTGCCACACCAGACATTGGGTGAATTGGGTGCCACACCAGACATTAGGTGAATTGGGTGCCACACCAGACATTGGGTGAATTGGGTGCCACACCAGACATTGAGTGAATTGGGTGCCACACCCGACATTGGGTGAATTGGGTGCCACACCCGACATTGGGTGAATTGGGTGCCACACCCGACATTGGGTGAATTGGGTGCCACACCAGACATTGGGTGAATTGGGTGCCACACCAGATATTGGGTGAATTGGGTGCCACACCCGACATTGGGTGAATTGGGTGCCACACCAGACATTGGGTGAATTGGGTGCCACACCAGATATTGGGTGAATTGGGTGCCACACCCGACATTGGGTGAATTGGGTGCCACACCAGACATTGAGTGAATTGGGTGCCACACCCGACATTGGGTGAATTGGGTGCCACACCCGACATTGGGTGAATTGGGTGCCACACCCGACATTGGGTGAATTGTGTGCCACACCCGACATTGTGTGAATTGGGTGCCACACCCGACATTGGGTGCTACACAAGAGTTTTTTTAGCTGACACAGGAGCCAGTCTCGTCACTGAATCGACTCCGCAGGTGCCACAGGTGACGAGCCGATATGGTGTGCTGGCGGTGCCGACTTTCCTGCTGCTGCGCCGAGCCACGTCGGATCAGCAGCAGCCGCAGGTGGTGGACCGGCTGAACGGCGCCGACCCAGCCGCACTGGCCGCCAAGCTCTCCGCCGCAGTTGCCGCCTCCACCTCTGGCTCTTCAGGTAGCAATGCGTCAGCGGTTGCAAACAAGGAGACTGAGGCGCAGCTGGAGGCTCGGCTGAGATCGCTCCTGGCCCGCTCGCCGCTGATGCTGTTCATGAAGGGCTCGCCGGATGCGCCCCGCTGCGGCTTCAGCCGGCAGATCGTGGAGCTGCTGCACAAGCACGCCGACGAGGCACCCCTGGACCACTTTGACATCCTCACTGACCAGGCGGTGCGCGAGGGCCTGAAGAAACTAAGCAACTGGCCCACCTACCCGCAGTTGTACGCCGGCGGCCAGCTTCTCGGCGGCCTGGACATTGTGCGCGAGATGGAGGAGGCTGGCGAGCTCGGGCCAGCGCTTAAGGCCGCAGTGACCACCCACCTGGAGTCGCTGGTAAATGCGTCGCCGGTGATGCTGTTCATGAAGGGCTCGCCGGATGCGCCCCGCTGCGGCTTCAGCAGGCAGATAGTGGAGCTGCTGCGCTCAGAGGGCGTGCAGTTCGGTCACTTTGACATCCTGCAGGACCAAAGAGTGCGTGAGGCGCTCAAGCGGCACTCGAACTGGCCCACCTACCCGCAGCTGTACGTGAAAGGTCAGCTGTTGGGCGGCCTGGACATTCTACGCGAGATGCAGCAGGCCGGCGAGCTGAAAGAAGCGCTGGCTGGCAAGTGACGCATTTTCTAACCAAGGACTGCTGCTGTTTTGCTTCTTTTGTTACATCACGAAATTAAGTAAATACATAGAAGCCTTCTTTACTGAGGAAGTGTTGGTCTGTATGAGTCTTGACCACTAATAATTGATTGCCAGTTTCAATTAGAGCTATTAGAAATTCGATGGCTGACTCTGACAGGTCAACACGCTGACTCTGGGGTAGTCCGCATTCAGTTCCCTGTAACATCTATAGCTCTGTCTTCTGCCTAGAAATCAGCAGTGCATAAATATTTGCTTCGAGGCAACGACCATTGTGCTCCCGCTTCAAGACAACCGCGATTCAGATTGACTCGATTCTCGCAGGTTTTAATGGTTGTCGGAAATTTCTATTTTGTTTGTCAGGAAAATATATTTACAATAGCAGTGGTCCCATCTATGCGGCCAGCCTGTTACTGAACTCAAGACCTGAACTCTGATTTTTACTCATATTCTTTGTGTTCTCATTCCCATCTATGCAGTCAGTCTGTAACGAACTCTTATTTGTACTCATTCCCATCTATGCAGTCAGTCTGTAACGAACTCAAGGCCTGAACTCTGATTTGTACTCATTCCCATCTATGCAGTCAGTCTGTAACGAACTCTTATTTGTACTCATTCCCATCTATGCAGTCAGTCTGTAACGAACTCAAGGCCTGAACTCTGATTTGTACTCATTCCCATCTATGCAGTCAGTCTGTAACGAACTCAAGGCCTGAACTCTGATTTGTACTCATTCCCATCTATGCAGTCAGTCTGTAACGAACTCAAGGCCTGAACTCTGATTTGTACTCATTCCCATCTATGCAGTCAGTCTGTAACGAACTCAAGGCCTGAACTCTGATTTGTACTCATTCCCATCTATGCAGTCAGTCTGTAACGAACTCAAGGCCTGAACTCTGATTTGTACTCATTCCCATCTATGCAGTCAGTCTGTAACGAACTCAAGGCCTGAACTCTGATTTGTACTCATTCAACGCTCGTCATCCATCTTCTTGGCTGATATCGCATTTGTGCGCCAATGCGAACGGCCCTGAGAGGAGGCCCATGATCGTGTGTGGAAGGCTGATTTAGGATCAAATCGCACTCCTTCTTACTCTAAGTAGGCCTAAAAACATATTTATTGGACTAGACTTAGCTTCAGCTGTTATCGGGTTTCTAAACCAGGCCATTCGGCGCTGACTCCGCCTACCCGAGTAAGCTTCATCGATGGACGATCGAACTTCGCCAGCGAGCTCGCGGCCATTTATTGATTGTTAGCCCTCTGGGAACACCCACTCGCTTGTCGGGAAGCTTAATCGATTTTCAGAGCTGCTGACACTCCGGATTTTCTCAGCCGCCTGCTCGGAGCGCCCCTTTCGTTCACCTGCTAATCTTGTACAGGCTAGAGGAAAACACCAAGTTTTATTCAAGAGTTCTGACCACTACAAAAGCATGTAGTCAAGACTATCGCTCAGTAGCTTTTGTGCTGCGTACAAGATAGTTTGAGATGCAGTTCATTGCGATTGGAACATCAATTTGGCCTCCGAGCCAATACTGTATTAAGTTTAGAAATATTGAACGGTTACTTATTGTAGCGCAACTAAAGTTTGAGGTCGTACAATAAAGCTTGAATCTATGAATAATTAACTTTTAAAGATTATTGTGATCTTTGCTCCTAGCTTGGCAACATTTCGGCCCCTAAGTTCGAACTTAGGACCAACGAGTTTCGCGAGTGGCAGTGTATTTAGGAAGCAGTAAATTCCAAAAGAGAATTTTTGTGTAATGCTTAATAGTCCGATATGACACGTTTGGCCCAGTCAGGGATGATGCGAATCCGCTTTACAGACCTTGCCGTTACTTATCAAAATCAGATCCCTCCTCCCTCATCTTGCGCTGCACAGCCCTGAAGAAGATTTCACCGTCCTTCTCTACAAACTCCACCATGTCCTTGTGCGCCGCCGCAGCTAGCGCTGGGTCCAACTCCTTGAGCTCGCGACCCGACTGCATGGCCAACAGCTGATACATTGCGCAACGCTCTATGTAGTAGGCGTAGTGGAAGGCCATGGCTGCTGTGCTTGCAAGCACAAGGAAGCCGTGGTTGGCCATCATCAAGCATGTCTTGTCAGGTGCCAGGCAGGCAGCCAAACGAGCGCCCTCCGAGTCGTGCACGGAGATGCCTCTGTATTCCATGTCGTAGGCCAAATTCGTAAGGAAATAGAGGCAGTTCTGATGCACCATCCGCAGACGAGGGTCCCGCAGACAGCTCAGCGCTGTGGTGTATGGACTGTGCAAGTGGAATACCGCCTTCGCCTCTGGTCTAGCCAGGTGCAGCGGCCGGTGGATTGTCGCCGCTGAAGTCTCCGCACGGCCGTCACCCTCAAAGATGCGTCCTTGAGAGTCGAGGCCAACTAGGTCGGAAGCTCGAACGCGGGACCAATGCAGACCATAGGGCACCAACAGCATCAGCTCCGCACCAGAGCCGTCAGCCGCAGGCGTCATGAGGCTAAGGTGGTTGCAGATGCCTTCATTGTAGCCCAGCTGGGCCAGCGCTCTGTAGGCCGCGGCCAAGTCCACCCTGGCCTGCCAGTTTAACTCGGCAGCTACTGCTGCTGAACCTCCAGCCAGATGGCGGAGCAAAGTCGTAAGCGGCCGCTGCTGGGTCCAAACCCTGCGCATAATTGCTGCGGTCAGCATTTCTTTCTTGCGCTAAACTGATAGCCTTCGAAGCAATTCACCTTAGCTAGCTGCTGTTCAACTTGCAAGATTAGCTGCATGTGGGTGCAATAGGCCAGGTTGCAGCGTGTCCGAAGGCTGCAAACAATATTAGCCTGCTGTGGCTGCCCCCACCTCTATCCTAGCTCTGCTATCTGTGCCGCTCGTAGTTAAAGAAAAACTGCAGACTTCGCTTTGGGTTTTAGCGCGCATAGGCGTAAACTTTCGCATTGAACTCTCGGCGGATACATGAATATAAATACATCAATTAGGAAAGTATGGCAGGTGTACACACACACCATTTCCATTGGCTAAGCATGCAAGGCAGCGACCCTGATATTCACTTGCTCCCTTATCTTTTGGTTCTTATCCTGATTACAACACAGCAACTACTAGCCTAATGAAAAGTAAGCCAGCCCTGATGGTCACATGACATGAAGTGGCTTATTTATTTTTTCGGCTAAAGCAGAAGCACCGCATTCAAGAAGGCTTTCAATTCAGGAAGGCTTTCAACTCAAAAGCGATCAGTCTTTTGAAATGGCACAATGGCTGGCCAGAGCAAAGAGACGGGATAGCGGCCAACTTAAGCGCGCTCACTGAGGCAAATCTATCGCTCAGACACAGACCACTCCTGTTGCTCCTGATAAGAGGGGAAGCAGATCTCAACAGAAGTTCCTGGGCAACTCGGAAGCTCTTGTAAGAAAAAGGCGGAGGCTGCATACCTGCTTATGCGATGTTAGTAGCGACAGGCAGGCTTGATAAGGCAACGGACAGTACGAGCGGGCTGCAGACCATCAAGAGACAGATTGGTCAGGCTGAAAGGCAGGAGAAGGTACCCAGCCACTGTGGTATCGCAGGCGATGAGGTGGTTGATTGGCTGGCTGCGGTGGCGTATAAAAGCGTTAAAAATTTTAACGATTAAAACGTTAAAAATCCAAATTGTAGCAACGCATAGAAATGAAAGTAAAAAATAAACAGGGCAGATAAGACAATAGAAAACTATAGCCAAACAATAAAATACGACACATAAACCAAACGCAATCTCACCCACCCTCCTTCACAGAGAAGAAGTCAGAAAAAGTCGACCTCCCAAGCCGAAAAAACCGAACTTGAATCGAGGGACCTACAAGGGAGCATGACCCCGAGCAGACCCGGGGTTGGATAAAGTCAGTCAAGAACAATTACGAGATAGAAAATTAACCCACTAAGAGAGAATCCGAATCCGCTAAAATCCGACCCAATACGCTCTAACTCAACCAATACCAGCGTACTTTGACTGACTCTCCCCAAATTTGAGATTGCCTACGTGGCAGCATATTCAAACATGCAGTTTATGTTAGACCTGCGGGGCTGCGACCCCTGGAATCTACGTGGCTGCATATTCAAACATGCAGTGCGTGAGAGCTGCAGCTGAGAGCTGCGTGAGAGCTACAGCTGAGAAGACGGTCCCGCTGATGCGACCGGCGGAGCGATCGCAGCCAGTCTGGCAGAGCGATCCGACGATCAGATAGGCGTGGTTGAAGATCGAGTGACTCCGAAGATCCCTACGGCCCACTGGTGACGCCGAGGACTCGCTCGCACGTCTTCTGGACACGCGGCAGCAGGCCGCAGTCGACGACCCCATCCAGTCCATCACAGCAGCTGGCCCAGAAGTGAGGAGCCGCGCAGTGTGGACGGCCGTTCGGACCCTGACGGGGCGCAAGAGGCGTGTGGCGCTAAATCTGACCGGCGACACTCCGGAGGAGCGCAGGAATGAATTGCGCGACTTCTTCGACGGCATTGTGAACGCGCCTTCGCCCCCGCTGCCAGCCAGTTTCGCACTGTTGATGGACATTGCCCTGCCAGCTGAGTCAACGCTGATCGTCGTGTTTGTCGACTTCCGCAAGGCGTTTGACTCGGTGTCGAGAGCCGCGCTCCCACTCGTCCTTCGAGCCTACCGGGTCCCAGAGCAGCTAGTCGCCGCTGTCATGTTGCTGTATCGTGACACGCGCGCTGCTGTTGTTACGGCGGACGGCCTGTCCGACCTGTTTGCCACCTCGTCAGGAGTGCTGCAAGTCGACACGCTGGCGCCGTTCCTCTTCGTGCTTCTCTTGGACTGGGTGCTTCGGACTGCGCTCCCCTCGGCTGAAGACGGCTTCCTGCTGCGAAGACGCATCGGTCGCCGCCACGATGGCTATGGAATGCTGGCCAATCTGGTGGCAGTGCTGGAGTGCAAGTGATAACTGAATGAGACACGAGCGCATGAAGCAGGTCTATGCCGCTGTGCGAAAGGAAAGCCCTGAGTTCTCCAGCAGGAAGGCAGAAGTGATTTCAGGAGAATAGCTCCACTATGGCTGGGCATTGAAAATGGCTGAAGCTTCTGGAAGGATGAGGATGTGGGTTGTGCGGGATGAAAGAGGGGAATGTCCAGCACTTGTTGCCTGAAGCCTGGAGGACTTGGGAAAACAGCCGAACAAACGATCAGCAACAACTGTGCACCACTGATTTCTGCTCCAAGGAGGCATCTGTCAATCATTATTTTGTCCTGCTACCTGCGCTCACGAGACTAACAGAGCTTCTCAGCGGAGCTCCGACATGGGACAGAGGCATGCACTTGCTGTTCTCCGCAGCTCATTAAGCAGAGTGAAGTCGCTAAGACCTTGCTGCCTTCTCGAGCACCACACACATCCTGTGGTCCCCGCTTGCTTGCCACCTCCGTGCGGTCCGTGACTGGCAAGGGCTGGCTGGGGCTTCCGTTTCGCGAAGCAATTTCCCGTTTTCACGCGTAATGCCAAGTGACGCGCCCGTCCCCAACGCCCCGCTCCCTCGCTCACGGGTTGCCAGAGGGCGAGAGATTGGGGGCGGATAGCCAGGCAGAATGAGCTTACTAACCGCAGAATCTGCCGCTGAGTTCCAACTAGAGCTGGGGAGAAGATTATGCACGAGTCCTCGGCCTCTGCGCACATTGGTTAATCCGATTGTGCGGGTTGAGGCTCCGGGATCTTATTCGTGCTGTTCAGGACAGATCTGATGCCAAATTTAAACATGGCAGCGGCTCCATCGATTGGCCGCCACCCACCTCTGCAGCTCGCTTGTAATTGTGCACTTGTATAAGAGCTTATGAAACCTGCGGTACATGGAGCTGAAATTCATTTCGATATCTAGCTTCTGCTGACTGGGATGAAATGCTGTCTATTCTGCTGTCACTTTCGCTCAGAACATGAAATTCTCTCGAATACTGTCCCGTACTCTGGCACTCGTTCGCTCTTCCGCATCGTATTCCTCGCGTCTTCCCAGCCTGAGCTGCTCTTCTTCGCCTTTCCTCTGTGCCAGCCGTGATTTCCGTCCGGACCGGCCCTCCGGCCTGAAGGATTTCAAACTCAAGCTCGGCACTCACTCCTCCAGTGCCCGCAAGATGCCCCGAAATCCCGTCAGCTTTCCGGGCTCCCTCACTGCCCCTCCTCGTCAGTTCGACCCAATCTCTCGTATCCCCTGGGGGTTGAGGGGGCCGGATTAAGTTGAAATCGGGAACAGATTAGTGGCAACTCTGCCCGGGGCAAGTCCGGCAGTCTCAAAGCAAATTGGGATTAACTTCATCGCAGACTGCCGCTCAGAGGATGCGGATGCAAGCTTTCATAGGCGCACAGCCCGGGCACGAGCCGCCGCCGGCCTAATTACGTCCTCACAAAGGCCGCAGAGAGACTGCTACGACCGGTTCCAACACGCCCGATCCTGACTGGGGAGGGGCGGAACCAGCTCCGGAGGCCCACTCGACTCTGCAATAAGTTCTGCTTAACATCCCCTCATTCCTTCGGGGAAGCGGAACTTTCACTCGCCGTGAGTGGCCGGACGGGATATAAGATTCCTTTTGATGAATTCGTTTGGAGGGAGGAGAAATTTGACGCAGCCCCTGCCTACGGCTCTGAATGACGAGAGTTCTTGAAGCTGCCGCTCCCTCACTCTGCGACTTAAGCTAATTTACCGATCTTTGCTCCTGGAGAGAGCGGTTGCGGCAGACTGGGAGACTGACAGAAATGAAAGCTGGGGGGCAGAGAGTGCCGTGGAGTTCGCTCACTGGCCCACGGCATGAACTCCCGCAGCGGCTGGGGCTGGCAGGCCAGGGAGAGAGGAGCCGGCGTGTCACCGTGAAGCTCTGAGGGAGACGCAAAGAAGTGCGCGAGATAAGCCCACCTCAAAGCCAAAGTTGGGTGCCTGTGTGTACGGGAGTAGACCGGGCGGGCGCGGGCGGCCAGCGGGGATTTCACTGTGATGACCGCCCGCTCCACCCTTCCGCTCCGAGCAAACACGGCGGTGGGGAGCAGCGAGAGTGCGAGCAACGCTTGCGCCCTTCTCTATCGCCATGCTCTCTGAGGCTGCAAGAGCATTGCCGAGTCACGCCATGATTTGTTATCAGCGCAACCTGAAACTGCTTGAAGGCTGAATTACCGTCTGCATTGTCATTGCCTCCCTAAGTAAATATGCAGCATCGTTTCAGGCGGCAGGCCATTGTCTAGTTCATAAGCAATTATAAAATTATATTTAATGCGTGGTTCAGTCAGCCACAGCTGCCTGATCACGAATGCTCTGTGAACTCTGGCTATTGGAAAGTCGTAACTGCCAGCAATAAAACTAAAAGTGCGAGCCATGGCCCGTGAGTTCATTTTGGCCGCTAATGAAATCAGTGCCAGGCAGCTGAGCTCAAAGCCGAGGGCCAAAGAGCTTGCGTTCAGTGCAGCCAGCCAATAATTATTCAATTATTTCGACTTTATCGCCTGGCGCGTCCCCAGCGCCCCATCTGGGCTAAATGCATTAGCGCAGACGCAAAAGTGCACGTGGCAGACAGCAACGGAAGCTGATTCGCAATGGGCAAGTTCGGCTGCTGCATCTAAGGAAAAACTGCAGCTGCTGACCCTGCGCTGACCTGTCAGAGGCGTCAGACTTCGCAAGAGACGTGCGCCCGCTGCGGAACTGCCCGCATGCTGCCTCTCCGTGGGAGTTTGTCGACGGAAGCTCGCTAATTGCCTCGTCTTCGAACGCCTCGAGTTGGGACTTTTTTCTCCGTTCCAACTCGCCCCAGCGTGGAAACCGCGACTTGCCAAATATTTCCCTGGCCTTCACTTCCTGCTGCGCTGACCGAACCCACCTTAGTAGGGAGGTAACAAGAACCAGAACAGTGCCCATCCGACGGACAGGCCCATCAAGGTAGGCCAGTGACGAAGAATTCTGCTAAACTTTCACAGCTGCTTTTTTCAAAACATTTCCAGCTTGCCTGTGTCACCCAGGGACAGGAGTTCGCCAACCCGACCTCGCCGCCTCAGCTTCCTGAAATCCCTCGGAGCAGCCTGACAGCCAACAGTGGCGGGCTAGCAGCCAGATTCTCCGCCGATGCGAGGGTCCTAAATTCGTAGGCCGAGACCCGCTGAGCAATCGATCACGGCAACAACAATGGGCAGCGGGGCGCTTTTCTTCCCCGGCCCGCGGGAGGGTCAGAGCCGAGGTGGGGCGGGGGGCGTCCATGCCGACCGATCCGGATCGCGCCGGTTTTAGGGCAGAGAGGCTACTGCTTCACCTCTAGCAGCCCACTGACGGCTCAGGCCGACAGCCAATGGCAGCTGCAGTAGGCCCGCAGTCGCAGCCTGCCTCATCCCACCCATTTGGATTCTCCCACGGGCCGCCCGTACTCCCCTCCTTGCCGCATCTCAACCAGAATCCCTACTGCCAACAGAAGCGCATTGCACAAGCCAGCCGTACGCGAGTCTCGCTCCGCTCACTCATCGCTCGCTCGGCACTTAATACTTTCAGCGTGCCCAGCCGCGGCAGGTCCGACATCGTCGAGTTCAGTGATTCTTGGCAACGGAGTTTTGCCTGACTCAAAGTACCGCTGCAACTTCCAGCGGCGCCACTGCAGCCCATCGACTCAGCCTAATACTCAGTTGCAGCAGCAGGGCCCTAGGCCGAGCCAAGCCGCATGGGCGGCAGGCCCCGAGATTGCGTCCGCAGAAGCTAACGACCGCTTGAGGCGCCACAATGGCGCCATCGCGGCTGCTTCTGTCGTTGCTGGCTGCTCTGCTGGCCTGCCCGCTGGGCGGCGACTGTGGTGGCACGCCCAACTATACGAACATTGTGGATCGCATCGTGTTCCACATCTTCCGCGGCTACAACAAGCACCAGCGCCCCGTGCCAGCGAGCAGGCAGAAACCAGACGGCACCATCGAAGAGGACTCAACGGCCGTCGATGTGAACATGAAGATCCTCAGCATCAACAAGGTGGACGTCATCAACATGGAGTTCACACTTGACATGTACCTGCGCCAGTTCTGGAAGGACACTCGGCTGCGCTGGGATCAGCACAAGGACTTCAGCTTCTACAACGAGTCCATCGCGATTCCTGCAAAAAAAGAGCACCTGTGGCTCCCAGATCTCTTCTTTCGCAACGGCAAGGAAGGCTATCTGCATAAAATGACGCAACCAAACTACTTAATCAGGGTTGAGCCGGACGGTCAGATCCTGTACTCTCAGAAAGTGACCATGAAGTTCTCCTGTCAGATGCAACTGCAGACGTTCCCAATGGACACACAGACCTGCTTCGTGAACATTGGCAGCTACGGCTACACCACAAGAAACCTGTTGTTTAAGTGGAAGCGGGACGGCTCCAAGGACCCAGTAGAGCTGGACCACTCCATGCAGATCTCCGAGTTCAACACGCCTGCGTTCGCCCAGAGTCTGGACTGTACTCAGGGCAGCGCCACCAGCACAGGCAGCTACGCTTGTCTGAAGGCCATCTTCAAACTGGAGCGGCAGCTGGGCAGCTACCTGTCAGGGACCTATATCCCCGCCATCCTTATCGTGGCCGTGTCCTGGCTCAATTTCTGGATCAGCATCGAGGCTGTGCCCGCCAGGGTCTCCCTGGGCCTGCTCACCCTGCTGGGCATCCTCACCCAGGGCATGTCCGTCATCAACAACCTACCAAGGTAAGCCCTGGCTTCCTGCTAATGGTCCAAGGATGACACATTTCAAATTTCCAAATTCGAAGATAATTGGTTTTGACTACTTACCTTGAAAAATTGTGTCCATTCCCTGCTCATCAGGATGCAGTATTGTCCATTCCCTGCCCATCAGGTTGCAGTGTTGTCCATTCCCTGCCCATCAGGTTGCAGTGTTGTCCATTCCCTGCCCATCAGGTTGCAGTATTGTCCATTCCCTGCCCATCAGGTTGCAGTATTGTCCATTCCCTGCCCATCAGGTTGCAGTGTTGTCCATTCCCTGCCCATCAGGTTGCAGTGTTGTCCATTCCCTGCCCATCAGGTTGCAGTGTTGTCCATTCCCTGCCCATCAGGTTGCAGTATTGTCCATTCCCTGCCCATCAGGTTGCAGTATTGTCCATTCCCTGCCAATCAGGTTGCAGTGTTGTCCATTCCCTGCCCATCAGGTTGCAGTGTTGTCCATTCCCTGCCCATCAGGTTGCAGTATTGTCCATTCCCTGCCCATCAGGTTGCAGTATTGTCCATTCCCTGCCCATCAGGTTGCAGTATTGTCCATTCCCTGCCCATCAGGTTGCAGTGTTGTCCATTCCCTGCCCATCAGGTTGCAGTGTTGTCCATTCCCTGCCCATCAGGTTGCAGTATTGTCCATTCCCTGCCCATCAGGTTGCAGTATTGTCCATTCCCTGCCCATCAGGTTGCAGTGTTGTCCATTCCCTCCCCCACAGCTTGGAACTGTGGTTTGGTTCCCTTTTTCGGAGGTTCTCCAAGCGCCAAACACGCACCCAGATTAACAGCCCAGCGCCTTTAAATTTTCGGCCCTATAAACGCCGAAAATCGAGAAGCTGGCAGATTAGCCCCGGCCTGGCTTCATCAAGTACTGCCGGATTTGTTGAGTGAGCTCAGCCGTCAGGCACAGCGTGTATACACCCAGGTGAAGAGGTCTCGGCACCTGATAATTTATTATTTATGCTGCACGGAGCGTGTGCAGGCGCGGGGGGATGGGGGCTCAGGGCTGGCTCAGCGCCGCTAGAGCTCATCTTGCGGCTCTCCAGTAACTGGGTGCCTACAGCTCCGCGGCCTGGCCTCGCAAATGCCAGCTTTTCTTACCTCTCACCATTTGAGTTCACATCTCAGCAGTGCGAAATAAAGCCCTGTCATATTAACATTTGTGGCTAGAATTCAAAATTATTGCACGAAACTGTTGTGGACTGTAAAAGCTATCACTGCAAGTCGGCTTTGACCTCAGTTTGTCAAACAATATTAATAAGCTGGTACTTTAAAAGTAAATTTAGCACCAGCTAAACCAAGCACAAATCTAGCCTAGCTCCTTCACTGCCTGTGCTGTCGCATCTCTGTTTCGCATCTCTGTGCAAAATAGCATCTTGCCACCAGACCAGACTGCCATCAGACCAGATTGCCATGAGACCAGATTGCCACCACAGCAGATTGCCACCAGACCAGATTGCCACCAGACCAGATTGCCACCAGACCAGATTGCCACCAGACCAGATTGCCACCAGACCAGATTGCCACCAGACCAGATTGCCACCAGACCAGATGGCAACTCAAACGGTTCATGCTACTCAGATGGGTCACGCAAGTTAAACAGAGCAGAGTGGTGCGGCAGTTTAGACTGTACTCTGAGAATTTATTCAAAGCAGCTCTGAGTCTGCAGAGTCCAGCTAGGAGAGAGCCCGAGTCGGGAGTAACTGCAGTTCAAACAGCCGCAGCTCAGCCGGCTAGATTTCAGACAAAAGAAGGAATGGCCTCGCTTGGCAAACTGGGATTTCTGGACCGGGAATTGCGAATGGGGCAAAGTGCTCTTGGGTGTGCTCAGGAATTTTGAGCTAAGGACTGAGCATGGCTGAGCAGCCGTGCGGAAACGGAGGGCTTTGAAGAGCTGGAGATCGCGGTGGGATGCCGGCCATCACTGGCCAGTGCTCAGCAGAGCAGCTCAGGCTCTTTTCATTCTAATAAGAGGCTTCTCAAAGAGCAATTATTTCTTCGAGTACTTTATTATTCAAGGTCATTTGCTTTCTCGTTGCTTGATAGAGTTCTGGGCGTCAGATCTGTCATCAAGTGTTGCTTGATAGAGTTCTGGGCGTCAGATCTGTCATCAAGTGTTGCTTGATAGAGTTCTGGGCGTCAGATCTGTCATCAAGTCTTGCTTGATGGAGTTCTGGGTGTCAGATCTGTCATCAAGTCTTGCTTGATGGAGTTCTGGGCGTCAGATCTGTCATCAAGTCTTGCTTGATGGAGTTCTGGGCGTCAGATCTGTCATCAAGTCTTGCTTGATGGAGTTCTGGGCGTCAGATCTGTCATCAAGTCTTGCTTGATGGAGTTCTGGGTGTCAGATCTGTCATCAAGTCCAGTCAGGTGGCAGGCATGACTTTGAATACAGTTCTTTCTTGCTCAGTGAGACAGTACTTGCTGACCATCAGCTTGGAAGTGCAGACAGTGAACTGGCCTGCCTCTAGGCTGCCTTCCAGGCCTTGAGAAAATATAGTTTATTGGTTGCCGGTGCAGGATTGGATTTCAATATTAGTCTCTGGACCGCGGCTATACCAGCGGTGAGAAAGGTTAGCACTAACAATGAGTAATGTATTTTCATCTGACTCAATTCCTCAGAGCTCAGTACTTCAGCACAGAATCTGAGATCAAGCTCAAGAGGCCAGAAAAATCCAGTCGCATGGGTTGCAGACTCCGTGACAGCCCAATGTACTTTTTGCTTGATGGCTGCATGTCAGCCAGGCGCTCAGGCAGTGAGCGCAGAGCTGCAGTGCTCGCTGGGGAACTTTTGCGCTCATTCATGCGAACTCAGCACTGCATGAGGACCGTCCCGTGACAGGCGGAGCTGAGTGACTGCCAGTCTTTTCACTTCCCTTAGATTTAGCGGTCCGGGAAAAGAAGTACCTAACAGGATTCTTTTCGTGAGAATTTTGCTAGTGGCAGCGCGTGCGGTCTTCGCTACTGATATTAAGTAGTGTTGTTGGGGTTGATGTTGTAGTAGTTGATGATGATGATGTGTTGTAGTTGACGATGTTGTAGCCTTGTGGTTAGAGCGTCGGACTCACGACTTAAAGTTCGGGGTTCGATTCCCGACTCCACGTGAACAATTTGTGTCCTTTAGCAAGACACTTAACTCTGCATTGCTTCAGTTCACCAAGCTGTTAATTGGGTACCAGCATCAGCTGGGATAATTGAAGGTGGGTGTCCATGGACTGATCAGCCGTACGCAGCCTTCAGATGTGCCGCGCAATAGCTGTGGCTGTGCTGTCGGCTGCACATCTGGCCCAATCGGACAGGTGTAATCAATTATTATTATTATTATGGGGTTGAGCATTGCTAAAAAATGCCTAAATTTATTTTGCCTGCGGAACAAGCAGCCGTGATACGCGAATGCACTGGCTGGTACAGTTAGATGGGAATGCACTGGCTGGTACAGTGAGATGGGAATGCACTGGCTGGTACAGTTAGATGGGAATGCACTGGCTGGTACAGTTAGATGGGAATGCACTGGCTGGTACAGTTAGATGGGAATGCACTGGCTGGTACAGTTAGATGGGAATGCACTGGCTGGTACAGTTAGATGGGAATGCACTGGCTGGTACAGTTAGATGGGAATGCACTGGCTGGTACAGTTAGATGGGAATGCACTGGCTGGTACAGTTAGATGGGAATGTACTGGCTGGTACAGTTAGATGTGAATGTACTGGCTGGTACAGTGAGATGGGAATGCACTGGCTGGTACATTGAGATGGGAATGCACCGGTGCAGTGAGATGGGAATGCACTGGCTGGTACAGTGAGATGGGAATGCACTGGTGCAGTGAGATGGGAATGAACTAGTGCAGTGAGATGGGAATGCACTGGTGCAGTGAGATGGGAATGCACTGGTGCAGTGAGATGGGAATGAACTAGTGCAGTGAGATGGGAATGAACTGGTGCAGTGAGATGGGAATGAACTAGTGCAGTGAGATGGGAATGAACTAGTGCAGAGAGATGGGAATGAACTAGTGCAGTGAGATGGGAATGAACTGGTGCAGTGAGATGGGAATGAACTAGTGCAGTGAGATGGGAATGAACTAGTGCAGTGAGATGGGAATGAACTAGTGCAGTGAGATGGGAATGAACTAGTGCAGTGAGATGGGAATGAACTAGTGCAGTGAGATGGGAATGAACTAGTGCAGTGAGATGGGAATGAACTAGTGCAGGGAGATGGGAATGAACTGGTGCAGTGAGATGGGAATGAACTAGTGCAGTGAGATGGGAATGAACTAGTGCAGTGAGATGGGAATGAACTAGTGCAGTGAGATGGGAATGAACTAGTGCAGTGAGATGGGAATGAACTAGTGCAGTGAGATGGGAATGAACTAGTGCAGTGAGATGGGAATGAACTAGTGCAGGGAGATGGGAATGAACTGGTGCAGTGAGATGGGAATGAACTAGTGCAGTGAGATGGGAATGAACTGGTGCAGTGAGATGGGAATGCACTGGTGCAGTGAGATGGGAATGAACTAGTGCAGTGAGATGGGAATTCACTGGTGCAGTGAGATATGAATTCAATGAATGGAGCAGTGAGATGGGAATGAACTGGTGCAGTGAGATGGGAATGCACTGTTGCAGTGAGATGGGAATGAACTAGTGCAGTGAGATGGGAATTCACTGGTGCAGTGAGATGGGAATTCACTGGTGCAGTGAGATGGGAATGCACTGGTGCAGTGAGATGGGAATTCACTGGTGCAGTGAGATATGAATTCAATGAATGGAGCAGTGAGATGCATTCAAGGCTTCAGGGTTGCCAGGGTCCCGCACTAAAGAGCTCTTGGCATCCGCTTCTGGCACTGAGACCGTCTTGTGCGCAATATGGGAGGGCAATGACAGAGGCCAAATCCGGACAAAACCGGCCCGCTCAGGCGGCTCTCAGAGAATGTGGCAATGGATGGAGCGGGGCAGAGGCCTTTGTTTTGGGCTGACAGGACAGGAGATGAAATTCCTACCGGACAGGCGGTGGGTGACAATGCGATGCGGGTGGGGAGCGGGGATAAACCAGCACGCGCTTTGCGGGTTGAGAGGGTGGGGATTAAAACAGTTGGGCTGTCCGGTCCGTGGGCACTCAGCCCCGAGTCCCAGCCCCGGCCATTGGCTCTGCCAGTGCAGATGCGACCCGGGGACCCGCTGCAGGGGAAAGAGGGACTGAGTGCGGAGACAGGGATAAGAGTTTCTGGATGAGCCTGATCCCCAGAAATGCAGATATAGGAGATGGATAGATAAGAACAGCAGCGCCCCCGGCTCACTGCTGCAGGCATCGCAGCTCAGGAAAAAGTTGCACATAGCCATTAGCCCCGGAGCGGCCTGACAGAGCGCTGACAACTGCTGACCCGGCTCAGCCTGCCTGCCTCTCCTGAGAGCTCCGCGACTCCGGAACAGTAACGGACTGACAGGCTGCGGAGCCATTGTGGCGGCTGCGGCTCCATGCGCTTGCGGTGCCGGCTGCTCTACGCTCTGCTCGCGGCTGCGGCCGCGGCGGTCTCTGCGGCAGAAGACGCCTCGACCACGCTGGGTTATGCGGTGACGCGGCCGAATTACACCAACATTGTGGACCGCATCGTAGAGGCAATTTTCCGAGGCTATAACAAGCACCAGAGACCCGTGGAGATGCCGCCACACGCGGACGGACGACCAGTGACGCCTGTCCAGGACGTCTCCGGTTCCAGAAAGCCAGTCCAGCCATCCACAGAAGTGGACGTGAACATGAAGATCCTCAGCATCAACAAGGTGGACGTCATCAACATGGAGTTCACACTTGACATGTACCTGCGCCAGTTCTGGAAGGACACTCGGCTTCGCTGGGATCAGCACAAAGACTTCGGCTTCTACAACGAGTCCATCGCGATTCCTGCAAAAAAAGAGCACCTGTGGCTCCCAGATCTCTTCTTTCGCAACGGCAAGGAAGGCTATCTGCACGCAATGACGCAACCAAACTACTTAATCAGGGTTGAGCCGGACGGTCAGATCCTGTACTCTCAGAAAGTGACCATGAAGTTCTCCTGTCAGATGCAACTGCAGACGTTCCCAATGGACACACAGACCTGCTTCGTGAACATTGGCAGCTACGGCTACACAACAAGAAACCTGTTGTTTAAGTGGAAGCGGGACGGCTCTAAAGAAGCGGTGGAGCTGGACCACTCCATGCAGATCTCCGAGTTCAACACGCCTGCGTTCGTCACGGTTGAGGACTGTACTCAGGGCAGCGCCACCAGCACAGGCAGCTACGCTTGCCTGAAGGCCATCTTCAAACTGGAGCGACAACTCAGCAGCTACCTGGCTGGCACCTACATTCCCGCCATCCTCATCATCGCTGTCAGCTGGCTCAGCTTCTGGGTCAATATCGAGGCTGTGCCCGCCAGGGTTACTCTAGGCCTCCTCACGCTGCTGGGTATCCTCACCCAGGCCTCCACCGTGATGGCCAACCTTCCCAGGTAGGGCATGCAGATGCTCACACACCCAGGCCTCCACCGTGATGGCCAACCTTCCCAGGTAGGGCATGCAGATGCTCACACACCCAGGCCTCCACCGTGATGGCCAACCTTCCCAGGTAGGACATGCAGATGCTCACACACCCAGGCCTCCACCGTGATGGCCAACCTTCCCAGGTAGGGCATGCAGATGCTCACACACCCAGGCCTTTACCGTGATGGCCAACCTTCCCAGGTAGGGCATGCAGATGCTCACACACCCAGGCCTCCACCGTGATGGCCAACCTTCCCAGGTAGGGCATGCAGATGCTCACACACCCAGGCCTCCACCGTGATGGCCAACCTTCCCAGGTAGGGCATGCAGATGCTCACACACCCAGGCCTCCACCGTGATGGCCAACCTTCCCAGGTAGGGCATGCAAATGCTCACGCACCCAGGCTTCCACAGTGATGGCCAACCTTCCCAGGTAGGGCATGCAGATGCTCACGCACCCAGGCTTCCACAGTGAGGAGTTCATCTATTTCTAAGGACCTGCACTATGAGCATGAATTAACTCTAAACCTTCGAATTGTGCAGTTGGGATATGAGAACCATCACTACTACTCATGTTGTGGTTGTGGCTCGGCATTCTTCACTCTGAAAAAAACAGATTTACCTGTTCCACATGGCTCTGAATTGAGTCGTACTGATTTCCACCTGGCCAAGCAAACTTTAAAGTAAAAGAGCAGCAGATGGAGTGCTAAAAATAAATTATTTTACTAAAATGCCACTTCAGTGGAGAGGTTCAGCGGGCCGTGGAAGACGAGATCAAAGCTGGCACAGGCGGCAGCAGGGAGCCGGGCAGGCCATCTCATTAGCGCTGGGCGGGCTGGTTGCCTCGATCGGCCGCCTGATTAACAGGCTCTTTAAAACTGCCAATTTCCTCGGCCACGGCACGAATTGGCGAATTTCGCGGCCCGGGTTAATGGAGGCTGCCAGCGCCCTGCGCTAATCCGGCCATCCTAATCCCGTCGCCACTGGAGCCGAGCCCAGCCAGCCCCGCAACCCCTCACGCAGCTGGGCTGGGCGCAGATCCCACAGTTGGGATTGTGGACTGCCCGCTGCGGAGTATTGAGCATGCCACCGAGACCTTTGCCAACAGACCCTGACTTACTGGGGAGGAGTAAGGCTGTGCCGGCGGAGCTCCGGCCAACCCGCCGTGCCCGCCACTTTCCGTCGGCCTCCCTTCTCCGCTGTCTGCAGTTCCCAACTCCTGGCCGGGGGAGTTGCTAAGCTGCGAAACTGCAGCTACGGGGAGTCTGTTTAAGACGAAATCGCAGGGGTTTTGGCGCTTCTGCCCCGCTTCGCCATTTGCCAGTGAAGATTTTCGTTCGGCTGCCAGTGCATTTGCAATGGTCTTCAATATTGTTCAAAACTCTGTTCTGAATTCCATCCCTCCAACTCCCACAGAGTGGCCTACATCAAGGCCATCGACATCTGGATCATCGCCAGCATCATGTTTGTCATCGGTGCCCTGATCGAGTTTGCGGTTGCCTCATTCCGCGCCAGGCGCACCAAGATGGAGAGCTGGCAGCAGGAGATCCGCAATGTGGTCCGCTCCGAGCTGCAGCGCCTCGCCGTAATCCGCGGACCTCCGCCCGGCCTGCCCTGCGGCCACCTCGGCGGCGGCCATGGCTACCCCGGCTTCCCAGAGGAGCTCGAGGATCTCCTGGCCGTCAGTGTTGAGGAGGGCGGCGTCGGCGGCGGTGTCGCCAAGGGCGGCAGTCCGCCATCTCCCGTGCCGGCGCCGGACTCGGACATCGATGCGTACAGCCGCTTCCTGTTCCCGGCCTGCTTCCTGCTGTACAACTGCTTCTATTGGCTCTACTACCTCGTGTTGGTGGTCAAAATCGACTCGCCTCAGGCCGAGGCCAAGTAGCCAGCGAGGAGCTCACAGTACTTGCTTTACTGTTGTTGATCCCAAGTTCTCCACAAGTCTGAAATGCTCTGTACGATCTTTGATGTGTATCGATGCAGTTCCCACTGTTGACTTCGTCTCGGCTGAGCCCACAAACTGGTGGCAATTCAGACTCGTTGGAATCTTTTCAAATCGTTGCACCAGACCTGCTGTTTGCACCTGTTCATTCTGGGACTGACTCGGGCAATGCGGGACATGTAGCATGACCTGTGTGTCGAGGCGTCCCGCTTCCCTTTCGAAATCCCATAAACGCAGTCGAATTATCACTCTGCAGTTTCCTTCTGTTGCACTACCATGCTAATCTGCGCCATTCAAATCAAGCCCTGAACCCCTTCTGCATGAGCTGACTGCTATTGTTTTGGATTTTTGTAAATTTCTGCAAAATTTTGTTACAGTGTGTTAGTTATTGTAGGAGTATATAGTATGTGGTGTAGTCACGCTATTTTCTGCTAACTTTAGGCCTCCTAATAGCCATTTGAGAGCAAGGGACAGTAGACTTTGGACACTAAATGTTATTCTTTTTCCTGAAGCAATTACTCAATGTTGTACCTTCTGCTTTACTTTCGGTCGGTCACGCACTGCGCTCCAGTATAAATACACATTTGGCTTACCCACCCATCTCCGTCGCTGTCCTTGACCAAAATCGGAAAAGGGTCATGATTGGCTCTGTCCTTCTTGTTCTTCAAGTTTGTGAAAGGGAACTCATGTGAGCACAGCTCAGGAGTGGGCATGTCTATCCTGCATAATCCTGCATCCCCATTTGCAGGGTGTTTGTAAAGGAATGCGGCTACTTTGCCTCTTGAAGCAGCTCCGTGCATTAAATTGCGGCTGCAGAGATCCGACAGCACCGATGACAGTGGCGCAAACTCAGCGCGAGCATTTTTATTTGCGTGCGATGTGCTGTCATTGCAGCTCATAGATATTTCAGTAAGTTGAAATAGTTTAGCCCTGCCCTGCCATGAGTACTTCCATCCGGCATCGGGGATTCCGGGCTGAAGTTTTAGGCAGAAACTGATCTGCTGAAGGGACTCGATTCCCAATGGAGAGACAGGGAACTCAGACGGACCGGGCACCCGTCAGCGTCCGCTTGCTTAGTAACGCATCAAAATCACCCAGCCGTGGCCAGCGTGCACTGAGGCGCGAACCTGTGTCCCAGGGCGCCCGAAGTTTGCTTGGCTGTCAGCGCGCGGCCCGCAGTGCCTCGACGGACTGGGAGCACATGAATACAGCAGCTTCAAGTAAACTGCATTAAATAAGAAATTGCAGCGCCCACATAGGCTTGCAACCTTCGCTAAGCAAATACGGAGAAAGCTGCTTGCGGACGACTGCTGACTGACAGGCAATGCACGAGTCTCAGTGTCCCATGTTCACAGTCCCCACTATCCCATGTTCACAGCCCCCAGTGTCCCATGTTCACAGTCCTCAGTGTCCCATGTTCACAGTCCCCACTATCCCATGTTCACAGTCCTCAGTATCCCATGTTTACAGTCCTCAGTGTCCCATGTTCACAGTCCCCACTATCCCATGTTCACAGTCCCCAGTGTCCCATGTTCACAGTCCCCACTATCCTATGTTAACAGTCCTCAGTATCCCATGTTCACAGCCCCCAGTGTCCCATGTTCACAGTCCTCAGTGTCCCATGTTCACAGTCCCCACTATCCCATGTTCACAGTCCTCAGTATCCCATGTTTACAGTCCTCAGTGTCCCATGTTCACAGTCCCCAGTGTCCCATGTTCACAGTCCTCAGTATCCCATGTTCACAGTCCCCAGTGTCCCATGTTCACAGTCCTCAGTATCCCATGTTCACAGTCCTCAGTATCCCTGCATGTTCACAGTGAACAGTTTCCCACAACAGAATGCCAAATATGAAGCCAGATCTCATGCCAATTATTAAAAAAGCAAAAAGTATTCTTGATTCCATTCTCTCAGGCCAGGTGACAGGCCACTGACACAGCAACTGGAAACCGCATTAACCTACAAGCCGCACCTGGCAGCCAGAGCTTTAGCAAACATTTCCCTTGTTACCAACTGCTATGGCTGCAGCCTCGGCCTTACAATTGGGACTTTTGTGGATAGCATCACTGCATTGCGCAGCAGAGCTAAATGCACAGCTTGTCAAGTGCATCTTTGTCGAGTATAGCGGAGGAAAAATCTAATTTAATTTAGAAATTTTCCTCCTAAATTTCTGTTGTCGCACCGCAAAGATATTCAAAGACTTTCTGAATAGGTGGACGAAAGCAGACAGACAAAGGCGTAGAACTAAGCGGGGACAGCCATATGTGGGAGTCAGTAGGACACAGACAGACAAAGGCGTAGAACTAAGCGGGGACAGCCATATGTGGGAGTCAGTAGGACACAGACAGACAAAGGCGTAGAACTAAGCGGGGACAGCCATATGTGGGAGTCAGTAGGACACAGACAGACAAAGGCGTAGGACTAAGCGGGGACAGCCATATGTGGGAGTCAGTAGGACACAGACAGACAAAGGCGTAGGACTAAGCGGGGACAGCCATATGTGGGAGTCAGTAGGACACAGACAGACAAAGGCGTAGGACTAAGAAGGAAAAAGAAGGAAACAGGTCGCAAGTTTTTGATAAAATTATCCCAACGCATTTTTGTTCATCGCTTCCAGAGGCTCAGCTCCATCAGGAGGCCCTGCGTGAGTTCGCGGGGAGCAGCGCGCTCACGACTGGCCCGGTGTCTCCTGGGCAGCGGGCCGAGAGTAGCTCACGGAGGCTTACGGAACGGGACTTCTCCACCTGGTAGCTCACCTCCGACAGCACGGATGGGGACTGCAGGTGGCGGCAGTAGCAGTTGTAGAAGAAGCATATGCTTTTTATGTAACATTGCTTCAACCCTCCTACCAGTGACCCCTGCCCAGCACCTCACCAACTGGCTGAAGCCCCACTTCCAACCCTCCTACCAGTGACCCCTGCCCAGCACCTCACCAACTGGCTGAAGCCCCACTTCCAACCCTCCTACCAGTGACCCCTGCCCAGCACCTCACCAACTGGCTGAAGCCCCAATTCCAACCCTCCTACCAGTGACCCCTGCCCAGCACCTCACCAACTGGCAGAAGCCCCAATTCCAACCCTCCTACCAGTGACCCCTGCCCAGCATCTCACCAACTGGCAGAAGCCCCAATTCCAACCCTCCTACCAGTGACCCCTGCCCAGCACCTCACCAACTGGCTGAAGCCCCAATTCCAACCCTCCTACCAGTGACCCCTGCCCAGCACCTCACCAACTGGCAGAAGCCCCAATTCCAACCCTCCTACCAGTGACCCCTGCCCAGCATCTCACCAACTGGCAGAAGCCCCAATTCCAACCCTCCTACCAGTGACCCCTGCCCAGCACCTCACCAACTGGCAGAAGCCCCAATTCCAACCCTCCTACCAGTGACCCCTGCCCAGCATCTCACCAACTGGCAGAAGCCCCAATTCCAACCCTCCTGCCAGTGACCCCTGCCCAGCACCTCACCTCGCCGAGTAGCTGGAGCAGGTGAATGAGCTCGCGCAGGTCGCCTGTCATCAGCGCCTCTAGCCCGTTGGTGATAGCCTCCACCTGCGGTCGCTTGTTTGTCAGTTCCAGCAGGTGCCGGTAGACTGCGCCAGCTCCTCCACCTACTTCGACCCCATCGAGTGCCCGCGGTGCCAGGCCCGCAGCTTCGAGTTCGACCAGGTACGCTGGGCCGTGCGTCCGCAAGCCCTGCAGAAGCCGCCCCTCTGGCTGGAACGGCCGTTCGGCCTCCTGGCTGAGGTCATCGAGGTCGGCTGAGGTCACGGGACGGCGGCTCAGCAGGCCAGCCAGAGCGGCTGAGGTCAGCTCGCGAGTGTCTGGGTCGCCGAAAAAGTCGGACACGTCCGAGTCCAGTGTGGAGCTGTAGTCTGCAATGGGATCGATTGAGTTTAATGAATTTGAATGTGAGTGAATGTGAGTGAATGTGAGTGAATGTGAGTGAATGTGAGTGAATGTGAGTGAATGTGAGTGAATGTGAGTGAATGTGAGTGAATGTGATTGAATGTGAGTGAATGTGAGTGAATGTGAGTGAATGTGAGTGAATGTGAGCGAATGTGAGAGAATGTGAGTGAATGTGAGCGAATGTGAGTGAATGTGAGTGAATGTGAGTGAATGTGAGTGAATGTGAGTGAATGTGAGTGAATGTGAGTGAATGTGAGTGAATGTGAGTAAATGTGAGAGAATGTGAGTGAATGTGAGTGAATGTGAGTGAATGTGAGAGAATGTGAGTGAATGTGAGTGAATGTGAGTGAATGTGAGTGAATGTGAGTGAAATTCTTCCAATCAAGTTTAGCTGTACACCATACTACTCATAAAGCTGAGTAGTATAAATCGACAAGGGCAATGATGCTCTCATGAGTTCCCCTCTTACGCTTTTTGTAGACGTCCAGCAGGTTTTTCAAGCAGGCTTTGTCATACTGCGTGCACCGAGTCAGCAGAGCGAATGGGTCGATGTCCTGCAATGAACAGGAATTTGCGGCTTCCGCTTGTTGTGCAATCAGTTCAATACAATGAGCTCATCATCAGTTTGCAGCTTGCCTTCACATTGGTGTGCAGCTCCGTCACGACTTTCAGGTAAGGGTTGTGCAGCAGGCCCTCGACAACGCCGCGGTACTCCTTGGCCAGGGACTGTTTCAGCTGGCTCTCCAGATCCTGGCCAAGGGTGGCGAATAAAGCATGCGTTAGCTGACTGCGGTGCCCTTGCCTGCATCTTAGAAGTGGGCACAATGTCTTTGGTACAGATTAACTAACAGCTTAATGCTTCATCTGACACTAAACTGATGTCTGCTACTGGGTAACGCCATTGTGACTAGGTCTCTCTGAGCTCTGAGCACACCATATCAAAGGCTTCGCGAACCCACCAGGTCAATGAGCTCTGAGCTCTGAGCACACCTTATCAAAGGCTCCGCGCACTCACCAGGTCGTACAGCTCCCTGAATCGGACCCGGATGGCCTGTCGCTGCCTCGGCGGCTTCTTTACCAGGCATTTGATAAGTATCTCGTTGGGCTGGACTGCAGGGTGCCGTGTTTTAGGGATTTTTTCTATTAATATTAATCTTTTTTTATATTCGCAATAGGGCACCACTTGACTTGACTGGTGTCAAGTGTTGAGTGACACCAGCTCAGATGGTGGTCCTTGGTTTAGACTCACCATCTTGTTGCACACCTTCATCAGCATCCAGCTCAGACTCACCATCTTGTTGCACACCTTCATCAGCATCCAGCTCAGACTCACCCATCTTGTTGCACACCTTCATCAGCATCCAGCTCAGACTCACCCATCTTGTTGCACACCTTCATCAGCATCCAGCTCAGACTCACCCATCTTGTTGCACACCTTCATCAGCATCCAGCTCAGACTCACCCATCTTGTTGCACACCTTCATCAGCATCCAGCTCAGACTCACCCATCTTGTTGCACACCTTCATCAGCATCCAGCTCAGACTCACCAATCTTGTTGCACACCTTCATCAGCATCCGGGCCTCGTTGTCGTACAGATTCTGCAGTCCCTGGCGCGGCTTGCCCTGCTCAGGAATGCAATATGCAATGCTCATTCATTACCCTGCGTTTGAGTCTTAACAATGCTTAAAAAGAAAGAGTGCTCACCGGCTTGGTATTCGCCCTCCACTGCTTTGAGTGAGTTTCAGTAGGCTGAATGTTCAAATGATTTGAAAGTTTCAATTGCACACCTTGCTTCCGTTTTAATTTTCATGGTATAAATGCGTTTCATTTCTTACATCTGATACTGAGCTCATCGATGACGGCATCGGCGACGGAACCCTGCGACCCCTGTGCTCCACCCGATCCGAGTCCAAGTCTGAGCCCTGAATTTCAGCGAATTCGGGTGTAAGTTATGGTGTCACTGGCTGACGCTAAGCAGTGTCGATGGGGAGTGAGTGTCACTGGCTGACGCTAAGCAGTATCGATGGGGAGTGAGTGTCACTGGCTGACGCTAAGCAGTGTCGATGGGGAGTGAGTGTCACTGGCTGACGCTAAGCAGTGTCGATGGGGAGTGAGTGTCACTGGCTGACGCTAAGCAGTGTCAATGGGGAGTGAGTGTCACGGGCCTAGCAGTGTCCATGGGGAGTGAGTGTCACTGGCTGACTCTAAGCAGTGTCGATGGGGAGTGAGTGTCACTGGCTGACGTTTAACAGGGTGTCTAGGGGGAGTGAATGTTACTGGCTGACTCTAAGCAGTGTCGATGGGGAGTGAGTGTCACGGGCCTAGCAGAGTCCATGGGGAGTGAGTGTCACGGGCCTAGCAGAGTCCATGGGGAGTGAGTGTCACGGGCCTAGCAGAGTCAGTGTAATCAATCGTACATCAACAATGTGAATTCTAACCGTGCCACCGGCCCTCCTGGCGCCAGTGCTGTAGCTGTAGTCCTTGGTCGTGCTGTCCAGCATTTCCTTAATATGCTGATGCCGCCTGTAGTTTTTCTCCTGAGCGGAAAGCAAAATTCCTAAATCAAACCCCAGTGATACGTGCAAGAAGTAGTAAGGCATCTCTGAAAGTTTCACTGACCCACTCGTTGTGGTCATAGCTGGACCTGATGCCCAGCAGACGGCTGGACATGATCTGGTTGTCCTGCATCAGCGCTCGCTGACGCCGTCGCCGCTCTGAGTTCTTCTGCACGCTGAAATGTCAGGCAGAATTTCCGTCAGCTGGGCATGCATGCATGCTATTCTTACCATTGTCCATATGAACCAGCAACTATCGGTCCCAGCCAAAGCGCATACGAACAGTATTTCCAAAGGCTCAGTGTCCACGGCGACGAGTTTGGGAGAGAAACTCTGCTCAGCTGCTCACAGTTCTCAAAGTTCTCACACTCACATCTGTAGCTGCTGGGACCCTTACTCAGCTGCTCACAGTTCTCAAAGCTCTCACACTCACATCTGTAGCTGCTGGGACTCGTACGGATTCCAGTTGTCCAGCCGCTGCGATGGCTTGCTGATGATGCCGCTCAACCTCTCCACGAGCAGCCGGTTCTGCCGGTCGATCTCCGCGTTCCTCTCCTCTTCCTGCTGCATCTTCTTCAGTCGGACGGTCAGGTGCGGGAAGGACTTCGGCGGCGGCTCCGACTGCGGGGCCTGCGAGGACTTGATGCAGCTCACCTGGAATCGGGAGGGTGAGGCTGTTGGTGATTTTGGCTGCACAAGAAAACGGCCGAGTTTGCGACCATCCTGGTCCCAACAATGCCAACTACTTCTGAGAGCTTCTTCGCCTGCTCAGCAAACGCATTAATAGTCATTAATAATTGCCGGAGGGCTACGGGAAATGGCACATCATTTAGTTGATACTAGACCCGCATCCAGCGAGGAGGAAATTCGGCACATTTCGCTGACTCCTGAGCACACACGCACACAGATACCGTTTGTATACCCTGCACAGGTGCGTATGAGCGTACATCTGCCCTGACTATCTGATTGTCAGGCAGTGGCACCAGTGCCTTGGAGGTTGACGTAAATTGCGCGACAAACCCCCAAGCCTTCTCTCCGCGGCTGCGTCCCAAATATATGTGACCTCGCCGCGGAATCGAGATCAGGGACCTTGGTGCGAGAGGCAATCGCGTTAACCGCACTGCCACTCAACCCCACCATAAGCGCGTTTCCGCTGAGCCTTCTTTTCTCCGTTTCCTTCTCTTCCCGCTCTCCCGCTCTCCCGCTCTCCCGCTCTCCACAGCCCTCCACTCGACAACACGCAGCTGAGCAAGCCGAGCCACACCTTCTGCCGATGTCTCCGATGTCCCTCGCGAGCCCAACGCAGCTCAAGCAGCTTGCTGGAGGAGGCAAAGCTGACCGGATCCATTGCAGCCGGTGGTGGTGGAGCTCAGACCAGAACTCAGGACTGACAGCCGGTGGTTGTGGAGCTCAGACCAGAACTCAGGACTGACAGCAGGTGGTGGTGGAGCTCAGACCAGAACTCAGGACTGACAGCCGGTGGTGGTGGAGCTCAGACCAGAACTCAGGACTGACAGCCGGTGGTGGTGGAGCTCAGACAAGAACTCAGGACTGACAGCCGGTAATGTATCAAAGCTGTTACCAGAGCCTGCCGCTGGCTGCAAAAGGAATGAACTGCTTGCCAGCCGGCTCGCCCTCGCTGCCCGCCCGTCTCTTCAGCCCGAGAAGCGGCAGCCACCCCAGCTCCCGTCCCAGCCACTGGCAAGCCGTGTCCGATCGGCAGCCTTGGCAACAGCAGAGGCTGGGGCAGCGGAAAAGTCGCGAGCCCGCAGGGGATGAGTAGCAGCTGTACGCTCAGCCCTGATGGGATAAAGAAATGCATCGGGAGAATAGAGGAAGCAGGGGGAGAGTTAAGACAGAAACTGGCGATTTCGCCGTAGGGATGCTGGAACAATATCGGCTTCATCTCTGCCCTCGCGCAGTCTGGAACACTTCTTCCTTTCCCAGAGAGGCAGATGTCGCTCGCCTTTGTCTATGAGAATGGAGCGCATGCAGGGAGATTGTCTTCTGCTGCTCTCAGCCTTTAATCCGTCTTTTTCTAGGCAAAAAGTCCTACTCAAAACCCAATTTGAGCACTACAGATGCAGGGACAGTGGCCCATGTGGAGACATCACAAGCTCAAGCAGTATATTGTTTGGGATTGCAAAGGCAACAATTTGTACTTTATGACATCCCGATCCCTGCTGCTGCGACTTATGCTGATGTGATAAGGGGTCTGCTTCGGGTTCTAAATTCTGCTTTGCTGAACAGCCGAGAGGGTCACTCAGTATTCAATGTGAATGCCGCAAATATAAGCCTATGTGCTGAGAGGGTCACTCAGTATTCAATGTGAATGCCGCAAATATAAGCCTACGCGCTGAGAGGGTCACTCAGTATTCAATGTGAATGCCGCAAATATAAGCCTATGCGCTGAGAGGGTCACTCAGTATTCAATGTGAATGCCGCAAATATAAGCCTACGCGCTGAGAGGGTCACTCAGTATTCAATGTGAATGCCGCAAATATAAGCCTATGTGCTGAGAGGGTCACTCAGTATTCAATGTGAATGCCGCAAATATAAGCCTATGTGCTGAGAGGGTCACTCAGTATTCAATGTGAATGCCGCAAATATAAGCCTATGTGCTGAGAGGGTCACTCAGTATTCAATGTGAATGCCGCAAATATAAGCCTATGTGCTGAGAGGGTCACTCAGTATTCAATGTGAATGCCGCAAATATAAGCCTATGTGCTGAGAGGGTCACTCAGTATTCAATGTGAATGCCGCAAATATAAGCCTACGCGCTGTCAGTTTTCTGGGAAATCTGCTCTTGCCAGTTGCTCGCTAATGCAAAGACTGTCCCAATCAGATTCCCTTATCAGAATTCTCCTGAATAATCTCCAGTCAGATATTCCGATAAGAGTCCTATTTATGCTCTCCCATCAGAATCCCCAGTCATGCGCTCCCATCAGAATCCCCAGTCATGCACTCCCATCAGAATCCCCAGTCATGCACTCCCATCAGAATCCCCAGTCATGCACTCCCATCAGAATCCCCAGTCATGCACTCCCATCAGAATCCCCAGTCATGCGCTCCCATCAGAATCCCCAGTCATGCGCTCCCATCAGAATCCCCAGTCATGCACTCCCATCAGAATCCCCAGTCATGCGCTCCCATCAGAATCCCCAGTCATGCACTCCCATCATGCAATCCCTTCGGAAATCCTTCGAAACTGTTCATGGTCAGCTCATGCACGCCCAGCGTTAGCACTGACAGATTCGTGATGGTCAGCTCATGCACGCCCAGCGTTAGCACTGACAGATTCGTGATGGTCAGCTCATGCACGCCCAGCGTTAGCACTGACAGATTCGTGATGGTCAGCTCATGCACGCCCAGCGTTAGCACTGACAGATTCGTGATGGTCAGCTCATGCACGCCCAGCGTTAGCACTGACAGATTCGTGATGGTCAGCTCATGCACGCCCAGCGTTAGCACTGACAGATTCGTGATGGTCAGCTCATGCACGCCCAGCGTTAGCACTGACAGATTCGTGATGGTCAGCTCATGCACGCCCAGCGTTAGCACTGACAGATTCGTGATGGTCAGCTCATGCACGCCCAGCGTTAGCACTGACAGATTCGTGATGGTCAGCTCAAGCACGCCCAGCGTTAGCACTGACAGATTCGTGATGGTCAGCTCATGCACACCCAGCGTTAGCACTGACAGATTCGTGATGGTCAGCTCATGCACGCCCAGCGTTAGCACTGACAGATTCGTGATGGTCAGCTCATGCACGCCCAGCGTTAGCACTGACAGATTCGTGATGGTCAGCTCATGCACGCCCAGCGTTAGCACTGACAGATTCGTGATGGTCAGCTCATGCACGCCCAGCGTTAGCACTGACAGATTCGTGATGGTCAGCTCATGCACGCCCAGCGTTAGCACTGACAGATTCGTGATGGTCAGCTCATGCACGCCCAGCGTTAGCACTGACAGATTCGTGATGGTCAGCTCAAGCACGCCCAGCGTTAGCACTGACAGATTCGTGATGGTCAGCTCAAGCACGCCCAGCGTTAGCACTGACAGATTCGTGATGGTCAGCTCATGCACGCCCAGCGTTAGCACTGACAGATTCGTGATGGTCAGCTCAAGCACGCCCAGCGTTAGCACTGACAGATTCGTGATGGACAGCTCAAGCACGCCCAGCGTTAGCACTGACAGATTCGTGATGGTCAGCTCATGCACGCCCAGCGTTAGCACTGACAGATTCGTGATGGTCAGCTCATGCACGCACGCCCAGAGTTAGCACTGATGTACGGAAAAAATTTCTTGCTGAAACTACTGGGCTTTTTTCATTCTGAAAGATAAAATTTTGAGATAATCTACATTTCTACTGAATGTGTGTAAAATATCTAGAATTTATTGACATTTTGCATAATATTAATTAGAGTAATATCCATAATAACCATAATAATCGATGTCAATTAATTAAATGGTAACTTGTGAGCAGACCCACAGCCAGTGAGGAAGCAATTCTGCTCATTTCGCTGACTCCTGAGTACATACGTACGCATTCAGATATCATACACAAGGCACACAGGTGTATATCTGCCCTGACTGTCTTAACGCCAGGCAGTGTACCTTGCCTAATATCACTGTACCTTGGAGGTTGGCCCTCCAAGGCCGTAAATTGCTCGACAAGCCCCCAAGCCTTTTCTTCGCGGCTGCGC
Source organism: Macrostomum hystrix (assembly GCA_950097015.1). Lineage (NCBI taxonomy): Eukaryota > Metazoa > Platyhelminthes > Macrostomidae > Macrostomum > Macrostomum hystrix. The sequence continues at coordinate 3,239,687 of CATNEN010000041.1, read as the reverse complement.
CCCAAATAAATGTGGCCTCGCCGCGGAATCGAACTTAGGGACCGTGGTGCGAGAGGCAAATGCGTTGACCGCTCTGCCACCGGCCCCCAGAGCGGGCCTCGCAGTTGGGGCCTGGCAACTGCAGCCAAGAGAAAAATCTGATGCAAAGTCTTGCCAAGGCGGAGAGCTTCAACTGGGCACGTGAATTGGAATCAGCATTTAGCACTGATCCAGATAGCATTTCTCACGTGGACATTTGAAGCGCCTGAGATGGCAAGGGAGACAGCGGAGTCTTACCTGAGAGCCGGGTCGAACCCAAGCATGGCAGCCAGGGCGGGGACAGGGAGCAGCAGAAGACGGCCGCCGGTGCTCGCCTGTTTTATGGAGCCCAAAATATGGAGGGATTGGGGAGGTTTGAGGGGAGGGTTTGAGGGGAGGGCGCCCCCACGGCTTCAAGGCGAGAGCGCTGTACGCTCGTATGAGTGGGTCAGGCAGTGATGACTGTGCCAACCCACCTATTGGGTGGACGGTCCAGCGCGCAGGAGATAGAAGGGTCTATGGCTGGCTGTTGCGTAACAAGCACCCCACTCTCAGTGAACGCTGGGCTGGGCCTGTCAAGGCGCGCTTTTCTCGCTCTCCACGAGCGGTTGGCAGTCACGTGAGATCGAGCCGATGGAGGCTCTTCAGGCCCACGGCCAGGGTTCTGATTACGTAACCGAATATTATGAGGAGGGACCAGTTCAAACCAGTCATTCAAAGCTGTCCCTCCCTCTCTGCTTTAGTTGTGTCACGCAGTCAGTGTACATGCAGTGAGCCCGCCTGGGGCCAAGAAATGGGAGAACTTTAGAGCTGAACCCGCGACTTTTTCAAACAAAGCGATCAAACAAAGGCACACAATGAAATCGATTGGGGCCCCCCGCGAACGCAAGAACAGACCGAGACCGCGTCTGTGGTGGTGACGCATTGTGGAGGGGTCCGCAATGGCCCAGCCAGCCAATCTGCTCGAATTCTCATGGAACTGAACATATTTCATCCATTGTAGTCATTTCACTTATTCATTTAACTTATTTAAAGTCTTTCTCGCACTGGCATATATGCTAACTGGACATATTACTTGTGAATCCTTTTAAACCCCAATGCTCGTGAATTAGAATCCCTATTCATATAAATCAATTCCAATCCCCGTTCTTATGAACCAATTCAAAGCCTCTTTCTTTTGAATCGATTCGAATCCCCCATTACTGGGAATGTATTTACCCAATTATTGTGAATAATCTCATCAATTCCTCCGTTCTTGTGAATAATCTCATCAATTGCTCCGTTCTTGTGAAGAATCTCATTAATTCCTCCGTTCTTGTGAAGAATCTCTTCAATTCCTCCGTTCTTGTGAATAATCTCATTAATTCCTCCGTTCTTGTGAATAATCTCATCAATTCCTCCGTTCTTGTGAAGAAACTCATTAAAATGCTCCGTTCTTGTGAATAATCTCTTCAATTCCTCCGTTCTTGTGAATAATCTCTTCAATTCCTCCGTTCTTGTGAATAATCTCTTCAATTCCTCCGTTCTTGTGAATAATCTCTTCAATTCCTCCGTTCTTGTGAATAATCTCACCAATTCCTCCGTTCTTGTAAAGAATCTCATCAATTCCTCCGTTTTTGTGAATAATCTCACCAATTCCTCCGTTCTTGTGAATAATCTCACCAATTCCTCCGTTCTTGTAAATAATCTCATCAATTCCTCCGTTCTTGTGAATAATCTCATCAATTCCTCCGTTCTTGTGAAGAATCTCATCAATTCCTCCGTTCTTGTGAAGAATCTCATCAATTCCTCCGTTCTTGTGAAGAATCTCATCAATTCCTCCGTTCTTGTGAAGAATCTCTTCAATTCCTCCGTTCTTGTGAATAATCTCATTAATTCCTCCGTTCTTGTGAATAATCTCATCAATTCCTCCGTTCTTGTGAAGAAACTCATTAAAATGCTCCGTTCTTGTGAATAATCTCTTCAATTCCTCCGTTCTTGTGAATAATCTCTTCAATTCCTCCGTTCTTGTGAATAATCTCTTCAATTCCTCCGTTCTTGTGAATAATCTCTTCAATTCCTCCGTTCTTGTGAATAATCTCACCAATTCCTCCGTTCTTGTAAAGAATCTCATCAATTCCTCCGTTTTTGTGAATAATCTCACCAATTCCTCCGTTCTTGTGAATAATCTCACCAATTCCTCCGTTCTTGTAAATAATCTCATCAATTCCTCCGTTCTTGTGAATAATCTCACCAATTCCTCCGTTCTTGTGAATAATCTCTTCAATTCCTCCGTTCTTGTGAATAATCTCACCAATTCCTCCGTTTTTGTGAATAATCTCATTAATTCCTCCGTTCTTGTGAATAATCTCATTAATTCCTCCGTTCTTGTGAATAATCTCATCAATTCCTCCGTTCTTGTCAATAATCTCATCAATTCCTCCGTTCTTGTGAATAATCTCATCAATTCCTCCGTTCTTGTGAAGAAACTCATTAAAATGCTCCGTTCTTGTGAATAATCTCATCAATTCCTCCGTTCTTGTGAATAATCTCATTAATTCCTCCGTTCTTGTGAATAATCTCATTAATTCCTCCGTTCTTGTGAATAATCTCATCAATTCCTCCGTTCTTGTCAATAATCTCATCAATTCCTCCGTTCTTGTGAATAATCTCACCAATTCCTCCGTTCTTGTGAATAATCTCATCAATTCCTCCGTTCTTGTGAAAAATCTCATCAGTCTCTCCATTGCTGTGAACTTACCTACAATACTGCGAATGCGAGTGCTCAATTTCTTTTTATGCGTGAGTTCTGATATGAAATCCTGAGATGGCTGAGCAGGGTTGCTCAACTGCTCTCGGATGGAAGGCCAAATAAGTGATCAGGAAATTCACAGAGAGTTGGAGAATCTATGCACTCATTGAGCGGCAGTGCAATCTGCAGAGCAAAACCAAATCGAAAATATATTAGAAAATGTGCGACACAAATCTCGGACAAGCATTCAAATCAGCTACTTTCAGTAGAACGAAAGAGAAAGTTCTGGTAATCTAGGAAGAATCATGTGGAGTGAAGTGAAGTTGATTGCGCGGCGGATGGCCTCAGTAACAATGAGGCGGAACTCAAATCTGGGATCTGTGAGACGCGCGGGAATTCACAGCAAATAATTTCCATCAAATCTGAACTTGCCGGTGCAAGGAGTTGAAGGACTCAGGTGCCAGGAGAATACTGAAGGTGCAAAGCGCGTCAATGGCAATAAGATGACGAGGCATTTACAGAGCTAGTTACTCCGTCAACTTTATCGAGCGGATGCAGTTGAAAAAAATGATTTCAAAAACTGGCTCGGATCAGCTCAGCGCATGAGCCAATGTGACAGGAGGCGCCTCAGCACCCCGGCCCGGCTGCCGCTGATCATGCGGTCGCTCTGCACCTGGCGGTGCCGCAGCGCGCACAGAACGCGCCGAGGTCCAGAGCTCGACTCGGCGGCAGACGAGCCAGGACCTGCGAACACCGGCGCCGCGTCCCGAGTATCCAGCGCGTAAAACACATTGGACCGGTCCGGCACCACCGACTCTGGGCGGGAGAAGGCGAGAGGTGACTCAACACTGACGCCTAGCAACACTGAAACCTAGCGACACTGACACCTAGCAACGCTGACACCTAGCAACGCTGACACCGAGCAACACTGACACCTACTGACACCTAGCAACACTGAGAACTAGCAACGCTGACACCTAGCAACACTGAGAACTAGCAACGCTAACACCTAGCAACGCTGACACCTAGCAACACTGAGAACTAGCAACGCTAACACCTAGCAACACTGACACCTAGCAACACTGAGAACTAGCAACGCTAACACCTAGCAACACTGAGAACTAGCAACGCTAACACCTAGCAACGCTGACACCTAGCAAAACTGACACCTAGCGACACTGACACCTAGCAACGCTGAGAACTAGCAACGCTGACACCTAGCAACACTGAGAACTAGCAACGCTAACACCTAGCAACGCTGACACCTAGCAACACTGAGAACTAGCAACGCTAACACCTAGCAACACTGAGAACTAGCAACGCTAACACCTAGCAACACTGACACCTAGCAACACTGAGAACTAGCAACGCTAACACCTAGCAACACTGAGAACTAGCAAAACTGACACCTAGCGACACTGACACCTAGCAACGCTGAGAACTAGCAACGCTAACACCTAGCAACGCTGACACCTAGCAAAACTGACACCTAGCGACACTGACACCTAGCAACGCTGACACCTAGCAACACTGACACCTAGCAACACTGACACCTACTGACACGTAGCAACGCTGACACCGAGCAACACTGACACCAACTGACACCTAGCAACACTGAGAACTAGCAACACTGACACCTAGCAACACTGAGAACTAGCAACGCTAACACCTAGCAACGCTGACACATAGCAACACTGACACCTAGCGACACTGACACCTAGCAAAACTGACACCTAGCGACACTAACACCTAGCGACACTGACACCTAGCAACACTAACACATAGGGACAATGACACCTAGCGACACTGACACATAGCGACACTGACACCTAGCAAAGGCTGGCTGAAAGTGCACCGTCCTCACCGGTGCCACCGGGCAGAATCTGCACGATGATGAACAGCTCGTCGGAATCGGGCAGGCCATGCTTGTCCAGGGCCGCGCGGATCACTGCGGCAGTCTTGTCCTCCGGGCGCACCTGGTATGGGGCCCGATGCAGATGGTTAGGGAATGCAGTAATAGCCTAAATAATTCTAGTAGCCACCCGTCAGGCACACCAGCACCGGTCAGGCACACCAGCACCTGTCAGGCACACCAGCACCTGTCAGGCACACCAGCACCTGTCAGCTCACCAGCACCTGTCAGCTCCAGCACCCGTCAGGCACACCAGCACCTGTCAGCTCACCAGCACCTGTCAGGCTCACCAGCACACTCTTGGCCACCAGCAGGTACCAAAAACTGCAGGACCAGCCCATTCAAGCTCACCATCACACTCTTGGCCACCAGCAGCTACCAAAAACTGCAGGACCAGCCCATTCAAGCTCACCATCACACTCTTGGCCACCAGCAGCTACCAAAAACTGCAGGACCAGCCCATTCAAGCTCACCATCACACTCTTGGCCACCAGCAGCTACCAAAAACTGCAGGACCAGCCCATTCAAGCTCACCATCACACTCTTGGCCACCAGCAGCTACCAAAAACTGCAGGACCAGCCCATTCAAGCTCACCATCACACTCTTGGCCACCAGCAGCTACTAAAAACTGCAGGACCAGCCCATTCAAGCTCACCAGCACACTCTTGGCCACCAGCAGGTACCAAAAACTGCAGGACCAGCCCATTCAAGCTCACCATCACACTCTTGGCCACCAGCAGCTACCAAAAACTGCAGGACCAGCCCATTCAAGCTCACCATCACACTCTTGGCCACCAGCAGCTACCAAAAACTGCAGGACCAGCCCATTCAAGCTCACCATCACACTCTTGGCCACCAGCAGCTACCAAAAACTGCAGGACCAGCCCATTCAAGCTCACCATCACACTCTTGGCCACCAGCAGCTACCAAAAACTGCAGGACCAGCCCATTCAAGCTCACCATCACACTCTTGGCCACCAGCAGCTACCAAAAACTGCAGGACCAGCCCATTCAAGCTCACCATCACACTCTTGGCCACCAGCAGCTACCAAAAACTGCAGGACCAGCCCATTCAAGCTCACCATCACACTCTTGGCCACCAGCAGCTACCAAAAACTGCAGGACCAGCCCATTCAAGCTCACCATCACACTCTTGGCCACCAGCAGCTACCAAAAACTGCAGGACCAGCCCATTCAAGCTCACCATCACACTCTTGGCCACCAGCAGCTACCAAAAACTGCAGGACCAGCCCATTCAAGCTCACCATCACACTCTTGGCCACCAGCAGCTACCAAAAACTGCAGGACCAGCCCATTCAAGCTCACCATCACACTCTTGGCCACCAGCAGCTACCAAAAACTGCAGGACCAGCCCATTCAAGCTCACCATCACACTCTTGGCCACCAGCAGCTACCAAAAACTGCAGGACCAGCCCATTCAAGCTCACCAGCACACTCTTGGCCACCAGCAGCTACCAAAAACTGCAGGACCAGCCCATTCAAGCTCACCAGCACACTCTTGGCCACCAGCAGCTACCAAAAACTGCAGGACCAGCCCATTCAAGCTCACCAGCACACTCTTGCACACTCTGGATTTGCCATTCTTTTCTGCAGGATGGTCCGCCGGCAGGTCCAGGCGGAACCGCACAATGCAGACATCTTCCTCCTGCTGCTGCTGCTGCTGCTGCTCTTTGGGTTCCGCCACGATCTCAAATGAAGCGTCACTCTGTGAATAAATTTGTGCATTAGCGTCTGCAATTGAATTCGAGTGGAAATCTCAGCATTGAATCAGAGGCTGCAATCAGCAGAGAAAATCATCAGTTGCAGTTTGCAGCTTAATACTTTATAAAGTTTTTATTTATTTATTTATTGAAATTCTGACGTTTCGATCTCAATCACACAAAACAGGTGTTAGCCAACATGCGATAAAAATCGCTGTCTGAAAATATTTAAAGCTTAGTTGATGGTTATGGATCAGATTCTCATTGCCTTGAAAAAAATCTTCACTTTGAACGCAACGTAAAGGCAAGCAAATATCCGAGTAAAAATCGACAGGTAAATTATTGTAATTGCCGAAAATCACAGTATTATCCATAATCGTCAATGGGGCCTCGCCTTACCGCTAGACTGGAAATCTCAGTGTAGCTCTCATTCCTGCAATGCATGAGAACTCACAGCTTTAAACAGCAACTGACAAGTTTTATACAGCTACTGACAAGTTGTATACAGCAACTGACAAGTTTTATACAGCAACTGACAAGTTTTATACAGCTACTGACAAGTTTTATACAGCTACTGACAAGCTTTAAATGGCAACCTGTGAGCAAAGCAAATAGTAGCACGGTTATCACACAGCACCTCTGAGCAAAGCAAATAGCAACACGGTTTTCACACAGCACCTGTGAGCAAAGCAAATAGCAACATGGTTTTCACACAGCACCTGTGAGCAAAGCAAATAGCAACACGGTTATCACACAGCACCTGTGAGCAAAGCAAATAGCAACATGGTTATCACACAGCACCTCTGAGCAAAGCAAATAGCAACACGGTTTTCACACAGCACCTGTGAGCAAAGCAAATAGCAACATGGTTTTCACACAGCACCTGTGAGCAAAGCAAATAGCAACACGGTTATCACACAGCACCTGTGAGCAAAGCAAATAGCAACACGGTTTTCACACAGCACCTGTGAGCAAAGCAAATAGCAACACGGTTTTCACACAGCACCTGTGAGCAAAGCAAATAGCAACACGGTTTTCACACAGCACCTCTGAGCAAAGCAAATAGCAACACGGTTTTCACACAGCACCTGTGAGCAAAGCAAATAGCAACACGGTTTTCACACAGCACCTGTGAGCAAAGCAAATAGCAACACGGTTTTCACACAGCACCTGTGAGCAAAGCAAATAGCAACACGGTTTTCACACAGCACCTGTGAGCAAAGCAAATAGCAACACGGTTATCACACAGCACTTCTGAGCAAAGCAAATAGCAACACGGTTATCACACAGCACTTCTGAGCAAAGCAAATAGCAACACGGTTTTCACACAGCACCTCTGAGCAAAGCAAATAGCAACACGGTTATCACACAGCACCTGTGAGCAAAGCAAAGCAAATCAATACACGAATCCGAAAGATGCGAACCTTCGCTCCGGCTGAATTTCCAGGCTGAGTTGTTGCAGCTGCTCATCACTGAGTAGATCTATGGTGTTGAGCCAGTGCTCAAACCTGGCGTCCTCGCAGTACTGGTACTGCCGGCAGGTGACCTGGTACAGGCGCAGGCGGGCGAGTATATCGTACTCGCGACGCCGCTTGTCAAAGTTAATGAGGCCGTCGTGAACGAGATCGGGGAAGGCGGAGTGCAGGCCTTCCAAGTCGGTTAGGAAGGTGCCAAGGTAGGGTACAGTGCCCGAGGACTCGCTCAGAGATAGCTGAAAAGCGTATATGGACGTCATGGCGAGTCACTCAAATCACAGCTCACCAGTCACTCCAATCACAGCTCACCAGTCACAACAATCACAGCTCACCAGTCACTCCAATCACAGCTCACCAGTCACTCCAATCACAGCTCACCAGTCACTTCAAGACTCACATTTGACAAGGCCCTGGCGTGTCCGACTCCACTCAAGCTGCCGCCACCGCCACCGGGCACGGAGAGCTGCCGGCTGAGCGCCTTACCGGTGCCCTCCCAGTGCATGGCGCGCCTTGGCGCCTGAAAGTTTTCGCCAGCGTCGGCGAAACGCGACAGCTCGGCCAGCAGGTCGCGGCTGGAGGACGGCACCCGGCGCCACAGGCGGGTGAGGCGCTGAAGGCACTGCAGGTTAAGAGTGCAAACGATGGCGCACAGAGAAGAGAAGCTTCGCCGCTCCCGCAGGTACTGAGCGATGTGGATCCACCTACACAGCGTCCGTGCTCGCTCCTCAGGCGACTGGCCGGGCTGCAGTGTGAGGGTGGCCACCAGACCGCAGACCCGATTAAACTGGCGCACCGTGGCGTCCACGGTGGGCGAGCAGCCAGTGCGCCGGTGACGGCCCCATCGCGAGCCCAGGCACTCGTGCAGCTGCACCGACTCGAACAGGCGAGCATCCATGCGAGTCAGCTGCTCCGCCACCTGCCGGTTCGGAGAGGATTTGAAAATTTGGAAATTACTATTATGGCTGCATTTAATGCGAGCACTCAGTTAACCATCGTGTGTTTTGTCAGCATTTAATGCGAGCACTCAGTTAACCATCGTGTGTTTTGTCAGCATTTAATGCGAGCACTCAGTTAACCATCCTGTGTTTTGTCAGCATTTAATGCGAGCACTCAGTTAACCATCGTGTGTTCTGTCAGCATTTAATGCGAGCACTCAGTTAACCATCCTGTGTTTTGTCAGCATTTAATGCGAGCACTCAGTTAACCATCGTGTGTTTTGTCAGCAAGTACGAGTAGGAAAAGTATTGGACAACTGAAGCAGGTCTTTCACAATCCAGCTGCCAATACCCTCACCTGAAGGTTATCCAGCTCGCCCCACTCCACCCTCCTCCAGTGTCTTCTTCCACCGTGCCCGTCACTGCCAGCAGCCTCCGCCTCCGCTGCCGCAGCGCCAAAAGTTTCGAGTCGTCGGCGCGCGAGCCTCGCCAACAAATCAAGTCGGTCGGCCGCCTCGCCGGAGACGTCAGCTGCAGCCGCCTCACAGCCAGCTGCGAACTGGTGCAATTCGCTGAAGTCCGGCGGCCTGCGCAGCAGCTCCTGGAATGGCTCACCCAGCCAGGCGTTCAGCGTCACTAGGAGGGCCGCTTGCAGCCGCTCCGAGTTGACATGGCTGCTGCCGTGGCGGAGCCTTTGATTGGAAAAGCATTTTGTTTCACAATATTACTCATAGTAATACTGATGACATCAGTACATCGATCGAAGCATATAGAATGCATTAAGTAAGCAGACTCTGAAGATTCCCGCTCAGCCACTCACTTGTCAAAGATAATCTGCAGCAGCTCTTCGGTGCTCACAAAGGCGGGATATGTGGTTAGCAAGATGTTCATGTGCAGGCTGTCCACCTTGTACTCGATGTCATCCGGGGGAGCCAGGGCTTCCACAATGGCGTCGAGAGAGCCGGCCATGAGGATGCAGGATCTGCCCTCCACTGGCTGGTGGAGCTGGCGGTGCTGAAAGTTTTGGAATTCGAAAAATGGCAAATGAAATGGCTGTTCTTTTTGGAGCATCAGATTGACTAACTGATTGACTGAAGGATTACCAATGAGCCAGTTGCAGAGACAGGCAGCTTCTTTGGCTTGATGCAGTGGACAGCATAGCCTTCTTCGACTATTTGAGCAGCTGGTGCGTCGTCCTGCATTGTGGAATTAAATAGCATTGCTATGCTAGAGGTGCTCTAAACTCCAAGCTCATTCCTCAAATTCAAAATTTCTTAAAAATAGTTTAACTACTAGCCATTTAACCCTTCTCCGGGTGGCACAAACATAACCTCTTCCCCTAATAACAGATAGACAAACACCCTTGGCAGATGGAAAATGCCCCTCAGCAGCAGAGAACTACTGACCCTCAGCAGCAGAGAACTACTGCCCCTCAGCAGCAGAGAACTACTGCCCCTCAGCAGCAGAGAACTACTGCCCCTCAGCAGCAGAGAACTACTGCCCCTCAGCAGCAGAGAACTACTGCCCCTCAGCAGCAGAGAACTACTGCCCCTCAGCAGCAGAGAACTACTGCCCCTCAGCAGCAGAGAACTACTGCCCCTCAGCAGCAGAGAACTACTGCCCCTCAGCAGCAGAGAACTACTGCCCCTCAGCAGCAGAGAACTACTGACCCTCAGCAGCAGAGAACTAATGACACCCCAGCAACAGAGAACTAATGCCCCCCCAGAAAAAGAGAACTAATGACCCCCCAGAAAAAGAGAACTACTGCCCCCCAGCAGCAGAGAACTACTGCCCCCCCAGCAGCAGAGAACTAATGACCCCCCAGAAAAAGAGAACTACTGCCCCCCAGCAGCAGAGAACTACTGCCCCCCCAGCAGCAGAGAACTAATGCCTCCCCCAGCAGCAGAGAACTAATGCCTCCCCCAGCAGCAGAGAACTACTGCTCCAGAGCAACAGCGATGCCCCCTGCCCTCTACTAACACACATGCGGGTGACAAAATAACTGATGCAATCAATTAAAATGGACAGTATAGGGCCCTCTTCTAGCGATGAAAAAGTTTGACCTTTCATAATGGCAGCAAAAAGCATGTGTTTTAAGTATTTAGCCATCTTCAAATCAGAACTTTTTAAAACAAAGAGATCCACACAATCTCACAAGAATATCCAATCAAATGAAGCAAGTTTGAAAAAATCGGTTCAGGCATTCAGGCTGTAGACTGCAATACTGGTCACACCTTTGAGATTTTGTATAGTGAGATTATGAATAATGCATTCAAAAAATGTAGTGAGGGATGTATCAGAAATCTTATTCTATATTCTAGCTATCGACCTAACTCCAATTCGAAATAGCTCTTGATGCACCTTCTAATCTTGAATCAAAATGCTAAAATGCAAAATGATAAACCTTGTTCACAGAGTTGTCCCCACTTCCTCTACACTCTTCCAGAAAGTACTCTAAAGATTAATTTTACTGTTAGAATAAAAGCAAAAGAAGTATCAGCAGTAGAAACTAATGTATTTCGTTGTTAGATAATAGAAAAAAATCCACTTTTACAATATAATTTTTGTAGTAGTGCTTACTTTAAAAAGCTGGGCACATTTTAATACAAGTGTGAAGATGATGGATATCAATAAATTGTAACTTTCAAGCATAGTTATTCACACTGAAAATTTATTTTTTCATTAGGGAAAGTTTCGGACCAAAAACCTCTGTTTCTTGCATTTTACTTTGCTTTTTTGTTTCATCACAATCTTCATTGAAAAATATATAAATTTGAAAGTGAACTGTGACAAACTAACTATTAAAGCAATGCGCGAAAAATCTCACACACTGAACTTACCAACATACTTTAAAAGACTTAAAATGAAAAAATACTTACTAAGTCGACATAAAATATAGACCTCGATGAGCATGCTAAAGACATTTAGCCCTTTTATATTTTAACTGCAATTTTTCAAGTAGTTACTAATAACCCAGATAACTTATTCTTTCTTTAAGTCATACAAGAAGTAAAACGTTGAATACAAATCTTCTTGGCAGCTACCCTCGGACACTGCATAAAGTTGTACAGCAATATGGCCAATGGTCCAATGTTAACAAGGAGAATTCCTGGAAGTCATTATTCCTGGAAAATATGAAACTCAATTTATAAAATCGAATTTTACCGTTCACGAGTTCAAATTAAGTTCATGGAAGTTAAACAACAGCAAGATTAGGTAAACTCTCTATTTATTAGATGTGAGCCAATAAATAAGTGCTGAAAACTGCTCTTAGCTAGCGCTTTACTCTCTAACATTTAGGCTTCATCGCTTGGCTGCTGCTCTAGAATATTTAACTAGCCTGCGCGTGACTCATTGAATTCATGGTCGTTCGTGCATGATTACTGATTTATGAATATTGTTTCAGGCTATGAAAAGTTGCTACAGAAAATATATTTTAAATAGAAAACTTTGCTTCTTAATCAGAAGTTTACATTAATTGCAAGTTTTTACTGACCTAGATAAACTTTTCTATGATACAGGTTTAACTTAGAACTTAGCATCACATCACAGTTGTGTTAAAGCAAGGATTTATTGTCATATTTAGCTATATATTTCAGGGTCCCAAAGGCAATGCAGAATTAATTGACACTGTAGCATTCTCTCTAAATGTTTACTCCTGGTCATTTTTAAGGTTAAAAATTTAAATTTGAGTAAAAATTTAGTTTTGTGGAAGATAAGTTTTTCATAAAACTAGGCCCTATATATCTAGATTCTAAAAAATTACTTGACCTAAAACAAATCTCACCATTTTGAGATTTAACTTCTACTAGGTTTGAATCATTTCTTGGGATATTATTACCCAGTACACCTTTGTTATAGTTCTTGATAAAAACAACTTTCCAAGTACATTAAGTATCTAGCGGAATAGGTGACTCCCACCTCCCAGCTGTCCTACGGACTGCCCTGCAGATAAGTACATAAAGTATACTTTTAAGTGTTAATGATTAAATAAGAACTTACCATTTTTAGCATTGACGATATTTTAGCTAAAAGTTTTTATTATAGATAAAGCTAATTTACACAGGAGTCAATTAGCAATCCAAATTACATTGCGGATCTACTTTCAAATCAATTCCTTCTGGCTTTAATTTACTAGCATTCTTACATCTTAAGTAACGTTATAGTCTACTGTGGGATACTTTGTCAACATTAACTTTTTGGTCTTATTTACTACTTGCACAAATAAATAGCTATTTATAAATTTACAGCTCACATCCTACTTCAACAATGGCTGAAGTTGAAGCCAATCAAGAGGAAGGCCCAAGGCGGAAGTCACGGCGCTTGGCAATCCAGCAGATACAAACAGAGAATGCAGACCATACTGCAACCTCAATTTTTAATGTGAGTTTCGTACTCTTGTGTTTAAATAGTTATTCTTTATAATAGGGGGGCCTATATTATGTTTGTGGTTGCTAGCAGGTTTGCTTAATGTTTAAGTACAAGAGTAACTTAGATTTGTCCTTACAAAGACAAGAGTTGCTGAGATTGGTATAGGAAATATGTGACAGATAGGCTTAGGATTGGAAATATAGATGGAATGAATCCCAAATTTTTCCAAATCCAAAGAAAGTTTTTTGTCCTGACATTCTTTTTCCAAATCGCTACCAAATGCAAAATTCAAATACAGAATATTCCTGTCTGTATTCATAGAACAACATTACAGATTTTTATTCCCTTTTGGATGGTGGCATATCTAGATTTCTTAGCCTATTAGCACATCACCCTTGTATCTCCACCTTGGCATGTCATGTGCTCTGCTTGAGGAAAAGGTGCATCTAAAAGACCACCTTCATGGGCCAACAAATATTTTTATGAAAAGAACTGCTCCTAGTAGTCTGCAGCGATAACGAAATCAGAACCTTAAATTGGAAGTGCACTTACTAATTACCCTACATTAGAATCCTTTAAAATGCAACTTTCCGAATAACAAATATTCGTTCTATCTCTACTAAGCACATCGGAGATGAGGGGATATGGGCGCAATTGAGATCAATCTAGAAGATGTAAGAGTTCAGCCTGCTGTGCTGAGCTGCTCAATAATGCAACCAGAGATTTTAACTGAATCGCTGAAGGCCGACAGTCAGTGTCAAATCGAGCAGCTGCCCATGGAGCTGGTCACGCGCATCCTGTCAATGCTGAGCCAGAGCAGTCGGGGCCGCTGCGCTCAGCTGAGCCGGCGCTGGCATAGGGTGGCTTTGCAGCCAATTCTGTGGAACCGGCTCCGCATCGGGGGAAGAGATTCTGTCATCACCGCGAAACTACAGCGCCACCTGACCAGCTGGCTATCCGGAGCACTGCGTGAGCTTCGCTTCTCGGTTGCCAGTGACTGGCAGTTCATTGCTCCGCTGCTAGCCGAGTCTCCCAGCCTCCAGAGCCTGACCATCTGCTGGGATATCGGCTCATCAAATGCAGAAAATCTGCTGTGGATTCTGGGCCGCTGGTGCCACCAGCTGCAGACACTGCAGCTGAAAAACTGCGATAGAAGTGTGCTAGTTGCCGACTCGCTTGCGCAGCTGCAGGCCGGCTGCCCAAAACTCTCGCACCTGAAGCTTTCTTTTGACGAAGAGGAAGCCTTTCCTCCTGACCCTCTGGCCATCTCCCAGCTGGCTTCTCTGGTCAGCCGTTTGACATCGCTGAGCCTGCGAGACGGCTCTCTGCTGGCGTCGCTAATTCCCGTGCTGCCAGATTGCCCGGAGCTGAGCACACTCACTTTGGACGGCTTTAGTGAACTGACTGAGTCCGGTGAGCATTCTAGAGCAGTCTGTTTTCAGAACACAGTCTAATTCTAGAGCAGTCGGTTTTCAGAAATCGTTTTCGGCTGTCATTATTTAATTTATGATTAGTATTTGAGTGCACTTTGCCGCCACTTCCGTAGATCTTCGGCAGCTGCTGCGCCGGCTTCCTCGCCTAACTGAGCTGAGTCTGTCCTGCGCAGACGCCACTGACGAGTTGGCTTCTGTACTGGCTGAAGCAGGCCGCGGCTTCCGTACTCTGAAATTATTCTGCGAGTGCTGTGAAATGAGTCCCAGCGGCATTAGCGCACTAGTAGATAATTGCCGCATGCTGCAATGTCTTGACCTGTACGATGGTCACCTGCTAGATGGTTCTGAGTACCGCATCGTTGCTGCCCGCCTGCCACAACACCTGGAATCTCTGCGACTGCATTGCACTGAAGACCCGACAGAAGAGGAGCTGGAAGCGCCGCTGCCCTCTGGGCTTAAGCGACTTATGCTGATGTTCTGGAGTGCGGGAGACTGCGGCATTCGGGGACTGCGAAACGGCCTGGCCGGCTGCCGGGGTGAGTGCGATTCTCTGCGACATAATTTCTATGCCATATCATGTCCTGTATATCACTTGACCTTTTACTCAATCATGGCGTTTGAACATCCCCCAGAGCTGACCCATCTGGTCTTGAATGACTGCGATGACGACCTTCTTCCCTTCTTGCTCAGCCAGCTGCCCCGCCTACGCAGTCTGCGCCTCAAGGACTGTAGCCGTCTGACCCGCCAGGCCTGGGCGAACCTGCGAAGCCTGCAGAGCACGGTAAGCTCTCCGCCCGACCTGCACGAGCTTCAGGTCAAAATCTGCAGCGCCTCCAGTCTCACCGATGACGCGGTCGCCGACCTCTGCGCCAGTCCGGTTGCCAGGGGTCTGCGGCGTCTCCGCCTGTCCGACTGTAGCAAGCTGACCCCGGCTGCCCTGTCCAGCATCGCCACCGGATGTCCTTGGCTAACTTGTCTGGAGCTGCTGAGGCTGCGCAACGGCTGCTCCGTCACCAGCTACAACGCCTTTGAGCACTGCGTAAATCTGGGCTCTGACAGACTTCGCTCCAACCGTAGCCAGACCTGGTGACCTGTGCCTTTTTGCTCATTTTGCTAGAGCGATTTAGGTTAATCCATTTCTCTCGGCCTTAGTTTCTACTTATCAAATAAACATCAGTTCGTAATTCAAGCCATTGCTGTCATGGCTTTTTATTCATAATTCCGCTCCTATGCAACAACAAATAGGAATATTCATACGCACGTATGACCCGCGTCTTTGAACTTTTTATCTGTATTTTTATTACAGAAATATGTAGTATTATTTATTATTTCAATTTTTAGGCTTGAACTTATTAAATTGTATATACGAGCTATATATGTTTTCGCTGCATTGAGCAGTCAAGTGTTAACAGTGCCCCTGTCTGGCCTAGACGCTCGATTTATAAGTTGACTATGAATTACAATCCTAACAAGTTCACTATTTTGAGTAAAGCTTGGCCAAGTTTATCGATCAGGCCTCAGCATTCGAAACGATATGTGACATAAATTGAAAGCTCTGCAGCAGAATTGTTAACCACGTTAGATGAGCTTTGTTTAATTACTGAGAACAGAAGGCATAGCGCAAACCAGCAATTGTCTGAGCAGCCCAGAGCTAGCTCTTCTGTGCAAATCAGACTACAGAGTACAACAAGAAAAGGATTCGGCTTGCAACTCAATGCTTATATTGCGCGCTGATTAAGAGTATAAATAAAACTAAATTCCAGGACACGCACAATCAGCATCCATGACAACGGGCATGAAAAACTAAGAGACGAATGTGAACTTGATATATCATAAGCACACTAGCAAAAGGACATAAAAAAGGAGACAAATATTCTGGATTCACGAACTTACCATTCATAGGGCCGAATTTATAGCAAGAAAATGCGAATTTTGCTAAACTTAGGCCAAGTCACTTTGGCAAGTAGGCCAAAGATACTAGTAGGGGAGGAGCAGGGGTGCGATTTTGATATTTTTAGTTTCCATGGCACCCACAGCTGGGTGATGGACAGGTCTGGCCAGGCTAGTGGTGCAGGCAAACAAATATAGTAAAGCATGCAAAATAGCGCTTGGCAGTTAGGTGGCCAATTCAGCACTACTCAAGGACCCGCAGTCTTTTGTCCACTGGCATCCATCTTCGCACGCTTCTTGCTGATGGCGTCCTCGACTGCCTTCAGCTGCTTCAGCAGCTGCTCTTTGCGAACCAGCGCTGTGGATGATCGCTGCTTCCGATTGGCCACCGCGTCTGACTCCGCACTGTCCGCAGCTGTGGCCGGCGGCCGAGAAGACGGGTCGCGGGCTGTGGGTGGTTGCGGGTGAAATTTGTGGGGACCGCAGAAACAGGCGCTAGATCAAGTTCAGGATGGGGCGGGGCACAGCACTGAACTAGGCTTGCCGAGTCGCGTCAAAGTTATATAGGCAGATCAATTCGGACTCGCTGGGTGCACAAATAAATGCTTAGTAATTGTCGCGACAGTGCCCGTGGAATCTTAGCCCGTGGAATCTTAGCTAGCGATTGGCCAACCGAGAAACAAAATTCTCGTTGACCTACGATTTATTTCATCGATAAAATTTACACTTACTATTGCACTACAAAGCAGGGATAACCAATAATCATTAAGAGGTTCGCGCTTACATTTTCTGGCGTCGCCCACTTCAGTTGGCCGCAGTCGCTTGCCGGGATTGTCCGATGGACTAGGTCGACGCTTTCGATCTTGCAACTGCTGCGGCTGCAGCTGCGGTGGAGGGGCTGGAGGAGGCGGCTTGCGATGACCAAGGGGCGCTGCCGAGGCTGTAGCGCGACTGCCTGCGTGCCGGCTTTCATCTGACTGCTGAGAAGATAAGGGCGGCGGGAGAACAGCGTGCGAGCGGAGCTTCCCACCCTGTTGGCCGTCCGCTGGCGGCTGGTGCGGCTGCTTCTGGCGTCGCTCGGTGGATTCAGTCGGACCTCCAGACGGGTGTACCTCACCGCCGCCTTCTTCGGAAGAAGTGGAGGAAGAGCCCTCGGAGCTGGAGGAAGAACCCGAGGAAGATGATGATGAAGAAGAGGAAGAAGACGAAGCGGACGAATCAGAGCTGGCAGAGTCTGACCGGCGACGCTGAGCTGTCAGTGGTTGTCGGCTGGCCGAGTCGGGCACACCTGCAACAGCGCCGTCTCTGTAGGCGGCGGGAAGCGGTGCACCTCGACGGCGCTCTGCCTGTGCAGCGGGCGCTGGCGGTGGTGGCCGATCGTCTCGGCCACCAGGGCGGCGCATTGACGAGGCCGCTGACGAGGAGGATGTTGACGAAGTGGATGAGGATGAAGAAGAGGAGCGGTAGGAGTGCGAAGAGGAGGACGACGAGCTGCTGCTAGAGTCCGTGGAACCGCCCTGCCGGCGCCGACGCTGCCCGGCCCGGTTGCGGTCCCAGGGATCGAGCCAGGTGGCCGAGCCACCAGCAGAGTCTCCTGGATGTCGAGGTCGGCCGCGTCTTTGACCAACCGCCTGGTAACCAGCATTTGCCGAACCTTCGCCATTTTCTGTGTGCTGATGGCGCCGATGATGCTGCGCCGGCTGCTGCACGTGTCGGTGGTGCCGGCCAGACGGAGCTCCTAAAGCTGCGGTGGCACTATCGCTGGCACTGGCAGATTCAGCGGCTCTTGCGCTGGCAGCCGCTGCGGCCTCCTGCTGCCGCTTCTCCATCTCGCGGCGCCATCGGCGAGTTTCCTGGACTTCGCGGAACACGTCCCGGTAGTATTCGAGGTCCTCCTCCTGCAGACGGTTTGCCGTGGAACCACAACTTAGACAATTTCATAGTTGACACAGCAAGAACATAAAAAATTATGCATCAGGGCCTCCAGTGCATTAAAGCAATGTCGCGTAGGTGAGCCGATTCCAGAAGTATAAATAATATAATCATAACAAATAACCATTGTATTACGTTAATTATTTTACTCACCTTCTCTTCGGCAGCTGCCACTGCAGCGGCTGCGGCGGCAGCAGCCTCAGCAGCGGCTGATTCACCAATGCTGTCGTCTCCAACATCATCGATGTCTCTGGGCAAGAAGCGCTTCCGCCTTGCGTCCTCTGAAGCCGCCATGTAGTACTCGCAGAACATCGGCTCAGGTTCCGGCCGTGCAACAAGAGCCGTTGGCAGACGCGGCGCCTGTGCCTTCTTGGCTTTCTGCGCTGCCGGCTGTGGCGGTGGCGGTGGCGGCGGCGGTGGGGGCTTGGGTTTTGGGGTCAAGACGGTCGCCGCCGACAGCTGTTTTGCGAGAGCCTCATCCCTGGCAGCAGGCAGGTTCAGCTTTTTCTCCTTAAAGGCCTCCGCCTCAACCAGCCGACGTTCCTGCGCCTTGGCGCGGCGCTCCCGAGCCACTCGAAGGGCCTTCTCCCACGGTGTCTCCGTCTTGGGTTTTGAAGGCTCCGCTTGCGCCTCCAACTCTGCCGGAACTGGACTGGCTGCTGCTTCTTCTGCTGCTTTGACTGCAGCAGCTGCGGCTGCCTCGTCCTCGGACAGGACCTCGCCCTCCTCAAAGTCCTTCTCTCCGTCTCCTCGAACCTCGCCATCCTCATTATCATCACTGGAACGAAGCTCGCCGTCGCTGGCGCTTGTGTCTGAGGCTTCACCATCATCGCCTTCTTCGTCAACAGGGACAGAAGGCTGTGCTGGTGTCTGTTGAGGAACATCGTCAACAAAGTCAAGCTGCTCTTCCTGGTCATCGCGGTTTGGTTGTGGGCCGGATGCCGCTTGGGCAAACGATGGCGCTGACATTGGCGGTCAGAGTTCAGATGATGCGCTGCAAATCAGAAGGTGAGAAGACCTATGCTTACTGTGGATTATGCTAGTCATTGTTGAGCTTTCACCTCAAGATGCAGTCAATCAGGGCATATCTTTGAGCAATCTAGTCAAAGGAAACAAACAAAACAAAACAAAACTTTAAAAAATTAAACACTAGCAACACTAAACTCATGCAAGCATGTCCTGATCATGTCCTGATAAACGAAACATAAACCCGATAAAAAATCGGAACAACCCAATTGAACCAATCCTGCATTGCGAACAAACAATAGAAGAGGTGATACTCAAAAATTATCTATTACAGATTGATTAGGTTGAGGAAACAAAGTTTCATTTTTCCTAAACTCTCTGTGCTTTCAATGCCTACTTTGGCATCTTTTACACTCATTACTTAAGTACCTTAAATATTATCTCTAGCATGCTCAAGCTTTAAGTTAACTTATCTGTTTTCTTGTATATTTTGAAACCGGCACCATATCTCATATTTAAAATATTTATAAACAAGAAAAAATGTAATGCTTTAGTTAAAACATGTTTTTATTTGAGTCATTTACTTGCTTGAGTTTTGTTGAGCTTTATTTATAAATTCCCAAAATAGTTAATGCTTGATTGATTTTATTCAATTTTTATTTGTTGCGGACACCAAAGCATATTTTGCAAACAATGCTACTACTACTAATATAAGCATGTTCATACTGGTACTATGAATACCAACTGTTATAGATGGTTAAACATATATTTATATAAAACTTTAAAGCTCTGTTTCTCAAGAAATACATTTTTGTCAGATTATTTCCTTAAAGTTTTATCATTATGTGTAAATGCTGTAAAATGAAATCAGAATTAGAAACTATTGATGAGATTTGCAAAACTCAAAATAACCTAAATTAAAATTATTTCCAACTGAAATCCTATGCTAAATGCTATTTTGTAATCATAATCTTTTTTGGAGCATTTAATACCCTGCTTGCTGTTTGTCACTGTGACTCAATACCCAAACCTTTTAATCATCTTGGGAGTTGTAATATTGAAACTTATTAATTTCTTTTGTTCCCCCTTTACTTGATTCATTATATTGCCTTCTAATTGTAATTGTAATTCTAATTCTAATTGCCTTCTAAGTTTTAATTGTTGAAAACTTGCTCTTGCTTGTTATCTTTTTTTATTTTCCTACTTTTTTTCCTCAACCTAAATGTTACTTAATCAATCTGTAATATATCATTTTTGAGTATCACATTTCTTAAAAACTATACAGTAAAATATATTTTTTAAGTGACCTATTTAATGAATGAATATTTGTTATACCATATAATAATTTGTTTAAATGTGTAAACATTTTTATTACAAAATAAGTATAAATACAGCTGAGTATAGCAAAAGAAAATGGACGTGGTTTTATACTGAATTTGTATATAATTCTCAGAAGTGTTCTATTATTCTTTATAAAACATATAGAGACAGATACAAAGAGAATTCAAGAGAGAAGTAGAAGATATTGCTGTACACTTGAGATCATTAGTAATACTCTTTGGAAAGCCTATAGGCTATACTCAGAAATACATATATACAATAAAAGTAGTTGGACAGAATAACAAAATATGCTATATAGACTGACTAAATACTCTACCCAGAATAACTAAATATGCAATACTTAAACCAACTAAATACAATACTTAGACTAACTAAACACACATATACTACCAAGAAATTCTTTTAAAATAATATAATTGTTGCAGGGCTTTCCTCTTATTCAATATTAATCCCACCGCTGTTATCAAAGTTGTTGCAGGCCTTATTTAAATAGTTTAACTTTTATTCTATCGCTGACGCTGACACCGAAGTTGTTACAGGTGGAAATTAACTATCCCACCGCTGTTACCAAAGTTGTTGCAGGGCTTTACTTCTTTTTACTTAATTCTACTGAATGCCACCAAAGTTGTTCTTGGGCTATTTTAATAATTCCACTGCTGTTGACTCAACTAATAGATAATTTTAAATGGCGGTCCTTAAATGGGCCGTTTTAACTTCTCAAATGGTAGCGTTTATATATGCACGAGCGGTAACTAGGCAACTGTACACATTTCCAGTCAATTAGGCGTCCCCGAGATTAGAGTTTAGCAGTTTCTCTTCTGTAATATTCTTAGTATAATTCCTGAGTATAATTCTGATTATATCTCTCACTGCTATTTCTTCTTAAAATGAATAACACAATGCAATACCTTCGGAAATTTGCTTTTTAACACACTTAAAAACTCTTTACAAACACACTAAAACTCCTTCAATTTCAACTCTTTACACACTTCAAATTATCTCACTTTAAACTCACTCTTTAAACTCTTGAAAACACCTTAAAACACTTGTCTTTAACTTCAACTTCTTACAAGAAAACTTCAGAGACACTTTAGACTCTTTAACACTCTGGTTTGTTTGTCCCAACCCTTTATTTTTCCTGGTCAAAACTCGCGGCTATTTATACAGAGCAAATTGACATTTTGTTAAAACGATAATATTTTACAAAGTATTATTTACAGGATACAGTATTAAAACAAAATTATTTACATAAGCATTACTTTCAATGCGGTACAAAGATGAACAAAAATTATTTTTTTGGCGCATTTTTGATTTTATTTATTTTTACAATTTTTATAATAGAAAGAACGTATTTATAAAGTGGCTAACTGTTACATAATATATAAAAATTTAATAATATATATATATATATATATAGGCCTATATATAATATATATAAAAAATATATTCTCAGCACTATTATTCAAACAATAATTAAAGACAGAAGCACTATGACAAATCTATCATCATTCTTCATGCCAATGGTGAATTTTATTATATTAAATTAATTTATTTACCAAAACACAAATTATATATTTATCAATCTTGCTTAATGCAAATCATTTGTACAATAAACATTTGCAGCAAATGTTTAAATAAGTTCATGAAAGCAAACTTGTGAATAGCTTGTCATTAAAATACTTGGTCAAATCTTGCACAAACTTAAGTTAAATGCTAGCTTTAAACAGTTTTTTCTGTCTCATATTTTTTGTCTTTTTATTTCAGTATTTCAAAATTTCACCACCCACTTATCTCCTACAATACTAATACTTATTCATTAAAATGAATTGTTCATTTTAGACCTACTGTCTTTCCTATCCATTTTTAATGAATTTGTTTTATTACTTTACACAAAATATATTTGCATTCTTATTGGCATAACAGCCATAACTGGCCTTTAACCAGAGCAAAATAGTAGCCTATACAACTAATAATAATTATCTAGCTAGGCCTACTGTACTGCACTATTTTTTAGTTATTAGGGCCTATCCTCTATAAAGCATTGATTTTTGTAGTCTGCTCATTTTTCTTTTTACTACATTTTATAGTTAAATATAAGTTATTATGATGAAACTAAATAATAGGCCTCAGGCCTCAAAGTAGGACTTTGCCGGCCTCAGTATCATGACATTATGCCAAGCAGTATTATTGCCGCTGTATCATGCCAATAACTTGCAAACAAGGACCTATTGCTATGGTACCATGGCAATAAGGACCACTTATTGCACAGAAGACTAGACAAAAAAAGCTCACGCATATTTTACAGTCATTTCGTAATTTGTCAACTAATAGATAATAGCTACTGTTTTAATTGTTTACATAGATACGTTGCCTTACTTTGGATTTAACTTAAAGTGATGCTTCAGTGTTAAAATGAAACTAATATTAATTATTATGACAAAAAATACAAGCATCTGGTGAAACAGTGTAATAGTTTTCATTTTATTAAATATATTTAAAGATACACTAAGCGGTTCGTTCATTAAATGCAGAGCTTTTAAGAATCTAGTGCTCATTGCGCTTACTCGTCACGTATTAATTTCCTGATTGACATTCACATTCAAACAAGAGCATTGTAACTTAAAAAATAACCATTCAATTACAGCGAAACTTAACAGATCTTCGGATGCAACTAAGATAACGTTCCAAAAAATATTATTTATTACACAGCTTTGAAGTTTGCTCCTATCTCCGCAGTGTATTTTCTTGTACTTTCAAAAATAAACTTCTACTGCAACAATTGCAATCAAAATTTACAAAACCTCTGATACAATCGAGTTGACTAGATTTGTAAAATTTCAGACTGAATAATCAAAGCTTCTGCGAGTTATTCAAGGTTAAAGTGTGTTTGTATCTCCAGTGTATTTAAGAGAGCCAGCTTGACATTCGCAGGCAGACACTTCTACTGAAACAATCGCAATGAAAATTGACAAAACCTCTGTTGCAATCAAGCTGATCAGTTGGTCAGAAATTTTAGTTGAACTTCAGAGGCAATTGGTCTTTGCAGTTTTTTTAAATAATGTTTATTCTTAATAGTATTAAGAATCGAGCTCTGGGTGAATATAAATTTTTCTTTGTATACAGGCTCCTCTACCCACTGGCCCTGCTTCTTTACACCAGCTCCTCTACCCCGGCTCCTCTGCCCCCTGCTACTCTACCCTTACTACTTTACTGGCCCTGCTTCTCTACCTCTGCTCCTCTAACTCTGCTCCACTACCCCCTGCTCCACTACCCACTGCTCCTCTACCCCTGCTACTCTGCCCCCTGCTCCCCTACTGGCCCTGCCACTCAACCTTTGCTCCTCTAATGGCCCTGCTTCTCTACCCCCTGCTCCACTACCCCCTGCTCCTCTACCCCTGCTCCACTACCCACTGCTCCTCTACCCCTGCTACTCTACTGGCCCTGCTCCTCCACTGGCCCTGCTACTCTACCCTTGCTCCTCCACAGGCCCTGCTACTCTACCCTTGCTCCTCTACTGGCACTGCTCCTCCACTGGCCCTGCTACTCTACCCCGCTCCTCTACCCTCCGCTCCTCTACCCCAGATCCTCAACCCTGAGCAGGGCCGGGGGAGGAGGGTGAGACGGCTTCAAACACAACGGCCTTGGCGAGCAGTCGACCTGAGAAACACAGGCGCTACATAATACTAAGATAATTTCCTGTTTAGATACCGGATGTAAAAAAAGGAACAATACAGAAAGGCACACCGAACGCCGAATTCAATGAGTTCAATAAATCAAGCCAATCGAGCAAAATTTGCTTGGCGCACAGCTTTCGCGTGGGTGTACTTTTTGAAGCACAAACAAATACCATCGCCGATGCTCTAAAAATAAACATATCGTCTAAAATCGACAATTATAACATGTAGCTGACACAGGTTCATTCTTAAATCGAAAGCCAAGGGCCAGGAATGGAATGGCTCAAAGCTGACAGAAGGAACAAGAAGCATCCGACCGCTGACTGCTCTCTGTGACTAAACATAAGGGCCGACAGCAAGATTCGCATGTGGGCATGAGGAAGAAGAAAGCACAGAAAGCAACAGTCCGAGTTTTGCCACGGAAAATAAAGTGATAAATTCCCTTTACCACTTTTACCTCAGAGACCTCATAAATTTTCCCAGCTGATTGCTAAATAGGAGTGTGCTAGACAGCCGGTTACAGATATTGAGGTGCATACATGCTGACGGGACCATAAAGCCGTGTAAAGCGAGTGTCTAGGAAAACAGATATCAGGTGTCACGGTAATTCAGTGAAGACAAACAACAAACTCATGAAAAACATAAAGCAGACTACGTCTATTAAAAACACTCGCGATGTCGAAATTCATATTCAGCAGGCGAAATCTAAAAACTAGACACGTCACAAAACAAAAAGACGGACAGGTAGTGACGTGCAGTGATATAACTGAAGAAGCTTATTTGAATACAAGAAGCGGGAATTGTTCTGTCAGTGGAGTACGAATACCGGCAAGCCAACTAATTGAAGTGTGTAAAAGCGCACAAGACTTACAACAAAAGTTTTTTAAAGTTCATTCCAGACAACGGGATTGCTTGCGTGTGGAACTAGGGTACCAACAACCGTGCCACACAAACCAACAATGCAGTGAGCACGTGCTCACACAGCCCTGGCCGGCTGCTGTACTCGGTAGACGTAGGCAGCCAGGGCCAGGGTCAGCAGAAACATCAGTACGGAGGCCAGGCTGGGCAGCAGGCTGCGCAGGCTCCGAGGCTCAGAGGACGGGGAGCCGGCAGCCGCAGCGAGAGCGGCGCCCCGGCCGGGCAGGCCGAACAGCGGCCGCATGCAGGCCCGCAGGCTGGAGTACAGGTCGGGGAACAGGCACTCCTGCTCGGCCAGCAGCTGCTTGACGCGGAATCGCTCTGTGGGTGTCCGGAAGCAGGCCGGACAGTTGTCCGGTATGACGGGCAGGCCGGCCAGGTCCGCGAACTCCCTGGTGCTGCTCTCGCGCACGTATACGAAGGGCCGAATGACGCGGAGGTCACCGGTTTCCACGGTGTAATTGGCCTTCATAGTGCGCAAGCAGCCATTGTGGAAGGCGGACATGAGGAAGCTCTCTGCCAGGTCATCCAGGTGCTGGCCCATCGCCAGAACGTTGTAGCCGTGGAGCCTGGACGTGGCGTACAGGCGGCCGCGCTTCATGCGGGCGCAGTAGGCGCAGATGGAGTCGCAGTCCACCCTACAGGAAGGACAGCAGGGTAGGACACCGCTGAGACCTTAGTGGGTTCTAAACTTTTTCCTAAGAAGCTTTTAATCAAGACAAAAAGCAGAGCTCTACACAAACAGCAGTGCTGATTCTGTATGGGATTGACGCCATGCTCATAGTTAGGAAATACAGACGGGAAATACAGAAATTTATCCAGCCACAGTTTGAGAGCTTCCTTAAACAAGATACTAAAGCTCAAAACTTGGCAGCTCACCCGATGCAAGATCATGATGAGTGCCGGAGGCCCCAGACTCATGCTAAAACTATGGAACAAAGTTTAACCTTTGTGGTGCACATCACTGAATGCGGACAGGTGGATAAAAATGGTTTCCGTCACTCTTTCACGGATAGAAGAAGAAGAAGAATAATAATAATAATAATAATAATAAGAAGAAGAAGAATAATAATCTAAAGAGTACCAAATACTTACAAGATTTAAAACGAACAGGCTGGACAAAAAGGACAATGAAGGGAAGCTCGGCACTTGCCACCAAGAACCGAGGTTATGGAGGGTTGGTCCTGGCCTAGCCCTGAATATAGGACTGGTCCTGGCCTAGCCTGAATAAGGGTTGGTCCTGGCCTAGCCCTGAATATCGGTTTGGTCCTGGCCTAGACCTGAATATCGGTTTGGTCCTGGCCTAGCCCTGAATATCGGGTTGGTCCTGGCCTAGCCCTGAATATCGGGTTGGTCCTGGCCTAGCCCTGAATATAGGACTGGTTCTGGCCTAGCCCTGAATATCGGGTTGGTCCTGGACTAGCCCTGAATATCGGGTTGGTCCTGGCCTAGCCCTGAATATGGGTTGGTCCTGGCCTAGCCATGAATAAAGGGTGAACATCCGATCCAATCAGCGATAATCGCTACCAGATAGGGCTTACTTTGCCGCCTCCTCCATGATTGGTTGGCGCTCAAAATAGTAGGTAACGCCCAGGCGTTCCAGGTACCCAATTAGTGGCGATGGGTCGTACGAGTTGCTGATTGGGTCCACGGTGCACGCGGCGAGCTGGAAGCGGGGACCCGGGGTGCGATCAGTGTAGGCCTGGTACTGATGCAGCGCGTGCAGCAGGCTGAGTGAGTCTTTGCCACCAGACAAGCAGATCAGCACGCGGTCGCCATCGCGAATCATGTTGAACTCGTCCATGGCCTCCAGGAAGGGCCGGAAGATGGCGCGAGGCGGGCAGCGCCACAATGTGCCGGGCCGGCACAGCTTGCGGCGCCGCTTCTCTAGCAGCTGCTGCTGGCTCAGCTGCGGCTTCCGCCTTTTAGCCTGCTGCGGCTGAGGCTGCTTTTCCGGGCTCCGCGGCTGCTGCCGGCGGTTGCGGAGGCCGCAGACGGGAACTTTAGGAGACGAGGGTGGCGTAGGCGTTGGCAGTGCCGGAGAAGTTTGCTCAACGGAGTCGGGAGCACCAGTCGCAGGGAACACTGGAAGCAGGCGGCCAGGCTGCACAGGTGAGGCTGCGGCCGCGGGCAGGCAGTTGCCGGCGCATGCGGCCTCGGCCTCACACGGCAGGAGGAACCAGCGCAGGCGGCCAGATTCATCGTCAAACATTTGCGTGGCATCCGGGTGGCGCCGGCTGCCCCCATGCGGGACGGAGCGGCGGATTAGTTCGTCCGCCTCGGCCATGAGTTGGGCGAAGTCGTGCGACCTGCGACAGTGGCGAAGGTGAAGCTTGGAGTCCAGTACTCATCACCTTGTATATACTATACAAGGGCACCTCTATATACAAAAATGTTAAAAGCGAGCCTCCATTGAGGCACTGAGACAGTTGCACCAGTGAAGTGAAATTCTTTCACTGGACTGTGCCTCGAACATAACCGAAAGGCCGCAAATCAATCATAAGTCGCAAATGAAACAAAGCTTCAGACAAAAACCTTGAGGATGACTGTCGGCGCTGCCGGCCCGGACCACAGCCCCCGCCGGCCCCGGAGGCCGGGTAGTTCATGGCGCCGCTGGTGTAGGACACCCGGCTGAGCCAGTGCCGCTCGGGGAACGGGTCGAAACCGATGGCGCGCCATTCTGCGGTTTCCGGGTTGACACGGTACAGCGGCAGAAGTTTCCAGCCGTGCTCGCCAACCCAACGTAGGCAGCGCAAAACAAAGACCGCCTCCTGGTCGGGCATGAAGAAGGGAAGATTGATGCGCACGAAGCCGGGTCGCAGGAGTTCCCGGTGCGGATAGTCAAAGTACTTGCTGCGCAAGAACTGCCCCATGCCGCTGCGACCAACCAGAGCAGCTTCGAGGCGCTCAGCCAGCGGCTCTTCAATGCCCAGCAGGTCCATCGCGTAGGGACCGGCGCAAGCGCAGCCACCGCGGGCCTGGATGCCGAACAGGTCGTTCAGCAGTGTAGCGACGAACTGAGGGCAGCGGATGATTGGTGGAACGGACGACTTGAGATTGAGAACTTTCTAATCCCAATGGTGTGGAAATGCATCTCGAATCCCAATAAAGTGGAAGTGCATCTCGAATCCCAATGGAGTGGAAGTGCATCTCGAATCCCAATGGATTGGAAGTGCATCTCGAATCCCAATGGAGTGGAAGTGCATCTAGAATCCCAATGGATTGGAAATGCATCTCGAATCCCAATGGATTGGAAGTGCATCTCGAATCCCAATGGAGTGGAAGTGCATCTCGAATCCCAATGGATTGGAAATGCATCTCGAATCCCAATGGAGTGGAAGTGCATCTCGAATCCCAATGGAGTGGAAGTACATCTCGAATCCCAATGGAGTGGAAGTGCATCTCGAATCCCAATGGAGTGGAAGTGCATTTTAAATCCCTTTCTATTTCAATTCTTTAGGCAGGTAAAAAGCTTTGCTAAAGCCGAAAATGCAGGGGTAACAGGTGCAGCTAGCGGCTCAAATAGCCGGCCAATTTGCCAATCGCATTTTCGGACAGGATAGAAGTAAACAGACCGGAGTTCATTCTCTGCAACTGCTCACATGGACGGCACGCAATTCCCAGTAGGCGTGCAACCCAGCTCACCATGTGATGCAGTAGCAACCCAGTTGCCGGATGCCGCACTACGAAGCTGAACAGCGGCAGGCGTGGCAGCTCGCGACCGCCTAGCACCACAATACCCTCAGCTCCCTGCAGCTCTCGCCACGCCAGGTCGCAGAGCTGCTGCTCCCGCTTGGCCAGCAGCTCGGGCCCGACAGCCCGCTTTAGCTGCAAGACCAGGCCGGCGCGGATGCTCTCCACGATGGCTGGCGTGCCGCCCTCCTCCCGATTCTCGGCATCGTCAAGGAAAATGCGACGCTCGCGCCGGACGAAGAACACGGTGCCACCGCCCACACCGTCAGGCACGGGACTGCTGAGCAGTGCTCGCTTCACAATCAGCGCACCGGGTGTCTGGACACCGCCGACGAACTTGTGGAAGGAGAAGTACACAGCATCCTTGTAGGACAGTCCGGAATTCTCCACGGGGTTCATGTCGATGGGGATGTAGGGTGCAGCGGCGGCGTAGTCGAAGAAGGCAAGGGCGCCGTAGCTGTGCAGCAAGCAGGCCAGGCGGACCGTGTCGCTGAGCACGCCGGTGATGTTGGAGGCTGCGGCAAAGCAGCCGATGATGCGGCGGTCCGGACTTGCACCGGGTTCAGCGGCCACCTCCTTGAGAAGCTGCTCAAGCTGCTCCATGTTAACAGCGCCTTCTGAAGTTGGCTCCACACGGATGACCTGGGCGGCCACCTCCTGCCATGGCAGCAGGTTCGAGTGGTGCTCATAAGGGCCCACGAATACGATCTGCAGTGTGGGAGGATTAGAGCAATGGAATACCTGATGACGCACTCATGCACGGAACAATTAAATGCGATGCAAAATGCTTTTTAAGATTTAGAAAATCCAGCCCGACCACTTACTGGAGGCACCTTGAGCTGCAGGTTGTGTATGAGTTTGTGCACAGCACCGGTGCAGCCGCTGCCTGTAAAGATAACAGCATCAAGGTCGCTGGCACGGCAGCAGTTTCTAACAATGTCCTTGGCCTCATGCCGGAACATCGTGGTCTGGAGCGAAGTCACGCCAGTAGTGGTGTGCGTGTTGCCATAATGGGGCAGCACCTCATCGCGGATGTAGTCCTCGATGAAGCTCAGCGACCGACCTGATGCCGTGTAGTCGCAGTAGATCACGTGACGCAGGCCGAACGGACCATTGAAAGGCAAATGGGAGCCGATGACAGACCTGGCCAGCATAGGAAAGCAGGTATATATATATTAAGCGACTCGAGAATTCGAAAATGAAGTGCGACTAACGCTCATAGCGCTCTCCTCGACTCTCACTAATATATATTGTACTTTAAAGCTACACAGTTTATCTGGCAATGGCCATTGGCTAACCTGTTGATATAATCCAGCAGCGTGTGACAGCTGGCCTTGTCATTGGCTTCTTCAGTTGCTGACTGCTGGCTGTCTTGCCTTGGTAGCTCGTAAAATTTGCGTGGCTGATGCTGTTGCTCAGCAGATCTGGCTGGAGAATCTGGCTCATGCTGGCTCATTGTTTAACAAATGCACACGAGCCGCTAACTGTAGGCTGAAAGGTGCAGCAGGAAAATGTAAAATGCATTTAACAAAAGCACAAGTTTATTCAGTAAGTGCTATTTACTGAGTAACTTGAATTAAAAGTATTGAAAAATTATTAATTTGTATAGATACATGTAGTTATTGCTTTTGTCGCGCTATGTGGAACAGTGGACATGCAAAACGGAACGGCCCAGGGTCATTCTCAAAATTATGTACCGAGAAGGCATTAACAAAAAAAATATTTTTTTCACTATTTTTATCGTTTTAAAGTGTGCTGCGAGGATTCAATACTTTTGAAAGTTTTCTAAACATTTGAAAAAATGAAAAAATAGCGTTTTTACTGCATTCTTACGTTGTTTAAAATCACAAATAATTTTTTTGCGAAGTTTTAAATTTTCCGCGCATGCGCATTTGCCATAAAAGTTCACGACTGCAAGCTTAATTATGATAAAATATTAAGTACTACTCCCATCTAATAAATTTAAAAGTAATCTAAGCTAAAATGACTATTAAATTTATGCCACTAAGTGCTGTGACTCAGCTTTTTTCGAAGTATTTCATTTGAAAACTAAAAGGTAAATAAATTCTGTGAGGTATTGAAGCTCCATTTTTGAAAGCGAATAAAATAAAAAGACAGAAGCAATTCGCATTCTCTTATAAATATTTATATCACGATACTGTATCTGAATTAATTCGTAATTATTAGCAATATACTAATTGTATTTAAAAACAGCAAACATAAAAAATATAAAAATCGACTCGAATGCTTATGCACAACAACACTGTCAAGAAAAAAGATTTCTCGCATATACTGGTACCTTAATACATGGAAATATTACAGATATGATGCCACCTTCCTAAGGAATAAATCTACGTGTTTTGAATATTTCTAATTATTATAGAAAATGAAAGATACACCATAATTTGCTTATTGTAACATTTTTTGTGTCTGGAAAGGAGATTTCATGACATAAGAAATGCCAAAATAGTGTAAAAATGTGAATTTTTATTGACAAGACACGCACCTCTGAATTTCATATCATCATTGCTTCATTTTATTACAAGAATTTCCTTGACGGCCAATTAAATAAAAATTGTGCTATATGTATACATTCCAATTGTTCGAAGCTTCTGGACCTTGGAAAATTTTGAATTTTTTCAGAAAAAATGTACATTAACTATGTTAATTTTATTAGATATAACAAAAAACAATAATAAAAGATTTTTCTAAAATAAGACAACTATGTTTAATATACGAAAACTAAAAAAAATATGCACTTTTTGTATGACCTTATCTAATAGCAAAATGTACGTCAGAAAGCAAAATAATTTACGGTGTTTTTGAAGGCAATAAACAAATGTAAATGCTGGTCCATATTAATGTTATTTTGTGGTTCTGGTTTCTATTTTGCACTCTACTAGAGACACAGATTAGAATAAATAAAGTTTTTTGCAATTGTCAAAAACTTTTTTTACAACACACTATTTCCGAGCATTAATTTGAGAATGACCCCCCATTGAATTCTATGGCCGAGCGTTTGAATTCACACGAGAAAGTAAGCCATAGACAACTCCAATTTTCATGCTATGTGGAACGATGAGCCCGAATAGAAGGAACGATTTTAGCTTTTATTTACAGAAAGAATAAAAGCAAGCAGAAGCAGAATTGCATTCAAGTGAATCTTATTATAAGTCTGAAATTGAAGCATCAGTTACAAAATTTGAACCCCTAAAACAGATGTCGCTGCAAACACAATCGAAACAATCGATTGCAGCGCAGCTCCCAGCCAGCGCACTTGTCAGCAGTGATTGCTTGACCAACAGCTTCAGTCGCCTCTCGTTCAAGTAGCATGAATCTCCACTGCTCAATGTAACACTACTTCTGGTGGAACTTGCTCATCCTCAACTATGCCGGCTTCCGCCAAACGGTTTTTGAGATTTGACTTCAACGCAGAGTTAGTAATTTAGTAAATTCGGTCGGGTTTAGAAATTGTGAATACGGGGTAGGATTCGTGTCGTAATTCTGTCCCGATGCTTCTCTCGGATCTCCACATTACGATGAAAATTTGGGCCATCCATAAAAACTATCCAGTTTCCGTTAGGGTCCAGTTGATGGCAGTGGTCTGCTAGGTGGTCTAAAAATTATTGAAACTTTTGCTGCGTTTGGCCACCTCTCTGGATGACAGAATGCACCAACCCGAACTCCGACGAAATTGCCATGCAAACCGTAACGTTAGGACCCCTTAGGGTTGTCACCGTGCGCTCCACTGGGTGTCCGACCTGTCCTGCGACCTCCGGGTCCACAAGTTAAAACCGGTCTCATCTAAGTAGACAGTGTGAACTCCTGGAGCCAAGTGGAGTATGAAGTTATCGTATTCGCTTCTGGCGTCCAGGCTTTCGACTCGGTTGGTGTTTAGGCGAATATCCGTCCCCTTGGTAGCAAGTTTAACCGTAAAGAGCAAACCATCCATTGTTCGATCTATTGTTTTAAGGCTCACCTGCGGCTTGTCAGGAAAGCGTCCGATAAGCTTCTCAGCCATTGACTTTAGCTTTAGAAAGGGATTTTGCTGCACCTCATGTTTTAAAAAATCTCGCATCTCTGCGTCCATTTTGCAGCTTGCTTCCTTGCGTCCTCCACAAGGCGAAGCTTCCAACCTGCCAGCTTGTTCGAATGTTGACCGAATACGGTAAACAGAAGTTTTGGATACTCCTAACAAGACGTCCTTCATCGACAGTCCACCTTGCAAGGCGGCGACGATGCGCTGTCGATCACGTACAGAAATTTGGGGTGCCATTATTGCTTAACTGATCAAACGAAAGAAAATGAAAGCGTGTTGTTGTCTCTGTGAAAAACTAAAATCGTTCCTTCTATTCTGGCTCATCGTTCCATATAGCATGACAATTTGAGTTGTCTATGGCTTACTTTCTCATGTGAATTCAAATGCTTGGTCATAGAATTCATGGGCCGTTCCATTTTGCATGTCCACTGTTCCACATAGCGCGACAAAAGCAATAGTAGCATTGTAGTTTTTTGGTGCAAAACATTATTGTGACAGTCATTTCACAGTTGTAATGGTCTAAAAATCGGTACACTTCAACAGAGTATTTAGAAATTAGACAACTTGAAATCGATTAATACTTTTCTAGCCTAGTTTGCAGTGTTACTGAAACTTTTGCCTAACCCTAGCTGAGAATTCAAATTTCCATTAGAGATTCTGTATAAACAGATAAAAACAACCAAGGATGCAAAAATGATCTCTCAGCATGGGGCCAGCTTTTCAAGGGAAAGTTTGGCAGGTTTATTTGAACCTTTATACTTTTGCAGCTAGGCTTAGGACTGGCTTTGGTAGAGTGGATCACTTTGCTCTCAAGACATTTAATCAAAAAGTTAATATTTTTTCATAAAACTGGTTGACTGTTCAAATGAATAGCTTAATGCATTCATGTCCTAGTCATGCCCTAGTCTATTCATTGAATAAAATTGGGCTAATATCAGTTTGAACAAAAAAGACATTCCCCCCACTTTCACTGAATTATGTTCTTTCAGTAACATACACTTTGGTAACAGACATTTTGGTAACAAGCAAAAGACAGTTTGGTAACAAAAACTTTGGTAACCCTTTCATTGATATCAATAAAAGTATTGCTAAATTATAAACAAAAGGGAAAACAATCATAATATACTTGCCAATATGCCAAACAAGACTATCAGGATATTGTCATTTAAATTGAAGCTGCTGACTGTCCTAGGGCTCTTACTAAATTCAATATTACTCTTTAATAATGCCACCAAAGTTGTCGTAGGTCTAAATTAATTTCTACTGCTGTCACCAAAGTTGTTACAGGCCTTTTATACTTTTGTCAATCTTATGAATGTCTTTTAATTATTCGCTTTATCTCAATTTAAATTGGTAGCGTTATGTATTCAATCTGGTAGCGTTATACTTTCAGTATGGCCGGTATCTTTCCTCTATATTTCCTTCTGCTTATAACTTTACTGTGTTATTTCTATAAGTACTTTGTATCAATCTTTATCCGTCTTTATCAGTCTTTATCCGTCTTTATCAGTCTTTATCCGTCTTTATCAGTCTTTATCCGTCTTTATCAGTCTTTCAATTATCATTCAGTTTAACCATCAATTTTAGTCTTCAGCTCAGTCTTCAATTTCAATCTTCAGTCCGTTTCATAGGGCTTTCCAGTGGATCTAGAGTTACAGCTATCTTTAACTCTTATTACTCTCTTTCGCAATGTCTCTTCAAATAACTCTTTAACACGAACACTTTAATGATTCAAGCTTTCTTTATCAGAACGTATGTGTATACAACACGTTAACACGTTGTCTGTCTCCCTGTTTTCTCTCGTGTATTTATAGTAAATTCTCCTACCATTCCGCGACTTCATTCAAACAATAATTATTCGGTGCATTTAAACAAAAGGTGCTTTTAAAACAAATTAGTGCATTTAAACAAAAGTTGAATTTCAAACAAAATACTAGATTTTCGCGGGAAAACGTTTCTAAGAAATATACAGTCGGTGCCCTATCTCAACTGACCTCCCTACTAGTCAGAATTGAATGCACATACTGTAAGTGAAAATATGACTATATACAAAAACAGAACTATAGGTGAACATATAGGCACAAAATATACAAAATTACAAAAATATGGTACTAACACAACAACATAAACCTTCACCAAAAAGAAATTAAGTCCATAAATGTCCTTCACTTTAAAATGCGCATGGGGCGGGTAACACTCGATAATAAGGCCAGCCGATTTGACGGAAGGCCCATCTAAATTCCATGTTAGTCACTTTCCGATGTAGAGTCGCCTCGCCGGTTGCTGCGCTCTGATGTACATTGTGGGCGACGGCTTGAAGTGCGGTAACGGCCTGATGCTGCGGCAGACTCTTCAGTACCAGCATACTTTTCCATATCTGAGTTCGTTGCGGGTATGACAGTTCGTATGTGTGGAATGCCACCTTCTCCATGTATTCTGTCAGGTCGTGAACCATCTTCTCCCTTTCTTCTTCTGCTGGCGTCGGTTGTTTCTGCGGCACAGGCGGCGTAGACTGCGGCACGACAGGCATCGGCTGCGGCTTGGCCCGTGTCGGCTGCGGCTTGGCCTGTGTCGGCTGCGGTTTGGCCTGCGTCGGCTGCGGCTCCCTTCTAGCGTTGGCTTCCAGCGGTGCGGGCCGCAATTGCTGCAGTGCCGGCCCAGCCGAATATCGCCTGTGGGATGCCTCGGTCGCTGTCCGAACAGGTCCTGCCGTGCTCAAACAAATTACCGATTTGAGGCGGCCGCTGCTTGTCATCCCTGCTGGCTGTGCCGTTTTCGCCTGCTTAACCGCTACCGGTGATGGTGTGCGCGGTCTTTTCGTGGCCATTGCAGTAGCGACTGGCAGCTTGGGGCGCGTCGCTACTCGCTCTGGTGCCGCCGTCTCCATATTTTCTTGCGCCGTCTCCATATTTTCTTGAGCAAAATCTCCGCCGTCCAACAATTCTTGTAGGAAGTCGTCTAGGTTGTTATCCATTCTTTGGGTTTGCAATTTTCACACTTTGGCACTGTCTTAAGATTCTTCTCTGGCGGGCCTTTAGGTGGTCTTATTATATAGAGCGAAAACTGGACCGCATCAATGTGTCCGGGCTCCCTAGGGATCTGAGGGCCACTTTTGACAGCCTTACTCTGCCATGTCATATATCACACTCATTTAATTTCAATTTCCGACTTTATCATTTACAGTTATACTTTCATGTTTGGATTCTTTTTACAGATCTCATTCTCCCGAATACATTGATGTTTTTACTTTTCCAATATCTTTTTCAGATTACTTTTTATTTGATTTTTCAGTTTATCTCATTTTAAATCTTAATCAATTAACATTGACTTTAACGCAAATCTGTGTCAACTGAGCTCCCATTGTTCTCTATTGTTCTCGAAATCACTGGGGTAGATATCTTCTGTATCGTTCCCGAGGCACGAAGCCGTGAGTGACTGGCTGGGTGTTACGTAACACTCCTCTTCCTGGGGTAGGCTCTCCCCTGTTCAATTGTTCAGTCCTGTCATTTCGTGGTCTGAGATTATAGCCATGGGCTCCTTCTGTATGTACATTTCTTTCTTCTTCATGTTCAATCTCTGAGTCACTCATGTTCATTTCTTCAGTCTTGTCCATTTCGCTGTCTGTTTCTTCTTGTTCTGACTCATTCGCTTCTTCTTGCCTTTCGTTTTCATTGTCAGGGATTGCTTCCTGTTCTGCATAGTTTTCGTCTTCGGATTCTTCATTTGGCATATTAGCTCTCCATCTTATTCTGTCTTCTTCTTCGGATTCGTCTTCTTCTTCATTAATGACAATTACATTTTGTTTATTTTTATTTGAGGTGGCCTGACCTCCCTTAACTTTTGACCGTGTGGTGTGACTAATTTTGTGATCTCCCTTCCTTGTTTGTTCTGCGGATTGTAATGTGATTTGTGTGTTTGGCACTGGTGTGATGTTGTTTCTATGCACAATTAATTTCTCTCCTACTCTTTCTCCTTCGATTTCTCTCTGAACACGATAAACTGTGTCGGATAACTGAGCAAGTACTCGGTACGCGGCTCGCTTTTTCCTGTGAAATTTATGACTCTCATCTTGATGTAACTGCGGATTATTTAACAATACAATTCCTCCAATAATAATTTCTTTTGGCTTCTTGGCAACTTCGGCCTTTTCTTTTCTTTGTTCATTAATCTTCTCTAGCTTCTGTTTGACAATTTTACTAGCTTTCTCCAATCTTTCGGCATGGTCTTTTACATAACTAGGATAGTTAGCGAATTCGTGCGGTCTTTTGACTATATTGTCTATGGGCAAAGTTGCTTCACGCCCAAATAATAGATAATGAGGCGAAAATCCGGTAGATTGATTAATACTCGTTCGCACTGCTACGAGCGCGGCTGGAATCATGAGATCCCAATCAGAGTGATCCTTGTTAATCAGACATGTAACTATCGATTTGACTTGTCCATTAAATCGTTCAACTAAGCCGTTACTTTGAGCATGGTAGGGTGTGGTGCACGTGTGCTTGATCCCATACAGCTCACAAAATGCTTGAAATTGTCGGCTAGTAAATGACTTTCCATTATCAGTATGGATCCATTTGCATTGTCCGTATTCTGCGAATACTCTTTCTTGTAATATCTTGATTACAGTATCTGATTTCTGGTTCCTGGTCGGAAAAGCGAATGGGAATCTAGTTGTACTATCGACTATTGTCAGTACATACTTGTGCCCTCTTCTGCTGTCCTTGGACACAGGTCCAATAAAATCTATATGGAGGCGCTCAAACGGCTCACAAATCGGAAAATTCTGCACAGGTGCTGGGATACGCTGTCCCGCTTTACTCTCTAAACACGTTATACACTCTGAAACGTACTTCTCAATTGCAGTGACTAGTCCGGGTCTCCAAAACCGTTCACGCACTCTCTGCGTGGTTTTATCACGGCCTAGGTGACCTGCCAATGGGCTGTCATGCAGTTCTCTAAACACTGCTTTTTCAATGCTCTTTGGCAACACAATTTTTCTGATTCCTTCTTCTTGAATCGTCAACAACTCATCTTCGAACTTCATCTGTTCGTAGTACTTTAACATTTTCTTCAATTCTTCTGACAATTTGTCTCCTGTCGGTTTCTCTACTGCACTCTTCTTCCAATTTATCAGTGTTCTCACTGAGGAGTCTTCTTGCTGGGCTTGCACCAACTGCTCCTTCTTGAGTGGAACCTCGAGATAATCAGTAAGAAGTTTCCGACATCTCTCTTCTTCAACTTCTTCATCTTCAACGTAATCTCTCGCATCTTCGAATACATCATCATCATCTTCATCATCTTTGTCATCTTCCTGTACTTTCTGCTCTTTGAGAATCTCCAGATCAGTCTGACAGCTTTGATGCTTCAGTGAGCTTCTGCTAGTCAACTGTTTTGCTGGCATCTCCTTCTCAATTACACGATCATCGCGGACATCGGTGTCGGTTTCCTCGATTTCTTCAGGTGGCTGAATCAGTCCTACCTGGCTGTCTGGTAAGCTCACCTTCGGTTCACTTCCTTTCAATTCTAATTCAGAGTCCATTTTTCGGTCAATTTGTGTTGGCTTTGTATTGTCAGTCTCAGCAGGTCGTCGGGATAGACTGTCAGCGTTGCTGTGCTTGCTGCCCGAACGATGCTCGATGTCATACTGGAACTCGCTTAGCCGCTCGATCCACCGACCAAGAATTCCTTGCGCTTCAGTCTGGCGTAGAAGCCATAGGATCGCCTTGTGATCAGTGCGGGCTAAGAATCGTTTGCCAATGAGATAAAATCGAAAGTGCTTCATCCCATCAACCAATGCTAACAACTCTTTTCTGGTGATCGGATATCTCTTTTCAGAATCTTTCATAGCTCGGCTAAAGTACGCAATCGGCCTTTCAGTGCCGTCGGACTGTATCTGTCCAAGACAGGCGCCGATTCTATTGTCGCTAGCATCGACATCTAGGACCATTCGTACTTTTTCATTCTCAGAAAACTCTGGATAGGCAAGCACTTCAGTGGACATTAGCTTTTGTTTTAATAGTTCAAATGACTCAGTATGTACTTTAGTCCATTTTTCCTTGAAATTCTGCACTCCCTTCTTAGTTAATTGAAATAATGGGTGTGCGGCATCAGCATAATTCTTAACAAATCGGCAATAGTAATTGCACAATCCAAGGAAGCTTCTTAATTCTTTAACATCTTTAGGCACTGGCCATGTTTTAATAGCCTCGATCTTCGCCGGGTCTGTTCTTATTCCATCGACTCCGACTACATGTCCTAAGTACTTTAATTCTTGCTGAAACAAGTTGCACTTTTTAGGTCTTAGTTTCAATCCAGCTGTTATCAATCTTTGAAATACTTCCTTTAGATGACTGAGATGTTCTTCAAAAGTCTTAGAGTAAGTCACTATGTCATCAATGTAAGACATGGCAAACTTGTGCTGAATGCCAGTTAAAACTAAGTTCATCAGTCTTTGAAAAGTACCGGGCGCATTAGACAGTCCTTGCGCCATGACTTGATATTCAAATTGGCCTCTCGTTAACGTAGAAAATGCTGTCATGTACTTGTGTTCCTCCTTTATAGGAACTTGCCAATAACCCGAATTAAGGTCAAGGCTGCTGAAGTACTGGCTTCCGGTTAAATGTGAAAATGTCTCCTGGATGTTCGGTAGAGGATATGGATAGTAATCCACTCTTGAGTTTAGAACTCGAAAATCACTGACAATTCTGATAGTTCCATCCTTCTTAGGTACGATGACCAATGGTGTTGAATAAGTACTATAGCTTGGTCTTATCAAGTTCTTAGCGAGCATGTCGTCTAATTGGTCATCCACTTGTTTTTGCAAATGCGGTGGAATCCGTCTGGTAGGAATCCGAACCGGTGTGGTGTCTTTCAATGAGATTTCGTGGGTCACCAAGTGGGTCAGACCCATTTCTTGACTGGTCTGAGAGAATGCTTCTCTGTGTTCTTTTACCAGCTCGATAACTTGGTCTTTCTGTCTATTAGTCAGATTTTCTCCTAGATTGATCTCAGTGATCCAATCTTCTTGGCTTAATTGCTCGCATCTCGCAGTCTTCACATGTCCATTGGGTTTGACTTTTTCTGCTTGATCTTGCTCGGCATAGTAAGTTAAGTCTTTAGCTTGCAATGGCTTGGCAAATCCGATAATCGTAGATCTCGATAGCGGTATGTCGTCACTCTGCTTATTAATAACTTCAATGACTCCTATTCCATTACTCATGGTTACTAGAGTCGGTATTACATCCAAAGTACCTTTCTTGGTGTTGATCTGTCCTCTGATTGGTTCAATAGTCATTGGCGTGCCATAATTGGCTTCGGCATTTTTCGGCAATTTAACAGAAATTCTAAGTGCACTATTAGCTGGCACAATTACTTTTTCAGAGCAATATACTCGACAAACACGAACTGGCAATTTAGTAAATTGAATTGGAATGCACATATTACTTCTTAGTACAAGCATGCCTGTGGCAAAGTTAATATTATTGCAATAATCTTGGAAAAATTCCATCCCTAGGATATCGTCACAGTCGTGATGGCACAAGAGAAATTCGGTCTCGATTTCAACTTCTCCAAATTTTACTTTAACAGTTACTTCTCCTGCAATCTTTACAGTTGCTCCATCAAACGTGGTCACTCTTCGATTGCTTGGCTCAATTTCATTGTCTTTAACCATCTTCTTCCAAGAGTTCTTTCCTAGGAAGTTATGTCCTGCACCAGTGTCTAGCAAAAATGTTACTTTCTGATTCCGAATCTCGCCTTTCACAACTGCTTCACGACCTTTCTTTTCTGCACTAGATTCAGTTTGTACTTTCTCAGAGTTTACATTATCATTTACATTAGGTTTCTGCTTATTACTTGCCAGTTTAATTGAGGCCTGAGTTTCGCTGGCTGTACTTTTAGAGGGGCGTGGCCTCGCATCTCGTCCCTCACGAATCAGTTTCCCTGATTCTGCGCCTGCGGCTGGTTCTGCCGAGGAGCTCTGCAGTGTTTCGCGATGTGTCCTGTCTTACGGCAATTGTAGCAAGTTAGTGGAGGTCTCGCCTGCTGCTGCTGGGACTGCCACTGCCTCTGCTGCTGTTGCTGTGGGTATTGCTGCTGTGTCGGTCGCTGAAATTGCTGCTGCCGATATTGCGGCTGCTGATATGGCTGACGCTGCTGGTATTGCTGTTGTTGCTGACTATTTGGCCGGTACGAGTTTACAGCCTGAGCATAAGTCTGTTGTTGCTGTTTGTTGGCCATCAGTTCTTGTAGTGTCTTCTTCTGCAATTCGAGCTGAGCTTGCTGCTGTCTGATGACTTCCTCCAGTCGATCTTGCTCGCTTCGTCGTCGTTCAAGTTCTTCCTCGCCTTTGGCCATTCTCATGCCGATGTTCCGATGAGTCATATTCCATGCAGCTTCCATCCGTCTTAACATTCGTCTGGCCTCCTGTAGGTTAGCAGGCTGAGCAAAGATCAATTTCTCTCGCGTTTCAGCGGATATTCTTACTCCTTTAATAAACTGTTCCACGATCTCTTCTTCCTTCTGCTCCATATTCATGTTTGGAAAAGCTCTAGCAGCTAATTCAATCAGACAATCAGAGAAAGTTTCAACTGACTCATTCTTACTCTGCATTCGTCCTCTGAATTCTTCACGGAATTCGGCGGAACTGCCGATTCTTCCGAATCGTTCAATTAATCTGTCTTTAAATTCTTCATATTCCAAATCATCTGGAAGATTCAATCTTTGCACTGCGGCAAAAGCTGTGGTTAGGTCTAAATTGGCCAACAATTCTTGCTTTCTATTGTCTTCCTCAATACCTTCTGCTTCACAGCGTTGATCAAAGGCGGTAAGCCAAATTCTGATATCTTGTCCAGGTGTGAACTTTTGAATTTTTACATGACGCATAGGTCCAATCTCGAGTCGATTTCTCAACTCTTCTGCCAACATAGCGATTGCATCTTGTGCTTGATTCATCTTGCGCTGTTTCTAGATCCTTTACCGCTGCCACCAAAGTTGTCCTAGGGCTCTTACTAAATTCAATATTACTCTTTAATAATGCCACCAAAGTTGTCGTAGGTCTAAATTAATTTCTACTGCTGTCACCAAAGTTGTTACAGGCCTTTTATACTTTTGTCAATCTTATGAATGTCTTTTAATTATTCGCTTTATCTCAATTTAAATTGGTAGCGTTATGTATTCAATCTGGTAGCGTTATACTTTCAGTATGGCCGGTATCTTTCCTCTATATTTCCTTCTGCTTATAACTTTACTGTGTTATTTCTATAAGTACTTTGTATCAATCTTTATCCGTCTTTATCAGTCTTTATCCGTCTTTATCAGTCTTTATCCGTCTTTATCAGTCTTTATCCGTCTTTATCAGTCTTTCAATTATCATTCAGTTTAACCATCAATTTTAGTCTTCAGCTCAGTCTTCAATTTCAATCTTCAGTCCGTTTCATAGGGCTTTCCAGTGGATCTAGAGTTACAGCTATCTTTAACTCTTATTACTCTCTTTCGCAATGTCTCTTCAAATAACTCTTTAACACGAACACTTTAATGATTCAAGCTTTCTTTATCAGAACGTATGTGTATACAACACGTTAACACGTTGTCTGTCTCCCTGTTTTCTCTCGTGTATTTATAGTAAATTCTCCTACCATTCCGCGACTTCATTCAAACAATAATTATTCGGTGCATTTAAACAAAAGGTGCTTTTAAAACAAATTAGTGCATTTAAACAAAAGTTGAATTTCAAACAAAATACTAGATTTTCGCGGGAAAACGTTTCTAAGAAATATACAGTCGGTGCCCTATCTCATGACAAAGAGTGTTATTACCCTGATTATAGCTGATGTTGGTACCTTTTTAAGAGCTGGTTGAACTGAAGCATTCGGAGTTAAGTA
Organism: Macrostomum hystrix; assembly: GCA_950097015.1. Classification (NCBI taxonomy): domain Eukaryota; kingdom Metazoa; phylum Platyhelminthes; family Macrostomidae; genus Macrostomum; species Macrostomum hystrix. The sequence continues at coordinate 3,196,756 of CATNEN010000041.1, read as the reverse complement.
AATAGCAAAAGGACACAAGTTGTTCAGTATAGCACAGAATGCATTGATATTGATTATAACATCAATGACCATAGCTCTTAGAAACTTGGTTTCACATTCGTTTTTAAATAATTTCTTTACTAATTTATTTAGTAGATTTTTGAGAAAAAAACATGCTCACTATTGCATTATTGTCATAAGAATGATATTTGGTTCGAGATACAATACAAAGTGACTAATGTATGATATCAACCATAGGCCCTAGCTATGGGCCTACACATACCTAAGCTGCCAATAAAGTGACACACATACATGTGGAATCTGGGTATAGTATATGACAACATTTGCAGTGCTGTAAACTAGAACAAGCTGGTCACAAGTATTGTCATACATTAGTAAAGCTATAAAAATAATATTTGAAATGAACATATGAACATAATTGCGATAATACAACTTGCCACCCTTAAAATCCCTAAACACTAGGGCCTTAGTGCAAAGACTAAATATGTATAAACAGATATCAAGAGTGACCAGGTTTTAAATTCCTATTTCAAGTCAGCATGACAATGACAATTTTTTGTATGCAAAATGAAAAAACTAAATGATGTTTCAAATGCATTACTACACCTAAAGTAAGTGCATTTTAGTAATATAACATCTAATTCTAAGTAGGTTATTCACAAAAAGTATATTTTCTCTAGCATTGATTCCAGCTTCAGTCCACACCCTGTATGCTCAGCTGAACTGGACTGTTACAAATCCAAGGAAACCTACTGAATGTCAACAAACTTTAGTCGCCTACTGTGACAAGTGACAACAAAATGATGTTTCAAATTAAAGAGAATGCATTTTTGCTATATAACATCTGAGTATAACATCTGGTATGCACAGAAATCTCTTTCTCTAACATCATCTAGGATCGACGCTATGTTTATATGACCAATTTTTCGGCACCAGTTCCAGTTCCAGTTCCAAAGAATGCATAGTGAGTAATTTATAAAAACAAAAAACTACTTTGTGCATTTCTAAGCACAAAATGCTTTAAAATATCAAAACTGCCAGAAGAAATCTACTCTAAAATAAAATATCATCCAGATTCTCTGCCTAATCACTGAGTTATCATCGCCTTCTACTTTATTATAGAATGCATGTCCCATTGAATGCTATACATTTTAAAAGTAAATTGTGACATTTTTGCATAAAATCGAAAATTTATCATTTTAACCGTCAGAGCCTATCGAGTTGACTTCAAATATCAAAACTGTCAGAAGAAATCTGTTAAAGTAGACGTTATGTTTTACAATTCTTAGATTAAAAACTTGCTGTTTTTGAATATTCTAAGAATCAAGCTAAGTGTATAATAAAGCGCCATGCTTTAATGCAACTTATATTGTACTAAAACTTGCTCCAAGTTTGAAAAAAAATTAGTGGTAATTTTTTAGTATGTATATATTTGCATCGAGAGAGAAAAGTAACTTTTAGGGTTATCATTACAATTCAAATATGTAGAAAAACAATGCGCTGATAGATATAAACCGGCTCGGCGCACCTCCTCACTCCTCTCCATCAATAATTGATAATAAACTTAATTTTTTTATCGCGATTTTTTGCAGAGTATACCTATTTGGTTTGCCATAAATACATTTATTAAAATTCTTTGTAAGAATCAAACTACCTATAAAAATTTCTTTATCAAGTTCACAATGCTTTAACCTTTGAACTACTAATGGAAGTGCTTAAATTCCCACGGTCCCGGGCCGATAATTTCAATTTTATCCACTCGGATCCGTGCCGATAATTTTCTGCTTATCCACACGGCAGCTTGTACGAATAGGTCTACTTTCAAGTCCCTACCTATTCTTCTCTGAGCATTTTGCTTTTGCTTTAGAGTATAGTGTATAGTGTACACTATCAATGCATAGTGTAAAATAATAACAATGATGTGTGATAATATGTGTGACGAGTTTGGTGCTGACTAGAATTCTGCTGGTTGACTTGTATGATTTTCTTTGATAGACTTCTTACTTTTTAAGTCAATACAATTTGAATGAAAACAAGTAACGATGACAAAAGATTTAGTAAGTTGTTATTACAATAATTAAAAAGGATGACATTAATGTCGGTTAATGAATGTGTAGGTCGAAATGTAGAACACAGTTATAACACACTGGCAACTTTGTTGATCTATTGGCTTGAGGGTTCAACAAAACATTCAAACCCGAAAGGGCCTTGTTTCAAAGAACAGAACCATGTGGATAAAATTGAAATTAACAGCACGGCATAATTATATAAAGAGTTTTAGACCTATTCATACAAGCTGCCATGTGGATAAGCAGAAAATTATTGGCACAGATCTGTGTGGATAAAATTGAAATTATCGGCACAGGACTATGGGAATAAGCTCTGCCACTACTAATTGTACTAAAATAGGTGAAAGTAGGCCTAAGCCTATTTAAAAGGATTAGTAAGCAAGAAAAAAGGAATGAATGAATCAGTGGACTGGAAGGAGCCTGCCCACTGAGCAGCACAAGTGTAGTGTGTGGTGAAAGTGATGATGGTGTGAGCATCGCCCACCTGCAGGCTGCATGATGGTCCATAGGTAGCAGAGGATTTAATCATGTATAGATATGGCCTGCCAGTGCATCAATCAGGATCTAAAAGATATGGGCCAAATGTGCCCAGCATCTCCACAACAAATGGGGAGATCATACATTATTAAGCAACAAAATAAAGCATCATTCTATATAGGTATAAGAAAATTCTAACCAAGGCCTGTTTTCAGATTTTTTAGTTTAGTTTTTCTTTTTTACTTTTTTTTAGAAGAGCCACTAAGCTATTTTCTAGGGAAAAGTAGTAGATAAGGTCAATTTTGCTATTATCAAATTTAAATTTTTGAAGTCATAGAATAAGTTATTTTTTGGCAAAATAACTATTAATAGCTAGCAAACTAACCAACATTAAGTGAGCAACCTGTATAGATTTTCCATTTGTCAAATTGCTATAAAACAAGCTCCTCATTTAGCTACTATTGTTTTGTGTTATTTTCTTTTGTGAAGTAAAGAAATTTGTTAAATACATTTTAGCTATAATAATTTTTTTTAACTAGCTTGATACTAGCTTTTTACTGACCAAATTATTTATAGTCTAATCAAGTGTTTTTTATGTGATTAAATATTTTCTTTATAAAGACTCGTGACTTTATTGTAAATTTCTTAGCTGTTGAAATGTAAATCACTTTTACTGGTAGGTTTTTCTTAATATGTTTTCCTAGGCCCTAACACTTCAGGGATTTAGGACAAAATTTCCTAAAATGTCTAACTGTTTAAAGTTTACCCACTCTAATAAAATATTTTTATTTTATTTTATAATTTATCAAAAATAATTTTTCCTTGTTTTGTCTACTATTTAATCATTGAGTGATTGACATGACCAAAGCCAAACAGCAGCTCTGTGGAAGACTCTAGCATTTTTTGCACTTGTTATATACTGTAGTAATGAATTTATATTACGTTAGTACTAAAAATTCCTATGTGGGCACAAACCAGTTATTAAAATATTTTTATATCTACATATTTCTAATATGCCTTATCATCAAATATATAAATACCTTAACAAAAACATATAGACTAATATATCTTATTAAACTTTGAAAAAAACATTAGTTAATGTAATGTGTGCTATGTAAAATACCTCAATTTTCCTTCTAACAATATCTTCTCAATAACCTTAGCAAAAATATCTTTACAAAAACTTTAATTTTATTTTTTTAAATAATTTATGACTAAAGAAATATTTAAACAACTGAAAAAAAAAATTTTTGCATTCCTGTAAATACATAAATGTTATTCCTGTTTAATGTGCATTTCAATATGCTTGATATTGATGATATAAAATGTAAACCATGAATACTAAATTTTTACCCTCCTTTGTTCATATTCACAACATTGGAAGGCTAAAGGCTTCTGTACCTTTAGGATTATTTCCTTTTAAAATAATAAACCATTAGTTAGATTATATAATTTTTTACAAAGTTGTAAAGCCAGGGTTGTAAATACTAAATAGAAATCTGCGAGAGTATTGTTGTCTTTAGAATAAATGTGTTTTAAATGTAGTTAAGTACTTCAGTTGCTGATAAATAGTAGTGAATATTTTTTATTTCCAGAATCAAAAATTGACAAAAAAGATAGGAAATTTTTTGCTTCACTAATGTGCAGTCTATATAATTTAGACTTCAACTAAGAAACTTTTTAGATTTTTTATTGACATTTTTATGGAGCTTTTAAGCCAATAAATTGTTATTCACCCTACTAAATGCACTTTGCTTTAATGCTTTTTATATTCCATGAAATAAAGATAAGATATAGGGTTAAGGAAGCGCAAGTGCCAGAGGAGAATAATCATACTCATTGTATATGTGCAATATTTCTAAATCAGGTAAATCAAATTTTGGGTAATTGTCTCTATTAAGAAACACAACACAATAATATAGGTTATGACAGAACTCTTACAGCTCAAAAATCTCCAGTCCAAAATATTTTTCTTGCAACTGTTTTGGCTCAGTGCCAGATGCTTAACACTATCGCGCTCAATCCAATAAATGTATGCTCCCTCAGCCTGCGCTGCCTCTCCCAGAATGATATCTGAGGCGTCCGCTCAGCGCTGCTCCTATGCTGAGCTGGAGTATGAGTGCAGCTCAACAGCAGCCTCCTTCACTAATCTGGTTTGCGACTTGAAGACTGGTATTCCACTCTATGAGGAACTCATTGTCAAGGCCCAGAAGCTCAATGGCGCATTTAAGTAAGCGACGCTCGTCCTTTACCTATTTACTATTTAAGCTTTTTCAGTTCTAATGCAATTATACACTCGCTTATCACAGGGTGCTGCTGACAGCCAGCTCAGCGTTCCTGGACTCCTTTCAGAAGATCGCGGATCTGGCGTCCAGCACCAATGGTGAGAGCCCAGCTGGGACTTCTAGATCTTAGGATTAGGGGGAGATAAGCGCTGCAGGTAATCCGCGCTCCCAGTCATCCCTGTCCCACATGCAGTGACTCGACCCTGCTGATTGCGCAGCTGCCGAATGTGAAATGGATGATTTTCAGCCTATTTTTTCTGGATCCACTTCGGAATTGGCCTTTCTGCTAGCATTATGCAAGATAGAGGGGCCTGCAGCCCTGCTTGGCGAGATGGCGGCGACGCACTGGCGTTGCTTTAAAGCTTTTCCGCCCAGTTTTTGTTGGCGTGTTTAGAGAGCCGAAACTGTGGCTACTCATAAAATTACTTTTTTTTCACGAGCACAGTAAAAGGAGGGGTTTCTCTTTGTTGACAAGCCCTGTGCTTTTGTATGCGGGCTGGCGTGGCTAGCGAATGCCTGCTCATGTAAAGACACCCAGGGAAATGAGATCGGGAGCATTGGCCAACTCTGGCCCGCACAATAAAAAGCTCTTTGAGCCAGGCTGTGCTTTGCGCCAAGCATTTCAGCTCGATATAGAGAGCCTTTCCTCTGCGAGCGATGGCGAGTAGCGGGTGAGGCTTGGGTGGCCTGAGGTCAAGTCCAGTGACCCCTCACCCAGCTGTTGCCTGCGGATGGACCCAGCTTTAACGCTTCTATTCAATGGGCTTGGTTTAGTTTGTAAAAGTTTTTCGTCACTTTTTTGCTGTCCTGGGATGCAAGCTGTTAAACAATGTCCGGCTTTTTAGCTTTCAATTTCGCTAGATTGCTTATCTAAGCACAGGGATTCCCTAGAATTCGGGCCTCTAACACTGTGGATAGGTCAGGCTGTGTCCAATGGTCCAGCTGACTATTCAATTTTTAATTTAGTCGAACACTTTTTTGCCCATCATGAGGATGGATGCTGACAAAACATTTTTAAGTTACTGCTGCGGGCATGGCATAGCGGACTTCAACATCATCTCCGCTTCGGGCTTGCTGGAATGTGCGCAATATTAAAAAAGACAATTTCTAGCTTGCCTAGGAATTCCTTGACTTGCTTGCTGAATCCCTTGATGTCTTGACGCGGATCTGCCTCAAGAGTGTTGCGGCGCCATGAATTCGGTTGTGACCGAATCGGAATTGAAAATTCCCTTTATTTCCATCAAATAAATAGACTTTGATGCTCATGGATGGCACAGAGGGTAATGATCATTGATGGCACGGAGGGTAATGATCATTGATGGCACAGATGGTAATGATCATTGATGGCACAGAGGGTAATGATCATTGATGGCAGAGAGGGTAATGATCATTGATGGCAGAGAGGGTAATGATCATTGATGGCACATAGGGTAATGATCATTGATGGCACGGAGGGTAATGATCATTGATGGCACAGATGGTAATGATCATTGATGGCACAGAGGGTAATGATCATTGATGGCAGAGAGGGTAATGATCATTGATGGCAGAGAGGGTAATGATCATTGATGGCACATAGGGTAATGATCATTGATGGCAGAGAGGGTAATGATCATTGATGGCAGAGAGGGTAATGATCATTGATGGCACAGATGGTAATGATCATGGATGGCACAGAGGGTAATAATCATTGATGGCACAGAGGGTAATGATCATTGATGGCACAGAGTGTAATGTTCATTGAAGGCAGAGACGGTAATAATCATTGATGGCAGAGAGGGTAATGATCATTAATGGCAGAGAGGGTAATGATCATTGATGGCACGGAGGGTAATGATCATTGATGGCACAGATGGTAATGATCATTGATGGCACAGAGGGTAATGATCATTGATGGCAGAGAGGGTAATGATCATTGATGGCAGAGAGGGTAATGATCATTGATGGCACATAGGGTAATGATCATTGATGGCAGAGAGGGTAATGATCATTGATGGCAGAGAGGGTAATGATCATTGATGGCAGAGAGGGTAATGATCATTGATGGAACGGATTGTTATGATCAGTGATAGAACAGATGGTAATGATCAAAAGAGAGTTAAAGGAAAACGTCAGAGTTCTGAACGCTGAAGAGAGAGGTTGGCTATGAAAGAGAATATTTCTGGAACATTTGTGCAGTAAGTTTATTGGATAGTATTTGAAAGGGACTAGTATCTACTTTAGTATCTAATTTAATCAATTAGTTCCGCACTCGCCGCCTCCCGCAGGCTCCACCAAGGAGATGGGCGCCTCGCTGACGCGGATCTGCCTGAAGCAGCGGACTATCGAGGGTCGCATGAAAGCCTTCAGCGGGTGAGACTGGGCGTGGCAAATTGCTGTTGTATTTTTTTTCTCGCAGTCCAGGACAGGCGGGAAGCGATCGAAATCGAGTCTCCCAATCCTCTGCCCTGCCGCTTCATCCAACATCGAGACTGGGTTTCCCGCCCTCGTCTCTGAGCGGAGATTACGTAACACCATTTCTTGGCTCTGAGGCTCTGCTCCCCGCTCCCTCTCCAAATCCTCTAGGGTCCTGCTAGGTGACGCAGGATGGAGTCCTAGTTGCATTCTTCCTATTCCCCACTTTCTTCCCACATTACTTTCTCCTCCTTTGGGCCATCTAGAGTCCTGCCAGCACATTTAGCCTACTCACTGCTATGAGTTCATTAACGTTCTCGCAAGGGTCTTCTTCGCACCTGCTATAATTTACTGAGCGCAGTTTCGCCTGCGGCTTAGGCTCAAGGTGCAGCAAATTATGCAGCTTTTTTGGCCCTCGAATGCATGGAGTTTTATGCATTTTCACTTTATAAGCCCTCAAGCTGAGGCTCAAACTGCACCCATGGCCTAAGGAGAGAGCTCGGTTTTATTGCCTTTATTGCCTGCTCGCTGCCTCCCTGTTTCCTGCCCAGCGCTGCCTCGCAGGCGGCAATTATCGTGTGTAATGATAGCCTTGGCCCTGTCACCATGAGCACATTCGCAAGGCTGAGTTCTCTCCCTGCCACCTGTGTCTTCTGCTTCCAGTCCAGTGCCCCAGCACCTAGCCAATCACTCAGCCTTGCTTTCCCTCTGCATTTCGCATCCTTCGCAAAAATAAAGCTTTTCGCATCGCTTGGTGCCTTGGTAGTTCTACGATTGCCGACTCCAGTGATGCGGAGACTCAAAATTGAGCTCACTGCGGGCAACAAGAAAGTGTTTCATTTTTTGCTGCTTCTGCGCTCCGCCTTTATCCGACTTCAGCGCTCTTGCTGTTAAGCCTTGCTTTAACTTTCCTTGCCTGCTTTTTCGCCTCTTAATTATGCCCGGCAATCTCCCTTTGTCTCACTCTGCCGCGAGTCCGCCCTGTGCTGCCCAGTGTTTCTCAATTCTACTTTCATCTCGCTCCTTATCTGCTGGTTCATCGGTCCTCCCCCCTTAGCCGAGCTGCTCGGTTACCGTTTCCCAGCCGCCAGAAGAAACTCCCCGAAGTAGTCGATGTTTCGCATCTCGGTTGGTATTAGCGAATTGCGCAATCGCAGTTCAGAACTGAGGGAAGGGAGCTGGCTATTCTGGGAAAGATGAGCTCTGCTTCCTGGACAGCCTACAGGAATTCGCAGTCTCATTGTGAGCTGCAAAACTTGGAGTCGAAGCTGGGGCAATGTGGAGCTCAGACCGCCTGTCAGATTAGAGGCCCGCCTGTCCAGCCTAATTGGCTGCTCTAAACTGTGGCGCTCGTCCATTTGAGATTGCCGGCTAAGTTATTTTAGTTTCTTTATTTGCTCGGCACCGAGTCCCTCTTTCTGTGCACCAGTTTCACTGGACTGACCATCTGAGCAGTAGCCACCAGCCCGCCAATGCGGCCCATGCTGCTGTTTCGCCGGCCCTATGCGCGAGGCCTATAAAGCTGACGTGTTTGTTGTTCCCTTCACTGCACCTTCTCTGCTTCAGCCCTGGCTGCTGCTTTTTCCTTGAAAGCAGCAGTCATGGGGGCGGCTGCTTGGCCGCATCTGTGACGCTAGGGCCAATAGCGCTTGCATCCTTTCTGGGTGTTCTTTTCTGCACATGGCGCCTAAGCCTTAGTGTAAAGTCTAGTCTGGGTTCGCCCGCTGCCTTCCTTCCTGCACTACTACGTAATTATGCGGGCTTGCGCGGTCACAAAGATGCAAATTTCCTTTATGTGTTTAAAGCATCCGTTTTGTGTTTTCAGAGCCATTTCAGATAACTTGCTTTCCAGGGTCATTTTGAATTAACTTTGACAAAACTTTGGTGCAGGCCATCCATCTAGTGCATTAACCTGCGACTGACCAACCCCCTAGAACCCCTAGAACCCACACTGCTTGCAGCCAACTCCCCTAGAACCTACCTAGCACCCACACTGCTTTCAGCCAACTCAACTAGAACCTACCTAGCACCCACACTGCTTGCAGCCAACTCAACTAGAACCTACCTAGCACCCACACTGCTTGCAGCCAACTCCCCTAGAACCTACCTAGCACCCACACTGCTTGCAGCCAACTCCCCTAGAACCTACCTAGCACCCACACTGCTTGCAGCCAACTCCCCTAGAACCTACCTAGCACCCACACAGCTTGCAGCCAACTCCCCTAGAACCTACCTAGCACCCACACTGCTTGCAGCCAACTCCCCTAGAACCTACCTAGCACCCACACTGCTTGCAGCCAACTCCCCTAGAACCTACCTAGCACCCACACTGCTTTCAGCCAACTCCCCTAGAACTTACCTAGCACCCACACTGCTTGCAGCCAACTCCCCTAGAACCTACCTAGCACCCACATTGCTTGCAGCCAACTCAACTAGAACCTACCTAGCACCCACACTGCTTGCAGGCAACTCAACTAGAACCTACCTAGCACCCACACTGCTTGCAGCCAACTCAACTAGAACCTACCTAGCACCCACACTGCTTGCAGCCAACTCCCCTAGAACCTACCTAGCACCCACACTGCTTGCAGCCAACTCAACTAGAACCTACATAGCACCCACACTGCTTTCAGCCAACTCAACTAGAACCTACCTAGCACCCACACTGCTTGCAGCCAACTCCCCTAGAACCTACCTAGCACCCACACTGCTTGCAGCCAACTCCCCTAGAACCTACCTAGCACCCACACTGCTTGCAGCCAACTCCCCTAGAACCTACCTAGCACCCACACTGCTTGCAGCCAACTCCCCTAGAACCTACCTAGCACCCACACAGCTTGCAGCCAACTCCCCTAGAACCTACCTAGCACCCACACTGCTTGCAGCCAACTCCCCTAGAACCTACCTAGCACCCACACTGCTTGCAGCCAACTCCCCTAGAACCTACCTAGCACCCACACTGCTTGCAGCCAACTCCCCTAGAACCTACCTAGCAACCACACTGCTTGCAGCCAACTCCCCTAGAACCTACCTAGCACCCACACTGCTTTCAGCCAACTCAACTAGAACCTACCTAGCACCCACACTGCTTGCAGCCAACTCAACTAGAACCTACCTAGCACCCACACTGCTTGCAGCCAACTCAACTAGAACCTACCTAGCACCCACACTGCTTGCAGCCAACTCCCCTAGAACCTACCTAGCACCCACACTGCTTGCAGCCAACTCAACTAGAACCTACCTAGCACCCACACTGCTTGCAGCCAACTCAACTAGAACCTACCTAGCACCCACACTGCTTGCAGCCAACTCCCCTAGAACCTACCTAGCACCCACACTGCTTGCAGCCAACTCAACTAGAACCTACATAGCACCCACACTGCTTTCAGCCAACTCAACTAGAACCTACCTAGCACCCACACTGCTTGCAGCCAACTCCCCTAGAACCTACCTAGCACCCACACTGCTTGCAGCCAACTCCCCTAGAACCTACCTAGCACCCACACTGCTTGCAGCCAACTCCCCTAGAACCTACCTAGCACCCACACTGCTTGCAGCCAACTCCCCTAGAACCTACCTAGCACCCACACTGCTTGCAGCCAACTCCCCTAGAACCTACCTAGCACCCACACTGCTTGCAGCCAACTCAACTAGAACCTACCTAGCACCCACACTGCTTGCAGCCAACTCAACTAGAACCTACCTAGCACCCACACTGCTTGCAGCCAACTCAACTAGAACCTACCTAGCACCCACACTGCTTGCAGCCAACTCAACTAGAACCTACCTAGCACCCACACTGCTTGCAGGCAACTCAACTAGAACCTACCTAGCACCCACACTGCTTGCAGCCAACTCCCCTAGAACCTACCTAGCACCCACACTGCTTGCAGCCAACTCAACTAGAACCTACCTAGCACCCACACTGCTTGCAGCCAACTCAACTAGAACCTACCTAGCACCCACACTGCTTGCAGGCAACTCAACTAGAACCTACCTAGCACCCACACTGCTTGCAGCCAACTCAACTAGAACCTACCTAGCACCCACACTGCTTGCAGCCAACTCCCCTAGAACCTACCTAGCACCCACACTGCTTGCAGCCAACTCAACTAGAACCTACATAGCACCCACACTGCTTTCAGCCAACTCAACTAGAACCTACCTAGCACCCACACTGCTTTCAGCCAACTCAACTAGAACCTACCTAGCACCCACACTGCTTGCTCTCAACCCATTCCATCTTACCCCAACTGACTGCTTTATTCACAGCTGCTTTCGCCAGTTTGCCCAGCAACAATTCCTGTGTGCGCGAAGATATCCGTAGCTCTGACGCTGTTATGCATTCTAATATTATAAGAGCACAGGCCCGGAATCCCGGATGCGGTTCACAGTGCTGAGCTGGTGGGCAATTTCTAAGTTCTCTCAGCTTTTCCTTCCTAGCCGCTTGTTTGGCATTGCGAGTACTCTTGCAGCCCTGCTCTAAAGCTGGCTTCTATGCGGCTCCTCGCCATGCGCACAGAAGAGCAGCCAGCCTCAGCAATGGCCTTTGCATCCGGGACTCACACCACCACACCAGTTCCCCTCTCTGGCCTTCGTGCTCTTGAGAATAGAAACTCAAAAGACGACCAACAGCGGATTTAGGGTTGCGTGACTTAAGATCTCAGCCCCAAGCCTTCCGGGCTGCAGCGGCACCTTGAGTTGTGTCTAGATCTGGATTCCCCATTCTCCTTTCCCCTCTATGCTCAGACTCAAGAGCTCAGAATTTCTACAGCTCTGGTTATTTTTACGATGACTCACTTCCACACCGAGGATATTTTTAGCAGGCATTGCTCGCCAAATCCTCAGCGCTCTTTCCTGCGGCGTTAATTTGTTTTCTTTTCATTGCCCCAGAAATCCTGGGGAGCGGGGCGCAGTGGCAATGACGAGAGCGTGAGAAATTTGGGATCTGAGCTGGACTGAGCTTTCCCTGCCTCTCTCTGCTCTGACTGACAAGAGCGGAGAAGCTCTCCCTGCCCTGGACTATTTAATGCTGCAGCTCTCCCCTTGCGTGGCTGGCCTGTCTGCGCTTGTGTGTGGCGCGGGCCTGTTTTATCGACTGGGAAGTGCGGTCTCCCATTCTGGCGGGCCTAAGCGCTCTTGGCAGCCGGCCAGGTGGGGACAGCTCGTGCTCAATGCCGACTGCCCGAAGCACATATCAGGGCGCTTGTCTCGTCCTTTAGCCTAGCTTTGGGTGTCGCCTTAGTTATGCAGAGCCCAAACATTGCACAATAACTTTATCTGCCTTTCCTGAAACTGCCTACAAGTGCCGGAGAGCTATGGCTTGCTGTGCGAAAATAGTTCCTTGCTGACAATGAGCGCATTGCAATCATCGCCTGTCTGTTAGAGTGGAGACGATACTGTGTGAAAGCTTAAAAATTGATTTGCGTGGGGTCTCCCGTGCCTGTGCCAGCTACCAGAGAGGTCAAATCCCCTGATCCCCAGATACAAACCAGACTCCCTTGTCTATTGCGGCTCTTTGCTAGCATAACTGCTGTTAATGTATCCGCCGCCGCCTGCACTTTTCCACCCTGCCCTCGCGGACGGGTTGCGCTGGCACCGGTGGGGTCGGCAGCGGAGAACCAGACCGGGGGTGGGTGTTGGCCAAGTTCTCCCAAATTCATTCAGTCTACTGACGTCTCTTTCTTCCTGACCCTCAGCCCAGGGCCTCATTTCCCCATGTGTGGGATGCGGACTGGGAGCTGGTAGGAGGGGCTGCCCGGTCCGACAGTTTTTGGCATCGGGGATAATGCTGAATGTGAATGAGGGGTTAGAGAGAGAGGCAGTTCAGTGGGGATTTCTAGTGGCAGCTGGGCAGCAGGCGTGTGTGGGGTGGGACTGATGAAGGGGAGCGGGGAGGCTGGGAGTTTGTTAGATGAAGGGTTGGGTGCGGCATCGATTTCTACTCCAACCCCCATCCGCTTAGCCTGCGTGGGCTGTGTGCCTTGTGGGAGCCGACAGCGTCCTGCAATGTGCCACAGAGCCCGGCCTCGCCCTGAGCTCGGCTCCGCTCCCAGGGTGCAGCTCGGCAGTAAAAACAGCCCGCCTGTCGCCGCGGGCCACCCACCGAGTTACCTCGCATTAGTGGCTGCTAGCCTGGCTCCGGCCTTCTCTCTAATTGACCTGTCCTTGCCCAGCCATTCCGTGTCCTCCTGGTCTCCTTGGGGAATGCTCCAGCCTGCCTCATAAATCACGGCCGGTCAGAATCGATGTGGGTAGACGGTAGCTGGGGCAGTGAAGGGGAGGCCCAGCTCTGAGCTGCCGAGCTTGTATGTGCATTCTGGTGACTGCGCTGCTCCTCTCCCTTTCGCCCGTTTGGCTTCCCGACGGCCCCGAAGAAAAAGCTCCCTGCTTCTCTTGAGACTGCGCACAAGAATCGCTTCTGCAGTTTATCTACCTTGTCACTCATAAGGAGTTTGATATAAGATATACAAGCTTGTAATTTATTTCTAGTTTGTTTGGCAAAATTATTTAAGGCCTACTGTGAGTTTGAACTAGTGAATTTCCCCCCCCACTTGTACTCGTTTTAGCAGGGGAAAAATTACTCAGCCTGAAAGTGCTGTTGTCCTTGCGTTACTGTCAAGAATGCTTCATTGTGGCTGCCTAACTCAATTCCTCCAACATGCCAGCCCCATCATATCAGCCCAGCATCCCAGCCCCATCATATCAGCCCAGCATCCAAGCCCCATCGTGTCAGCCCAGCATCCCAGCCCCATCATATCAGCCCAGCATCCCAGCCCCATCGTGTCAGCCCAGCATCGCAGCCCCATCGTGTCAGCCCAGCATCCCAGCCCCATCATATCAGCCCAGCATCCCAGCCCCATCGTGTCAGCCCAGCATCCCAGCCCCATCATATCAGCCCAGCATCCCAGCCCCATCATATCAGCCCAGCACCCCAACCCCTCGTATCAGCCCAGCATCCCAACCATATAGCTGCATCACTTCCCCGTCCTCCAGGCACCTGCAGGACAGTCTGGCAACGCCGATGGCGGACAAGCTGGAAGACTGGCGCCGGCAAACCGCGCAGCTGGAGAAGGACCGATTGAAAGAACTAAAGCGGCACCGGGCCGAGGCAAAGAAGGCCAGCAGTGAGTCCGTGCGGCTCAGCAAGAAGCGTCAGTCGGCCAGCGGCAGCCGCCGAGGCTCGGAGCTGGAGGAGCAGCTGGAGCGCGCCATGGGCGAGTCGAGCCGTATGCATGCCCGCCTGCTGGATGTGGAGAAGCGCTGGCATCGGCGCGCCAGCCACGAGGGCCGCTCCCGCCTGTGCTTCTTCCTGGCCTGCCTGAAGCCAGCGCTGGATATTCTGTGCAACCTCACTGACGAATTTAGCCACCTACGCGACCTCGCCGAGCGACTCGGTCAGGAGGCAACACCGGAGCCGCCGCCAAGTCCGCCGATGCCGCAGTCGGCTCATGGTGCAGCCGGCACCAGCCGCAGTTCTAGCTCTGCGCCCAGCCCGGCCCCCAGCCTTAACTCTCTGGGTTAGTTCAGCCTACAGTCTTTGTTTCATTGTCTTTACCATTCCATTAACTTAGGAAATCCTAATGTTCTCTTGTCATGGATAGATATGCTCTCAGAGATTTTGTTTAAAGCCTTTACTTTATAGTTCTTTTTGCTTCCTCTTTAAAAGCCTTTGTTGATTTTCTCATCGTCAACACAGACCGTCAGATGCTTCGCCATTATAGCTTGGGTTTCCTGTTGCTTCACTTATGGCATTGACTGACTGGCTGAGAGTTTGCCCCAGACATTGTGGGGAGCCTTGGAGTGAGAGGCCGTCTTGGGCGATAAGGAGAGGTGGCTATTGGCCTTCAGGAGTTGCTGCGCTGTGCCCTCTCCCTGGTCCCTTAATTCTCTTTGTCGGCGCCTCCAGCCGCTCGAGTTTTTCAATTTTTTCTCATTCAAAATAAGTTGACTGGGGCTGCTCCTGCCTGTGTTTCCCCGCCCCCGAAGTCCGTCAGGCCTCAAACCTCTATCCGCTTCAAGGCCTGGTGTCTGTCGATTCGGCCCTCGACTGGTCGAAATGCATTTTTACTTGCTGTTAAACATTTAGCCGCCAGGCCATATTCCGGCCACGGCTCGTATGCCTCAGTGGGCTCCCAGTGAGCTGGCTGATTCAATTTTGAGCAGCCCCATGAGCTTCTGCATTATGTATATTTGCCTGGCCACTTGGGCACTGGCAAATTTTATTGCCGCTCCATCACTTCTTGGGAGCTTGACAGCGCGTGGCACAAAACTTATTGCTGCTTTGATGAGCCCAATTGCGTGCGCACCAAAAACTGCCTGCGAAATCTTCCAGCTGCGAACTCCAACATTTTGACCCAATGATGGCTAATGAAGTTTTGCTTTGCGGCTGAGGAGCCATTACATGCTTGCCCGACTCTCCAAACTTTCTTGACTCAGTTTCATTTGTCTTCTTATGTTATGCTTCATTTTATCTAACACTAGCTTTTAGTGCCGATTTCAAAAGCTTCTAGAAACTTAGGATTGAGCCATGCATAACAACTCACACTTAGGATTCAGCAATAACATCTCACACTTAGGATTCAGCTATAACATCTCACACTTAGGATTCAGCAATAACATCTCACACTTAGGATTCAGCTATAACATCTCACACTTAGGATTCAGTTATCTTTGAATGCCATTTTAGTCAAAAAGAAATTATTTTTATATGCTATAAGAATTATCACGCGATTTCAAACCCTAACGCCGAGCACCAATGCATTTCTCTACTCCCGCCTCAACAGGCAGCGCGGATTCTTTCTGCGCCCGCGCGCCGCCGCCCGGCGCCCCCGGTGGCGTTCTGCTACCAGGCATGCCAGCGCACACTCTGCGGCCAGGAAGCCATGGGGCCTCCAGCGACAGCGGTTTCATTAGCCAGGAGCTACCGGCTCCGCCGCAGCCGCAGCCAGTTTCTACTCCAGCCGTGCCGCCTCCGCAACCGCCGCCTGCTCTCGTGAGCCAGCAGCCGCAGAGTAAGCGGGAGTCGCCGGCAACCGGCGGTGCCACGGGAGCCGGTGGCGAGACCGAGGATAGCAGCGGCGGCGACTCGGAGGAGGAGGAGGAGCAGACCTTGTACCCTGACCAGGGCCTCCCGGCGCCCGTGTACTCCAATCTGAGCGAGCTGCAGCGCACCGCCAAGCGAAAGTTCTCCATCACGGGTGCCGCTGGCGGCGCTGGACTTCTTCATCGCAGCGCTGGCAGCGCCCCGGCATTCCAGCAGCAGCTTCAGGAGCGCCGAGTCAGCGCCGACTACGCAGCCACCGCAGCTGCAGCTGCAGCCGCCGCTGTTGCCTCTGTGGCCTCAAGCGGCAGCTCGACAGGCGCTGGTCACGCTGCCACCGTGTCGGCTGCTATGGCGCGCAGCGGAGGCGGAAGGCCGCCCATTCCACCGGAGCTGCTGATGATGCAGCACCAACAGCAACAGTCGCAGTTGGCCACGCATCGGCAGACTTCTTATCCGGGACTTCTTCAGCAACAGCAGTCGCCGTATCAACAGCCGCAGCAGCAGCAGTCGCCATATCAGAAATCGCAGCAGCAGCCACAATATCAGCAGCCGCGTATGCAACAGCAGCAATCACCCCCGCCGCCCCCTCCACCGCCGCTCTCGCAGCAGCAGCAGCAGCAGCACAGCTTCAATCCGGATGATTTGCCGCCGCCACCGCCTGGTTTTTAAGCCTATCGCCACCGGTGACCCTCGTTAACCTTGTGGCGCAATGTTGCTTGCTTCATTCTGTCAGGCGGAAGACAGAATTTGCCGTATAGTGCAAATTTTGTTCGGTTCGCTAACACGCAACAATTTCTCCGGGTTTTCTAAGCATGTTTATGCGCGCCTTTGTAACTTTTTCAACCCATGCATCCTGCTCGTCCCTGATTGACTAAGAACTCTGGGGTTCGCTCTACTCACTCTCCCTCTCAGAGTTGCTCAAAGTATGCTCAGTTAAATCTTGCCCAGGGAAGACTTGTTGTTACCAAACGCAACTTCAGCGTAATTGGCCTGCTGCATTGTGCTCTCTTGAACTGTTAGCGGGCTGCTTCCTGTCGGCCTGGGGAAATGCGCAGTCTGGCCTGGCAACAGCCGCGGCGCACCATGCTAGGGTTGCACTGAGCTAGCTTTTTTGTTATTCTTGCTGCTAATATATTTTTACTTATAGTCTACCGTAATACTTTAGAGTCATAGCAAATAGTTCTGTCAAATCACTTAGCACAGGTTTTTAATTATTGTCAGTATTTTCACTACCTGACCCAAATTTAATGTCATTTAGGCCCAATTTTATTTTCCTGACTGATTTAGTTACCAATCTATTCCTCTGCTCCCACAGAATTTATTTCCTGCTTCTCACTCTGCGTCATCGAGCTTGCTTTTCATCGAGTTTTCATGCTCGACAGACACTACTTAATGAGATGGTCGTCAGTAGTCTGGTCGGCTCTTTTCGCTTGTATTGCTTATTATTGCCTTGCATATTGCTTCAAACCCTTTTTCAATAGTCCTCGATTTTGGGGAGTCCCGCCGCACCCTCCGCTCTCACGCTTCGCTTCTCCGACCGCGGCCCGCCTTCTTGGCGCTCCTCCGCTGCCGCTGGCACCGCTCATTTCGCTCCTCGCCTCCTCATTTTCGACTCCAGGAGAGTGCGGCAGTGAGGAGGATGCCGCTTTCTCCTGCCCCCCCAAGCAACTCCAGACGGTTTCTTTGGTACACCTACACCTGCTTTACCTGTGCCGCGGTACACATTGTCTCTACTATGCTACACAAATTAGAAGACTGCCCTGTAGCATTGAGCTACTTGTGTGTTGCTTGTTTCTTGTTTGTTGTATAGAGCTTTTGCTTAGCAAGCTTTGGTACTTTTTTCTAGCTTCTTGCGACCTTTGTTCATCTTCTCCTGTCTTTGTTCTGCATCAACAGGCCTGTAAAATAAGCTTTTCGAAACACTGTGCCCAAGTTTATAAACTTCGTTCAGCTTTTGCTAATTCCCACCGATTTTTACTGCTCCAGTGCGCATGCTGGCCGCTGTCCTAGAAATCCCAGTTCCACCCACCGCCCCAGAGTACACACATTCTCTACCCCTCCCTGGCCACCCACCACCCCAGTGTACACATTCTCTACCCCTCGACTCCCTGGCCCACCCACTACCCCAGTGTACACACATTCTCTACCCCTCCCTGGCCCACTTACCACCCCAGTGTACACACATTCTCTACCCCTCCCTGGCCCACTTACCACCCCAGTGTACACACATTCTCTACCCCTCCCTGGCCCACTTACCACCCCAGTGTACACACATTCTCTACCCCTCCCTGGCCCACTTACCACCCCAGTGTACACACATTCTCTACCCCTCGACTCCCTGGCCCACCCACCACCCCAGTGTACACACATTCTCTACCCCTCCCAGCCCCACCCACCACCCCAGTGTACATACATTCTCTACTCCTCCCTGGCCCACCCACCACCCCAGTGTACACACATTCTCTACTCCTCCCTGGCCCACCCACCACCCCAGTGTACGCATATTGCGCAGCTTCCAGCTTTCTCTCTGTTGCTGTACTGCCGATCAAGTTAGTGTGAATTGCCGTATGCACTCCCCACCGCCCGCCGCATCTCAGGTGCGCGCTTTTGTTCGCCCTACTCTTTCCGGCCTTGACATTTGCTTGGATTTTTCGCTCGAGCTGCCGCCGCACAAACACGGGCATCTTTGGGCACACCACGCATGCTTATTCTCCTGCCCTGACCAGCCCAATAAGAGCAGGCAAAGCACAATATTAGTTATTATTTCGACTGGCCATGATAATTGTACAAATAACTATGCAGGCAGGTAGGGTGTAAATAGAAATGAGCCAGACTGTCCGAACGTTTTTTAACCAGTTTTTGTAAGTGCGCAACGTTTTACTATTTTATAGCTGGCCGTGTAGTCACTGTCGCACATGTGTGTTTGTTTTTAATTCTATTCCTGCTGCTAATATTTTGAGTTGTTTTCCTCGGACACCCTGCTACAGGGCTAATTGAAACGGTTTAAATTAAACTTGAAGGCGCACTGTCCCTGCCTCTTTGTAACATGGCCAGGAGGCTTCAGTCCGAACGAACCGTGTCTGCTGCCAGCCTTTCTCGAGCTCACTTCTTTTGGTTGCGGGGCTGTTGGAGACTCGAGCTCGCCTCAGAGGCTGCTCAAGTCGAGTGCATCAGGGAGCTAAAGTGCTCGCTGGGCGCCAGGCCTGTTTACCCCGCCGGGTTAAAAGTGCACTGGCTGCTCGCTCAGCAGAAGTTACGCCAGGCCGGGCTGTGCACTTGCGATCTCGGAGCCGCGATAAATCAAGCGATCTCGCAGGGGGGGCGCCAGTTTTCAGCTTCATTCCGGAGTCCAATTTCACAGCCGGCTGCTCCCGCATTAGCTGGCCATCTCGGACTTGTTCCGCTTTCCGCTGGCCCGCAGCGGCTCCGAACACAAGGCTCTCTGCGAGCCGGCCAGAATGATTCAGCGAGCTGGGAAAACTCTCACTTGTCCAGATTGACACATGAGTAGTAATGCTGCTCAAATTTTTTAGCATTCACGCGAAATCAATAAATCGGAGAGTACGAGCTACTACTTAATCCCATCCAACCATTGCAATACAATTGCCGACCATTCGACAATCTGTAATCATGGTAAACCTGCAGCTACAACAATTATGAAAGTGCGCCTTCTACGACGTTCTGAGCATTCGAAATCAACTTAATTTCGCTAGATAAGGCGGCGAAAGCGTTTCTCATTGTCTGAAAATTCGAACACCAGGATCTGAAAAGCCAGGACTTGCCTTCACCAACCATCTGGTTCGTGCCCTCAGACTGGGATTCACCCCCTAATTGCTGTCCCACTCCCTCAGTCCAGCTATCCCACTCCCCTGATTCCAGCTGTCCCACTCCCTCAGTCCAGCTGTCCCACTCCCTCAGTCCAGCTATCCCACTCCCTCAGTCCAGCCGTCCAGACAATTTGAGAGGAAGCCAGGGCGAACTGGGAGGCGCTGCCAGCTGCTTCGCCATGCCAGGAAATCTCACGTGTCATTCTTGCGAAGCCAAATCCCCCTGCCCGCTGCACTCTGTGGGCTTCTGCAGACCCCTGCCGGCAATTGCCTTCCTGTCCCATTGGCTCTTGGACAGCCCGGGGCGGCAGTCCCATGGCCGCCTGCCCCAACACCGCGGCTTCTAATGCGCGCCTAGGACGCGAAGTCGGAGCGGATTCGCTTTTTGCAGCAGCCCTCGGCTCTCCTCCCTGCCTGGTGGGAACAGCCCGTGACACCGAGACACCCTCTGCGGAGCCCTGCGGTAAGTCACTCGCCTCAGTAGAAATCTATGCTAATACATCCAACTGCTCAATGGGTTGTGGGGGGCTGTTGCCTAGTGGTTTGAGCTTCAGACTCACGAATTAAAGGTCAGGGGTTCCATTTCCGACTCCTAGTACCACTATAGCAATTTGTGTCCTTTAGTAAAATACAAGTATAAACTGTGCAATCAGAGTCTACAGCAGCCAGTTGACTGAATTGGTGCTGTGCAATCAGAGTCTACAGCAGCCAGTTGACTGAATTGGTGCTGTGCAATCAGAGTCTACAGCAGCCATTTGACTGAATTGGTGCTGTGCAATCAGAGTCTACAGCAGCCAGTTGACTGAATTGGTGCTGTGCAATCAGAGTCTACAGCAGCCAGTTGACTGAATTGGTGCTGTGCAATCAGAGTCTACAGCAGCCAGTTGACTGAATTGGTGCTGTGCAATCAGAGTCTACAGCAGCCAGTTGACTGAATTGGTGCTGTGCAATCAGAGTCTACAGCAGCCAGTTGACTGAATTGGTGCTGTGCAATCAGAGTCTACAGCAGCCATTTGACTGAATTGGTGCTGTGCAATCAGAGTCTACAGCAGCCATTTGACTGAATTGGTGCTGTGCAATCAGAGTCTACAGCAGCCAGTTGACTGAATTGGTGCTGTGCAATCAGAGTCTACAGCAGCCATTTGACTGAATTGGTGCTGTGCAATCAGAGTCTACAGCAGCCATTTGACTGAATTGGTGCTGTGCAATCAGAGTCTACAGCAGCCAGTTGACTGAATTGATGCTGTGCAATCAGAGTCTACAGCAGCCAGTTGACTGAATTGGTGCTGTGCAATCAGAGTCTACAGCAGCCAGTTGACTGAATTTATGCTGTGCAATCAGAGTCTACAGCAGCCAGTTGACTGAATTGGTGCTGTGCAATCAGAGTCTACAGCAGCCAGTTGACTGAATTGGTGCTGTGCAATCAGAGTCTACAGCAGCCAGTTGACTGAATTGGTGCTGTGCAATCAGAGTCTACAGCAGCCAGTTGACTGAATTGGTGCTGTGCAATCAGAGTCTACAGCAGCCAGTTGACTGAATTGGTGCTGTGCAATCAGAGTCTACAGCAGCCAGTTGACTGAATTGGTGCTGTGCAATCAGAGTCTACAGCAGCCAGTTGACTGAATTGGTGCTGTGCAATCAGAGTCTACAGCAGCCAGTTGACTGAATTGGTGCTGTGCAATCAGAGTCTACAGCAGCCAGTTGACTGAATTGGTGCTGTGCAATCAGAGTCTACAGCAGCCAGTTGACTGAATTGATGCTGTGCAATCAGAGTCTACAGCAGCCAGTTGACTGAATTTATGCTGTGCAATCAGAGTCTACAGCAGCCAGTTGACTGAATTGGTGCTGTGCAATCAGAGTCTACAGCAGCCAGTTGACTGAATTGGTGCTGTGCAATCAGAGTCTACAGCAGCCAGTTGACTGAATTGGTGCTGTGCAATCAGAGTCTACAGCAGCCAGTTGACTGAATTGGTGCTGTGCAATCAGAGTCTACAGCAGCCAGTTGACTGAATTGGTGCTGTGCAATCAGAGTCTACAGCAGCCAGTTGACTGAATTGGTGCTGTGCAATCAGAGTCTACAGCAGCCAGTTGACTGAATTGATGCTGTGCAATCAGAGTCTACAGCAGCCAGTTGACTGAATTGATGCTGTGCAATCAGAGTCTACAGCAGCCAGTTGACTGAATTGGTGCTGTGCAATCAGAGTCTACAGCAGCCAGTTGCGGATTCCCAAGCTGTCCCGCAGAGGACCTGAGCACTGCTCATGGAGACACCCGAATTGCCAACATGCCAAAAGTTGCACTTCTGAGCTTCAGTCAAGCCGCTAAAAATGTTTACTCTGCAGGCCCCGAATGCTCATCCCATTTCTCCCATCATCGCTAGGCGAGCCGCTCGCTGATCCCGTTCGAAATTGGGAAACTGATAAAGCCATGAGCGATAATTGGGACTGATCCCGTTCGACTGGTGATAAGGGATCACGGAGACGCGCTGACTGCTGCTTTTTTCTCGTCCTGGCGCCACTTGAGAAGAATGGGAGAAGCGAGAACAGCTGAGCAGTGCTCAGCGATGACGGAGGCCGGTGAAGAATGGGAGAAGCGGAAACAGCTGACCAGTGCTCAGCGATGACGGAGGCCGGTGAAGAATGGCAGAAGCGATTGCAGCCGTAGCATTATTGTAAGCCCACCTGGCCTTTGGTTTTTCGAAGAAACTCAGTTAACTGTTGGCAGTCTGAGCTGAGTAATGTTTGAAAGAAATGAACAAATAAAGCTGTGGCATGTCTGGTCTTAGCGGATTTCCGACACGTTCCCAATCCCATGAGTTCGAATGGCTTCCATATCTGCCTCCTTGCATAACTTGAAGTCGCTGTCACTAACTAATCGAATGCACTAGCAAGCTGGCGAGCTCTGAAAGAAACTGCCCCGCAGTCGTAAAATAGCAAAAATTTGAGTCAAAGAGCGAATTTCCGGTAGCCCACCCCCACTGCCTGGCGGCTGAAGCACTCTCCTGTGCCCACGCCAGCGAGAGCAGCTCAAGAGCTGCCTGGAGCTCCGAGAAGCATTCGCGTCAGCTGCTTGGAGGCTCGAAGAGGCCGGGTGTGCCAGACAGCTGGGAGACATGGCGGCTGCGCGCGCACGGCTCCTAAAATAGCACTCGAGCTACTATTAGTGCCAGCCCGCACTACTCACTGCGCCAGTAGTCTGAGGCGCACCCGCAAGTGTTGCAGCTGCAGCTCCGTCATCAGCGTGCCTTCCCGACCCCCATCCGAATTTCAGGCTGGAGAGAAATTAATCAGTCGCGAGAGCAGCAGCTCCCAGCCGCCTCGGCCGTCCTCCGCCTTCTCCGAGCCGGTGAGCAGAATGAAAAGAAGTTGAAGGTGACGCCGAAGCGATAAGGAAAAAACACAAAGGCTTCCCTCTGGTCTGAATTCTCCCTGCTGAGCGGTGCGAGACAGCCAGACAGAAGACAGCCGCCCGGCGAATGCGGCCTGCAATCGGCTCAGCGCCTCAGCCCTATCCACGGCCCGCCACCTCTCAGTTGCCTGGCAGCCCACCTCCGGCTTCCCCTCTCTATTGATCCCATTCGACCTTGGGTCGCTGCCACCCAACCTCCGCCCCTCTGTCCCGCGCAGACCCAAGTCCCTGTCTCTGCCCCGCACCGCCCTCCAACCAGTGCGATCCGGACTGCGGGCCGACAGGGATCGGAGTTTGAAGCCAGCGCACGCGCGGGGAGTTAAATTTAAACTCCGCCGTCCCCAGGCTTTCCCGCCGAGCTCCCGCGCCCTCCCCCCAACTGCATGTTCGCTGCCCGCAGCGGGGGCTGTACAAACTCCTCCACCGCAGCTGCAGCCCGAGCCAACGCAGCAGCCGAAGCAGCCGCCGCTTCTTGCAGCGAAGCCTCCAGGAGCAGCCAATGCAGGCAACGCAAGCAGAAACTGCATCAGCAGAAGACGCAGACTTCAGAATCAGCAGCAGCAGCTGATCCATTGCGGCTGCCAGTCATGCAGGAGCAGCAGCAGACGGCGGAAGCCAGCATCGGTGATGAAGCTTCCAAGGAGCTGCAGGCCCAGCATTTCACAGCACAGCAGCAGCACCTGCAGCATCGCTGTTCGAGCGACGCTGGCGTCGGTCCTCGCCGAGTAATTTTGAACGTTGGCGGAGAGCGGCACGAGATTCTGTGGCGGACGCTGGACCGTCTGCCGAAGACGCGTCTGGGCCAGCTGCGGCTGGCCGGAAGCCCCGCGGAGATCCTGGAACTCTGCGATGACTACAACGCCTGCGACAATGAATTCTTCTTCGACCGGCACCCGAAGTTTTTTCACCCGGTGCTGAACTTCTACCGCACCGGCAAGCTGCACATGAGCGACGACGCCTGCGTGATCTCGTACGCCGCCGAGCTCAAGTACTGGGGCATCTCCGAGGACTACTTCGACCTCTGCTGCCAGCACAAGTACCACCAGAAGAAGGAGACGGCTGAGGAGGAGATCCGCAAGGACATGGAGGCCGTCAAATGGAACCAGCGCAACGTGGAGCACAACTTCGGCAGCGGGCGCTACGGCGAGTTTAAGCGACACGTCTGGAACATACTGGAGGAGCCGCAGACCTCCACTCTGGCAAGGGTGAGTCGGTGTTGTTTTCATTCGCCGATGCTCTCAGCTCGTCCTGCCGTCCTAATTAGCGCTGTTCATTGGCACTCTTGGACTATACCGGTATAGCATATAGATAATATATGAAATAATAATCTGTTGCGGCAATAGCTAAAATGCATTCGGTTCCCCTAACCCGATGTCCTCGCCCGATAGAGCCTCAGAGCCACAGGGCGAACTGACTCGTCGATCGTGTTCAGGTCGATAGTTGCGGAACCCGCAAGATATTGTCCGCTGAGAAATAGATCGACTTTGTCAAGCCAAGCACTGCAGAGCCGCGCCAGGGAGGCGGGCGGGAGCTGGGCCAGGACAGCCCGGACAGACAGCGGCAGCAGTGCAAAGGCCAGTCCGCATTGTTCCCGAGATCAGCCCGCACCTCTCCCGTTAGGAGGGAAGGGACTATTACCCCAGAAGGGATTATTTGACCAGCCCACGAGATTGCAGCCTCGTTCATCACCAGCCACTCTGTGCTTTCTCCACCCTGGCAGCAGCCCCGCCTCTCCTCAGTGCCGCAACTGTTGGATGCGCTGCCCATCCTGCGGCTCGCTGACATTTGCGCGAATTATCCTGCTGCAATGGAACCGGGCTTCCTGGTCTGGGGTGCCGTGGGGTAAGAGGGTGCTGTCAAGGTTCGATCCCCAGGTAAAACAGCTGCCCGCTTCCGCAGAGAGTGCAGCCAGTGTTTGGCAACTTTGCGAGGCATAAGCTGATGATAATTTGTCTCAGTTCAAGGCCGTGGCAGGCTCCAAGAGCTTCTTCCTTGCCTAATTGGTCTGCAGCATTGCACTGCTGGCGGTTCGCTTCCTCCTCGCTGCTTTACAATGCGCGGTGGAATATAAATTCCTGAATGCTGCACTCCCGAATGCTGAAGCCCCAGTCGATTGGGCTGTCAGGCCGCCTCGGTGTCCAGCTATACTCAGGCTACTCAAGCCTCGGTCTCCAGCTGTACCAAGGCTACTCAAGCCTCAGTCTCCAGCTGTACTCAGGCTACTCAAGCCTCGGTCTCCAGCTGTACCAAGGCTACTCAAGCCTCGGTCTCCAGCTATACTCAGGCTACTCAAGCTACTCAAGCCTCGGTCTCCAGCTGTACTCAGGCTACTCAAGCCTCGGTCTCCAGCTGTACTCAGGCTACTCAAGCCTCGGTCTCCAGCTGTACTCAGGCTACTCAAGCCTCGGTCTCCAGCTGTACTCAGGCTACTCAAGCCTCGGTCTCCAGCTGTACCAAGGCTACTCAAGCCTCGGTCTCCAGCTGTACCAAGGCTACTCAAGCCTCGGTCTCCAGCTGTACCAAGGCTACACAAGCCTCGGTCTCCAGGTATACTCAGGCTACTCAAGCCTCGGTCTCCAGCTGTACTCAGGCTACTCAAGCCTCAGTCTCCAGCTGTACTCAGGCTACTGAAGCAGCGGATGCTCGCGGTCGCCTTTCACCTCTTCTGCTCCGTGGCGGATTGAGCCAAGCCTTCGCCAATCCTCTTCTCAGCACTGCGCTATCTCATTATCCTTTCCCGCGCCTGCCAGAGAGTGCCGGGCCGCCACGGGAGGGAGAGGGAAGGTGGAGGCCGCAGCGCACTGTCAGCGTGTCAACAGGAACTCTCGGAGAAGAAGGCTGGCGCGAGCTGCTGGGGCAGGCATTGGGCTGGTGGCCGTGGCGCCCGTGCAGCTCCCGTCCCGCGGCGGGTTTGGGGACACAGGATAGGAACGAGGTAGACAAAAGCTGGAGCGCGGAGAGAGAGATACGACTGTGATATTTAGAATCCTGTGCTCGGCTTGCTCAGAACCTGTCAGACCTGGCTGTCTGCCAGCTCTGCGTGGCTGTCTGTCGGTCTGTAAATCAGTCTGCCAGTTCTGCGTGGCTGTCAGTATTTCAGTCAGTCTGTATTTCAGTCAGTCTGTATTTCTGTCAGTCTGTATTTCAGTCAGTCTGTATTTCAGTCAGTCTGTATTTCAGTCAGTCTGTATTTCAGTCAGTCTGTATTTCTGTCAGTCTGTATTTCTGTCCGCCAGCGGACAGGCTGCACTTGCCAGCGAAGCAGAGCTAAGCACCTGGCCCAGCAGGTCGCCTCAGACCGTGTCACCATATGTGGAATGTTTCCTCATCAAATCAAAAAGCAATTCTGCTCTGAATTCGAGACTCGCCAAACAGACTGACAGCGCGCCAAATCCTGAGCTACCGTGCCATAATTCCTGCCTTCGCCTTTACCGCTCCTTGAACGGGATATTTTTGGAGCTGTTTCAAGCCCAGCCGATCTCACGCTGTTTATTCAGCTGCTCAGAGCAGCCACCTCCCTCGCCACCAGCCCAGGCAGTACGGACTCGCATTATCACCTGGGCAGGGAGATCTGCTGAGCAGCCCGTAGCCAGCAGATCCGGCTGGCGCAGCCCAGCCCCCCCCCGCCAGGCAGCCGGAAACGCAGCGACCGAGTATCCGGCCAGCCGTGTTTCTGAGGCCATAAAACTGGCATTGCCACCGCGAAAGGCAGCGCTTCTGTGTCGAATTTCTCCCACCGAAACTGCTGGGAAAAGGGCACAAATAATTGAGCAATTTTTCAAGCGATGCTCTCTGCCGGTCTCGAGGAGGCTGAGATAATTTCCTCAAAGCGAGATCCTACGCAGGAAAAATGTGATGGAAGCAATTAGGACCCCGGCACCACGCCTCTTTCTGCATTTTTCAAGCGCGAGATTGCCTCCTTCGTCTTTTGATTGAGGGCGCCAATTTTGCCGACTCTGAGCAGGACCCGGGCAGTCCTGATCCCATTAATCCCAAATATCACCGACAGTCTCTTCCCTATGCGACCAGCTCCACCCAGCCCCGCCCTGCGCCCCGACTGAGCCGCCTGAGAGCGCTTCACACTCCGGGCTCATGCAGCCTTGCTGGCCCGCGCCTGCATGTGTGCGCTGTCTGTGCCAAATGGGTCAAGCATTCTACAGCTCTTGTGGCTACTGATCCTGCGATTCTGTGTGCCTCTGATGCCAGACTTCGAATACAGACCGTGTACCAGTGACTCCAGTCCGTGTACCAGTGACTCCAGTCCGTGTACCAGTGACTCCAGTCCGTGTACCAGTGACTCCAGTCCGTGTACCAGTGTACCAGTGACTCCAGTCCGTGTACCAGTGACTCCAGTCCGTGTGGCCGTGACTCACTTCAGTTCTCCAGAGGCTCCTCAAGCGGGGATCAAAGCTCAACCCGATGGCGAAGACAGACCGAGCGCGATCTGTGGCAGCTCAAAGTGGTCTGAATTCGATTTTTCCCTCGAGCCAGTGGGTTCAGAATTGCAGTCTGTTTGTCGCCGACTGAGAAGTGGCTGAGGGCCGCCCCGATTATCGGTTATAATCGCTGCCTGTTTGAGCAGTGCTCAGTTGATCAACAGTCAACACGACTCTCCCAGCCAAGCTCGGAGATTCCCGCCCCGAGGGGAGGCGCCATCCCTGACAACAGATGGAATGGCAGATGAGAGGCGGGCCCTCAATCGTTCTGATTTAGCGGACTTTCAACAGATTTCTGTTCCCCAGTCTAAGCGGGAAAAAAGCGGAACTGGAGACCGCCTCCCGACCTCCCCCACGGAGTCTCCGGGGGATTCCGGGATCTGCCAAAAAACT
Source organism: Macrostomum hystrix (assembly GCA_950097015.1). Taxonomy (NCBI): domain Eukaryota; kingdom Metazoa; phylum Platyhelminthes; family Macrostomidae; genus Macrostomum; species Macrostomum hystrix. The sequence goes on along the minus strand of CATNEN010000041.1, from coordinate 3,168,421 downwards.
CAATCGATAATGAGGCTCATCTCGCTGGCTCTGTTTGCGCCCATCACTCGGTGTCAGCGCAACTTGCAGCTGCGGCGATTGAGCCCGCAGCTCGGGCTGCGCAGCCATAAAATCCACCCGCACTCGACGTCCGGCAGTCGTAAAATTATTTTGTCGCAGGGCAGAGCGAGTACTCACCGAGGCCAGCAATAGACGGACACGCAGAGACTCCCCAGTTCACCGCGCTGTCCATCTTGCCGTCTATGCTCATCATCCAAGCCCGGGTCAGTCACCGACAACTTTACCCGTCTTTGACAATCTGACAGGCATTCTTACATTCGCTGGCAGGCCTAAGCACTCGGACAGTCACTGTCACATTCGCTGGCAGGCCTAAGCACTCGGAAAGTCACTGTCACATTCGCTGGCAGCCCTAAGCACTCGGAAAGTCACTCTCGCACTCGCTGGCAGCCCTAAGCACTCGGAAAGTCACTCTCGCACTCGCTGGCAGCCCTAAGCACTTTGAAATGCTCCTCACAGTCTTGTGTGCCTTCCTTATCAGTCGGCCGTTGCCGTGCCCCGGCCATCCCAGTGCAAGCATTCAGAGGTTGAAGCGGCGCTTATAGGCCCATCACTTATTTATCGAGTCGCATAGTCAGCCATTCAGTCAGTCAGTTGGATCCCAGTTCGAATTTTTGCAGTTTCGAATCGCGATAAAACGCGGAGTCACCTGAGTAGAGGTATAGTTGAGTCCCTTCTGGCTCAGACAAGAGTTCTGCACCACGCGCACCTGCTTGGGGAAACGGGGTTGTTCTGATTTGTCATACGGCCTGTTCTCAGCCTGAGACTCATTAATTATAGACAGCAAGGTGCGCCCAGCAGCCAGCAGCTCCAGTGTCGCTCAAACTCTCCATCATGCGGCCTGCTAAGTTTCTGTCTAGACTCCGCAGCTGTTTGTGTCGCAGCACTGGCTGCCGCTGCCCTTCCTTCACCCGCGTCTCGGAACAGAGCAGAGGCTCAGGAAACGGCCTGACAGGAAGCTCAGACTGACGACAGGCTGCCGCAGACTGAGAGCAGGGCAGCCACAGACTGAGAGCAGGGCAGCCACAGACTGAGAGCAGGGCAGCCACAGACTGAGAGCAGGGCAGCCACAGACTGAAAGCAGGGCAGCCACAGACTGAGACTGAACCCCGGATTATCGGGGTTCTGTTGCAGCCACAGACTGAGAGCAGGGCAGCCACAGACTGAGAGCAGGGCAGCCACAGACTGAGAGCAGGGCAGCCACAGACTGAGAGCAGGGCAGCCACAGACTGAGAGCAGGGCAGCCACAGACTGAGAGCAGGGCAGCCACAGACTGAGAGCAGGGCAGCCACAGACTGAGAGCAGGGCAGCCACAGACTGAGAGCAGGGCAGCCACAGACTGAGAGCAGGGCAGCCACAGACTGAGAGCAGGGCAGCCACAGACTGAGAGCAGGGCAGCCACAGACTGAGAGCAGGGCAGCCACAGACTGAGAGCAGGGCAGCCACAGACTGAAAGCAGGGCAGCCACAGACTGAGAACAAACCAATCTTAGACCATTTAGCTCCCCTCACCTGCTTCCATCTCTCCCAGGAAGATGCCACAACCAGAAGAGTCGTGAAAACGCACCAGGTAAACTCCGCGACATTCGCCCCTCGCTAATCCAAATATTTTTTAATTAGTGTCTTTACGTTTACTAATTGTGCAGATTAGCAAATCAGTGCTATGCAATGTTAGTATGAAAACATTTTGCGATATCGTATTGATTTTTTAACTTTTTTCTTTTATGTCTGATTTTTTATACCTTTTGCGTATCGTTTTAATTTAAAATTTTCTGCGGGCAGTGTTCTGCGTGTTGCTGTTGTATGAGATTAGCTTATTAGCCATTGTTAATGGCTAGCAAGATTTATGATGGATTATCGGGGTTCTGTTGCAGTCAAGTCGAGTCCGAGTGAGTCAGGGCCGGATTATCGGGGTTCTGTTGCAGTCAAGTCGAGTCCGAGTGAGTCAGGGCCGGATTATCGGGGTTCTGTTGCAGTCAAGTCGAGTCCGAGTGAGTCAGGGCCGGATTATCGGGGTTCTGTTGCAGTCAAGTCGAGTCCGAGTGAGTCAGGGCCGGATTATCGGGGTTCTGTTGCAGTCAAGTCGAGTCCGAGTGAGTCAGGGCCGGATTATCGGGGTTCTGTTGCAGTCAAGTCGAGTCCGAGTGAGTCAGGGCCGGATTATCGGGGTTCTGTTGCAGTCAAGTCGAGTCCGAGTGAGTCAGGGCCGGATTATCGGGGTTCTGTTGCAGTCAAGTCAAGTCCGAGTGAGTCAGGGCCGGATTATCGGGGTTCTGTTGCAGTTAAGCCGAGTCCGAGTGAGTCAGGGCCGGATTATCGGGGTTCTGTTGCAGTCAAGTCGAGTCCGAGTGAGTCAGGGCTGCATCGACTCACTGCAGCCCCTGAGCAGCCGGCTCTCTTTCCGACAGGGAAGCCGATCGATTTAGAGGATTTTGGCGGTAGGGAGGGGGGATCGGCTGACCAGCGGTTCAGCATGGCCACTCGGCTATAAATTAATCTCCCACTGGCCCTGCTTCTCGCTGCTGTGCAATGACAAATGCAAAAGCCGAAGCGTGACTGGCCGCATGGCTGCGACTCCATGCACGGGCTGTCCTGAGCTCGTTGAGTAGTCGCTTTCATATATGAATTGCCCAAATGGGATTTTTAGCGTTCGGGCTTCACGGTTGTAAAGACGCGTCTCTAGTGAGAGCGAGAGATGATGCTGGGAGAGATGAGGCTGGGAGAGATGAGGCTAGGTATGATTTCCCGCTGGCTTGGAGGCTAAAAAGGGGCCGATAATCTGAGGGGGCACGCCTTCCTCCTCAGCCGCTCAGAGCTGGATGCGGCTGCAGTTTCCTGTGGTCTCAGGAAGTGGGATTCAGTGTGGGATAGCCACTGCAGTTTCCTGTGGTCTCAGGAAGTGGGATTCAGTGTGGGATAGCCACTGTAGTTTCCTGTGGTCTCAGGAAGTGGGATTCAGTGTGGGATAGCCACTGTAGTTTCCTGTGGTCTCAGGAAGTGGGATTCAGTGTGGGATAGCCACTGCAGTTTCCTGTGGTCTCAGGAAGTGGGATTCAGTGTGGGATAGCCACTGCAGTTTCCTGTGGTCTCAGGAAGTGGGATTCAGTGTGGGATAGCCACTGCAGTTTCCTGTGGTCTTAGGAAGTGGGATTCAGTGTGGGATAGCCACTGCAGTTTCCTGTGGTCTCAGGAGCTGGGATTCAGTGTGGGATAGCCACTGCAGTTTCCTGTGGTCTCGGGAAGTGGGATTCAGTGTGGGATAGCCACTGCAGTTTCCTGTGGTCTCAGGAAGTGGGATTCGGTGTGGGATAGCCACTGCAGTTTCCTGTTGTCCTTGATGTGAGATTTGTGCCGTTTTCTGTCCAGTGCATACATATATTAATATATCGTACTTAGCTATATTTGGCATACTTTTTCGACCTGCATGAGTATTTTGTTTTAGCCTCTTTATTTCGTGTGAAACTCGGCTGGGTTTATGCGTGTATTGTGACCAATTTGCACCCAATTATTGCTGATAGCTAAGTCCCGGGTCCCATGTCTGATATATAAGGTCACTGGTAGTGGGATTCTATATATAGCATCTACGGGCCTTATATAGAAGCCCCAAGTGTTTTCGGGTTGCATCTTTCTACATCCGTTTTGTATTAGGACTTCTCTGAGCCTGAAGCACCCATGGTTTATGGGTGGCTCGATTTGGTCCCATCTCACAGTGGCAGACCTCGGCCAGTTGGGAGGTGATTCGCTAGTCCCTTGGAGAGTCAGTGCACTGGCAGACCTCGGCCAGTTGGGAGGTGATTCGCTAGCCCCTTGGTGAGTCAGTGCACTGGCAGACCTCGGCCAGTTGGGAGGTGATTCGCTAGCCCCTTGGTGAGTCAGTGCACTGGCAGACCTCGGCCAGTTGGGAGGTGATTCGCTAGCCCCTTGGTGAGTCAGTGCACTGGCAGACCTCGGCCAGTTGGGAGGTGATTCGCTAGCCCCTTGGTGAGTCAGTGCACTGGCAGACCTCGGCCAGTTGGGAGGTGATTCGCTAGCCCCTTGGTGAGTCAGTGCACTGGCAGACCTCGGCCAGTTGGGAGGTGATTCGCTAGCCCCTTGGTGAGTCAGTGCACTGGCAGACCTCGGCCAGTTGGGAGGTGATTCGCTAGCCCCTTGGTGAGTCAGTGCACTGGCAGACCTCGGCCAGTTGGGAGGTGATTCGCTAGCCCCTTGGAGAGTCAGTGCAGTGGCAGACCTCGGCCAGTTGGGAGGTGATTCGCTAGCCCCTTGGAGAGTCAGTGCACTGGCAGACCTCGGCCAGTTGGGAGGTGATTCGCTAGCCCCTTGGAGAGTCAGTGCACTGGCAGACCTCGGCCAGTTGGGAGGTGATTCGCTAGCCCCTTGGAGAGTCAGTGCAGTGGCAGACCTCGGCCAGTTGGGAGGTGATTCGCTAGCCCCTTGGAGAGTCAGTGCAGTGGCTCGGGTAGATCTGTTTGTATGCCTTTCGTTAGTCAGCACACATGTACTTCCTGAGTGTTGTTCGTGAATTCGAGCCACCTGAGGCAGCGATATCGGGACATCCGATCTATTTTTTACTGATCATTGAAATGCACTTTCACTGGCCGCATTTCCTCTGCACTTATAGTTCAACCTGATGAACATATTTGCTAAAAGTACAAAGCTATCATGCCAAGTGCGCTGAGTAACTGGTTATTCAAGCATTCCAGCATCGAATCACGCAGCGGGACGAATGAATTTTGTGACCAGTTTTGTAGCTGAAAGAGATTATCGGCTGATAATTCTCAGCTGCCTCTGCAGATGACGCAACCAGCTTCTTGGACTCGCTATCAGTTTTCCACCCATTCTGTCGCCGACCCGCAGGTGGTGGCGATAATCTCCATTCTGTTCATCGTGCTGTCCACGGTAGGCCTGACCCTGAACACGATCCCGGAGCTGCAGCTAAACCACACAAAGACTGTCGCCAACAGCACCCCGGTGTACACCATGGAGGACAACCCCAAGCTGGAGATCGTGGAGGCGGTCTGCATCGTGTGGTTCACCCTGGAGTACGTGCTGCGGCTCTGGGCCTCGCCTGACACCTGCAAGTTCCTAAAGGGGCCCATGAACGTGATCGACCTGATCGCCATAGTGCCGTACTACCTGTCCCTCATCCTCATGCGCAGCCTGCAGGACGATAGCAGCGGCGACTCGTACACTTCGCTGACCTCCGTGCGCAAGATCGTGCAGATCTTCCGCATCCTGCGCATCCTGCGTGTCCTGAAGCTCGCCCGACACTCCACCGGCCTGCAGTCGCTGGGCTACACGCTCAGGCGCAGCTACAAGGAGCTGGGACTGCTCATCATGTTCGTGCTGCTGGGCGTCCTGCTCTTCTCCAGCCTTGCCTACTTCGCCGAGAAGGACGAACCAGGCGAAGGAGATAAGCCGAATCCCTTTAAGTCCATCCCCGCCACATTCTGGTGGGCTGCCATCACCATGACAACAGTTGGCTATGGTGACATTGTGCCAAAGACCTTCCTTGGCAAGCTTGTGGGCAGCGTCTGCTGCATTTGCGGCGTTCTCGTGGTGGCCCTGCCGATACCTATTATCGTCAACAACTTCGCCGAGTACTATAAGGAGCAGTCGCGCCGGGAGAAGGCCCAGCGCCGCATGGAGGCCATCGACGCTGCCAAGCGGAAGGGCAGCCTCATCTCGATTGCCTCCACCGCTCGCCGACGAGCCAGCCACGAGAGCGCCAGCGCAGTCGGTGGCGGAGCATCAACAGGAGCCGGCATCGCAGGAGGCGGTATCGGCGCCGACCGGGTGAGCGGCGGCAGCTCGGGCGGCTGCTCTGAGCGCCAGCAGCAGCTGCAAAATTTCCTCCAGCATCACCAGCACCATCACCGGCATCTTCATCATGAGCAGCATCAGGAACTGGAGCCTCTGGTATTCTTCCAGAATCCAGGCGCAGGCGGTGGCAGCGGTGTCGACAACTCTCACGACGTCGGAGCAGCAGTTTCATTCGAGAGGTCCGACGGAGGGCGCGAACTCCGGGCCTCCTGGATGCTTAAGAGTGGGCGGACGGGTCCACCAGTCAGCTCTCATCAACAGCAGCAGCAGCAACAGGCGTCGGCTGCTACCCTCGGCGCAGCGGTGAGCCGAGGAGGCCGGCAGGCGAGTGAATTCAGCTGATCGTTAACTGTGTCCTTTTGCACTATAGAGAAAGTACATGCGCACTCGCTGTCGCGAATTGTAGATAAAGAGGCCTCCTTTTTGTACGTGTAGATGCTGGCTGTCTGTAGACTTTCTCTCGCAGGGAAATGCTTGATTTCCCGAGCTCCAGCCAATTCGTGTCTACAAATAATACATTTTCAGGAAATTCTTTACATCGACTCCGAAGATGAGCTCCTTGGTGTTCAGCGCGGAGCCATGCGCTTTCAGCAGCATCAGCAGCAGACGCAGCTCCCACCGCCCCCGCAGTACCAGTTGCAGCCTTGCCGGGAGGCCAGTCTGCCTCGAAGCCTCAGCGCCGCAGCCACGGCCGCTGCAGCAGCGGCTACCGCCACGCCATCCTTGATCAGTCGGCCGGACTTGACCAGCCACAGCCACAGCCTGGCCAGCTCTGACAGCTACCTCACCTGCAACAGCCACGCGCCCGGCTCCCCGGTGGAGCCACAGCAGCAGCAGCCAACATCAGCAGTTGAGAGCCACAGAGACCGCAGTGACTCGTCTGCCACGGGCACCACCTGCTCGACAGCAGTTCCTCAGGGCCGCTCCAACAACCAGTCGCCCAGCCTGTCGCTTAGGGCCTCCTGTCCCGCCTGTCGCCACTCGCCGCCTCAGCCTCTGCGCCTGCCACCGCAGCGACGCGAGAAAATCCACTTCGCGCCGGAGGACGAGGAGCTGCACACGCCGTCACCTCCGCCGCTGCCAATGACGTCAGCCGCGTCTCCGCCGATTGCCCCAGCAAAGAAGAAGACCTTGAAGGACCGCTTCAAAAACTCGAAAAAGGAGCTGCAGGTTTCATCCTCCAATTCGCCAGGTAAGACAGCTGCAAACTGCTGCGTAAAGCAAATTCAATTTTAGCGGAATCACACAAGCCATTAGAGAGCAGCTTGGCCAGCGACTCCGGGCATCACAGTTTGTTTGTTTATGGCCTGGCGCATTTCACTTTCATTCACTTCCGAAAGCTTTTAGCCAGTTATATTTCTATGCTGCTCATCTTTCTCACCCCTTTATAAAGTTGCAGTTCAGTGAGCATATTATGGATTAACTGATCTCCCATACTCACTGTTCTCACAGCTCTCACAGCTGTTTCTGCTCTCACTGCTCTCACAGCTGTGACTACTCTCACAGCTCTTAAAAGTCTCACAGCTCTTAAAACTCTCACAGCTCTTAAAACTCTCACAGCTCTTAAAACTCTCACAGCTCTTAAAACTCTCACAGCTCTTAAAACTCTCACAGCTCTCAAAACTCTCACAGCTCTCAAAACTCTCACAGCTCTCAAAACTCTCACAGCTCTTAAAACTCTCACAGCTCTTAAAACTCTCACAGCTCTTAAAACTCTCACAGCTCTCAAAACTCTCACAGCTCTCAAAACTCTCACAGCTCTCAAAACTCTCACAGCTCTTAAAACTCTCACAGCTCTTAAAACTCTCACAGCTCTTAAAACTCTCACAGCTCTCAAAACTCTCACAGCTCTTAAAACTCTCACAGCTCTTAAAACTCTCACAGCTCTTAAAACTCTCACAGCTCTCAAAACTCTCACAGCTCTTAAAACTCTCACAGCTCTTAAAACTCTCACAGCTCTTAAAACTCTCACAGCTCTTAAAACTCTCAGAGCTCGCACAATTCTCACAGCTCTCACATATCTTACAGCTCGCACAGCTCTCACAGATCGCACAGCTCTCACAGATCGCACAGCTCTCACAGATCCCACTGCAAGATGCAGCATGCAACAGTCAAAGCATTTCCGGTCCAATCATGTCAAAGCACGAGCGTACATCGCCAGCTGTGCATGCCGCGCATTCATCAGCCTGATTGAATGCCGGCAGTCCGTATTTCTTGCTGCATAGCTCGTACGAGCCATTAATCAATTTGAGATTGAATATTTTGCGATATCTGGCCATGAGTTTCCAGTTTTTGAAGCTATAAGTGCGCAGCGTCTTATTCGACTTTGTTAGCGCTGGAGAGTGGGTTGCTATGGGCCGCTTTCCGCAACTTTCATGATGCGCCTTCGCAGCCCCGGCCTCAGCCGCTCCGCCCCCCGGCCCTAATTCCATGCCGCCGCGATCCCCAGAGAGAAGGGCGCTGCTGGGGAAAGGAAAGTCGCCGGCCTTCGTCTGAGGCCCGGCAGTGCGGGTAAGCACGCGGGCGAGAGACAGGGGCGCCGACTGGAAGCAACTGACACCGACTGCAGCTCGATGCCGCCACTGTGAACTGATGTAAGGGCCTTAGAAACAATGCGAGACACAAAGCCCCAGGTGTAGCTAAAGCCCCTCAAACTGGGCGGCGGCGCTAGGATAAGAGGACCAGGTGTGGTACAAAGTCCCAGGTGTAGCTAAAGCCCCTCATACTGGGCGGTGGCGCTAGGATAAGAGGACCAGGTGTGGTACAGGTCAAGAGACCGAGCCTCAAGGGCGGGCGATGGACCAATCAGAAGATGGCGAGAGAGCCAGACAATTTGAGCAGAGTCAGCTGGGTTAGCTGGAATGAACTCAGAGGGGATTTAGAAAGAACATGAGAATGTCGCGACATGCTGAACTAACAGAGCAGAGCGGCAAACACTGTATAGAATTGTAATGCAATGTATTATTGTTAACTTTACTCAGCTTATCACTTACCACCTGACCTGAAGTTTCCTCTGACCAGCCAGTAGATGTGGCCGGCATTTTATTATTTCTAGATCTTAGACCTTACTTTCTGTTTATTTCAACTTTAGTCTTTTCCCGACACCTGAGCTTTTGATAAAGTTTTCTTTGCCGCAAATCTGTCACCCATTGCACCCGTTGAGTATGTGTGCTCATGACTCTCAGTGCTCATCTCAACTAGACCTCAACGAATATTTTCTGTCACCGGCTTGTTTCGTTTTTTGTTTTACCTGGTCTTATTTTAGCATTTAGCTCGTACTTCTTAGAAATAGAAACAGAATTTCATTGAAGTAGAAGTGACAGCTTGTGATTTATGTTCTGGAGCAGCAGTGTGTCTCTGCATGGAATGCCAGATTTAAACATTTAGAAATGATAGAAACTATAGCTTTTGTCTTGTATCCCAATAAGACATCCCCATATCCCTATAAGACATATCCCCATATCCCTATAAGACATATCCCCATATCCCTATAAGACATATCCCCATATCCCAATAAGACATATCCCCATATCCCTATAAGACATATCCCCATATCCCTATAAGACATATCCCCATATCCCTATAAGACATATCCCCATATCCCTGTAAGACATATCCCCATATCCCTATAAGACATATCCCCATATCAATCTCTAGTGTTCTACCCTCAGCTCTTGTTAGTACCAACATTCTACTTCAACAACGGACTATCTCGCTGGCAGTGCCGAATCGCATCATCGGAGCGAACAGTTCCCTCAGCTCATTTGGAAGCTCCGAAGTTGCGAGTCGTCCCGGCCTCCTTGGCCCAGGGCGAGCACCCAATTAACAGGCGCTTCGTTCTCCACGTGTCGATCTCCGCCGCTGCCGTGACTTCGGCGAAGCGCCAGCCGGGCCTAGTGGGCCAGCGGAGCAGCTGATTAATCCTGGCGAATGCCTTCCAGCCCAGCCGCTCCCTCCCTATCTCTCCGCTCTCTGCAGCAGCAGATCAGAGCGGCCGGACACTCTCCAGTTTGTCTAAACTGGGCGCGCTTCGCTTGGAAAAGATGACTATGCTCACGAGAGAGAGGAAGGGGAGGGCGATTGAGGCGTACTCAGACCGCGAATGCAAATTTTCTGCAGCCGCGGTTGTACCCCGGAGCCCCCTGGGACGGGCGAGCCTCTCCGCTAGCGTACAGGCAGCCGGCCCAGACAGCCGGGCCTTCCCAGTGAGCCACAATGAGACCCAGAGAACTCATGTCTGGGAATCGCGAAGTCATGCCGACATTGATGCCTTGAATTAAATTCGGCTTCAAATACTTGGGCATGGGAGCCTGCTTCATATCGAGTGACTCTGTCTGCCACTCCGTCGTTCTCAATCTCTCTATCGAGTCTGCGCTTGTGGCACTCGAGAATTCGCTGCCCAGATTCTGAATTTATTCCCGAGTTAGACAATGCCCCTCCAGTTGAGTTGCTGCTAGAAGAACAGGCAGAGCCCGAGTACACTCCCCGTTTTCTAAGAGTTCCCGCCCATTTGAGGACCCGCATTCACTCCGCTCCCACTGCCTGACGCAACTCACAGAGTCCAGGCGCCTCCTGCCAAGATCCGACTGCGGTGCCTCCTCGCCAACCTCAGCGACTCCGAGCCCGGAGCTGCCCAGAACCCCTGCCGCCCAGCCTCAGCAGCAGCAGCAGCACAGCATCCTGAAAAACAAAGACTCCACGCCACCTACCAGGATGGAGGCGATTGTGGAAGATTTGTCCAGCTTCACCGGGCTGCATCAGCTGGACTCCGGACTGTCGGAGGCGGCCAGCGACGCAGCCCCGTGAAGCGAAGGTAATTCCCAGCGTACTTATGACCATGTGCAGTTAATTCCCAGCGTACTTATGACCATGTGCAGTTAATTCCCAGCGTACTTATGACCATGTGCAGTTAATTCCCAGCGTACTTATGACCATGTGCAGTTAATTCCCAGCGTACTTATGACCATGTGCAGTTAATTCCCAGCGTACTTATGACCATGTGCAGTTAATTCCCAGCGTACTTATGGCCATGTGCAGTTAATTCCCAGCGTACTTATGACCATGTGCAGTTAATTCCCAGCGTACTTATGACCATGTGCAGTTAATTCCCAGCGTACTTATGACCATGTGCAGTTAATTCCCAGCGTACTTATGACCATGTGCAGTTAATTCCCAGCGTACTTATGACCATGTGCAGTTAATTCCCAGCGTACTTATGACCATGTGCAGTTAATTCCCAGCGTACTTATGACCATGTGCAGTTAATTCCCAGCGTACTTATGACCATGTGCAGTTAATTCCCAGTGTACTTATGACCATGGGTAACAGTGGCCATTCGCCAGCTAACAGCTTAAGTAGCACATGAACAGCTTAAGTAGCACATAAACAGCTAAAGAAGCACATAAACAGCTAAAGTAGCAGATAAACAGCTAAAGTAGCAGATAAACAGCTAAATTAGCACATAAACAGCTAAAGAAGCAGATAAACAGCTAAAGAAGCAGATAAACAGCTAAAGAAGCAGATAAACAGCTAAAGTAGCACATAACCAGCTAAAGAAGCACATAAACAGCTAAAGAAGCGCATAAACAGCTAAAGTAGCACATAAACAGCTAAAGTAGCACATAAACAGCTAAAGTAGCACATAAACAGCTAAATTAGCACATAACCAGCTAAAGAAGCAGATAAACAGCTAAAGTAGCACATAAACAGCTAAAGTAGCAGATAAACAGCTAAAGTAGCACATAAACAGCTAAAGAAGCAGATAAACAGCTAAAGAAGCAGATAAACAGCTAAAGTAGCAGATAAACAGCTAAAGTAGCACATAACCAGCTAAAGAAGCAGATAAACAGCTAAAACTGCCGGTGCCTCGCAGCCTGTCGCACGAGCAAGTCGATGGCTTCCTTCCAGTTCTCAAATCAGCAGACGCCAGTAAGAGCTGGTTTCGGGGCTGCACAGGGTTTGGCCGCTAAGCAGATAAAGTGCAAGTGAATCCGCACTGATGAAACACCCCGGTGTGCCCGAGCGGACTGACGCAGCCGGCGCTTTCCAGTTTTGTTGCAGAGCCAAAATGACCTCGAAATGAAATTTAGCCCATTGCCTGCACTGGAAATCTAGCTAAAAGCTTTCTAGCTAGCTCGTAATGCACGAGTAATCTGGTGCAGTGGCAACAGTTGCTTTTGCTTCTATTAGTACGCAAATTTTCTCGCTATGATATACTCGTATCATTTAGAAGAATTCATTAAGAACTAATTCAAATATGTTTTCTTCAAATGCAGTCCACTTCGTTACTGATACTGCGAGGTGTTAAAGCTCATGCAGCCATAGACCACCCTGAACCCTTCACAGGCTGCCACAGTCACTCATGCAGCCATAGACAACCCTGAAACCTTCACAGGCTGCCACAGTCACTCATGCAGCCATATAGACCACCCTGAACCCTTCACAGGCTGCCACAGTCACTCATGCAGCCATAGACAACCCTGAAACCTTCACAGGCTGCCACAGTCACTCATGCAGCCATATAGACCACCCTGAACCCTTTACAGGCTGCCACAGTCACTCATGCAGCCATAGACCACCCTGAACCCTTCACAGGCTGCCACAGTCACTCATGCAGCCATATAGACCACCCTGAACCCTTCACAGGCTGCCACAGTCACTCATGCAGCCATAGACCACCCTGAACCCTTCAAAGGCTGCCACAGTCACTCATGCAGCCATATAGACCACCCTGAACCATTTACAGGCTGCCACAGTCACTCATGCAGCCATAGACCACCCTGAACCCTTCACAGGCTGCCACAGTCACTCATGCAGCCATAGACCACCCTGAACCCTTCACAGGCTGCCACAGTCACTCATGCAGCCATAGACAACCCTGAAACCTTCACAGGCTGCCACAGTCACTCATGCAGCCATATAGACCACCCTGAACCCTTCACAGGCTGCCACAGTCACTCATGCAGCCATAGACCACCCTGAACCCTTCACAGGCTGCCACAGTCACTCATGCAGCCATAGACCACCCTGAACCCTTTACAGGCTGCCACAGTCACTCATGCAGCCATAGACCACCCTGAACCCTTCACAGGCTGCCACAGTCACTCATGCAGCCATATAGACCACCCTGGAGCCTTTACAGGCTGCCACAGTCACTCATGCAGCCATATAGACCACCCTGAACCCTTCACAGGCTGCCACAGTCACTCATGCAGCCATAGACCACCCTGAACCCTTTACAGGCTGCCACAGTCACTAATGCAGCCATAGACCACCCTGAACCCTTCACAGGCTGCCACAGTCACTCATGCAGCCATATAGACCAACCTGAACCCTTTACAGGCTGCCACAGTCACTCATGCAGGTCCCGATCTCCCTGAGCCCTTCACAGGCTGCCACAGTCACTCATGCAGCCATAGACAACCCTGAAACCTTCACAGGCTGCCACAGTCACTCATGCAGCCATATAGACCACCCTGAACCCTTTACAGGCTGCCACAGTCACTCATGCAGCCATAGACCACCCTGAACCCTTCACAGGCTGCCACAGTCACTCATGCAGCCATATAGACCACCCTGAACCCTTCACAGGCTGCCACAGTCACTCATGCAGCCATAGACCACCCTGAACCCTTCACAGGCTGCCACAGTCACTCATGCAGCCATATAGACCACCCTGAACCATTTACAGGCTGCCACAGTCACTCATGCAGCCATAGACCACCCTGAACCCTTCACAGGCTGCCACAGTCACTCATGCAGCCATAGACCACCCTGAACCCTTCACAGGCTGCCACAGTCACTCATGCAGCCATAGACAACCCTGAAACCTTCACAGGCTGCCACAGTCACTCATGCAGCCATATAGACCACCCTGAACCCTTCACAGGCTGCCACAGTCACTCATGCAGCCATAGACCACCCTGAACCCTTCACAGGCTGCCACAGTCACTCATGCAGCCATAGACCACCCTGAACCCTTTACAGGCTGCCACAGTCACTCATGCAGCCATAGACCACCCTGAACCCTTCACAGGCTGCCACAGTCACTCATGCAGCCATATAGACCACCCTGGAGCCTTTACAGGCTGCCACAGTCACTCATGCAGCCATATAGACCACCCTGAACCCTTCACAGGCTGCCACAGTCACTCATGCAGCCATAGACCACCCTGAACCCTTTACAGGCTGCCACAGTCACTAATGCAGCCATAGACCACCCTGAACCCTTCACAGGCTGCCACAGTCACTCATGCAGCCATATAGACCAACCTGAACCCTTTACAGGCTGCCACAGTCACTCATGCAGGTCCCGATCTCCCTGAGCCCTTCACAGGCTGCCACAGTCACTCATGCAGGTCCCGATCTCCCTGAGCCCTTCACAGGCTGCCACAGTCACTCATGCAGGCACCGATCTCCCTGAACCCTTCACATGCTGCCACAGTCACTCATGCAGGCACCGATCTCCCTGAACCCTTCACAGGTAGCCACTCCTTGCCGTCTCTGCTGCCGCCGCCGCTGCCGCTGCCCTCACAGAGGCCTTTCTGCCTTCAGCTACCGCAGAAGCTGAGGTGCTGTCCAGCTGCTTCAACTGTAGCGACCAAGTTGCGAAAGAAACTAAGGCCCATTATCTGACTGAAGTCTGTGCCCAAAAAGTTCCCATCAAGCCCAGATATATCATCCCCATTATTATTTAATAATGGCTGTGTTGTACAGCATAGTTCAACTGGGGAATACTTTCGAGCCGCTAAGTACTCAAGGAGTTGTATTTAGTACTAGACAAGTTTAGTAGACGTAAGCAACTCGAAAAAACAACAGACACTATATAGCGTTGATTAGTTCGAAATGACTTAATCATAAATCTAAAATTGCTTAGTCCAGCCCCAGGTTATACTAATAATTGTAATAGTCACACTGATCTGCCTTGAAGTCCCAAGACCCGCCGCAGTCACGTGATTCGTTTGAGATGTGCGACACAACTTTACACGCCGCTTGCACGAACGGCTCAGTATTAATTTATATACTCGTATTGCACCGCTGCCATCTGTAAGATTGTTTGGCCTAGTATTGTACAGTAACTGCTGTACCTGTACTGCATTGTACAACTGCACTTGCAATCATTGTGATCCGCCAGTGTGATGCTTCACGTTGCAGCAGCAAGTTTCAATCAAATGCTAAGCACAGAAATGAACACTGCCAGTATAAGTGCTCGCACTCAGTGTGGTACTGACAGTAGCACATTGCGCAACACCCACAGTGTTAATTGAGTTTTAATTAATAAAATGTTACGCCGAGCGGCTTTCGCGATGTCATTCGCCAACGCGTAACGCGAATCACACGTAAAATTTGTCATACTCTCGGACTTGACCATGACTTTACATATCTATAGCCTTGGTTTATCCCAGTCAGCTCTGACTTTACATATCTATAGCCTTGGTTTATCCCAGTCAGCTCTGACTTTACAGATCTATAGCCCTGGTTTATCCCAGTCAGCTCTGACTTTACATATCTATAGCCTTGGTTTATCCCAGTCAGCTCTGACTTTACATATCTATAGCCTTGGTTTATCCCAGTCAGCTCTGACTTTACATATCTATAGCCCTGGTTTATCCCAGTCAGCTCTGACTTTACAGATCTATAGCCTTGGTTTATCCCAGTCAGCTCTGACTTTACATATCTATAGCCTTGGTTTATCCCAGTCAGCTCTGACTTTACATATCTATAGCCCTGGTTTATCCCAGTCAGCTCTGACTTTACATATCTATAGCCTTGGTTTATCCCAGTCAGCTCTGACTTTACATATCTATAGCCCTGGTTTATCCCAGTCAGCTCTGACTTCACAGATCTATAGCCCTGGTTTATGCCAGTCAGCTCTGACTTTACATATCTATAGCCCTGGTTTATCCCAGTCAGCTCTGACTTCACAGATCTATAGCCCTGGTTTATCCCAGTCAGCTCTGACTTTACAGATCTATAGCCTTGGTTTATCCCAGTCAGCTCTGACTTTACATATCTATAGCCCTGGTTTATCCCAGTCAGCTCTGACTTCACAGATCTATAGCCCTGGTTTATCCCAGTCAGCTCTGACTTCACAGATCTATATAGCCGGCTTACACCAAGTAACCTCATAAATTGCTGGGAATGCTGCCCGTTAGTGTTAAAGCTGTTAATGCTAAAAAAGGAAGAACTATTCTGGAAATCAGGTACCAAGCTGTGGCTTTGCTACGGGACAGAGCTATGCGGCTGCAGCAACTCACTGCAGTTGTAGAGGAGAAGTGGGCTATATTTATCAGCTATGAGTACATCTAACTAAAGTTATAAAACTTTAGCAAATTAAAATCTGCTAAATCTGCCTAGACAAAAGGCGTGAGTGAAAAACAGAAAAACAATGTGAGTTCGCCGCGGCATAGAATACTGCAGAGATAATAGCAGAGTCTTGGTTATCGCGCATCGTGTAAGTCAACTGTCAAGGTCGAAGAGGAAAGGGTGGTGCAGATGAATAACTAATAGACAAAGCGCTGCAGTGAGGAGTGAAACTAAAAGCAAAATAGAAACTCAGGCGCGGTACGATGGGCGATTTATTGAAATAGCTGACATGGATTCTGACAACTGAGATTAAATTAGCTCTTAGCCGGAGAAAAACAAAATCTCACATCCGACACAGATCCCCATCCTGTATCCCTGATCCTCAGTCAGGGATTGGGGATCTTGCTGCTGCTGTTTTGTTCGAGGCTCCGCCCACCCTCAAAAAAGGTTAATGGGGGAAAACTAAAAGTGCGAAGAAAAAAAGCAAAACTCCGCCTGCTCCGGCCAAATCACAGAGGCGCAACAGTGCCAGCGGGTGAAAACACAAACTGAGCTTCTAAAAATAGAATAGATAAAAATTAAAGCTGAGATCTCAAAAAGCTACTGAGAGTAGACAAGCATTTTCTATGACTGAGGCTGCAGCTATCATGCGAGATTAAAGAATTGGGACACAACACGGCAGTCTGAGAAATCTAATTGTGTTAAAAAACTAAAGGAGCGATTCAGGGCAGGGGAAGGTATGGATTAGCTGAGGCCGCCATTATCGGACCTCCAGGCGGCTGCCTGCTCTTCAGCCAATGCTCTACATTGATAAATAAGGCGACAGAATAAAACTAAATCTAGCCGATGACGCAACCGGCCAGCTGAGGCGAAGCTGTTCTTGGCACACAATTCCATCTAGATGCCTAGCAACTGACTGCGTTTCACTAGCTTCAGATCTAGCAACTGACTGCGCTTCACTAGCTTCAGATCTAGCAACTGACTGCGTTTCACTAGCTTCAGATCTAGCAACTGACTGCGTTTCACTAGCTTCAGATCTAGCAACTGACTGCGCTTCACTAGCTTCAGATCTAGCAACTGACTGCGCTTCACTAGCTTCAGATCTAGCAACTGACTGCGCTTCACTAGCTTCAGATCTAGCAACTGACTGCGCTTTCACTAGCTTCAGATCTAGCAACGAATGACTAGCAGATATTCAACACAACCTTAATAACTTCGCTTCACGCTGACCAATGTCTCTGGTTAAGCACTTGTCAAATCAGAGCCGACTCAAGTCCACAGTGTGCTCAAACTAGCGCTCACAGCGCGATCTCGTCCTCCTCGGCCAGCCCCTGGGCAGAGAGGGTTCGCTGCACCGAGTCGCTCTCGTACACCGAGTCGTGCTTGGCCAGGATGCGAAGCAGGGGGCGCAGCTTCAACCACCACTGCGTATCCGCGCGCTGCATGCGCAGCTTGAAGTCCGTGTCAGCCAGCAGCTCGGACACAGCCCGGATGCTAGTGCCCCGCTTTGTGATGCCCACAATGGCGGCCGTGGTGGTGGCGGAATCGTCCGCTGTGACCGGGCCACCAGAAGCCCCACCGGACACTACGCGGGAGAACCAATCTGCGGCCTTCACGCCAAACTTTGTGGCCAGGTTGCGATCATATGGCGATGGAGTGCCGCCTGCGGATTGGCGAGACTGACACCTGACTCACTGACTGAGCCCCTGCCGTCACCCTGACTCACTGACTGAGCCCCTGCCGTCACCCTGACTCACTGACTGAGCCCTTGCCGTCACCCTGACTCTCTGACTGAGCCCTTGCCGTCACCCTGACTCACTGACTGAGCCCTTGCCGTCACCCTGACTCACTGACTGAGGAATGAGTCAGTGAGTCACCCTTGCTGTC
This sequence comes from Macrostomum hystrix, assembly GCA_950097015.1. Classification (NCBI taxonomy): domain Eukaryota; kingdom Metazoa; phylum Platyhelminthes; family Macrostomidae; genus Macrostomum; species Macrostomum hystrix. Next base: position 3,150,350 of record CATNEN010000041.1, on the reverse strand, counting down.
ACCCTGACTCACTGACAGCCCCTGCCGTCACCCTGACTCACTGACTGAGCCCTTGCCGTCACCCTGACTCACTGACTGAGCCCTTGCTGTCACCCTGACTCACTGACTGAGCCCTTGCTGTCACTCTGACTCACTGACTGAGCCCTTGCTGTCACTCTGACTCACTGACTGAGCCCTTGCTGTCACCCTGACTCACTGACTGAGCCCTTGCTGTCACCCTGACTCACTGACTGAGCCCTTGCTGTCACCCTGACTCAATGACTGAGCCCTTGCTGTCACCCTGACTCACTGACTGAGCCCTTGCTGTCACCCTGACTCACTGACTGAGCCCTTGCTGTCACCCTGACTCACTGACTGAGCCCCTGCTGTCACCCTGACTCACTGACTGAGCCCCTGCTGTCACCCTGACTCACTGACTGAGCCCTTGCTGTCACCCTGACTCACTGACTGAGCCCTTGCTGTCACCCTGACTCACTGACTGAGCCCTTGCTGTCACAAGCTGTTCTCACCTTGCTGCATGTGGCCCAGCACGTTGGAGCGGCAGTCGAAAACTCCCTTGCCCTCCTCCTTGAAGACGCGGTACACAAAGTCGGTTGAGTAGTTCTCATTGGCCAGCTCATTGCGCAGGATGAGGCCGCGCTGTAGGCCGCTGTCGTCCTGCATCTTCTGCTTGAGATGGCGCACATCGTCAAGCAGGACGGCCAGGTCGAACTTGTCCTCCTTGATGTAGGCGGCGTCGGCTCCGCCGGCCAGGCCAGCCAAGGTGGCCAGGTAGCCGCAGTTGCCGCCCATGGTCTCCACGACAAACACGCGGCGCTGGGTGCCCACGGCGCTCTGCTTGATCTTGTCGATAATCTGCGTGATCTCATTGAGCGCGGTGTCCGCTCCGATGGAGAAGTCGGTGCCGGGCACGTTGTTGGAGATGGTGCAGGGCACCACCAGCATGGGCACCGCCAGTGCTGGGTGGCTAGGCCGAGCCTGGAACAGCTGCACCAGCGAGCTGAAAGCCTCGAAGCCGCCTATCAGGAGCAGGCCGCTCAGGTTCTCCACCTTGGACAGGGCCTCCGCCACCTGTTGAGAGGCGGTTGGGGAAACTCCTGCTAAGTCTGCTCAGCTGAACTCAAATCCGGACCCCACCATTGCATTGTGGCAGAACTATTCACCCAATGCCGAGTCCTGAGCGCCCTGAGGCAACAGACTGCTCAGCCAGCAACTCACCAGAGCGATGCCAACCTCCTCGGCGGTGGTTCGCTTAGTGCCGAGGCAGCTGCCGCCAGTGGACGTCAGCCCGGACACGGCATCCCAGCTCAGCGGCCGAAAGCTGGCCTTCACGAGCCCTTCAAAGCCGCCGTTGACGCCGAGCACGCGGAAGCCGTTGCTGATGCCGGTACGGACGAATGAGCGCACGCAGGCGTTGGCGCCGCAGGCGGGGGCTCCGACCATCACGATAATCAGCGTCGGACAGCCTTCCGTGCAGGAGCTGGCCGGCGAGTGCAGCTTCTTAAGAGTCCGATAGGTGGCCAGGTTGTTGATGAAGGACTTGCCGCGCAGCTCTACGGATTGGGCATAGTTCTTGGCCTGGATGGCCTCGTTAACGGCCTTAGTGCGGGCCACGCACTCCACTAGCGGCAGGCGGACAGCCTGGGAGAGGGGGACGGGGTGATGCAACTGTGCGCGCTTGCTGTCAGCAAAGCGGATCGTTAAACTCTCAGCCAGCCAATCCTAGCCATCCAATATGCTGCAACCAATCCTAGTACATCGTGCCCTCGGCCGCGATGATGATGTTCAAGTGCACAGCCAGTCATGGTGCAATCAATCCCAGTGCACAGCCAGTGTTGCTGCAACCAATCCCAGTGCACAGCCAGTCATGCTGCAACCAATCCCAGTGCACAGCCAGTCATGCTGCAACTAATCCCAGTCCTCAGCCAGTCATGCTGCAACCAATCCTAGTGCACTGCCAGTCCATCATGTTCTCAAGCAGATATGCCAGGCAGTGAGCGCACCTGGTTGGCATCGAGGCTGACCACAATGGAGGGCAGCTCGGGGTTCTGTCGTGCGTCCAAAAGGGCCAGCACAGCCTCGGCGGCCATCCGGCAGCCCAGCAGGCGGTCGAAGGCAGAGGGAGCGCCACCACGCTGCACGTGTCCGAGCACGGTGACGCGAGTGTCATACTTCAGCTTCTGGCTGATGGTGTCCCTGATGAGGTTGGCACTGATTGCGTTGCCCTCCGTATCGATGGCGCCCTCGGCCGCGATGATGATGTTCAAGCGCTTGCCGCGCTGACGAGCCTGTGGTGGCGCGGAGTGGGTCAAAGCGGCTGTCTAGTGACCACAGAATCAGCACAAAGTGCAAAGGAAAGCTTTAAGCTTTCTGTAAGCACTGCCCGTCGTCAACTGACCAACCAGGAGGAGAAGCAGTTGAAAGGCCGTCAGATACAGGACTGCCCAGTTCTCTAAAGTGCGGCTTACCTTGCTGAGGTGGTTGCACATCACTTCTGGCCAGTCCGTGCCGGGCGGCTCCTCCGGGATGAACAGAAAGTCGGCCTCGCAGCACAGGGCGGACACCAGGGCGAGGTAGCCGCAGTGACGGCCCATCACCTCCATGACAAAGGCACGCTGGTGGCTCTGGGCGGTGGTGGCGATGGCGTCGCAGGCCTCGATGATGCGGTGCAGGGCAGAGTCCGTGCCGATGGTCATGTCGGTGCCGCAGAAGTCATTGTCGATAGAGCCGACCATGCCGGCGATGTGCAGGCTGGCGTAGTCGCGCCGCTGTTTTTCCGTCACGGCGCCCTCCTTCAGCAGCTCGTCAAGCAGCGAAGGCCACTCTTGACGGAACAGGTCCGCACCTGCGAGTTTTTTGGCCCGATCCATCTTTTACTGCATGCGCTTCTCTCATAGCAGCAGGTTTCTTCTGGGTGTCTGTCTGTGCTTGGCTTCCCATTCTCACACTGCATTAGCAGCAACTCCCGACTTCCAAATATCACCGCAGATCCCACCCACCACTGGCTCACCGCTGAGGGAGCAGTAGCATTCCTTCCCAGATCCCACCCGCCACTGGCTCACCGCTGAGGGAGCAGTAGCATTCCTTCCCAGATCCCACGCGCCACTGGCTCACCGCTGAGGGAGCAGTAGCATTCCTTCCCAGATCCCACCCACCACTGGCTCACCAGTGAGAGAGCAGTAGCATTCCTTCCCAGATCCCACGCGCCACTGGCTCACCGCTGAGGGAGCAGTAGCATTCCTTCCCAGATCCCACCCGCCACTGGCTCACCGCTGAGGGAGCAGTAGCATTCCTTCCCAGATCCCACCCACCACTGGCTCACCAGTGAGAGAGCAGTAGCATTCCTTCCCAGATCCCACGCGCCACTGGCTCACCGCTGAGGGAGCAGTAGCATTCCTTCCCAGATCCCACCCGCCACTGGCTCACCGCTGAGGGAGCAGTAGCATTCCTTCCCAGATCCCACCCGCCACTGGCTCACCGCTGAGGGAGCAGTAGCATTCCTTCCCAGATCCCACCCGCCACTGGCTCACCAGTGAGGGAGCAGTAGCATTCCTTCCCAGATCCCACCCGCCACTGGCTCACCGCTGAGGGAGCAGTAGCATTCCTTCCCAGATCCCACCCGCCACTGGCTCACCAGTGAGGGAGCCGTCGCCGCCAATGACGACCAGGTTAGTGATGCCGCGGCGGACCAGGTTTCTGGCAGCCTGGAGGCGGCCCTCGCGCGTGCGGAAACGCGCGGAGCGGGCTGAACCGATCACGGTGCCGCCCAGCTGGATGATGCCGGACACCTGGCCCCAGCTGGCCTCCTTGATCATCTCCTGACCGCCCTCGCCGTCGCCAATCATTCCCTCGTAGCCCTCGTAGATGAGGTAGACGCGAAAGCCGCAGTAGAGGCCCATGCGCACCACGGCCCGGATGGCGGAGTTCATGCCCTGCGAGTCGCCACCAGAGGTGAACACGGCCAGGGCCGGCCGCTCATGCAGCGGCAGCATGCGGAGCGCGTCGCTGACTGCGGGGCGTGGCGGAAACACTCAAGAAACTGCACAGCACGTGAATGAAAAGAAGAGTGACAAGTGAATGATTCGATGTCATGATAAGAATGAGGCGAGAGACGGCTGAAGCAGATGGCGAAAGGATATAACGCCGAGTGCAATACGGTAAGAATGGATAGGCGAATGACAAAAATTAGAAGATAATTTGATTGGCTCAGCTCAGCTGAGTTGGTAGCTGCGGTGCCGCACTTTGGAGTGTTAGCAAGTATCAGACAGTTACAACAACCATGTTTTTGCCGAAACAATAGTTTGGTGCGGGCACAGAACGCTGAAAAGCCAATGCAATTTGTCATCTGACTGCTCTGGCTCTCCAGACTGAATGCATTGCTAAACGTCATCTCAGTGCTCTGGTGTGTCACAAATGGCAATCTGGGATGTGCAAGCACTGTCACAAGTGGCAAGCTGGCTAAAAACAGTTCTACGAGTAATTTCACTAAACACTTGCCCTCCATGTAGGCTGGGAGCGCCAACCCTGCGTCTAAAGTACAGGTGTGGATGATTAGCGATCAGGGCGTCTAAGTTCTCAGTTTTAAAACCTGAGGACTGAGGTTCAACTGCCTGCATCCACTAACAATACAGCTCATCCGACTGAGGACTCCAGTTCAACTACACCTTACATCTTCTGATTAACAACTCAAATGCTTGAAGACTGGAATCTGTTTGGTGTAACCACGGCTGCTAGCAAATGGTTTATTAGTAGTATTTCTGAACTAGATGATAGGTTATTATCAAATTAAAGTATCTATTACGATTTTGGCTATTAGTGAATTTTTAGCCACAGAAAACAAAAATGCCTACATAAATCAATATTAGCTTAGTTAAAAGTAAAAAACTGGAAGTGAAAGAAAGCTATCAAATTAAGCATTCAGCAGCAGAGAAACAAGCATTGAATTTACCAATGGCTGAAAAGTGTATCAAGCAGGTCAGTTGTCAGTTATGGTCAAATATCTACATGCATATAAAATTACCAAATGGCTCAATTGCTTTTGTTTAAAGTGCAATCAACACAGCATAATAGGTGACTGTTTCAATGTAACTAGAAAGTGAATGCACATTTATCATATTAATTAGAACAGCAAAGTAAAGTCTGAAAACATTTTGATTGATTGGATCTGTTGCATCATTTAATCAATTTGAAAACATTCCTGAACATGCAGGACAGTTTAATTATTCAACCAGGCATGATTTTTAAAGCATATGTAAAATCAAGAAACTAATTTCTTTTACATTTTAAATGACATTTGACAGACAATTAAAATCATAAATTTAAAATAAAACAGCAAACATTAAAAACATAATTAGCTTATTTGCTTTGCTTACATGTCTTCCTTGTACTAGCATGCTGTTCCATGGCTACACAGGTAAACCTGCAAGGTGAATTGAGGCAAAAAATTATATACTGCTAAATTTATATTAAAGGCATAAAACATAAGACCAGTAGTTTTAGACCATAGTATAAAATATATATAAGCTACTAAAATGAGTAGCTAGCTACTAGGCCTAGGAATAATGGGAATTTTTTAAGCATGCACACTAGCTGAATAAAATATTCAAGGAAATATTAAAAAAACTAAAAGTAAAAAAACAAAAAAATTAATTTATAAATACAAAGAGATATACATTTTATACCATATGTAAAATATATAAATGTGTTTTGTAAAGCAATCTATTAGCAGGAATAAACCTATACTATATAAGAGCAGATCTGGCACTAATTCAATTTTTTATAATGTAAAACAAGAAACTAACAAGATTTATTATACATGAAATAATGTAAGAAATCTTTCATTTGTTCTCCCAACTGAAATGCCAAAGCAAATACCCTCAGTACCAATCACTATTTTGGTAAATTCGAAAGTAAGTACTGTGTTTTATTCCTCTAATTCTTGGACTCAAGTTGGAGCCAGTATGTCTGTTTTGATTGTGTCTCTGTATAGGCCTCTAATATATATGAAAGCCAAATGCCATGGCTAAGCTGACTGTGGCCAGGAGACCCACCGAAATTATATAGGCCAAAATTATTATATTTTTGATAGTGAATTATGACTTAATTGCAATAATCATTTACAAAGTGAAAACACTCAATATACAATCAACACACTGTTTGTTTAATTGTAGAGTCTCAACAGACGACATTATATTTTAATCTAATAAAGTTGAAAACGATGCACTACATTATATATATATATATATATATATACATAATCAATAGCTAGGCCAGTTTTGATAAAATGTTATGTTAAACATTAGAAATTATCACATGCATGATGATATGCTAGGCCTAGGCCTATTAAGCATGCAATTTAACCTATAAAGGAGTCCCACATTACTTAGCTTCCGAACGAACTTCCATCTGACAGGTACTTTCTTAGAAAAAACTATTTTGTTCGACTCGATCTAATTAATAAAATCACTATTCTCGTCATATATGTTAAAAAAGAAGATCCTGTTTTAGAAAATTAAGTATCAGACAAACGCCACCATCAATATACAAAACTTGTTATCATATATTTCAAAGATTTACAAACGATGTAACTGTTCTCTTCAGCGAGAAAGACATAAGAGTTTTAAAAAAAGGTCTTTGATCTCTCTTTCTTTATCTTTGGCTCCCGTCTGGGCCACAATATATTTTTCTTAGCTGAGCGAGCCGGACGATGAAAAATACTCAAACCAAAAAAACCCTTCACAAAAACTCATACGCGCACACAGAAAACTCTTATAACAATGCCAGTCGCGGAGTGGGGCGGACGGACAAGGGGGTAAGAAAAACCACGCACGAAACATCAACCCCTCGCCAAACACTGGCCTACACCTCTCATCACAACAGTAACTACATACATGGCCATTGAATGTATAAATTATGAGTATAAAGTACAATACAAGAAAACTATGCGATAACAATAGGCCTTAGGATATGAAACTTAGATGGTGCTATAAAAATAAAGGCTTCAAGGCGTCGTAGTTAATGTATTCTATTGTTGCGTCCTTGCCTAAATTGATATACCACAAAAACATATACATCGAATATATTATATATTGATTAGCAACTAACTATATTGCTTGCTAATATATTATATGAGCGTTGACTCTAACCGTTGAATACTTAAACTTACATTGAATATCTGTCATTATCCACTTGTGAGTATTCTTATTCTCTTAAGTATCGTTACTTTATCGTCAGTTTGCAAATAGTGTCATGATAAAGCTTCTATGAAAAATCGACGGCTTTGTTCGTAAATAAACAGCTGATCATTTCGGAATTTCCGATGTTTCAAATTTAGCTCGGAAGTTGTTTTTTATTTGCTTAGTAACCGTAAGTAACGTACTGCATATTTTATTTCAACCATTAAAAACAAATGAACCGAATTAGACACTCACCGAGTTTAACTGCTTTTATTTGTATTCAAGCTGCGTCTTGTAGCCTAAGCCCATCGGTTTTCGATTGTTCAGCTTGTAAGGTGAACGTTCTGTTCTGCTTCGGCCAACCGCAGCCAATAATTTAATCGTTGGTTTAATTCGCCGCGCGTATTAGTGGATTATGACATCAAATCAGTCATTCATGGGTTAATGCTAGTATTGTACTGTATTCATTATTGGGGCATTTGTTTACTTTTTTTGTTATTACTTAGTCTATATTGTGCTTACTTAGCTGAATCATCCTTCCTATCAGCACTATCTTAAAATTTTAAAGGCCTACTTGTGTACTGTACAAGACCTCTGGTAAAGTTTTTTATGTGCAGCACTATCTTTGTAAGAATTAGGGTTACCTGCATAGTTATTTTAATTTTAAACTTGCTGTAATGTATTAAAATTTGAATATTTTTTACAATAAATTTAATGTCTTTCTGTGCCTCCTATTTAAACATACATGCGCAACCTCCCAAATCTTAGCCAGCCTTGCGACTTAGTTTTTGCTCTCATTTGCGACTTAGTTCGTTTCAGTGCTCTATTTACGACTTAGTTTGCTCTCATTTGCTCTTTTTCTCTCCCCTTTTTCCTTTTCTTCACGCCTTCCTTTTTGTCCCTTGGTCCCCCCTTTGATTTTTTGGCGCTTGGTTGATTGGTTTTTGCGACTTACCTTGCTTGGCCCTCGTTTCACCCGGCTGGTTCGGCCGGGTCGGCCGGGTGTTGCGCATGTATGTATTTAAACACAACTTTTTTACTTTAGCTACTCACTTTTCTAATAGATGAAATAAAATATGCACTTTATTAATAACTAAATGATGAAAAAACCTCTTACAGACCCATTTTGAAGCAATAAAATTTATGAAAGTTTATAAAGTTGCTATGATGATAGAGCCTACGATTTTTTATGTATATGTGTTTCATTCTTATGGCTTTAGATTACAGTTTTTTTTTAATTGTAATCTAAAGCTTTCAGCCTTTCAACAAATTCAATTTTAATTTTAAGTCCTATGTGAATTTAGAATTATAACTAAGCCTTGCATAGAAGTATATATGCAAAAGTATATATCTGTTATGCCCAATTGCATCTGCAGCTTTAAGTCCATTGGGCCTCCACTGCCGTCCAGCTTCTAGGAGCGAACGTCAAAGTAAATCTAGCCACTTGCAGCCAAGTTGGAGTTTCATCACAGCTCAAAACTGGCTAACCCACAGATGGACCCGCAGGTGGTGCGAAAGACAGACTTTGTGGTTGGTGGTAAGTACAAGCTGACACGCAAGATTGGCAGCTGGCTCCTTTGGCGAGATCTACCTTGGCGTCAGCATTGTCAATGGAGAGGAGGTGGCCGTGAAGCTCGAGCCCGTCACTGCTCGCCACCCGCAGCTGCTTTACGAGAGCAAAGTCTACAAGATTCTGCAGGATGGCATCGGCATCCCCAGCGTCAGGTGCGGCCCATGGGCTTGCACTTCTCCAGCCTGTCCTCCAGCTGTCCGCTGCCCTCCACTATGTCCTGCAGCTGTCCGCTGACCTCCACTATGTCCTCCAGCTGTCCACTGCCCTCCACTGTGTCCTCTAGCTGTCCGCTGCCCTCCACTGTGTCCTCTAGCTGTCCGCTGCCCTCCACTGTGTCCTCTAGCTGTCCGCTGCCCTCCACTGTGTCCTCTAGCTGTCCGCTGCCCTCCACTATGTCCTGCAGCTGTCCGCTGCCCTCCACTATGTCCTCCAGCTGTCCGCTGCCCTCCACTGTGTCCTCTAGCTGTCCGCTGCCCTCCACTATGTCCTGCAGCTGTCCGCTGACCTCCACTATGTCCTCCAGCTGTCCGCTGCCCTCCACTGTGTCCTCCAGCTGTCCGCTGCCCTCCACTGTGTCCTCCAGCTGTCCGCTGCCCTCCACTGTGTCCACCAGCTGTCCGCTGCCCTCCACTATGTCCTCCAGCTGTACGCTGCCCTCCACTGTGTCCACCAGCTGTCCGCTGCCCTCCACTGTGTCCTCCAGCTGTCCACTCCCCCGTATGTCCACTGCCCTCCCCTGTGTCCTCCAGCTGTCCGCTCTCCCGTTTGTCCACTGCCCTCCCCTGTGTCCTCCAGCTGTCCACTCTCTCGTTTGTCCACTGCCTTCCTCCAGCTGTCCACTACTCCCGTTGTCCTCTCCACCCTGTGTGCTCCAGCTGTCCGCTTGCTAAAGTCATTGGCAGTCCAGATACTCGAAGTGTGTCACTGAAGGCAGTGGGTTTTGAAAGGCGCCAGCTGAAACAGTGCCATATTGGCCTCTCCCCTCAGATGGTACGGCCAGGATGGCGTGAAAAACCAGTACAACTGCCTGGTGATGGACCTGCTTGGCCCCAGCCTGGAGGACCTGTTCACCTTCTGCTCGCGCAGGTTTACCATGAAGACTGTGCTCATGCTGGCAGACCAGATGCTGTGCCGTATTGAGTTTGTGCATAACAAGAACTTCATTCACAGGTGAGGCTTCTTTACATTATTTATAGAGGATTTGATATTTGCTTCCAGTTTGGCCCATGAATGCCAGCAGGTGGCTATTTCAAGTCACAAGTTGCAGGCCTGCCTGACTGCAGTCCGTGTTGTTCTCCGAGACAGTTCGCGAACTGTAGTTGCTAGGGCTCACAGTCTATTTTTAGCAGAACTCGAGCCACTCTTGCATGCATCCAAGCAGCTTGATAGACACATCGCCAGGTTGCTATTTTAGTCCTGGCCCGATGTGGGCAGCTCTTATCACTTAGCGAGCTCTGGGGCGCCTGGCCCATAATTAGCTGCCTGCTATGCCTGGCTCACCTTCTGACATAGGAGGACTAGGAGCTGGTGGTTGCCGTGTCAGCGTGCATTTTTAATTAGTGAACTGGCGCAACTTGCCGGCCCGGCCGCTCCCCTGGGGTCTGCGCGCTGCATTGTTGCGGCTGTCTGTGCGCGACTCCCATGTAATTGAGCATGTTAAGCATTGAGCATGTTAAGCGTGTTAAGCATTGAGCATGTTAAGCATGTTATCTATGTTTTTCCCTTACTGATTCCCAATCTTCTCTATGGTTTTCCCTTATTGATTCCCAATCTTCTCTATGGTTTTCCCTTACTGATTCCCAATCTTCTCTATGGTTTTCCCTTACTGATTCCCAATCTTCTCTATGGTTTTCCCTTACTGATTCCCAATCTTCTCTATGGTTTTCCCTTATTGATTCCCAATCTTCTCTATGGTTTTCCCTTATTGATTCCCAATCTTCTCTATGGTTTTCCCTTACTGATTCCCAATCTTCTCTATGGTTTTCCCTTATTGATTCCCAATCTTCTCTATGGTTTTCCCTTACTGATTCCCAATCTTCTCTATGGTTTTCCCTTATTGATTCCCAATCTTCTCTATGGTTTTCCCTTACTGATTCCAATTCTTATCTATGGTTTTCCCTTACTGATTCCCAATTCTTCTCTATGGTTTTCCCTTACTGATTCCCAATTCTTCTCTATGGTTTTCCCTTACTGATTCCCAATCTTCTCTATGGTTTTCCCTTACTGATTCCCAATTCTTCTCTATGGTTTTCCCTTACTGATTCCCAATTCTTCTCTATGGTTTCCCTTACTGATTCCCAATTCTTATCTATGGTTTTCCCTTACTGATTCCCAATTCTTCTCTATGGTTTTCCCTTACTGATTCCCAATTCTTCTCTATGGTTTTCCCTTACTGATTCCCAATTCTTCTCTATGGTTTTCCTTACTGATTCCCAATTCTTCTCTATGGTTTTCCTTACTGATTCCCAATTATTCTCTATGGTTTTCCCTTACTGATTCCCAATTCTTATCTATGGTTTTCCCTTACTGATTCCAAATCCCATTGATGATTTTCCTTTACTGATTCCCAATTCTTCTCTATGGTTTTCCCTTACTGATTCCCAATTCTTCTCTATGGTTTCCCTTACTGATTCCCAATCTTCTCTATGGTTTTCCCTTACTGATTCCCAATTCTTCTCTATGGTTTTCCCTTACTGATTCCCAATTCTTCTTTATGGTTTCCCTTACTGATTCCCAATTCTTATCTATGGTTTTCCCTTACTGATTCCCAATCTTCTCTATGGTTTTTCCCTTACTGATTCCCAATTCTTCTCTATGGTTTTCCCTTACTGATTCCCAATTCTTCTCTATGGTTTTCCTTACTGATTCCCAATTCTTCTCTATGGTTTTCCCTTACTGATTCCCAATTCTTCTCTATGGTTTTCCCTTACTGATTCCCAATTCTTATCTATGGTTTTCCCTTACTGATTCCAAATCCCATTGATGATTTTCCTTTACTGATTCCCAATTCTTCTCTATGGTTTTCCCTTACTGATTCCAATTCTTATCTATGGTTTTCCCTTACTGATTCCAATTCTTATCTATGGTTTTTCTAATTATTTTCTCAGTTATCTCAAGCTCAAATCGATACCTGATACCCATCGATTTCCCAACCCCCATCAGAAAATGCTCCCAATGTGTATCTTCCTCATTCGGGTTTCACCTGCCATCCCCAGAGACATCAAGCCGGACAACTTCCTGATGGGCATCGGCCGTCACTGCAATAAGCTGTTCCTCGTGGACTTCGGCCTGGCCAAGAAATACCGTGACTCGCGCACCAAGACGCACATCCCCTACCGGGACGACAAGAACCTGACTGGTACCGCCCGCTACGCCTCGGTCAACGCCCACGCCGGCATCGAGCAGTCGCGGCGCGACGATCTCGAAAGTCTGGGCTACGTCTTCATGTACTTTCTCAGGTCCTCCCTGCCCTGGCAGGGGCTCAAGGTGAGTACTGGGCAGGCACATGCTGCTCCGATATGAGCTCGGATCCTCTGCATCCTCTGAATCCTCTTGATCCTCTGGATCTTCTGAATCCTCTGAGGATCTGGATACTCTAGATCCTCTGGATCCTCTCCAGATCCTCTGGTTCCTCTCCAGATCCTCTGGTTCCTCTCCAGATCCTCTGGTTCCTCTCCAGATCCTCTGGTTCCTCTCCAGATCCTCTGGTTCCTCTCCAGATCTTCTGATTACTCTCCAGATCCTCAGGCTCAGCTCCCACCTTCCCAGACCCTCAGTCTCAGCTCCCACCTTCTCAGATCCTCAGTCTCAGCTCCCACTTTCCCAGATCCTCAGGCTCAGCTCCCACCTTCCGAGATCCTCAGGCTCAGCTCCCACCTTCCCAGCTCCTCTGGGCTCACATAAGAGAGCGAAGGTCTTCTGTTGCAAACTCATTTAAAGTGAGTGCCCTTCGTAGAAATGGAAAATGCCGCGAGAGCTTTTGTTGCTGTGTTGGAAATTGTTACAAGCGAGTCACATCAACATTATTTTATTAGCTCGCGTGGAACTGCTTGCAGTTTGCCTCGCCGCACTCACCTGGGCAGCTCAGTGCGAGAGAGAGAATTGAAGACTGACGAAGTTTTGAAAGATTTTGAACTCTTGCATTCAGCGCTCTGGGCGTGGCACCCGCCTCTGCCACTTCAGACCCTCCTCATTGTGTGAGCTCCCAGCCTCCCCCCGTGCCCGGTCCGCTCATTGTCTGCTGGGCCCTCAAGCACAGCCTCTGCCCAAGCTGTTGCGGCCTGATGCGTGCACTCATGGGCGGCAAACTCTTGCTCTGTTTGTCTGTCTGGCAGCGGGTCGGGACGCTGAATTCAATTAAATTCCTGCGCACCCTCATCTGTCTCCCTCTCCGCCTATTCTGCCTATTTCCCCTCTTCACTCCGAGTGACTAGACCAGACCGAAGGAATTCGCTCTGAGTGACACGTTGTGATGCAAGAAGATGCTTTCACAATGCTAGGAAATGATGGATTCTGGACTGTACTTTCTGCAAACTATCGTTACCGCTTCCATCCTGATATGAAAAACTTCATCGCTGCATAACTCGTGTTTGCGTGCGAGCTGCACTCTTAGCTTTCTTCTTCAACCCGTCTGTCCGTCCCCAACCCGTCTGTCCGTCCCCAACCCGTCTGTCCGTCCCCAACCCGTCTGTCCGTCCCCAACCCGTCTGTCCGTCCCCAACCCGTCTGTCCGTCCCCAACCCGTCTGTCCGTCCCCAACCCGTCTGTCCGTCCCCAACCCGTCTGTCCGTCCCCAACCCGTCTGTCCGTCCCCAACCCGTCTGTCCGTCCCCAACCCGTCTGTCCGTCCCCAACCCGTCTGTCCGTCCCCAACCCGTCTGTCCGTCCCCAACCCGTCTGTCCGTCCCCAACCCGTCTGTCCGTCCCCAACCCGTCTGTCCGTCCCCAACCCGTCTGTCCGTCCCCAACCCGTCTGTCCGTCCCCAACCCGTCTGTCCGTCCCCAACCCGTCTGTCCGTCCCCAACCCGTCTGTCCGTCCCCAACCCGTCTGTCCGTCCCCAACCCGTCTGTCCGTCCCCAACCCGTCTGTCCGTCCTCATCTGAGCAGTCTGACTCCTTAAGCATTCTGGGCCGCAGCAGACCTGTTGTACTCACCTCTGAATCCCAAGGCGAACAACAAGAAGCAGAAATACGAGCGCATCTACGAGAAGAAGGTGTCGACCCCGATTGAGAGCCTGACCAAGGGCTATCCGCCTGAGTTCAGCCGCTACCTCAGCTACTGCCGCAACCTAAAGTTCGAGGAGGCCCCCGACTACCGCTGGCTGCGCGAGAACTTCCGCATCCTGTTCCGCACGCTGAACTTCGTGTTCGACTACGTGTTCGACTGGACTCTGCTGAAGCAGCGCGCCACAACCGCGGCCAGCAGCGCCGGCCTGGCCAACCAGTCCGCGCACAGGTGAAGCCGCCCTGACGAGCCCTCGCATGGGGCGGCCAGTTCGCGAGACACTTAAGCTTCGGGTCTTGAGTTTCTTTACTTTGCTGTCTCTGCTTTTACTGTGTAATTTCTTCTGCTATCACTGTTTTCCTTAGACTGCTGCCCTCCGGTCCCTGTGCTGTGGTCTCGCCACTGGATGCTACTAGGCAGTAGTGCGTAAAGAACATTCACTTCATTAATAGTTGACAAATTTTTTAAGCGAAACTAAAACACATTGCAATGCACACAACTGACCTAGAATTCTGATGGGAAATCCTTGCCACTGGGATCCCAATGCCCACAACTGACCTAGAATTCTGATGGGAAATCCTTGCCACTGGGATCCCAATGCACACAACTGACCTAGAATTCTGATGGGAAATCCTTGCCACTGGGATCCCAATGCCCACAACTGACCTATAATTCTGATGGGAAATCCTTGCCACTGGGATCCCAATGCACACAACTGACCTAGAATTCTGATGGGAAATCCTTGCCACTGGGATCCCAATGCACACAACTGACCTAGAATTCTCATGGGAAATCCTTGCCACTGGGATCCCAATGCACACAACTGACCTAGAATCATCATGGGAAATCCTCACCTGCAAACTATTTTCAATGCTTTAATTGTTTGATTCTCCGAAGCATGTTTGCGTGTTGCTGTTTCTAAATTATTGTCGATTGTTCAATCCGTTGCGTTGTCTTTTCAACTCTTTCCGCTATGGTCAACTCTGGCTGATCACTGGCCTGACTGAGCCCTCACACTCGTTATGTTCGTTACTCAACACCCAAACAACCATTGCCTGTCCCCAACACGGAAATTGCCTGTCCAGCTACCTGTCCACCATACCCAGCTACCTGTCCACTGTACCCAGCCTATCTGTCCGGCGTCCCCAACCTGTCTGTTTTAGCCCAGACCCGCAGCCGCCCTGTTGGCACCGGCTCTTTATGCCCATCTGAAAATATTTATTTCTAATCTTTTTATCCGCATACTTGTGTTTTCTGCTCTAATCTAATTCGTTTGTACTATTATCGCATCGTTTAAAATGTGCAACTGTCTCAACTGGCTACTAGCGAGTAGCGAGTAGCGGACAGTTGAGCCAATTACTACAGTTTGAAGCAGGCAATAAAGTGCTGAAATCCCGGATCCCAGCTGATCCTCCACCGCTTAGCTCGCAGATTTTAACATTGGCCGCCTCGAGCTGCCTGTAAATTCCCCAGGCCCTGTTTTACCTTCGATCTCTATCGAGGCTGATTGAAAGCCCCGTTGAATATTTCATTCGCTCTGCTTCTGTTCCCTGCCGTCTCTCGCTTCATTGTAGCAGGTTCACCTGTCACCGATTCGCTTTAGTTGGCAACACCTGCTATTTGATTGCGTCAGAGATGTTGCTCTCTCTGCTTGCTCATTTCTGAGTGTTTTTAATAAATTAATGAATGGATTAATTAATAATACAAAATGCGCGACTCCCCAAATTGTCAATGCGGCGCCGGCTTTAAAGTATTTTTTTCTGACATCATAGCACTATGCTATTGGCATCATGGCATTATGGTCAGCGTTGCTATTGGCATCATGGCATTATGGTCAGCGTTGCTATTGGCATCATGGCGTTATGGTCAGCGTTGCTATTGGCATCATGGCGTTATGGTCAGGGTTGCTATTGGCATCATGTCGTTATGGTCAGCGTTGCTATTGGCATCATGGCGTTATGGTCAGGGTTGCTATTGGCATCATGGCATTATGGTCAGCGTTGCTATTGGCATCATGGCATTATGGTCAGCGTTGCTATTGGCATCATGGCGTTATGGTCAGCGTTGCTATTGGCATCATGGCGTTATGGTCAGCGTTGCTATTGGCATCATGGCGTTATGGTCAGCGTTGCTATTGGCATCATGGCGTTATGGTCAGCGTTGAGGGGTCGGTGGCAGAGCTGTTAACGCGTTTACCTCTCACGCCAAGGTCCCTAAGTTCGATTTCGCAGCGAGGCCGCATTTATTTCGGGTGCGGAGAGAAGGCTTGTGCAATTTACGCCCTTAAGCGCCAACCTCCAAGGTACAGTGAAGTGTACACTGCCTGACGATGAGAAAGTCAGGGCAGATGTACGCAACCAAAATAATAATAATAATTGCAGGAGGGCTGCGGGCAATGGCACATCATTTGATGACACTAGACTCGCAGCCAGCGAGGAGGCTATTCTGCCCATTGTGACTCCTGAGCACACACGCATACAGATACCGTACGCTCACACAGTCATGCGTTGCTATATAGTCATGGCTATACAGCCTCTGTAATTGGGTATATTCGCTAATATCTATGGTCTAAGGTCCCCTTCACGGCATCAGTCTCCATACTCTGCTCCCATAGCTTACATGTGTCTACACTTTAAAACAATTTAAAACCACGTTCCGAAACGACCGGACCAGCGGTGCTGTGACTATAGCAATCTGTCTATGGCTCAAAATGGTCACGTCACGCACTCTTTAGTCCCGTGGTCTCTGCAGAAAGTATAGAATTCTATAGAATGAAGATTGTTCTCGCCCTTGCCGCGCCAGAATTCAGCATTCAGCCGGAGTCCAGTTTGAGCTGTGCACCTGCTCTTAGCAACGCGGAGGCCTTCACTTCATGCAAAAGTAACATTTGAAATAGTCTACTCAAGCCAATGTCGGAAAATTGTGACAAAAGCAGAAGTCATCGTGCCGAGAATCAAGGCAAGCCGGCATCTTCGCCATCGTTCGTGAAAGTGCAACTGGCCGGTGACTTTAGCGTCGGTCCGTCCGCTGGCAATCGCCGAGTTGGCACCCACCAGAAGGTCCGCCTGTGGCTCAGTAAATTCTGTAACCGGCGCAGCGCGTCTTCGTCCTGGCCCTCTTCGGCGACTGCCGACGTCTTTGACAGCACCTTCATAGATCCGTGGCGCCGGTCGATACAGTTGAGCAGTGGCGGATTCACCGCCTTTAGCGACAACAGCACCTACACGATTGAGTCTGGCGTCTGCGCGAGTGAGCTGGGCGGGAATCCTCGAAGCGCTGGGATATTTGGGGATAAGTGGAGAGCAAGGCTATTCAACTGTGAGCTATTTTAGCAGCATAATATATTTGGCAGCTGCTTTTTGGATCTTGTGCGGTGCTCTCTGGGATATTGTGCGGTGCTCTCTGGGATATTGTGCACTGCTCTCTGGGATATTGTGCGGTGCTCTCTGGGATATTGTGCGGTGCTCTCTGGGATATTGTGCGGTGCTCTCTGGGATATTGTGCACTGCTCTCTGGGATATTGTGCGGTGCTCTCTGGGATATTGTGCACTGCTCTCTGGGATATTGTGCACTGCTCTCTGGGATATTGTGCGGTGCTCTCTGGGATATTGTGCCCTGCTCTCTGGGATATTGTGCGGTGCTCTCTGGGATATTGTGCACTGCTCTCTGGGATATTGTGCGGTGCTCTCTGGGATATTGTGCACTGCTCTCTGGGATATTGTGCACTGCTCTCTGGGATATTGTGCACTGCTCTCTGAGATATTGTGCACTGCTTCTCTGGGATATTGTGCGGTGCTCTCTGGGATATTGTGCACTGCTCTCTGGGATATTGTGCGGTGCTCTCTGGGATATTGTGCACTGCTCTCTGGGATATTGTGCACTGCTCTCTGGGATATTGTGCACTGCTCTCTGAGATATTGTGCACTGCTCTCTGGGATATTGTGCACTGCTCTCCGGGATATTGTGTGGTTCTCTCTGGGATGCTGTGCGGGTTTTTCTGGAATAAAAAAGCTTATTATTATTTATTTGCAAGTTTTCATGGTTTTAGAGGTTTGAAGATTTTGCGGTTGCACGAGTGAATTTCGGCCAACGGACTCCAGTGGGATTTCGCCCACCCACCCTGCGCAATTGTAGAGCCGGTGCAGCTTCGGTCCGGCGGGTCTCTAGGCTGTTTGAGCAGCCAGCAGCTGCGTTTGGCCAGCCACGCGAACCGCCCCGCTCTGCAGTCGGTGAGTGGATGCCCCACAATGCACCTTTCTCTGCAGCAAGAAAAAAGTTCTTGGAAAATTTCAGATAACCAGCAACCCGTCCGAAGGATGCCCCCGTGAGTGTTCAATATACTTCTGTTTGCTTACATAATGTAATTTTTTAGATCTTTTGGCAGAGCGCTTCTTCAGGTGAGGAGTGCTTCAGTGAGTGAGCAGTGCTTCAGTGAGTGAGCAGTGCTTCAGTAAGTGAGCAGCGCTTCAGTGAGTGAGCAGCGCTTCAGTGAGTGAGCATGTGCGAGCAGCGCTTCAGTGAGTGAGAAGTGCTTCAGTGAGTGAGCAGTGCTTCAGTAAGTGAGCAGTGCTCCAGTGAGTGAGCAGTGCTTCAGTGAGTCGAGCAGTGCTCCAGTGTGTGAGCAATGCTTCAGTAAGTGAGCAGTGCTCCAGTGAGTGAGCAGTGCTTCAGTGAGTCGAGCAGTGCTCCAGTGTGTGAGCAATGCTTCAGTAAGTGAGCAGTGCTCCAGTGAGTGAGCAGTGCTCCAGTGAGTGAGCAGTGCTTCAGTGAGTCGAGCAGTGCTCCAGTGTGTGAGCTGATGGCTTCTCAGATTTCTTGCATGCTTAAATTCGTTTTAGCTGGTGGGACCTCACTGAAACTGCTGCTGCTGCAACGGCTGAATCTGCTCGACCGCTCAATGTCAAGCCAGGAAGCAGGTGCGTCAGGCCATCGCCGTCAGCAGCCGGAAGGGGCTTCCTAACCTCACAATGAGCAGACTAGGGGCTGGTGGTTTTGTGCGGTCATTTTGACTAGGGGCTCGGGGCTCATGAGGTCGCAGGCCATAGAAAAGATCGTAAATCGTAAAACAGTGAAATAAGAAGATGAGAAGACAATCCGTGCACTTATTGAATCAGGTTGGGTGGGAGGCCTTATCAAGAGTGTGGTCCATATACAAGGACGACCTTGGGAATCACCCGGCCGTTCCTATTGGCTACCCTTCAGGTATTTTGGCTATTGGCTCAGAGACCAACAGCCCATCGGTCCAATATTGACATCTGCTCACATATATGGTGGTCCCTAAGACTTAGTCTCAAGCACTGACTGAGATATTAGCACATCCATTTCAACTGACCCTCCAGAGAGCTATTCGTTGAAGTCTTGCCCGGCCGAACTTGCGCGGCGCAACTGCAACTTGTCGACTGAATTCAAGGCCAGCGGAGTCAGCAGCGGCAGGTGCAGCCTGAGGACCAGCTCCAACATCGATGCGGAGGCGAGTGACATTATATTTTCTGCCGATGTTAAGCGTGGAATCCCCTTGTCGACTGTTTTCTCTCTTTTACGCTTTCAGCTGGAAGCTTTGGAGGCTTGGCGGCATCTGGCCAATTCGAAACTCATCACGGAGGTTATGGGGTCGGCTGCCTCACTTGGCGTCCCCTCGTCCGGTGGTGGCGAAGGTAGCGGTGGTGGAAGCTGTTGCAGAGGCGGCGGCAGCTGTGACGAAGGCAGCTGTGGCGGGGGCGTTGGCAGTTGGGCCGGTGGCAGCCGTGGCAGAGGTGGCGGCAGCTGTGACGGCAGAAACTATGGCCGAGGCGGCGGCAGCCAAGGTGTTGGCAGCCGTGGGGGCGGCGGCGTCAGTTCAGTAGGAGGTGGTGGCATCGATGACGGTCTCAGCGCCGAGACCTCAAGCAGCACTCCATCAGAGAGCGATCACGAGCGACACCCAGAGCCCTATCACGTGCGCATCTTGCCCGCCTTGTGCGACCGCGTGTGGCGGCCAAACATGCTGCGCAGGAAGTGCCTGGCCGAGCGCGGCCAATCCGCCTACCTCAACGCGCTGCAGCCCAGCTCATTGCCCATGCACAGCCTCATAAATGCCGTAGCTGCCCGGCTCGACATTGAAGTGCCTCTGCTAGAAAGCCTGAAGCCCGAGTGCGAGCAGCGGGTGCCGAAATTTGAGTACGTCTTCAGGTGGCACACGCCTAATGGTAAAGCTCTTTCGATTTATTGAAGGCCTTTTTTTAGCAGTCCCAGCGCCCACCCTGCTGCCAGCAGCTGCAGTGAGCTGACACCGCACAAACCCTGCTGCAGTGAGCTAACTCCGCACCCACCCTGCTGCCAGCAGCTGCAGTGAGCTGACACCGCACAAACCCTGCTGCAGTGAGCTAACTCCGCACCCACCCTGCTGCCAGCAGCTGCAGTGAGCTGACACCGCACAAACCCTGCTGCAGTGAGCTGACTCCGCACCCACCCTGCTGCCAGCAGCTGCAGTGAGCTAACTCCGCACCCACCCTGCTGCCAGCAGCTGCAGTGAGCTGACTCCGCACCCACCCTGCTGCCAGCAACTGCAGTGAGCTGACTCCGCACCCACCCTGCTGCCAGCAACTGCAGTGAGCTGACTCCGCACCCACCCTGCTGCCAGCAGCTGCAGTGAGCTAACTCCGCACCCACCCTGCTGCCAGCAGCTGCAGTGAGCTAACTCCGCACCCACCCTGCTGCCAGCAGCTGCAGTGAGCTAACTCCGCACCCACCCTGCTGCCAGCAGCTGCAGTGAGCTGACTCCGTACCCACCCTGCTACCAGCAGCTACAGTGAGCTGACTCCGTACCCACCCTGCTACCAGCAGCTACAGTGAGCTGACTCTGCATTCCAAACCTCAGGCCAGCGCATTAAGCTGACGGATCTGATCACCGACATCGAGCACCCTGAAGGCCAGTCCGGTCAGCCAGAGGCTCCGGTAAGGGTCTTTATCGCAGGATCTACGGGCTGACTCAGCAAAGCCAAGTGACTACAGTCCGGAGTCCCCACAGGAAAAATCCTCTGGGACTCGCGAAATTTCAAGCCAACTTTTAAATACATTCGTCAGCGGCTTGTACAGGCTTAGCTTCACTCATTTTTTATTAGTAACCTGAGCTTAAATATAGGCTTCAGATATGTGGAAATAAGCAAGCGAATGACTGCTACGAGTATAAAGCTACGCGGACATCGTCTGCGATTTCTTTTTTCTTTTGAAGTTAAAATATGTTTTCGAACCTCTGTATTGATTAGCATTTGAACCCAGCAAAACATGATCCTGCATTCACTGCAGCAAAACATGATCCTGCATTCACTGCAGCAAAACATGATCCTGCATTCACTGCAGCAAAACATGATCCTGCATTCACTGCAGCAAAACATGATGCCTGCATTCACTGCATGCAAAACATGGATCCTGCATTCACTGCAGCAAAACATGATCCTGCATTCACTGCAGCAAAACATGATCCTGCATTCACTGCAGCAAAACTTCGAAGCCGGAGACATGGAGCTGGTTAACAAAGCACTGAGACTAGAACAGCGCAGGCTCTTGATTCAGAACTGATTTCGTAACAAATTAAATTACCAATTTATTATTTTACGCTATAACAAATCGCAACTAGCTGACCCCAAGCAGGGGAACCCCTGATCTGGGGATTCCAGCTGCAGCCACCAGGCAGACAAAATATTTTAGGACAATCAAATTGACAGTGTGACATTCGAGCTCTGGGAAGCTTCTCAACTGTTGTCATGCAGCTGGGACTGGCAGCCAATGCAGTTTGGCAGCATTTGACAAGTCAATATGAAAAATACGTGGGTTGTTCCAACGGATTGACAACTGGTAGACACCATCAATTCTACTTCCTCTCTGAGTACACTCCAGATTGGGCGCATTGAATTAATGAAAAATATAACACTGAAACGCATTTCACGTTACTGACAGACAGGAAGTGAGTAGGCACAAGCGGGCATTACTAATAAGCAGTATAAGCATTTAGTGCAGTAACGCATGAAGCGCAGCGGGTATAGCAGTAGTAAAAGAGCAAAAATCACAGATGAGGTCGGAAGTTTCGCGGTAAAATAATGTCAAGAATGAATAGTTAGTTGAACCGACCGCTTCGTGATGATGACCTTCTTGAAAGAGGTTTACAACAAACAAAACAAAAAGCTATGCAAATGAAAGCAACAGGAGAACACAGGAGCAGCGGAGGCGGATACAATCTGGCGGTGTTTGACACCAATTGTTAAATTTACGGGTCGGAAAAGCATTTCATGGCTCTCTGGTGTTCATACTGAATAGATTAGCAATCCACTGTCCTAATGATGTGCATACTGAATAGATTAGCAATCCACTGTCCTAATGATGTGCACATTGAATAGATTAGCAATCCACTGTCCTAATGATGTGCATACTGAATAGATTAGCAATCCACTGTCCTAATGATGTGCATACTGAATAGATTAGCAATCCACTGTCCTAATGATGTGCATACTGAATAGATTAGCAATCCACTGTCCTAATGATGTGCATACTAAATAGATTAGCAATCCACTGTCCTAATGATGTGCATACTGAATAGATTAGCAATCCACTGTCCTAATGATGTGCACATTGAATAGATTAGCAATCCACTGTCCTAATGATGTGCATACTGAATAGATTAGCAATCCACTGTCCTAATGATGTGCATACTGAATAGATTAGCAATCCGCTGACCTAATGATGTGCATACTAAATAGATTAGCAATCCACTGTCCTAATG
This sequence comes from Macrostomum hystrix, assembly GCA_950097015.1. Taxonomy (NCBI): domain Eukaryota; kingdom Metazoa; phylum Platyhelminthes; family Macrostomidae; genus Macrostomum; species Macrostomum hystrix. The sequence continues at coordinate 3,127,622 of CATNEN010000041.1, read as the reverse complement.
ATGTGCATACTGAATAGATTAGCAATCCACTGTCCTAATGATGTGCATACTGAATAGATTAGCAATCCACTGTCCTAATGATGTGCATACTGAATAGATTAGCAATCCACTGTCCTAATGATGTGCATACTAAATAGATTAGCAATCCACTGTCCTAATGATGTGCATACTGAATAGATTAGCAATCCACTGTCCAAATGATGTGCACATTGAATAGATTAGCAATCCACTGTCCAAATGATGTGCACATTGAATAGATTAGCAATCCACTGTCCAAATGATGTGCACATTGAATAGATTAGCAATCCGCTGTCCTAATGATGTGCACATTGAATAGATTAGCAATCCGCTGACCCATTGATGCGCATATTGGATAGATTAGCAATCCACTGACCCATTGATGCGCATATTGGATAGATTAGCAATCCACTGACCCATTGATGCGCATATTGGATAGATTAGCAATCCACTGACCCCTTATGCGTATATTAATATTCTAGGCTACTGGAGCAGCCATCGAAAGCGCTTTGTAGATAATAACAAAACTCGGCAGTTAAAATGTACGCAGACAGCGTCAATCACCATCCTGCCGCACAATGTTCAATTCTCGTCCTGCGGTGGCGAGGTCTGTGCCGGCCGATCAAGCGCCTCGGGACTGCGCACACGGCTGACTTCGTGCTGGGATTCTTCGACGCTGAGGAATGGGGATCAAATGACAGTTTGAAACCAAACACCTGACTGATTTATCCCAGATAAACACCTGACTGATTTATCCTAGATAAACACCTGACTGATTTATCCCAGATAAACACCTGACTGATTTATCCTAGATAAACACCTGACTGATTTATCCCAGATAAACACCTGACTGATTTATCCTAGATAAACACCTGACTGATTTATCCCAGATAAACACCTGACTGATTTATCCTAGATAAACCCCTGACTGATTTATCCCAGATAAACACCTGACTGCGTAAGTCCAGATGGACACCTGATCCCACATGGATGAATGACTAAGTCATCCCAGATGGACACCTGGTCGAGTTGGTCTAACTCACCGACATTCATCCAAGTTCGCCGCCTCATCGCTAGGCGTAGATGCAGCACTCGGACTGACGTCGGCCGTAACCCGCACCTGCCCACTCTTTGAGTCGCCTTCGCTATCCGCAGCCGCTGACGCTGATGCCGCAGCTGCCGCCACCGCAGCGCGTATTTCACTGACATTAGTGAAGTCCATGCCGACCTGGTCAACCCCAACTTCGCCGTCGACGCCATCCTGCTCGTCCTCAGGTGTGGATGCGCAGCCGTCCGAGCGGCACAGCGACACGGGCACCACGCCGTAGACGTAGGCCAGCAGAATGGGCACAGTGACGGCGACAGTCAGTACGGCGACAACCGGCGAAGCGATGATGCTGCCGGTGACTGTCAGCGCCACCAGGCAGCGCCGCTGGGCGGGCGTCCGACGGCCCGACTTGCGCAGCCGGTGCCGCATACGGCGACCCGCCCACACAGGAAGTCCCACGATGATGGCCGGCACCGCAAGGCCAGCCAGCAGGGCGATGCCTACTGGGGCGCCAATCAGCATGCCCACCTGCAAGATGATAGGCCCGCACAGCTATCTAGCCTTGCACCTGGCTGTCACGAGACTGGATGTGGGAGAATTAGGATGTGGGAACTGGGAATGAATGAACTGGGAATGGGAGAACTGGGAATGGGAGAACAGGGAATGCGAGAACTGGGAATGCGAGAACTGGGAATGCGAGAACTGGGAATGGGAGAACTGGGAATGCGAGAACTGGGAATAGGAGAATTAGGATGGGAGAACTGGGAATATGAGAATTAGGATGGGAGAACTGGGATGGGAGAACTCGGAATGCCACGCACCTGCCACATGATCTTCTTTTTGCGTGACCAGGGCTTCTTGCCCCAGAATGTGCAGCCGCTGGGGCTGAGGTAGTGCAGGTCGGTGATCTCCTTGCGGCACAGCCAGCAGAACTCTGTGCCGCACAGTTTGCACTTCATGTGGTTGCAGCTGCCGTCATTCTCCTTGGAGATGTAGGTGGCGCAGCGCGGGCACTGCTTGATTTCGGCTGCCGGCTCCGAGCTCACCGGCGACAGCAGCACCTCCGGGTTGCTTTGCGCGGCCGCGACCAGCTCCGCCCGGTGCCGCTCGAGGCGGGCCTGCACGCAGGTGCTGTTGGGGTGCCACTCGTTCTTGCAGTGGTAGCAAAAGCTCATGCCGCACACCTCGCACTCGAGGCGGGGACAGCTAGCGCAGTCGTTGGCGATAACCGCGTACCTAGTTACGGCGGAAATTCAAGGTGGTGGTAGCAATCAATTAGCCAATTTGTTGTTGTTCGTTCAACATGAGTAAAACTCATTAAAACCGAAACTGCACCTCAATCAGTGACAATGACCGAAACAGCACCTGAGTCAGTCACAATCACCAAAACTGCATCCGAGTCAGTCACAATCACCAAAACTGCATCCGAGTCAGTCACAATCACCAAAACTGCATCCGAGTCAGTCACAATCACCAAACCTGCATCCGAGTCAGTCACAATGACTAAAACTGCATCCGAGTCAGTCACAATGACTAAAACTGCATCCGAGTCAGTCACAATGACTAAAACTGCATCCGAGTCAGTCACAATCACCAAAACTGCATCCGAGTCAGTCACAATCACCAAAACTGCATCCGAGTCAGTCACAATCACCAAAACTGCATCCGAGTCAGTCACAATGACCAAAACTGCACCTAAGAGTGTCTGTGACAGTGACCAAAACTGCACCTGAAGAGTGTCTGTGACAGTGACCAAAACTGCACCTGAAGAGTGTCTGTGACTAGGGAAACATATAAACATACGAGCCAGGGAGCCACAAAAATACTCACTTGCAGTCGGGAGCGGGGCACCAGCGACAGTTGGGATCGGCAGCCAGGACGCGCCGCAGAGTGAACAGCTCGTATTTCTCCCTTAGCTCCTCGCTGACGATGGCGTTCACATCATCCGGGTGCAGGCGGGTGCTGCAGGTGAGGCAGGCAGCTGGCATACCCTCGGAGATGGCCAGCCGCAGCGCAGTAGCCAGGCAGGGTCGGCAAGCAAAGTGGCCGCAGTCGCTGAGCATGTCAGGGAACTGGGTAGTCGGCAGGCGCTCTGCGCACACCGGACACTCGGTCAGGCCATCCGAGTCAGCCGCGGCTGCAGCAGGAGACACTGCGGTGGCCGCAGCAGACGACAAAGCCGAAGGTCCGGGCGCATCAGTGTTGCTGGAGTCGATGGGATTCTGCGACCGGCGGCTGGACGGTGGCTGGCGGACGGAAGACGAGGCCGAGGCGCACTTCTGCTTGCGGCCGCTGCCGCCACTTCCGCCGCCACCGCTGAAAAAATTGCCGAACGCGTAGAGCACGGAGCCCGGCCGACGGCGCTGCTTCAAGGAGCCGCCGCTTGGGGCGCCGCCGCCGCTGCCGCCACCACCGCCGCCGCCACTGACAATTTCTATCGCGGGAGCAGCCGGTGGCTTTGCTTTAGACATAATCTCGCAGGTTGAGGCACGGAGCGGGAGGCTGGAGTGGTGAGAGTTGGGAAGCTGAATAGCTCGTAAATGGGCAAAAACTGAAACCAAGTCCTGCAGCTGGCTAATATGTGATTCTACATGGATGAAAGGCGCCTTAAAATTGCAATCATCGGGCATTTACGTCACCCAATGCCTAAAACCTGCGAATGATAATTGACAGATCAGCGCACAGCAACTGGACAACAGCATTGCTAAGACAAATTTGACAAACACACTAGACTAAACCGGGCATTTAGTTAGTGCCAGGACAAGTCAACACCGCTCTGCAAGGACTCAAAAGCAGATATAATAAGCATTTGGCTCAGCTTAACAAACTCAATTTATAAATGAGTGCACAGAGAGTCTCAAATGTGTCTGAGCAGTCAGATAAGGTCGAGCTGAAACAGCTGGCAGGCCGGCAGAAATTAATTTTTCTTACCTCACCTCAGGGTGCAAACAGAAAGGCCAGACAGAGCAGCACCGAGTGCCCAATGCTTGTAGCAGCTGACAAATAATGAGTGTACATGGGCAATGCACTATCAGGTGCAGCTCGGAGACTGGGCTTGGCTGCAGCCTGAAGGCAGCTTAGACAGCAGCGGCAGAATAAAACTGTCAGTCGCAGCTGACAGACGCAGCAACCCCTTCCCAGACTCCGTTGCATTGGCGCTCGGAGAGCCAAGCGTTGTCATAGCAACCAGAATTCTTGAGAAGATCGAACAGCAAGCAGCAAATTGAATGTCCAACAGCAGCCCGCGACAGGGCGAGAGACACGGCAAGGAGGAGCAAGTGAGTGAATGACTCGGACCTGACTACAAGCCATTCGTGAACTGCATTTCTATAATTGCGGATGTCAAATAACAGATTTAGAAAACGTACTCAACAAAGAGTAAATTAACTATTTGAAGTATGCACAGGATACCAGTCATGATTAGATAATGGAGCTCTGATTTGCACCCAGGGCCACAGAAAGGACTCCAGCGAGTCCGACAGGGCCCAGCGAGAGCAGCCGCGAGAGAAGAAGTGGATCAGGCCGCGGTCGCCCTACGTGCAGCAGGGCCCCACGGCCAGCTGGGTGGACCCCTACACCAATAGGCACAGCTCATCGCGGGCTTTCAACCAGGTGTCGAAGGAGGAGTTGGACGCCATCACGCAGCGCCTACGCCAGCCGACCGTGTCTAGCACCGGCGCGAAGGCGCTGCGGGACAAACAGTTCGCCTACACGGAGCCGGAGGTCACCAAGTCCAATCAGCGACTAAAGCGCCGAAAGCAGGCGCCAAAGACCGAAGAGGAGAGATCCGAAATCGCGCAGCGGCTCTTCTCAGCGAAAACCCGGGACTGGATTGCCAGGCGGGAGAAGAACCCCAACACCAGGGTGCACTATAGCACAGACTTCACCATCATCTGAGCAGGAGAAGCCCAACACCAGGGTGCACTATAGCACAGACTTCACCATCATCTGAGCAGGAGAAGCCCAACACCAGGGTGCACTGCAGCGCAGACTTCACCATCATCTGAGCAGGAGAAGCCCAACAATAGGGTGCACTACACAGACTAATATATCATTATTTTACAAACAGGTGTGCACTCAGTGTGGCTATTGCAGAATGTAACTTTCATTATATTCTCATGCTAAATGTGCTAATCAATCATCCTCATAGAAATATAAATTGCTAAAAATATTTTAATTGTCCTAGAAGCAGTTTTCACATATGTAAAGTTTCAAGTCTTATGCCATAGTCAAGATAGTGATGTGAGTAGTCCCATGAGTACACTCGATACTTGTGTACTCAATATTACAAAAGAGGTGTACATAAATTCAGATCTACATCATGCATAGAAATGAAACTTATTAAAGTGACTTAATAAACAACCAAAACAAAAATTAACAATATAGTTTGTATGATTCTAATACAATATTCTGAATGTATAAAAATATTTTTTACTTTAGAAATATATGTTGACATTTAGACCACTCATAAAATAATTAATGTATCAGAGAAGACATCTAAACAGCTATGCAGAGCAGTGTGGGCATACTCATCCATTAGATTAAAAAATGTTATCTTATTAAAGCTTATCATAATAATGAAAAATTAACTTTTTCATGCATTTTTCGTGACTTTTCGATATACCCTTCTCAATAAAGCAAACATAAATATTAGAAAAAATGTGTTGGCTTTCAATATAATACTTTTACAATTTTAAGACTATATTGAATGATCAAAAGGGCCTAATAGAAAATCTGTTATGCCTAATGCAAAATATTGATAACATAAAGTTTTATCTGATTTTAAAACATAAAAAGTAGAATGTGTATAGCACATTCTCAATTGACATTGCTTATACTGGGCTTTGTTTACTAATTAAAAGTGTGTGTATTTTAATATAGGAAATAATGCTGGGCATGTGTTATAATAATATACTCCAACTGTATGTTTTCTGCCTATCAGAAATAACTTTAATTATGCTAGCATAGAAAAAAATTTATAACAGTTAATAACTGTGCAGAAACATATATGTTTTTCCTTTTTGGTAATAAATTGTAAATTTAAACAAATTAAATTAAATGAAAAATTGTATTACTTAATAGCAATATGTTGTGACCTGTACCCTTGCCTTGTTTTGCCTTTGCCTCATCCTATCTCAGTTCTACCTTAGCTCCACCTTCCAATCCACTTCTCCCACCTGGCCTGTACTTGCTAATCTAAAGCACTCTGATGGCTGCCCCCTTGCAATTGCCCTTGCAATGCTGGAGCTGTGTAGCCATGCCCCACCTAGCCTCAGCCCTATGAGGCCTTAGACCTAACCCTACCCCCACTCTGATGGCCAACACAAACTGGTTCTGCATAGCCAGGTTGGTGCCTGATTGGTCAGCCCTACATTTATATTGCTAAACCATCACCTTGCGTTAGCACTCACCTTTCTTAATCTTGTATATATATATATATAGGGTGATGTGAAGCTTGTGATACACCAAGAACCAATCCTATTGAGTTAGCTACTCAGAGAACAACCACTACAAAGTAAAAAGAATACAAACCAGCGAACTAGCAAAGGAGCAGCATGGTTTCAATCCTCCTTGTAAGACTCTTGACTCTGGCTTTATTATTTTTGTTTCAATTCTTTCTATCTTTACTACCTTACACCCAATGGGATTCAAGTTGCTCTCAGTTCATACCCTGCTATTATTTCCTGACAGGTGGCTACTCACTCATAAGACAAAGTTAGCAATTATATTTAGAAGACAATGAGTGTCTATACTATATGCATCTTGCCTATAAGCTAGTTACCACAGACCCTAATGTCTGAATGCCTTTCCTATAACTTTCTTCTATAGTAAATTCTGGACAGTTCAAAACTCAAACCTGACAAGAAGCCTAGCACCATAATGCTTGGGAAAGAAATTACAGCATATATTCTCCATTAGGGTAGTATTTGACTTTAGGCCAACTGTAATTGTAGCCTTTATAATTTTGAATGATTAAGATAATCATTACATTAGCCGTTGGCCTAGTCAGGAATGTAGCAGTGTGTGGGAAAATAAATTTGACCACAAAAAAGTTTACCTAAATTAATTGAAAATAACTAACAGACAAAAAAGCTTTCTTCAAAAAATGGTGAATTACTAATAAAGAGTAATAGTAAAGATTGGCAATAAATTTATCATATAATAAATTGTATTTACCTTAATATTAAATTTATGGCAATATTTTGCAGTTTCAAATAATTAATCAAGGAAAACAGAATTATTATTTCGATGAAAAAAACAGTGCATTAAAAATAAAAAAATTATATTTACCTTATTTGATTTTTTATTTTTATTACATTTTATTTTTTTATTATATTTTTACCTTAAATTAAATTAAATTTTCTGACCTAACTATCACCTTCATTACTATGGCATTAGGGCTATGTGTGAACAATGAAAAAATTAAAGGAAAAATGCATATAATATTGCTATAAGTCCATGCAGGTGTCCAGGTACTGAGCAGCTATATGTATGCATGTTTAAGGGTCCGGAGAATAGCTAGGCTATCAATTAACAATTGCTTCCCTTCTCTATAACCAAATTGTCTGTGCAATGCTGCTATTTTAGCAGTAGCTAGGTTGGCTATTAACAAAAAATATTCAAGTATCAGTATCCCAAATTAAGCTAGGCCCTAGGCCTACTATACAAATGATAGCTAAGTAATAATAAGAAAAACAAGGTTGTCTTTGTTATTTAGTTATGCTGTTGTCACATGCATTCTGTATAGGAACAAAATAAATCTCTTTAAAATAACAAGGAGCCTAATGATTTACACAAATTATGTACTAAACTTCCCACAATCATAGATTAACGACATTTATAGACTAACTATAAGTTCTTATAATAGAATATTTAAGTAGACTAGCTTTACAATACTCGAGTATATTTTTTGTTCTCTACTACATATTTTGCCTATTTACATCTTTGTCCAATCGGCATGGTTCATACATGAAAAAGAATATGATTGACAAAAGTCGCGAACAATTTATTGAAAGTTATAACTACTACCTAGTAAATACTGAAAATAAGTCGTATAATTTTTTTTACAATTTTCGTAAATAATATTTTTTACTTGTCGCAATAAAGTAGTCGTACAGTTTATTGGCTCTCACTGCTCTATTCTTTAATTATAGTAACAGTAAACTGCATTTCATGCACAAGATAATGTTTAAATATTTGCTGATAAGGTAGACTTTTGTCACGTTTGTTATATCTTAAAAAGCCCGAACGTCACGTAGCTCAAACTTTCTTATGTAAAAAAAGACAATATAGAACACAAAAAGCACAATTGTCTCGGAAACAATCGGAAATGTGAAACGTATAAATTCGAGACAAATAAAATGGTCGGAACGTAAGGAATGCCCTGCTTCGTTTAATAGTTTATCTCTCCATGCATCTGATTTGTAATCCAACCATCACAGCTTGGTGTCGGTGCATGAGACCTAGACCTAGACCTACATTTCACAAAGTGGTCTTCTGTGAAATATCGAGAGAAAATTTTCAAAGCACGATCAGCTAAGCTTTCATTTAACAACAGACCCACAAATTTTGCAACATTTCATAAAATTCATATTCGTTTTCACGAACACTAAAATATACAAATTTATTTAGTAAATTAAGTTTAGAGAAAGTGCACCTAGCTGGGTTACAGCCAGTGGTACAGCCGCAGGCAGCTGTTGCGTGGCGCTACCGAACGCTATTTAAGACTGGGGAGGCTGCCACGCACATTCAAATTTATATTCCAGGAGCTGATAGTACAAAGTTCAAAGTTCCGTGAACTGAAGCACTTAGGGATCTCAATTAGTGTTGGATCAAGTAAAAAGTGCTTCCCTTTGGGCTGATCGAGATTCCAAAACTGGACCTCCTACTCCCGAAATTCCAATTCAAAAGTTCGACTGTGCTACAAGCGCCTTGCATATATGATCTAGATTATTGGATCTTGATAGAGTGAAACTTATTAATTAAAGTATAGCCACGCAAATTTAAATTTTTTAAGAAGCTAGAAGTTTATAAGAAATAATGTTGTATTTATCGTGTATGTACAACGTGCTGTTGTAGCAGCATGAGCCACTGCAGCAGGGCAGTCTATAGCATGTTAAAAAGTCTTAGTTACGAGCTGAATCTTACATTATTTCGAAATATTTTGACATTCTTTATCTAGAGCTATTGAAAACAATAATATTGTAATTCATTCATGTCGCATAGGTGCATTACATATACATGAATATTATAGACCGTAATTATAATATTGAACTACTGATCTTTTTTAAGGCCACTGCTCGATCTCTCACGGAACCCTTGTTGTAGAAACTGGGAACAAAACTAAATAATGCAAATACTATTCGATGCAGAATACAAAGCAGTTGGGCACTGCAAAGTTTTTGGCAACGCAAACTGCTGGCAGAAAAAGTATTCTTTACAGGATCCTTAGATCTCTTGCGAAAATGATGCCCGAATTCCATGTGCAAGTGTATGATTCCATGAGATACAAATCGTTTCACCCGAATTCCATGTGCAAGTGTATGATTCCATGAGATACAAATCGTTTCACCCGAATTCCATGTGCAAGTGTATGATTCCATGAGATACAAATCGTTTCACCCGAATTCCATGTGCAAGTGTATGATTCCATGAGATACAAATCGTTTCACCCGAATTCCATGTGCAAGTGTATGATTCCATGAGATACAAATCGTTTCTCACGCCCCAGAATTTCGTCCAATTCGAGCCAGTCTATTTATTTTCCTTTGCCTCAGTGTTTGCAGGTGAATCAGCACCAAAGCAGGTTTTTGCTGACGGCTTTGATTGTCATCTGCATGTAATATTCAAAACTTCGAACTTCGGGAACTAAATTTCGACACCAGTGAAGTTATAAAACCAAGATACAAACATAAAAATAAATTATGTCTTGATCTCAGTGCGGAGGCAGCACAAATTCTGAATAAGACTCCCGATACAGATAAAAGTACATGTGCGTCCAAAACCCTCTGCAGCTCACAACTCCTCGCCCAAGTCGCAGATGCTCTCAGCAATGAGCCGGTAGGAGACGCGTCCATCGCCGTCGGCAGGAAAGGTGTTGAGCAGAGCGTCCAACTCCTCATCAGTCAGCGGCTCGCCCTTGGTGGTGAGCAGGTGCCGCAGCTCCTGCATGTTTATGTAGCCATCGCAATTGTGGTCCAGCACCTTGATGGCGTCTGAGAGCTCCTCCACGGAGCCCTGCAGCTTAGGAAACCGCAACATGACCTGGTAGAACTCGTCAAAGTCCATGGTCCCGTTGCCGTCCGTGTCGACTTCTGCGATGAGCTTCTGCAGCTCTGCCTCCGTGGGCAATCGGCCAAGCGCGCGCATTACGGCGCCCAGAGTGTCATTGTCGATGTTGCCGTCGCCGTACTTGTCGAACAGGGAGAACACGTCGTTCCACCGCGTCAGCTCCTCCTCGCTCACCTCAGGCTCGTCAGAAGGGTTAGTAGCCGCCGCCATTGCTGCAGTGGATCTCTGTTTTGAAGAAACCTGAAGAGTGAGCACCTGAGTCCTCTGCTTATGGCCTGCACCAGAAACTCCCTGGCTTGCTGGGAATTGGCTGTTGGGATGAGGAAATTGGGAGGCGCGGGCGGGTGGTCAGAAAATAGGATTGCAAAGAATCCACAAAACACAGCAGAAGAAGAAAATAAAGAAGAGCGGGGCAGAGGAGCGGAGGACAGGCTGGGGACAGAAAACAATGCTCTCGCATTGGCAACAAATTCTGAGCGCAGCTGCAGCCTCCCCTCACCTGCCCTTCATCTCTTCGTGAATGTTACCCTGACAACTTGAGTAGCGTTGTGTCTCCAACCCCTGCCCTGACCAAAAAAACTGCAACGGGTAGCCGCTCCCCCCACATGGGTCTCCGCCAGCAGTCCAGCATTTTGGCAGCGGTGAAGCACGAATACAGAAAATGGCCATTCAAAGCAGACAGACTCCGCTGCTGGCTGTGAGGAGATGAAGGGGCAAGGGGGGTCGGCGGTGCGGAAAACTGACAACAATGCACAGAGACATTGCGGGCTCTATGATAATAGGGCCCGCTGCCTGCCGCTGCTATACGGCACGCTCAGCAGCAAGGCTCTTCAAGACCGACTCACCCACTGTCTCCCTGCCCTTCTGAGCGTCTGTGTGTAACAGAATGAGCTGTTGGAGTGCCGATAGTGTCAGCCGTCACAGGGCGGAAAGGGCCAACCAATGCGAGTCTCGTGCCTGTGTAAGCCATCAGTCAAAGCTAATTTTTGACTTATATTTCGAACTTCGTGACTCGCTACTGATAGTAGAATTTAACGGTAAGAGAATAAATGCAATACATTTTTGGGCTAATTCACATGTCGAAGTGATAATTTAATTAGAAAAAAACTGATTTCTTGTATATCGACTTAACTTTAGCCCACTCTTTGCTTGTGCATCCTCTCAAATGACAAATGAAGTCTGGAAAATATTGTACAAATATAAAATGCGTTTTCATATTCGATATTCTGAGAACCAAAGTTGCGCTGCAAAATTTAAGCTGCAAAAAGTGGATAAAATTTTCCTGCAACATGAAAAGCGTGCCAAACCTGGCGGAATTAGTTGATAACTCAGACCCATTGTCTCGGACTCGCGCAATTTTCAGTTTTCTATTATGAAGATTATCAATAACGCAGCCACAGGAACAAAGACTGCCAACTGATGAGCAAATACTACAAAGACTAAAATAAGCGCTCTCGTGAGCTGAGAAGCACTTGGTCCAATCGATCGATAAAAAGTGTTTCAAGACAAAAAGCGAGGAAGCAAGCAAAACGGGTCTAAAACAACTGAGAGTTTGAACAAGGGACTTCAAGCTGGGAGAGGAGCAGAATGGTGTCCTGCAATCCGCAGGCAGACTGTCACCGATATTACACACGTATTATATTAGCGAATGGGGCGGGGCGGCTGTACAGGTGGGTCACGGGAATCAGCTTAAAACCTGCTGAGTTCGCAATAAAAGCCTGCTTTGAAGTGTCTCAATAGGAAAAGCTGAGAAAAAACTAAGAATATTACGCTAACTAATTAAAACAAATCTCTGGGCGCGGGACCTCAGTAAAACAATTCTGCGCCGAGTCAGTGCCAGCGCAGCTTACTCGAAAATGCGTTCGCCCGCCGCAGCTGCGGCGCCATCCTGCGGAACCGGCGAAGCCGCAGGGCTGAGGCACCGCGGCCGAAGCCGGCGCCTTCCAGGCTGGCTGTGTCGTCCTCAGCCGAAGACGATACCGCGGCAACCACGGTGACATCGGGCGCCGGGCTGCCAAACCCGGGCGGTGGCGTGAGCACAATCGAGCCGGGCCTGTAGCCACTCAAGGAGGACTCGGTGCTGGACGGTATCAGGGAAGACTTGTAGGACGAGGTCGAGGATGGCGACTGGGCGAGCCCCGAGACTCGCAGGTTGCTCCAGTGAGGAAGGCGAGGACGCGGCCTCTGATGCCGAATTGATGGCATCGACCGTGGTGGCGGAGGCGGAGGAGTCGCAGACAGCAGCGATGAAGTTGAAGTCGGGGTAGCGACTGAGCCAATCAGCCGGCAGCTGCTGGCAGCGCCGCTGAAGTCGAGGCCGGCGAGATCGGGATTGACGGGTGCGCCGCCAGTGAGGCCGCCGCTCGCTGCAGGGCTGCAGCGGCTGTTGTGCAGCAGCGGCGATCCCACGATGAAGCTGCCAACAGATGGTGAGGACGACGTTGGCGAATGCCGAAAGTCGCCATCCTGACCACCCTCCGTGTTGGTAGTGGTGCTCGGTGATGGCTCGGCCAGCAGGCGGGCCAGCAGCTGCCGAGAGTAAGGCGGCATCGCGGACTCTCCAGGCAGCTGACTCTGCTGAGCCCGCTGATGCGGCGTCGATGAGGCAGCGGCCGCGGTGGCCACTGTTGACGGCATGGCAGCGGAACTCTGGAGTGTCAGGCGAACTTCATCGCCGAAGAACTCCCGCGTGCTGTCTCCAACTGTCGCGGTTGCTCGATCACGCAGCTGAGTCACGGCGGCTGACTTTGAAGCAGCCGAGGCGGCAGCAGCAGCGGCCTCGATCTCGGCGGACACATTGTACCAGTCGATTGTCTCGGACCTGGTAACGTCGGATCCAGCTGTCGCCGCCGCCGCTGCCGCCAAGGCCGCCGCCGCCGCTGTGATGTCTGGTGAGAAGTCTGCTGCTGCCACCCGCTGGCAGAAGTCGCAGTCGCAGTTCGGCCGACGTCCTCCAGCCGAGGCGTCGCTGTCTGGCCGTGTTGACACTGACGACGTGGCTGCGGAAGAGATTCCTGAGCCGCCTCCGCCCAGTCTAGCAACTGCGGCGCCACCGCCGAGCATCAGCGAGTCGCCGTCGCCTCCACTGCCGGCAATGCCGCTGATGGAGGGCGAGGCCGAGTTGAACAGCAACGGGTGAACAGTCTCATAGAGCTGGTCGCTGAGCAGCTGGGGGCCGGCTCTGTGGTGCCCTGCTCCCCTGAGAGGTGGCAGGTAGTACAGCGGTGCCTCCTTCGCTCTTGTCATCGAGGACAGAGTGGCTGCGGCGGCAGATGCTGCACTGCGCTTCGCCGCAGGCCCGGCGCCTAACGGACCGCCGCCCTTAAGTCGCTCTCTGAGGGCCATCAACGGGTGCCTCCTCGGCCGACTGTCCTTCATAGCTTTCCGTGGCCTTTCAAATAGAGCTGCTGCCGTTGCGTCTGGTGAAGCTTGTGCAGCGAATATTAGCTGGAGTAGCGAGCCAACTGCCGTTCAAGTCTCCATTTACCAATAGTTGGCAGTTTTTCTATGCAGCTGTTGGAGAGCTCGGGTGGCGGGCAAACTGGCCAGCCAATCACATTCGAGGCTGGGGGTAGAAGTGGCAAGAAACTTGAGGCTTCAATGCGGCCTCAGAGGACGCAGAGGGTTAGAGAGGACGGAGAGAATATCCTGCCAACTGGACATTGCGGGGCCAGTTATGAGTCATCAGCGTGTACTTGGCAATGCAACTTTTTAGAAAACAAGTGTAGTTCATATTCTATGCACTTTTGGACAGATGAAAACTATCTGTATTCATGGCCTTACTTCCTAGAATTTCGGCATGCATTTTTAACTTTCATAGTGAATGACGCATTATAAAGACAATAATCATGTTTATTTAGTTAAATAAAAGCTAAGATAATCATTGGACAGCACACATAGCTTCTCCTGCAAATCTTCTCTTGCAAAGCATCTCTCAGTAGCAATGATACTACCTGCATTTGCTGCTAAAGTTTTTATGCATTAAAATTAGAATCGAGCATTTGTCCACTGTACACTGGCCATTGTGCCTGACCACTTCAGCCCTAGGAGGGTCTGCACTACCGAAAAAATCGATACTTTCCTAGTAGTCAGGCAGTTATCCCGCAATGACAAGTTCCCCCGTGCATTGGGGAGCTGCTGCGGGCCCTGCTGTTAGGCAGAGCCGCGGAGCAACAGACTGGATAAGCGCTGGGCACTCAGACTCCCAATTTTATTATCCCATCATCAAAGCCTCCCACTTTGAGCCTCCTCATCTGTCGTATCCCCCCCTGGCTAAGACTAACCGTGGCCCAGCTCTAAGCCAGCACCTCTTGCCCAGCTAGGAAATTGGGGTTGCCATAGCAACACTGCGACAAAACACTGAAGCCTCGACTTAACCCCCTGCAGCGGCCAGGCTGCTGAGCAGGGCCTAACTGGACAACAGGATCATCTGAGGACTGCTCAGCCAGTGTCATAACATCCAACAGAACAGATATGGAAAAGACATTGCAAACCACTGCCTGCTCATGTAAGTCTGTGACCACTGCCTGCTCATGTAAGTCTGTGAGCACTGACTGCTCATGTAAGTCTGTGACCACTGCCTGCTCATGTAAGTCTGTCACCACTGCCTGCTCATGTAAGTCTGTGAGCACTGCCTGCTCATGTAAGTCTGTCACCACTGCCTGCTCATGTAAGTCTGTGAGCACTGCCTGCTTATGTAAGTCTGTCACCACTGCCTGCTCATGTAAGTCTGTGACCACTGCCTGCTCATGTAAGTCTGTGAGCACTGACTGCTCATGTAAGTCTGTGACCACTGCCTGCTCATGTAAGTCTGTCACCACTGCCTGCTCATGTAAGTCTGTGACCACTGCCTGCTCATGTAAGTCTGTGACCACTACCTGCTCATGTAAGTCTGTCACCACTGCCTGCTCATGTAAGTCTGTGAGCACTGACTGCTCATGTAAGTCTGTCACCACTGCCTGCTCATGTAAGTCTGTCACCACTGCCTGCTCATGTAAGTCTGTCAGCACTGACTGCTCATGTAAGTCTGTGACCACTGCCTGCTCATGTAAGTCTGTCAGCACTGACTGCTCATGTAAGTCTGTGACCACTGCCTGCTCATGTAAGTCTGTCAGCACTACCTGCTCATGTAAGTCTGTGACCACTACCTGCTCATGTAAGTCTGTGACCACTTCCTGCTCATGTAAGTCTGTGACCACTTCCTGCTCATGTAAGTCTGTGACCACTTCCTGCTCATGTAAGTCTGTGACCACTTCCTGCTCATGTAAGTCTGTGACCACTTCCTGCTCATGTAAGTCTGTGACCACTGCCTGCTCATGTAAGTCTGTGACCACTGCCTGCTCATGTAAGTCTGTCACCACTGCCTGCTCATGTAAGTCTGTCACCACTTCCTGCTCATGTAAGTCTGTGACCACTTCCTGCTCATGTAAGTCTGTGACCACTGCCTGCTCATGTAAGTCTGTCAGCACTACCTGCTCATGTAAGTCTGTGACCACTACCTGCTCATGTAAGTCTGTGACCACTTCCTGCTCATGTAAGTCTGTGACCACTTCCTGCTCATGTAAGTCTGTGACCACTTCCTGCTCATGTAAGTCTGTGACCACTTCCTGCTCATGTAAGTCTGTGACCACTGCCTGCTCATGTAAGTCTGTGACCACTGCCTGCTCATGTAAGTCTGTGACCACTGCCTGCTCATGTAAGTCTGTCACCACTGCCTGCTCATGTAAGTCTGTCACCACTTCCTGCTCATGTAAGTCTGTGACCACTGCCTGCTCATGTAAGTCTGTGACCACTGCCTGCTCATGTAAGTCTGTGACCACTGCCTGCTCATGTAAGTCTGTCACCACTGCCTGCTCATGTAAGTCTTTGACCACTGCCTGCTCATGTAAGTCTGTGACCACTGCCTGCTCATGTAAGTCTTTGACCACTGCCTGCTCATGTAAGTCTGTGACCACTGCCTGCTCATGTAAGTCTGTGACCACTACCTGCTCATGTAAGTCTGTCACCACTGCCTGCTCATGTAAGTCTGTGAGCACTGCCTGCTCATGTAAGTCTGTCACCACTGCCTGCTCATGTCATCCGCTGACTGACGAAGCTTGGATTTTCCTGATCCAGGGTAATTCAGAAAGTCTTTACCGATTCATCGTCTCTGCTGAGGAATTCATGAGCAATGTTCAGGACAATGTCACAAATCACAGCAAAAGCTCGTGCCCCAATCCGCCCTGATGCAGGCTCTATCCAGCTGTTTCTGCTAGTCCTGCTGGCGCTTCTGCCTGTGGGTTGCCATGGCGACAGCAGCGGTCTCTGCACCTTGCCGAGCAATGGCTGGAACTCCGATTATCTGCCCGACCTCGGACTCTGCGTGTACACACAGGATTTGGTAACCAGAGGCAGCTTCAACTACTCGGCCAGCGCGACATTGTGCGGCCAGGCCACGGCAACACCCAACCTTGCCAAGCTGGCCATGCCGACCACGGAGCAGAAGAAGATCCTGCTGCTCAGCGCGATGCTCAAGAGATCTTTCGGATACCTGCGTGTGTGGACTCAGGCAGCCTGCAACAGTGAGTCAGGATACTTTTTAGAGTATTTTGTGCGCCTGCTGACTGAGTCTCTCCGCCCACCACCCACCACAGCCAGCAGGTCGAGATTCGAGTGGCCCTCGGGCAGCCCCGTATCGCCACAGGTCGACTGCACTGACGCCAGGGCCAGGGTGTACTTTAGCGGCTCAGTAAACTCTGACTACACCTCCTTTGTGTCCAGCTTTGAGGGGACCGTCGACCTGACAACTAAACTTGTGCCGCTCTGCGAGTACGAAGGTGAGGCGAGCATGCGCATTTCAGAAGCTATTGACAGAATTTCTTAGAATGCCTATTGCGGCAAGAGTAATGTGCGAGCCTGCCTACTGATTGACAGAATTTCTTAGAATGCCTATTGCGGCAAGAGTAATGTGCGAGCCTGCCTACTGATTGACAGAATTTCTTAGAATGCCTATTGCGGCAAGAGTAATGTGCGAGCCTGCCTACTGATTGACAGAATTTCTTAGAATGCCTATTGCGGCAAGAGTAATGTGCGAGCCTGCCTACTGATTGACAGAATTTCTTAGAATGCCTATTGCGGCAAGAGTAATGTGCGAGCCTGCCTACTGATTGACAGAATTTCTTAGAATGCCTATTGCGGCAAGAGTAATGTGCGAGCCTGCCTACTGATTGACAGAATTTCTTAGAATGCCTATTGCGGCAAGAGTAATGTGCGAGCCTGCCTACTGATTGACAGAATTTCTTAGAATGCCTATTGCGGCAAGAGTAATGTGCGAGCCTGCCTACTGATTGACAGAATTTCTTAGAATGCCTATTGCGGCAAGAGTAATGTGCGAGCCTGCCTACTGATCAGCAGGTAAAAATAATTCTCTGTTGCTCCGACACTCCAGCTCCGCAATGTGACCCGTCCACGGTGTCCGGCTACAACAGCGTGACAATGCGCCTCAGTGTCCCGGCCTTCGCCAACCAGACCGTGCGCTTCAACTGCGCCCCCGGCTACTACCGGCCTTCAGAGATCGTGCTGGCCGGTGGCTCCGTGGACAAGGCAGCCTCCGCGTCGAGAAACCTGTTCTTCTGCGCATTTCAGCCGGGTGGCAGCGACGGCCGCGGCACCGTCAGCTTCTTGCAGATCGGCATCATGCAGCCGCTGGAGGCCTGCCAACGTGAGTCTCTTCAGCCGTGCTCAACCTCAAACTCATGCTCATATTGTCTACCAAATCAGGTTCAATTTATAGACGGACGGGTAAATCTTTTGACACGAAAGTGCTTATCAAAGCAGAGCCGAATGTCGCACTTTGCAGCCAGCAGCTGCCAGGGCTGGATGCTGCTGAACAAGACCATCATCCAGGATGTGGAGGACTACAAGTCCGCCGTGGACCCCAATCGCAAGTACCGGTTCGGTGAGACGATCGGCCTGCAGTGCAAGCGCGGCTACGTCAGCGTGCTTGACGAGACCACCACCGCAGCGCAGCTCGAGTGCGGTCAGAGCGACCTCAACCCCAGCCTGGGCATGTGGATGCCTACCACGCTGGTTGTCTGCACGGGTGAGCCAGGGGTTGCCAGTAGGCCAGGTAGGTCAAATTCCTGCGCTTTCTGAGAATTCCCACTCCCGGATTCCCGTCTCCAGCCGTCCGCTGCAAGGAAAGCATGCCGTTCTACGACTATACCAAGATGGTGGCCTACAAAGCCTTCAACAGGCTGAAGGACAGGTCCTTTACCTCGGATGAGAGCAACCGCTTCCCCTACTACCCCAATGAGGTGTCCATCCGCTGCCGGCAGGAGGGCAACTTCTTCATGGACCGCACCTATGACAAGTCGCTCAAGTGCGACCTGCCTAACAACGGCACCAACAACACGGCCGTCTGGTTCCCTTTCGGCGGCACCGTGCTTAGCAAGGACATCATGGACTGCAAGGGTGAGCACTGAGCACTTTCCAAATGTGCCCTGCTTATCAGTGAGTAGGCTGAGCAGTTGAGCCGTGAGTAGGGTCACTGACTGGAGTGGCTGTTAGTAGGGTCACTGAATGGAGTGGCTGTGAGTAGGGTCACTGACTGGAGTGGCTGTGAGTAGGGTCACTGACTGGAGTGGCTGTTAGTAGGGTCACTGAATGGAGTGGCTGTGAGTAGGGTCACTGACTGGAGTGGCTGTGAGTAGGGTCACTGACTGGAGTGGCTGTGAGTAGGGTCACTGACTGGAGTGGCTGTGAGTAGGGTCACTGAATGGAGTGGCTGTGAGTAGGGTCACTGACTGGAGTGGCTGTTAGTAGGGTCACTGACTGGAGTGGCTGTTAGTAGGGTCACTGAATGGAGTGGCTGTGAGTAGGGTCACTGACTGGAGTGGCTGTGAGTAGGGTCACTGACTGGAGTGGCTGTGAGTAGGGTCACTGACTGGAGTGGCTGTGAGTAGGGTCACTGAATGGAGTGGCTGTGAGTAGGGTCACTGACTGGAGTGGCTGTGAGTAGGGTCACTGACTGGAGTGGCTGTAAGTAGGGTCACTGAATGGAGTGTCTGTGAGTAGGGTCACTGACTGGAGTGGCTGTAAGTAGGGTCACTGACGTGGGTGGCTGTGAGCTGCTGAGCAGTGAATATTTAACTTCGCACTCTGCAGCGGATAAAACCCAACCTGCCATCTCCACCCACGAAGCCATCACCTGCCTGACGAAGGAGATTGTGATCCTCACGCAGCAGAACAACTTGCTGGTCTACCTGCTACAGTCCAACTTCAACGACACGCTGATCGTAACGAGGCCGGACGAGACAGTGGTCAGGATGAGCATCCCGGAGTTCGCCACGTCAACGGAACTGGAATATGGGGCCCGGGTTCGTTTCACCTGCCTGTCTGGCCACCAGATGAACTCGCCGGGCGAAGGCGGCCAGTCCAAGCTGGACAACTCAACCGAGGTCAATTGCGCCAGCAGCGGTACTTGGAGCTTCAGAGTCTCCTCCTGCATTAGTAAGCGCTGAAGCTAAATCACTTCATGCGTCATACTTCTCGATTCTGATTCGCTGTGCAATATGATTCCCCTCAACTTGGGTCCTACTAGAGCAATGACTTGATTCCACCCACCCCTGATTCCACCCACCCCTGATTCCAGCAACCCCTGATTCCACCCAGTCCTGATTCCACCCAACCCTGATTCCACCCACCCCTGATTCCACCCACCCCTGATTCCAACAACCCCTGATTCCACCCGTCCTGATTCCACCCAACCCTGATTCCAGCAACCCCTGATTATAGCCACCCCTGATTCCAGCAACCCCTGATTCCACCCACCCCTGATTCCAGCCACCCCTGATTCCACCCACCCCTGATTCCACCCACCCCTGATTCCAACAACCCCTGATTCCACCCGTCCTGATTCCACCCAACCCTGATTCCAGCAACCCCTGATTATAGCCACCCCTGATTCCAGCAACCCCTGATTCCACCCACCCCTGATTCCAGCCACCCCTGATTCCAGCAACCCCTGATTATAGCCACCCCTGATTCCAGCAACCCCTGATTCCACCCACCCCTGATTCCAGCCACCCCTGATTCCAGCAATCCCTGATTATAGCCACCCCTGATTCCAGCAACCCCTGATTCCACCCAGTCCTGATTCCACCCACCCCTTATTCCAACCACCCCTGATTCCACCCACCCCTGATTCCACCCACCCCTGATTCCACCCACCCCTGATTCCAGCAACCCCTGATTCCAGCCACCCCTGATTCCACCCACCTCTGATTCCAGCAACCCCTGGTTCCACCCAGTCCTGATTCCACCCACCCCTGATTCCAGCAACCCGTGATTCCACCCAGTCCTGATTCGACCCACCCCTGATTCCACCCACCCCTTATTCCACCTACCTCATCGCAGAGCAAACGGATCCGTTGTTGCTGTCTGGTGGTGGTACTCGCTACATTCCGCCAGCCCAGGAGGCCGAAGGCGCCGAGTCTCTTGGCCTGGTGGTCATCATCATCCTGATCGTTTTCTTCAGCACCATCCTCATCCTGGACCTGACCACCATCACCCGGGATGTGAAGCTGCTGCGCACCAACTTGCACCGCATCAAGCTGAAGATTGAGATGCGGAAGAGTCAATAGCTCAGCAGACTCGCCAAGACTTCAAACGCAGAGAAAAAACACTGAAACACTTTTCATTACTGCAGCTAAAATTGTAGCTATCAGTGTATTGACTTCGCTAGCGAAGACCTCCTTATAAAAAATTCTAAAAATAGAATGGCAAGAGAAGCAGTCGCAGTCATGTACATCAAAGTCAGGGGTAGATGTTATGCTCGTACGATAAGACAAACAGAATGGAGTTACATTTTATGCTGCACATTGGGTAAGCGGGCCACTTTAAAAGTTTGACTAGTATGCACAAAAGTCCTGTATAGACCGAGCAGTAATTCGCAACTAAGCTGGCTCAAAAGTGCCGTCCGTTCTTTTGGTTGGTCCAATACTAATGGACTAATCCCATACTAATGGACTAATCCCATACTAATGGACTAATCCCATACTAATGGACTAATCCCATACTAATGGACTAATCCCATACTAATGGACTAATCCCATACTAGTGAACTAATCCCATACTAGTGAACTAATCCCATACTAGTGAACTAATCCCATACTAGTGAACTAATCCCATACTGTGAACTCATCCCATACTAGTGAACTAATCCCATACTAGTGAACTAATCCCATACTAATGGACTAATCCCATACTAGTGAACTAATCCCATACTAGTGAACTAATCCCATACTAGTGAACTAATCCCATAGTAGTGAACTAATCCCATACTAATGGACTAATCCCATACTAGTGAACTAATCCCATACTAATGGACTAATCACATACTAGTGAACTAATCCCATACTAGTGAACTAATCCCATACTAGTGAACTAATCCCATACTAGTGAACTAATCCCATAATAGTGAACTAATCCCATACTAATGAACTAATCCCATACTAGTGAACTAATCCCATACTAATGGACTAATCCCATACTAATGGACTAATCCCATACTAGTGAACTAATCCCATACTAGTGAACTAATCCCATACTGTGAACTCATCCCATACTAGTGAACTAATCCCATACTAGTGAACTAATCCCATACTAATGGACTAATCCCATACTAGTGAACTAATCCCATACTAGTGAACTAATCCCATACTAGTGAACTAATCCCATACTAATGGACTAATCCCATACTAATGGACTAATCCCATACTAATGGACTAATCCCATACTAATGGACTAATCCCATACTAATGGACTAATCCCATACTAATGGACTAATCCCATACTAATGGACTAATCCCATACTAATGGACTAATCCCATACTAATGGACTAATCCCATACTAGTGAACTAATCCCATACTAGTGAACTAATCCCATACTGTGAACTCATCCCATACTAGTGAACTAATCCCATACTAGTGAACTCATCCCATACTAATGGACTAATCCCATACTAGTGAACTAATCCCATACTAATGGACTAATCCCATACTTGTGAACTAATCCCATACTAGTGAACTAATCCCGTACTAATGGACTAATCCCATACTAGTGAACTAATCCCGTACTAGTGAACTAATCCCATACTAATGGACTAATCCCATACTAGTGAACTAATCCCATACTGTGAACTAATCCCATACTAGTGAACTAATCCCATAATAGTGAACTAATCCCATACTAGTGAATTAATCCCATACTAGTGAACTAATCCCGTACTAGTGAACTAATCCCATACTAATGGACTAATCCCATACTAGTGAACTAATCCCATACTGTGAACTCATCCCATACTAGTGAACTCACCCCTGATTCCAGCAATCCCTGATTATAGCCACCCCTGATTCCAGCAACCCCTGATTCCACCCAGTCCTGATTCCACCCACCCCTTATTCCAACCACCCCTGATTCCACCCACCCCTGATTCCACCCACCCCTGATTCCACCCACCCCTGATTCCAGCAACCCCTGATTCCAGCCACCCCTGATTCCACCCACCTCTGATTCCAGCAACCCCTGGTTCCACCCAGTCCTGATTCCACCCACCCCTGATTCCAGCAACCCGTGATTCCACCCAGTCCTGATTCGACCCACCCCTGATTCCACCCACCCCTTATTCCACCTACCTCATCGCAGAGCAAACGGATCCGTTGTTGCTGTCTGGTGGTGGTACTCGCTACATTCCGCCAGCCCAGGAGGCCGAAGGCGCCGAGTCTCTTGGCCTGGTGGTCATCATCATCCTGATCGTTTTCTTCAGCACCATCCTCATCCTGGACCTGACCACCATCACCCGGGATGTGAAGCTGCTGCGCACCAACTTGCACCGCATCAAGCTGAAGATTGAGATGCGGAAGAGTCAATAGCTCAGCAGACTCGCCAAGACTTCAAACGCAGAGAAAAAACACTGAAACACTTTTCATTACTGCAGCTAAAATTGTAGCTATCAGTGTATTGACTTCGCTAGCGAAGACCTCCTTATAAAAAATTCTAAAAATAGAATGGCAAGAGAAGCAGTCGCAGTCATGTACATCAAAGTCAGGGGTAGATGTTATGCTCGTACGATAAGACAAACAGAATGGAGTTACATTTTATGCTGCACATTGGGTAAGCGGGCCACTTTAAAAGTTTGACTAGTATGCACAAAAGTCCTGTATAGACCGAGCAGTAATTTGCTACTAAGCTGGCTCAAAAGTGCCGTCCGTTCTTTTGGTTGGTCCAATACTAATGGACTAATCCCATACTAATGGACTAATCCCATACTAATGGACTAATCCCATACTAATGGACTAATCCCATACTAATGGACTAATCCCATACTAATGGACTAATCCCATACTAATGGACTAATCCCATACTAATGGACTAATCCCATACTAATGGACTAATCCCATACTAGTGAACTAATCCCATACTAGTGAACTAATCCCATACTAGTGAACTAATCCCATACTAGTGAACTAATCCCATACTGTGAACTCATCCCATACTAGTGAACTAATCCCATACTAGTGAACTAATCCCATACTAATGGACTAATCCCATACTAGTGAACTAATCCCATACTAGTGAACTAATCCCATACTAGTGAACTAATCCCATAGTAGTGAACTAATCCCATACTAATGGACTAATCCCATACTAGTGAACTAATCCCATACTAATGGACTAATCACATACTAGTGAACTAATCCCATACTAGTGAACTAATCCCATACTAGTGAACTAATCCCATACTAGTGAACTAATCCCATAATAGTGAACTAATCCCATACTAATGAACTAATCCCATACTAGTGAACTAATCCCATACTAATGGACTAATCCCATACTAATGGACTAATCCCATACTAGTGAACTAATCCCATACTAGTGAACTAATCCCATACTGTGAACTCATCCCATACTAGTGAACTAATCCCATACTAGTGAACTAATCCCATACTAATGGACTAATCCCATACTAGTGAACTAATCCCATACTAGTGAACTAATCCCATACTAGTGAACTAATCCCATACTAATGGACTAATCCCATACTAATGGACTAATCCCATACTAATGGACTAATCCCATACTAATGGACTAATCCCATACTAATGGACTAATCCCATACTAATGGACTAATCCCATACTAATGGACTAATCCCATACTAATGGACTAATCCCATACTAATGGACTAATCCCATACTAGTGAACTAATCCCATACTAGTGAACTAATCCCATACTGTGAACTCATCCCATACTAGTGAACTAATCCCATACTAGTGAACTCATCCCATACTAATGGACTAATCCCATACTAGTGAACTAATCCCATACTAATGGACTAATCCCATACTTGTGAACTAATCCCATACTAGTGAACTAATCCCGTACTAATGGACTAATCCCATACTAGTGAACTAATCCCGTACTAGTGAACTAATCCCATACTAATGGACTAATCCCATACTAGTGAACTAATCCCATACTGTGAACTAATCCCATACTAGTGAACTAATCCCATAATAGTGAACTAATCCCATACTAGTGAATTAATCCCATACTAGTGAACTAATCCCGTACTAGTGAACTAATCCCATACTAATGGACTAATCCCATACTAGTGAACTAATCCCATACTGTGAACTCATCCCATACTAGTGAACTAATCCCATAGTAGTGAACTAATCCCATACTAATGGACTAATCCCATACTAGTGAACTAATCCCATACTAGTGAACTAATCCCATACTGGTGAACTAATCCCATACTAGTGAACTCATCCCATACTAGTGAACTAATCCCATACTAATGGACTAATCCCATACTAGTGAACTAATCCCATACTAGTGAACTAATCCCATACTGTGAACTCATCCCATACTAGTGAACTAATCCCATACTGTGAACTCATCCCATACTAGTGAACTAATCCCATAATAATGGACTAATCCCATACTAGTGAACTAATCCCATACTAGTGAACTAATCCCATACTAGTGAACTAATCCCATACTAGTGAACTAATCCCATACTAGTGAACTCATCCCATACTAATGGACTAATCCCATACTAGTGAACTAATCCCATACTAATGGACTAATCCCATACTTGTGAACTAATCCCATACTAGTGAACTAATCCCGTACTAATGGACTAATCCCATACTAGTGAACTAATCCCGTACTAGTGAACTAATCCCATACTAATGGACTAATCCCATACTAGTGAACTAATCCCATACTGTGAACTAATCCCATACTAGTGAACTAATCCCATACTAATGGACTAATCCCATACTAATGGACTAATCCCATACTAGTGAACTAATCCCGTACTAGTGAACTAATCCCATACTAATGGACTAATCCCATACTAGTGAACTAATCCCGTACTAGTGAACTAATCCCATACTAATGGAATAATCCCATACTAGTGAACTAATCCCGTACTAGTGAACTAATCCCATACTAATGGACTAATCCCATACTAGTGAACTAATCCCATACTAGTGAACTCACCCTTCCCAATCAAATTTTTGCGTATCATTTTTCTAGACTTGAATTCTAACTTCTAGACTGAATGAATTCTTAAATGGTTTTATTTTGACAACTGTATACGAAATATTTACTCCCTCGCTAAGAAAAAAAAGTTTTAAATACTTTGTGCAGCGGCAAAGTTTTAACTCACTCAAACACTGCGCTTTGAAATGTTTTACATTCTGACTTTGAGGCGAGGATTGAATACATGTACACGAGTCTCCCTTCTCTACAGAGCTGGGGAGGGCAGAGCAGAGCAGAAGCGTCTCGCCTCCGCCAGGCGCTATATACTCGCCAACTAAGAAAACTGGGAAGAAATCCCACTGCACAGCTGGAAACAATGGCCCTTCCACAAGGATGCGGGAGATGCAAGCGAGACATTGCACTACTGCCGCGGAGACCCGGCAGTGATGGTGCTCCGGGAGGCTGGACACAGAAGCAGCCATTCATAATTCATGTCAGTCTCTTCAGAAAAACTGGGAAGCCTGTGGCATTGTCCCTTCGCCTCCTCTTTTCATTTAGCACTCCGCGTTTGTCCTGCTGCTTCTCTCTTTTGGTTGCTAGGGGCGCTTTTTAACGACGCATCTCTTGGCAATCGGTTTTTCCTTTATTTACCGTGGCAAATGGCTGGCCGCTGCCCACAACTGCTCTCGGAGCCAAAACAGAACAGCACGGAAGTTGCAGTGTCTCACCTGGCCAGAAAGATGTGGGTCGCTGCCAGTCTGCTTCCGCTGCAACTGCTTGTCCTTGCAGGTGAGTCCATGGCTGAGCACTGTGATGCAGGTGAGGCTGTTGTGCGTGTGGGTCAGCTGATGGCTGAGCACTGTGATGCAAGTGAGGCTGTTGTGCGTGTGGGTCAGCTGATGGCAGAGCACTGTGATGCAGGTGAGGCTGTTGTGCGTGTGGGTCAGCTGAAGGCAGAGCACTGTGGTGCAAGTGAGGCTGTTGTGCGTGTGGGTCAGCTGATGGCTGAGCACTGTGATGCAAGTGAGGCTGTTGTGCGTGTGGGTCAGCTGATGGCTGAGCACTGTGATGCAGGTGAGGCTGTTGTGCGTGTGGGTCAGCTGATGGCTGAGCAGTATGAGGTGAGGTGAGGCAGGTGAGGCTGCTCAGAGTTAGGCAGAGAAACCTAGAGAAACACCGCTGCTGCGCTGCCCCCAGGTCTTTCAGCGCAGCCCGCGCAGGCCGCGACGTGCCTTCCAGCCGGTTCCGGCTGGCAGCTGTACTACGAGTCGCAGCTGGGCCTGTGCTACTACTTCCGGGCAGTCGGCAGCCGGCAGCAGGTGAACTACACTGTCGCCAGTCAGTGGTGCAGCAGCGCCGCCAGCGTGCCCAATGTGCCTCAAATTCGCCTTTCTCGCCTAAACAACCAGCAGCAGAGGACTCTCATTGTGCGGGCGCTCACCCAGGTGGGCATCGGCTACAGCAATCTTTGGACTGAGGCCACCTGCAACTGTGAGTCCGGCTGAGATGGGACAGCTGGAGTCCGGCTGAGATGGGACAGCTGGAGTCCGGCTGAGATGGGACAGCTGGTGTCCGGCTGAGATGGGACAGCTGGAGTCCGGCTGAGATGGGACAGCTGGAGTCCGGCTGAGATGGGACAGCTGGAGTCCGGCTGAGATGGGACAGCTGGAGTCCGGTTGAGATGGGACAGCTGGAGTCCGGCTGAGATGGGACAGCTGGAGTCCGGCTGAGATGGGACAGCTGGAGTCCGGCTGAGATGGGACAGCTGGAGTCCGGCTGAGATGGGACAGCTGGAGTCCGGCTAAGATGGGACAGCTGGAGTCCGGCTGAGATGGGACAGCTGGAGTCCGGCTGAGATGGGACAGCTGGAGTCCGGCTGAGATGGGACAGCTGGAGTCCGGTTGAGATGGGACAGCTGGAGTCCGGCTGAGATGGGACAGCTGGAGTCCGGCTGAGATGGGACAGCTGGAGTCCGGCTGAGATGGGACAGCTGGAGTCCGGCTGAGATGGGACAGCTGGAGTCCGGCTAAGATGGGACAGCTGGAGTCCGGCTGAGATGGGACAGCTGGAGTCCGGCTGAGATGGGACAGCTGGAGTCCGGCTGAGATGGGACAGCTGGAGTCCGGCTGAGATGGGACAGCTGGAGTCCGGCTAAGATGGGACAGCTGGAGTCCGGCTGAGATGGGACAGCTGGAGTCCGGCTAAGATGGGACAGATATGGTAGATATATCTGTAGATGTGGTAAATATGGTGGAACAGTGGAGATTAATCTTCGGTGCTCATTATTGAGTTTCGCATCCCGCATTTCCACAGCTTCCAATGGGCGCTACATGTGGGGCAGCGGAGACGAGCTGACGGAGCTCAAATCGATGACCTGCAACGCATCGAAGGTGGTACAGTTTGCGGGTCTGGTGTCGCCTGCATCCGATGGCTCCTACAAGGTGACGAGTGTGTTCTCCGCTGTGCCGCTGAGCACCATCGGCACCACAGTTTGCGAGTACGATGGTGAGGCAGTTGGCGACGGACGTTGATTGGGTAGAGGCTTTTCCTCATGAGAAAGGCTCAAAAATGCCCGCACCCACCCCGCAGTGCCCCGGTGCAACATGAGCAGCCTGACGAACTACAACTCGACCCGCATGCGGCCCGATGTCGATCCGGCAGCTGACAATCGGACTGTCAGGGCCGCCTGCGCCCCCGGCTACTTCCGGGCAGCAGAGGTGGACGGAACACCGGACAGCCTTGTAAGAAATCGCTACAGATGCGAGCATGACAGCACCTCTGGAGGCCCTATCGGTTCAGCCCGACTGGTGACTGTCAACAATAGCGTTGTGGACTCTTGCTCTGGTGAGTGGCGCCCTTGTTTGTGTGTATGCCCTATTTGCTCTGGTGAGTGGCGCCCTTGTTTGTGTGTTTGCACTCTTGCTCTGGTGAGTGAGGCCCTTGTTTGTGTGTTTGCACTCTTGCTCTGGTGAGTGAGGCCCTTGTTCGTGTGTGTGAACTCTTGCTCTGGTGAGTGAGGCCCTTGTTCGTGTGTGTGAACTCTTTCTCTGGTGAGTGAGGCCCTTGTTCGTGTGTGTGAACTCTTGCTATGGTGAGTGAGGCCCTTGTTCGTGTGTGTGAACTCTTGCTCTGGTGAGTGAGGCCCTTGTTCGTGTGTATGCACTCTTGCTCTGGTGAGTGAGGCCCTTGTTCGTGTGTGTGAACTCTTGCTCTGGTGAGTGAGGCCCTTGTTCGTGTGTGTGAACTCTTGCTCTGGTGAGTGAGGCCCTTGTTCGTGTGTGTGAACTCTTGCTCTGGTGAGTGAGGCCCTTTTTGTTCGTGTGTGTGAACTCTTGCTATGGTGAGTGAGGCCCTTGTTCGTGTGTGTGAACTCTTGCTCTGGTGAGTGAGGCCCTTGTTCGTGTGTGTGAACTCTTGCTATGGTGAGTGAGGCCCTTGTTCGTGTGTGTGAACTCTTGCTCTGGTGAGTGAGGCCCTTGTTCGTGTGTGTGAACTCTTGCTCTGGTGAGTGAGGCCCTTGTTCGTGTGTGTGAACTCTTTCTCTGGTGAGTGAGGCCCTTGTTCGTGTGTGTGAACTCTTGCTCTGGTGAGTGAGGCCCTTGTTCGTGTGTGTGAACTCTTGCTCTGGTGAGTGAGGCCCTTTGTTCGTGTGTGTGAACTCTTGCTATGGTGAGTGAGGCCCTTGTTCGTGTGTGTGAACTCTTGCTCTGGTGAGTGAGGCCCTTGTTCGTGTGTGTGAACTCTTGCTATGGTGAGTGAGGCCCTTTGTTCGTGTGTGTGAACTCTTGCTATGGTGAGTGAGGCCCTTGTTCGTGTGTGTGAACTCTTGCTATGGTGAGTGAGGCCCTTGTTCGTGTGTGTGAACTCTTTCTCTGGTGAGTGAGGCCCTTGTTCGTGTGTGTGAACTCTTGCTCTGGTGAGTGAGGCCCTTGTTCGTGTGTGTGAACTCTTGCTCTGGTGAGTGAGGCCCTTGTTTGTGTGTTTGCACTCTTGCTCTGGTGAGTGAGGCCCTTGTTCGTGTGTACACAGTTTTTTTCATTGCTTTCTATTATTTTTCTATTGCTCTTCAGTAATGAGCTGCAAAGGTAGCGTACTGCTCAACCTGAGCCTGAATGTCGACTTCAAAGAGACATACAGGAAACTGATTGAGCCGAACCGCGAGTACCTGTTCGGTGAGTCGATCCCAGTCGAGTGTAAGACGGGCTACGTGAAGATCACCAACACCACGGATGTGAACTCCACCATCGACTGCC
Organism: Macrostomum hystrix; assembly: GCA_950097015.1. Classification (NCBI taxonomy): domain Eukaryota; kingdom Metazoa; phylum Platyhelminthes; family Macrostomidae; genus Macrostomum; species Macrostomum hystrix. Next base: position 3,097,474 of record CATNEN010000041.1, on the reverse strand, counting down.
ACCAGAATGCGTTTAAGCCGAGTGAGGGCCAGTGGGACCCGATCTTCTGCACTCGTGAGTACCATGTTTCCAGATAAAAGGCAATGCACCCGAAATACTTAACTACCATTGCTAAGTAGACAGTAGCTAGCAAGTCAACAGAAGTGAAGGCTCTCAAGCGCTCTCCAAAACTGCACTGTAGCTGTCGCCTGCAACAAGTCGGCCATGTCGGGCGCCTTTGACGACCGCACTATGACGAAGTACAAGGCCTATGACCGGCTCAAGGACCGCACTTACACATCGGCTGAGACTCACCTGTTCCCATACTATCCCAACGTTGTGTACGTGCGCTGCCTCAAGCCGGGCGAATTCTTCAAGGATCGAAAGTACGACAAGACCTTCCAGTGCAATCTGCTGCCCAACAGCACGATTGAGGCCGCCTGGAACCCAGTGGAGGGCACGCTCGAGTCTTCAATGCAGTGCCAGCGTGAGTGACGAGCCCACAGAACCCCTGAGCTATCAGCAAGTTTGGGAGCTCTGTGGAACCTTGTTTGAACTACAAAGCTGATCCCCAATTCATAATTCTCCTACAACCACAGCAATCACCTGCCTGACCAACGAGCTTGTGACCATCAGCTACCGGGCCACCATGCAGGACTACCTGAACAAGGGAAACTTCAACTCAACTGTGACCTTGACTGACGATACTGGCTTGGAGACAAACAGGACGCTGAAGGAGTTTCTCGACGTCTCGGAGTACAAGTACACTGTCGCCGTTCGCTTCGACTGCAAGTACGGCTACGCCATGACCGCCGTGAATGACACTGATGGCAAGACCATGTCCGTGAGCAGCATGCAGAGCACCTGCAGCTCAGTGGGCTCCTGGAACAAAATCATCAGCGAGTGCATCAGTGAGTCCATTCGTCTGTGCTCCGCTGCAGTTATTGGCTGAGTTGGCAGAAATTCATGTTTTAGCACAATGCACGATGTCGCTTCCCAGATCCTCTCTCCCAGACTCCCAACAGACACTCTCCAATACTCCCAACAGCCAACCTCCCATACTCCCAACAGCCACTCTCCCATACTCCCAACAGCCACTCTCCCATACTCCCAACAGCCACCCTCCCAGACTCCCAACAGCCACCCTCCCAGACTCCCAATAGCCACCCTCCCATACTCCCAATAGCCACCCTCCCATACTCCCAACAGCAATTCTCCCAGACTCCCAACAGCAACTCTCCCAGACTCCCAACAGCAACCCTCCCAGACTCCCAACAGCAACCCTCCCATACTCCCAACAGCAACCCTCCCAGACTCCCAACAGCAACCCTCCCAGACTCCTAACAGCAACCCTCCCATACTCCCAACAGCCGCCCTCCCAGACTCCCAACAGCAACTCTCCCAGACTCCTAACAGCAACCCTCCCATACTCCCAACAGCCGCCCTCCCAGACTCCCAACAGCAACTCTCCCAGACTCCCAACAGCAACCCTCCCAGACTCCCAACAGCAACCCTCCCATACTCCCAACAGCAACCCTCCCATACTCCCAACAGCCACCCTCCCAGACTCCCAACAGCCACCCTCCCAGACTCCCAACGTCAACTCTCCCAGACTCCCATCAGCCAACTCTCCTATACTCCCAACAGCAACCCTCCCAGACTCCCAACAGCCACCCTCCCAAATTCCCCACGACTTGCCTCGCGGCCTCCTCCTGCTCGCAGAGATGTCTGCAGCCATCGACGCCACTTCGGGCAAAAGATTCGTGCCGGAGCCAACAGAGGCGGGCTCGGCTCAGTCGCTGGGCGCCACCGTGATCGTCATCCTGGTAGTGTTCTTCACGCTGATCGTGGTGCTGGACATCGCCACGCTGTCCCGAGACATCAAGCTGCTAAAGCAGAACATCCGGCGACTGAAGCTCAAGGCGAGCATGAAGAAGAACAGCTGAGTCATCAGACTGGCAGTACTGAGCTGCTGAGCACTGCAGAGTCGAATAAAACCTTTATCGAGCATCGCATATCAAAATATACCGCTCAACTCATGATGGGCCTGTGACAAATTAAACATCATTTTAATAGGCCGAACTAAACGGAGCGGTTAAGCAATGAAAAAGTTTGCAAAACAATTTCTGCACCAACACTCCTGCTGGAGAATTTTTTGCTCTTGAAGAAAATTTTCTGAATTTGCAAATATCTTCTTTTCTCAAGAAAGCCCGCCTTATTATGGCAAAAGCAACTGTATTCTGTAACGAAACTATTGTGACAATTCTGAGCCAAATACACGCAGCTTCACTTTCTAACACTGCTAGATCAGCCATTTCATCAGCACCTATCACTGTGCCAATCAAAGCAGTCCGAGTTACACTGCTCACTTTGCTTGTATACCCCAGCATTTGCCACAGCCCTCAGACAGCAGTGCCATTAGCTTTGCCACAGCCCTCAGACAGCAGTGCCATTAGCTTTGCCACAGCCCTCAGACAGCAGTGCCATTAGCTTTGCCACAGCCCTCAGACAGCAGTGCCATTAGCTTTGCCACAGCCCTCAGACAGCAGTGCCATTAGCTTTGCTACAGCCCTCAGACAGTAGTGCCATTAGCTTTGCCACAGCCCTCAGACAGCAGTACCATTAGCTTTGCCACAGCCCTCAGACAGCAGTGCCATTAGCTTTGCCACAGCCCTCAGACAGCAGTGCCATTAGCTTTGCTACAGCCCTCAGACAGTAGTGCCATTAGCTTTGCCACAGCCCTCAGACAGCAGTGCCATTAGCTTTGCCACAGCCCTCAGACAGCAGGCCATCGGATCTGCCGCAGCCCTCAGACAGCAGTGCCATCGGATCTGCCGCAGCCCTCAGACAGCAGTGCCATCGGATCTGCCGTAGCCCTCAGACAGCAGTGCCATCGGATCTGCCGCAGCTCTCAGACAGCAGGCCATCGGATCTGCCGCAGCCCTCGGACAGCAGTGCCATCGGATCTGCCGCAGCCCTCAGACATTTGAGGCTCGCTTGTGTTGCCGCATTCGCAACCTGTACTAAAAAAACAATCGCAATCAGAGCATTGGCTCTGAGCAATGTTCTTGCTCGCCCTTACACCACGCCAGTGGGAGGCTATACAGGCACGAATCGGCTCCTGCGGTTTCGTGTGTCAGTGGCCGCTTATCGAATTCACAGTGGCCGGGCACAGCAGAAAGCTAATGCAAACTGCTGCACCCACTGGCTTCGGCTCAGACGGGCTGATAAGGCGAGAAGATTTGCTCCGCTATCGAGTTCGCATAGGCAGGCAATCCCACTCCGTCTCTGATTCTTAACTCTTTAGTGGTCAGGCGAACACTTTTGTGGCATTGCCTGCTCGACTGGAGAAAGCGCTGAGAGAAACTCAAACGAAACCTGAGAGACTCAAAGAGAAACCAAGAGAAAAAAGTAAAGAGTAGGCCGTTGTCATGACGACTAAGATCGTGTTCATCGGGCATCGCTCGGTGCAGCTGCGGTACGTGCTGGTCGGCGCCGCGGTAGCCGCCGTCCTCATCATCACCGTGGGGCTCCTGGCCGGCCTGCTGCGACCAGCCTGCCCCGTTCCTCCGCTCGTCACCACGGCCCCGCCTGCCACGATGCCACCCTCGACCGCTCCAGAGCGCTCGACGCTGCCACCGAACAGCTCGACAACGAGCGGTCAGCCAACAACGCCTGACCCGTCCAAGCCGTGGCTCAGAATGCGCCTGCCCGAAGGTCTGAGTATGGATGTATCTGGAGTGTGGCTATCTTAGGTCTGCATTTAAGAGCCTAGGTAGAAGTATTGCACGAGCTAGCCCATGTTTACCGCGGTTTGAATCTTTCCAGGGCTGCGGCCTGTGCACTACCGAGTGCGCATGCACCCCCGACTGGGCAGCGAGGCCAACATGGGCTTCAAAGGTGAGGTGGACATCGACCTGCAGCTGCTGGTGCCCACCAAGCACATCCTGGTGCACATCAAATACCTCAGTGTCACCTCCACGGAGGTCGTGGCCAAGGTTGACTCCAGCAAGCTGCCAGTGGCGCGCACTTTCAACTACACCGAGAACCAGTTCTGGGTCATCGAGATGGCCAATGAGCTGAGCGCAGGCACCGAGGTGCAGGTGAAGCTGGAGTACCAGGGATTCTACTTCGGCATCGTCGGCCTCTACCAGTCTACCTACACTGAGGGCGGCGTCAGAAAGTGAGCGCTGCTGACTGTCTTCTTCTCTGCGTCCGTAGAGTTGCTTGGAAAACTCCCCTGCAGTTCTGAAAACCTCAGCTCTACCACCCTCCCCTGCAATTGCTGGAAACCTCAGCTCTACCGCCCTCCCCTGCAATTGCTGGAAACCTCAGCTCTACCACCCTCCCCTGCAATTGCTGGAAACCTCAGCTCTACCGCCCTCCCCTGCAATTGCTGGAAACCTCAGCTCTACCGCCCTCCCCTGCAATTGCTGGAAACCTCAGCTCTACCGCCCTCCCCTGCAATTGCTGGAAACCTCAGCTCTACCGCCCTCCCCTGCAATTGCTGGAAACTTCAGCTCTACCGCCCTCCCCTGCAATTGCTGGAAACCTCAGCTCTACCGCCCTCCCCTGCAATTGCTGGAAACCTCAGCTCTACCGCCCTCCCCTGCAATTGCTGGAAACCTCAGCTCTACCGCCCTACCCTGCAGGTTCCTGGCCACCACCAAGTTCCAGCCAACGGACGCCAGGAAGGCATTTCCTTGCCTGGACGAGCCGCAGCTGAAGGCCACCTACAATGCTGAGCTTCTGCATGAGGCCAACTACACAGCCCTGGCCAACATGCCCGAAGAGGTGAGCCAACGGGCAGTTGAGCACTGCTTCTTTGTTTGAGCATTGCTTGATTTGAGACTTGCATCTGAGTGGGATGTTCGGATCTATCTACGCATCTAAAGTGAGCTGCCATTGTCCAGTTAGCCTCATCAGCCAGGCATCGGGTTACCATGATACTCAGCTTCACACTGTGACAGGTTTATTTTTTCCAAAGTATGCTGAAATTTGTCCCGCAGAGTCGAGAGGTCCTGCCGGGCAACCTGGTGCTGACCAAGTTTTATCAGACGCGCAACATGAGCACCTACCTGTTCTGCATCCTCATCAGCCAGCTTACCTCCATGAGTAACGTATCGATTGGGGGAAATCCGGTGGGTATTCTTGGCTGTTTGTGATGCCCAGGTCTCGCACAATATGCTCAGGGCTCAATCTGCTCAGTGCAAAATATCAGGGTTCTCAGGGAACAGAGTGCTCAGGGAACAGAGTGCTCAGGGAACAGAGTGCTCAGGGAACAGAGTGCTCAGGGAACAGAGTGCTCAGGGAACAGAGTGCTCAAGGAACAGAGTGCTCAGGGAACAGAGTGCTCAGGGAACAGAGTGCTCAGGGAACAGAGTGCTCAGGGAACAGAGTGCTCAGGGAACAGAGTGCTCAGGGAACAGAGTGCTCAGGGAACAGAGTGCTCAGGGAACAGAGTGCTCAGGGAACAGAGTGCTCAGGGAACAGAGTGCTCAGGGAACAGAGTGCTCAGGGAACAGAGTGCTCAGGGAACAGAGTGCTCAGGGAACAGAGTGCTCAGGGAACAGAGTGCTCAGGGAACAGAGTGCTCAGGGAACAGAGTGCTCAGGGAACAGAGTGCTCAGGGAACAGAGTGCTCAGGGAACAGAGTGCTCAGGGAACAGAGTGCTCAGGGAACAGAGTGTTCACTGTGGTGGTATTAGCACAGATTTGCACACAAGCCTCCCATTCCAAACACTCCGCAGTTCCGCGTGTGGGCGCCACAGTCACTGATCAGGCAGGCCGCGTACGCTCTGAACAGCGGAGTGAGGATTCAGAACTACTTCAGCGACTGGCTTAACTACTCCTACGACAGCCAGTTCCCAAAGCAGGGTGAGTAGCCTGCGCGTGGTCAGGGCGTTAGGAAAGAAGAGCCTTATTTGCGCATTTGAGCTCATTGTGGAGTGCTGCTTTCTGGAATCTAAAGAAGTGCAAGATCATTTGACAAAGAAACGAATATGAAAACGAAATTCTAAGCAAGAGCAACAGATTGAGCGCTTGGTCTCATTTTGCCTCATCTTCAGACATGGCGGCTATTCCGGACTTCCCGTCGGGCGCCATGGAGCACTGGGGCCTCATCACCTACAGGGACACGGCGATGCTATTCGATGAATCTACCGGCTCAGCCGGGAACAAGCAGCGAGTTGTCACCATCGTGGCCCACGAGCTGGCGCATATGGTGAGCCAGTCTGTTCCCTGACTGCTAGCTGCGTGTCTGTGGGGGTTCAGGGACAGTCCCTTCCCTGACTGCTAGCTGTGTGTCTGTGGGGGTTCAGGGACAGTCCCTTCCCTGACTGCTAGCTGTGTGTCTGTGGGGGTTCAGGGACAGTCCCTTCCCTGACTGCTAGCTGCGTGTCTGTGGGGGTTCAGGGACAGTCCCTTCCCTGACTGCTAGCTGTGTGTCTGTGGGGGTTCAGGGACAGTCCCTTCCCTGACTGCTAGCTGTGTGTCTGTGGGGGTTCAGGGACAGTCCCTTCCCTGACTGCTAGCTGTGTGTCTGTGGGGGTTCAGGGACAGTCCCTTCCCTGACTGCTAGCTGTGTGTCTGTGGGGGTTCAGGGACAGTCCCTTCCCTGACTGCTAGCTGTGTGTCTGTGGGGGTTCAGGGACAGTCCCTTCCCTGACTGCTAGCTGTGTGTCTGTGGGGGTTCAGGGACAGTCCCTTCCCTGACTGCTAGCTGCGTGTCTGTGGGGGTTCAGGGACAGTCCCTTCCCTGACTGCTAGCTGTGTGTCTGTGGGGGTTCAGGGACAGTCCCTTCCCTGACTGCTAGCTGTGTGTCTGTGGGGGTTCAGGGACAGTCCCTTCCCTGACTGCTAGCTGTGTGTCTGTGGGGGTTCAGGGACAGTCCCTTCCCTGACTGCTAGCTGTGTGTCTGTGGGGGTTCAGGGACAGTCCCTTCCCTGACTGCTAGCTGCGTGTCTGTGGGGGTTCAGGGACAGTCCCTTCCCTGACTGCTAGCTGTGTGTCTGTGGGGGTTCAGGGACAGTCCCTTCCCTGACTGCTAGCTGTGTGTCTGTGGGGGTTCAGGGACAGTCCCTTCCCTGACTGCTAGCTGTGTGTCTGTGGGGGTTCAGGGACAGTCCCTTCCCTGACTGCTAGCTGCGTGTCTGTGGGGGTTCAGGGACAGTCCCTTCCCTGACTGCTAGCTGCGTGTCTGTGAGGGTTGAAGGCCGATTGCAGCCTTAGTCACAATCAAAGTTTTACCACAGAGATGAATCAGAAGCCGCTGCACCCTCACTGCAGTGGTTCGGCAACCTGGTGACCATGGTTTGGTGGAATGATCTCTGGCTAAACGAGGGCTTTGCCTCCTACTTCGCGGACATCGGTGCCGCTATCATCGAGCCGTCTTGGGAACTGGTGAGTGAGCCCACGATTCCGCGAGTCTGGTACTAATGTACTGTGAGTGAGCCCGCGATTCCGCGAGTCTGGTGCTAGTGTACTGTGAATCCTTGCGAATCAGTGCGCCTTCTGCTGAAGACGGCAGATTAACATGAGCCTGAGAGCAAGTTGTTAAACACATTTGACCCTTCTCAGAGGCAGCAGGGCTTTGTCACCACCTACAACTCCGCCTTCAACGCCGATGACGTCATCACCTCGCATCCGATCATCGTGGACGTGGAGACGCCGCAGGAGATCACGCAGATCTTTGACACGATCACCTATTCGAAGGGGCAGGCGGTGCTCACCCAGCTGGAGGACTTCATGGGCATGGAAAACTTTCAGCGCGGCCTGCGGGTGAGCACGGGGCCATCTGCTGGTCAAGTGTGCTTTTGCAAAGCAAAATAAAGTGGACACAATTCACCTGCAACCACCTGCAGGATTACCTCAAAGCCAACGAGTACGGAGTAGCGAGCACGCCTCAGCTGTACGAGAGCCTGCAGAGCTACACCTCCGAGAACGTCACCGAGTTCATGGACCGCTGGACTCGCCAGATGGGATTTCCGCTTGTCACCGTCACCGAGGGCCCCAATAGCAATGAGTTGACACTGAACCAGACCTGGTTCCTCAGGGAGCCGGCCACCAAAGTCAACGCGACCGCCTCCCCGTTCGGGTGAGGGCGCTGAGAGTATGAAAAAACTTCTCTTCTTTTGTGCTGCTTTTTCAGGTTGCGGCAAAGGTTGCTGCTCATGCAGTTTCAGAAGGCATTCACTCAAAGTACTTTTGAGCCATGCGCTGGCAGGTTTACTGCCTGTTCTTAGCAGCGATTCACTAGCCAGCTATTCTTAACCCAGGAATTTTTTGTCACGTCCTATTTGCATGTGTCTATACCGGTGTACTTTATGCCTTAATATAGGGCAATCTCAAACTGTGCTCTGCTCAAAATTTAGAAACAATTATTTATATTATGCACATTCCAGCCAATCAGATCAGTCCCCGTGTTCGCACAGCAACCCAGCTGATGCACAGACCAGCCAATCAGAACAGTCCCCATGTTCGCACAGTAACCCAGCTGATGCACAGTCCAGCCAATCAGATCAGTCCCCGTGTTCGCACAGTAACCCAGCTGATGCACAGTCCAGCCAATCAGATCAGTCCCCGTGTTTGCACAGTAACCCATCTAAAATAGGTCAACCACGATCGCACTAGGGTTTGTGTCACGTGATTCAGTGGAATACTGAGTTTTCACCCCGACTCTGTGAGGGCAGGTGAAAGCTGCATTATGTTAAACACCCGTTGCAATCTTGCGCTCGAACTCATGACCACCAGGTACCAGTGGATAATCAAGCTGAGCTACAACAACCAGTTCAACAACGGCACGGCCAGCCGGATGATGCGGGAGGAGCGGCTGCAGCTGGCTGTGCCGAACTACAAGACCATGAGCCCGCCGCTGAAGCTGAACTTCGGCCAGCAGGGATTCTACCGCGTCAACTACCCCGCCGCCTGGTGGGAGAAGTTCTCCAACGCGCTCACTGCGAATGTCTCGGTGAGGCTACAAACCCATGGGCACCTTTGCCCCGCTGGTGGAATCACGTTTTCTTAACTCACCCCAGCTTCACATTCCCCCAGCTTCACATTCCCTCAGCTTCACATTCCTTCGACCTCACATTCCCTCAGCCTCACATCCTCTCAGCTTCACATTCGCCCAGCTTCACATTCCCTTAGCTTCACATTCCTCCAGCGTGACATTCTTTCGGCCTCACATTCTATCAGCTTGACATTCCCCCAGCTTGACATTCCCCCAGCTTCACATTCCCCCAGCTTCACATTCCTCCAGCTTCACATTCCGCCAGCTTCACATTCCTCCAGCTTCACATTCCCTCAGCCTCACATCCTCTCAGCTTCACATTCCTCCAGCTTCACATTCCTCCAGCTTCACATTCCCCCAGCTTGACATTCCCCCAGCTTCACATTCCCCCAGCTTCACATTCCCCCAGCTTCACATTCCTCCAGCTTCACATTCCGGCCAGCTTCACATTTCATCCAGCTTCACATTCCCCTCAGCCTCACATCCTCTCAGCTTCACATTTCTTCCAGCTTCACATTCCTCCAGCTTCACCTTCCCCCCAGCCTGACCCCCCCATTCCCCAGCTTTCACATTCCACCCAGCTTCACCTTCCTCCAGTTTCACATTCCTCCAGCTTCACATTCCCTCCAGCTTCACATTCCCTCAGCCTCACATCTCCAGCTTCACATCCTTCCAGCTTCACATCCACCAGCTTCACATTCCCCCAGCTTCACATTCTCCAGCTTCACTTCCTCCAGCTCCATTCTCCAGCTCACATTCCCTCAGGCTTCACATTCCTCCAGCTTCACATTCCTCCAGCTTCACATTCCCCCAGCTTCACATTCCCCCAGCTTCAAATCCCTCCAGCGTCATATTCCCTCCAGCTTCACATTCCCCCAGCTTCACATTCCCCCAGCTTCAAATCCCTCCAGCGTCATATTCCCTCAGCTTCTCTCAACATCACTTTCATTCAACTCCACATGAGCTTGCATCCCATGTGAAAGCGCCCCCCACTGCGTCTACCGCAGGCCTACAACCCGGTAGATCGGGCCGGCCTAATTGGCGATGCGTTTGCCGTAGCCAATGGCAACCAGCTGGGCTACGACACAGTGGTGAAGTTCATATCCTACCTGAGGTCGGAGAAGCACTACCTGCCGTGGTACACGGCCAACTCTGGCCTGGCCGAGATCACCCGACAGCTCGCCCGCCGGCCATCGTACGGCAACTGGTCTGTGAGTGCCCGCCCAGCTGCCCTGCTGCTGTATGGCTAGCAGCTCCGTGTCTCATTGCTGACTGTATCACGCCAGCCCTTCCATTTCAGTCCTTCGCCAGGGGCATCACAGCCCCGCTGTACACCTCGATGGGCTGGGGCATCAAGAGCAGCCACCTGGACAAGTGAGTGCTCACTTTCAGACCCGTGACACGGTATCCACAGTCTTGTAATATGCATGGCAACAGCCTTAAAGAAAACACTGAAACAGCCTTAGTAACAACCGTAGCAACGAACGAAAATAAATCTAAAATAAGAGACAGCCAGAATGAAAGTCCACAGCGAACCCCAACCCCAATCCCACAGGCTGCTGCAGCCAATCGCGCTGAACCTGGCCTGCAGCTTGGGCAACCCGAACTGCCTGGCCGAGGCCAAGCGGCAGTTTGAAAACTGGAAAAACAACGTATCCAGGTGAGAGGGACAATGGGACTGGGTGATGGGAGACAATGGGACTGGTTGATGGGAGACAATGGGACTGGGTGATGGGAGACAATGGGACTGGTTGATGGGAGACAATGGGACTGGGTGATGGGAGACAATGGGATTGGGTGATGGGAGACAATGGGACTGGGTGATGGGAGATAATGGGACTGGGTGATGGGAGATAATGGGACTGGGTGATGGGAGACAATGGGACTGGGTGATGGGAGATAATGGGACTGGGTGATGGGAGACAATGGGACTGGGTGATGGGAGACAATGGGATTGGGTGATGGGAGACAATGGGATTGGGTGATGGGAGACAATGGGATTGGGTGATGGGAGACAATGGGATTGGGTGATGGGAGACAATGGGACTGGGTGATGGGAGACAATGGGACTGGGTGATAGGAGACAATGGGATTGGGTGATAGGAGACAATGGGAGGAGAGAATGAACCCCATCCCGCATCGGCTTTCGCAGCATCAGCTCGGAGCTGCGGCAGACGGTGTACACCTATGGCCTGCTGGAGTCGGACAGTCAGGCCTCGTGGGATTTCCTGTGGCAGAAATACCGCTCCAGCGACTCGGCCACTGAGAAAGAGCGCCTGCTGCGCGCTTTGGCCATGACTCGCAACACCTGGCTCATCAGCCAGCTGCTGGAGTTCTCGCTTGACAGGGAGCTCGTGCGTGGCCAGGACTTCGTCACACTGATCGGCTACATCGGCGCCAACCCGAATGCGCTGGAGACCCTCTGGAACTGGTGCCGCCGGCACTGGAACTCCCTGCTTAAGGAGTGAGCCCCTGCTGGCAAAGGCTTTGGGATTGGGGATGCAGAATGAGATTGGAGATGCGGGATGAGATTAGAGATCAAGGATGAGATTGGAGATGCAGGATGAGATTAGAGATGCAGGATGAGATTGGAGATTCGAGATGAGATTGGATATTCGGGATGAGATTCGATGGGATATTGCAGGAAGACAACGCGGCCTTGTATGAGTTACAGACTGAGCACAAGTTAGAGCAGCTGATTTATTGAGCTGATCCTGTCGAGCCTAGGGCCAGAGAGTCCCAAACTCGCTGTTCGCTGGCCCGCAGGTTCGGCCCCGAGGACCGCAGGCTGGGTGCCATGATTCCCAGCTTTGCTCGCCAGTTCAACGATGAGTTTCACCTGGTTGAGGTGAGCCGATGCTTGTAGGGCCAGTTTCACATCCAGAATTTCAGACTAATGAGAATTAACTAGAAAGCTGATCACATTGTTCTGGGATACAATCCATTGTCACCGCCCTGTCCCATTCAGTACGAGGCCTTCATCAGCAGCACGGAGGCCGGGGCTGGCGAGAACGCCCGCCAGAACACTCTGGGCATCATCAGGGCCAACATCCGCTGGCTGCGGGACAATGAGAAACAGCTCATCGGCGCCCTGGCCTGAGTACGAACTGCCAGATGGGGCTGCCACTTTCCTGAATGAGCAATTCTTTGCCTCGGAATTCTATGCTATGCGCTATCCAAGAACTGCATGTACATTGCCCACCCAGACCGCTATATGTGTAATACTGTCTGTCTGTCTGTCTGTCTGTCTGTCTGTCTGTCTGTCTGCCTGTCTGCCTGTCTGTCTGTCTGTCTGTCTGCCGGTCTTTCGATTAGCACACGGAAGTAATTAATCTCTTGTCAAAATACAAAGAGCGAGAAGTGATGCGACGATCATTAATATTTTATTTTGAATTGTTAAACATGCTGACTATGAGGGAGGCATCCAACAGGTGATGCGAAGGGTTACTTTCTAATCATCGGTGATGTACTAATAGTTAGCAGGGGCGCGCACTTAACGGTGATAACGGTGATCAACAGCGAATGAAAATATGTAAAATTGTACTTTTAAGCGCTGGGCAGGCTCTGCATGGAAGTCAGCGAACACACATGCGGCTCACGGTGTCAGACCATGCCTACAGTGCATAAGGTGCGGCAACATGGAAGACAGCGAACACACATGCGGCTCACGGTGCCAGACCATGCCTACAGTGCATAAGATGCGGCAATTGCCGCGGTTTGCATAGGAGAAAATCAATCAGGAAACACCTGCTCAGTTTCCAGCTTCCGCTCACACCTTTTCGTCTTCGTTGAGCCCCGTGAGGCTCCTCACTGTGGAGGCCCGGCTGCGGCGCCGCACACGGATGGTCTCCTCCACCCGCTGCTCCGGCCACAGGTCGTCAAGCAGCCGAAGCTCGTCCCTAGTGAACAAGAAGTCCATCAGCTTCCGGGCGAAGCACAGAGACAGCACGGTCAGGGGGAAGCCCACGCTGATGGCAGAGATGCCCTTCACAGCCCACATGAGGGCAAAGAAGAACAGCTGGATGGCGGTGAACAGGTGGATTCGGCTCAGCTTCACCTCCCTGCGGGCGGCGAGGACAGTCGGAGTCATTCAGGTTCATCAGCAATGTGTCAGTGCATGAGACAGCTCACCTGAGGTAGTGCACATCAGTGTGTCAGTGTATGAGACAGCTCACCTGAGGTAGTGCACATCAGTGTGTCAGTGCATGAGACAGCTCACCTGAGGTAGTGCACATCAGTGTGTCAGTGCATGAGACAGCTCACCTGAGGTAGTGCACATCAGTGTGTCAGTGCATGAGACAGCTCACCTGAGGTAGTGCACATCAGTGTGTCAGTGCATGAGACAGCTCACCTGAGGTAGTGCACATCAGTGTGTCAGTGCATGAGACAGCTCACCTGAGGTAGTGCACATCAGTGTGTCAGTGCATGAGACAGCTCACCTGAGGTAGTGCACATCAGGCTGCTTATTCCTTGGCTGCAGGAAAAGCAGCAGCCGGTGCCAGAGCTGAATGCCATCCAGAGAGGAGACTCCCATGAACAGAAAGACTCCGTACAGAACTGGCATGGGGATGTGGAGCAGCACAGGGGACAGGAAAACTGAGAAACCGATGCACAGGTGCACAAGCAGGCCGGTGACTCGGTTCTCGCGGCAGCCCAGAATCACCGGCCGGTCTCCGGGCGCCGTGCACTCGCTTTCTCGCCTCAAGCTCAGCACGTGGTTGATGGATCGCACGGTGGCCGCGACGAACCAGGGCAGCCCCAGGGCGGAATTGATGGCCACCGAAACCGCAACCACCAGGAGATCCAGATGGTAGCCGCAGCCCTTCTTCGTCATGTTCTCCTTCCGGTTGACAATCACGGCGGTGATCTGCTGGTCCAGGAACAGCAGGATGGTGATCGGAACAGCCCCGCCAAGAGCAATGAGCGATGTGTACCACGGGTTGGAGCCGAACGGCGATTGGAGCCAGCTGCGGTACTTGTAGCCCAGTGTGGGCTCGAATCTGCTGGGGATCTGCAGCTTGGGAGTTTGCAAGCCTGCAGTCATGGAATGGGGTGCGGGTTTGCCTGAGTTTTGAGGATCTGCAGCTTGGGAGTTTGCAAGCCTGCAGTCATGGAATGGGGTGCGGGTTCGCCAGAGTTTTGAGGATCTGCAGCTTGGGAGTTTGCAAGCCTGCAGTCATGGAATGGGGTGCGGGTTCGCCTGAGTTTTGAGGGCAGTCACTCGCCACTCACCCATGAGGAAGTCCACCAAGGTGACCGTGCAGACTGCAATCATGACGGCGAAGTCGGACAGCAGCCTCCGCACGAGGCTGGGAAACAGGCTGGAAGAGTTGGCTCGCTTCAGCTTGTAGCTGATGGCGAAGGTGGCAATCATCAGCAGGCAGGAGAAAAAGAACACATCCGGAACGTTGAACTGGCCGCAGCCAGGACCGACCCAGCGGCCGCCGAGGGCCGGACACGCGGCCAGGTACTTGTCCCTGTCCCAGGAGTAGTAGTCCATGGCGCTGAAGTTGGCCACCGTCATGTTCCCCAGCTGGTAGGTCGGCAGTTCCAGAGCCATCTTGGGTGGCACGGATTCCAGCGAGGAGTTCGGCCGCAGCACGCAGCTGCAGTTCGAGCCGAATTCGAACTTCGGGTGCCACCTGCGGTTCACCGGGTAGTGAACGCTGATCTTGAACAGCTTGGAGAACGACTCGTAGATAAAGATGACGGCGATCAGCAAAGCGAAGCTCTCCTCCGTGAACCTGGTGATGTACTTCACGAGGAAGCTGAGGTCGAAGGCCACGCATAGAAGCAGAAGGGCTGACGACCACATGCCAATCCACCAACGGAAGGGCATGTACTCCCACTGTAGCCTCTCGCACATTCCGAACACAATGGACTCAAAAACCAGGACCTGCGAATGCAAGTTATGTAATCACAGCAAGTGCGAGCTTGCCAGAGAGCAGTGTTTGTGCTCTGCCATCCTGCGCTTCGGTGTTTCTGCTGAGCGCGAGCTATACCTAAGCTCACCAAACGCTGACGCTAGCGCCGCTAGTAGGGGGTCAGACAGTCAGACCTGGGCATCTGCTGAGCTAGGGGGTGAGTGGCAAAGTGGTCTAACGCGTTGCCTCTCTCAACAAGGTCCCCCAGCTTCATCTTCTTCGGGCGAGCGCGGGCCAAGGCCCATAGCACCGCGCGTCAAACAATGCCCGCCTTCCCAACGAGGTCCCTGAGCTCGATTTCGCGGCGAGGCCGCATTAATTTTGGTCGCAGCCGCGGAGAGAATGCTTGGGGGCTTGTCGAGAAATTCGCGCCCTTGAGGGCCAACCTCCAGCGAAAGTGTAAGCTGCCTGACGATGAGAAACTCAGGGCAGATGTACACACCTGTGAGAGTGTGTGCTCAGGAGTCAGTGGAATGGGCAAAATGCGCTGCCAGTGGCGGATCAGACAGTGGCGTTAAAACGGCCTCACCGGCCCAGTGGCTCCGACAATGATGAGCGGCTGGCCGCTGAACAGGGCGAAGATGACTCCGCTGACCATGCCGGACAGGATGCACTCCATGGCGCCCATGTAGCCGTGCGTCTCCCCGCTCATCATGCCGCCGAAGGTGATGATGGGGGCGATGCAGGCGAAGTAGATGAAGAAGAAGGATCCCAGGGTTTGCGGGTGCAGCGCGTCCACAAAGTCGCTCTTGTACCTGCAGGTGGCATAAACCAGGCATGCTCAGTGATTGTGCTGAAGGGTTGAAGCAGACTCGGTGGCATAAACCAGGTATGCTCAGTGGCGGAGTGATTGTGCTGAAGGGTTGAAGCAGACTCACCAGGGCAATTTCCGCTTCAAGTCCTGCACGAGACCGCCGAACAAGCGGCCGGTTCTGTGAAGCCCTTCCGTCTCCTCGTGCGGCTCCGGCGCCGGCTTGTCCAGCGGATGGCGCTTGTCGGTCTTGGGCGCCTTCTCGGGCGGCGGGATCCGGTCGGTGGGGGAGCAGCCGATGGGGGGCAGGACGGAGGACGACTGCAGGAACTCATCGACGCCGGCTATCAGCGAGGCCTGGAGGGGAGCCGTGCATTTTTATCAGATCCCCGAGGCGAGCTGATAAAAAGAGCCACTGATTGACAAGAAGCAAGCACTCAGACACTGCAGTCGCTCACCTTGTCCTCAGTGAGATAGGCGATCTTGTGAAATATCTCGTCAGTCATGAGGGTTGCAATGGCTTTGCCAACGGGAATGAGGTCCTCCATCGCACTGTGGGACGGTCCCAGCAACAGGCAGATGAACCTCACGGGAACGCGAATCTCCAGGAGCGGGTCCTGCAACGGCTGGTCGAGACGGACGAACAGCAGAATTCGAGTCCGAAGAATTGGCAGCGAGCCAACCAGGACGGCACAGCCCTCAGCATCCTTGTGCACCTTCTTGCGGTACCTTCTGTTCATCTTGCGCTTCTCAGCGTTTTCTTGGTTGTTATCACCTGCGAAGGAGAGTCATTCAGCGTTTCTTCAGCGTGCATGGAGTGCGCATTGATGGGACAGCAAACTCTTCGTTCGGAGCTGCTCAGCAAATTCGCTACAACAGACTCAACACTCAGACTCAGCAGAGCAGCAGAAGCTCGATACTCACTCTGCAGCTTCTTTTGCACTGCGTTAATGTGCGGCACCAGCAGCAATCTTTGGATTTCAGAGGTCGAGTTGCCGTCCAGGCCGAGGGAGCCAGTCAGCCACGTCTTCATGTCGTCGCTGACGCCCTTCAGATCCCGCCCGGAGCTCTCGCAGTCACTGTGGCTGTCCTTTCCTTCGCTCTCCTCCTTCACCTTCGCCTGAACTGGATGCAGGACGGCCACTCCGCTGTCCAGAAGTCTCCGGGCTTCCAGCAAGGTGAACGGCGACATGACCGGCACGTAGGGCGCGCTCCACCTGTTGCCGATGGCCTCCAGCTCTTCCTCGTACTTCACCCAGCGGAACTTCTCGCGCCAAACCTGCACGCTGCCAAGGCCGTCGCTGGCAGGGAAGTGCTCCAACTGGCTGAGCTGGCAGAACAATGGCCTCACAACCGTCTGGCAGCACGCCTGCTGCTGCAGCAGGCCGCGAACATACTCTGCGGGGTCTGCAGTGCGAAATGCAGTGCAGTGGCTCTTGGATTGAGCTTTGCGGTTGTCCAGAAATTAACAGAACTAATAAATTGCGACGGGGGTAAGAGAAAGAGGCTGGAGGGTGAGAGGCGGACCAATCAGAAGGCGGCGGAAAGAGATCAAAGGTAGAGGTAGAGAGCCAGACATAATTGGAGCGAGCTGAGAACTGGCAATAAAAATTCTTTAAAAAAAACTAGCGAGAGTGCATGGGAATGAGAGAAGAGGCATGAAAGTCGCGACAGCGTTGTCTCACCTCCTGGAAAATGACTACTTGTGCATTACCCCTGGCCCTGCTTTTGGTTTGTGACTTTCCCTTGAGTACGAGAAAGTCACTGCAATCTCTTCCCACGCCAGTTCCAGAATGCAGCAAAAATCAAAGTTTGAGTCGACCAACTCACCAGAGACACCGGAGTGAAGCTGCTGGTGCAGTTGTTGGGACTGGTCCAAGGACGGGACTAGGAAGTAGGCTGGCCGGTAAGACATGCTGATGAGCGGCACGGGGGCATGGATTTGTAGCGGCTCGCGATGGCTCTGAAATGGTTTGTTTGACTCTTCGCACTAAAAAGAAAAACGGACCAAACGGCTGAAATGACCATTGATGTCTCCATTCCAGAAGGTTTGAGAGCATCTCGAATCGCCACCGCCTCTTGCTGTGCGCTTGGCGACTCCATATGGACCGCTGCCTTCTGCCTGGAGCGGCGCAGAATTTGTCCGTACAGTCCCAGATGTGCGGCCTAACACCTGGCAGAGTACATTGCATGATTCTTTTGGGAGCAGGAGACTCGTTTCTGGGATTTAAGAAGAGCAGTAGCTGATTCCTGTTCTCAGTTCGACCACCTGTAGGGGAGTGAGATTTCCAGCAGACTTACCAGTCACTAGGCAATGCAGCGGAGTAGGCGCGGATCGACCGTTAACTTCTGCCACTTGACTTTTATGCATCAAGCAGAGCGCAAAACAAATTCTAGTCGAATCCGCCCTTGAGGTGCCACGCATGACTGGCGCATAATTGATCAGCTGTGACCGCGGCACCAGCGCCCCTGACCGCAGATCTCGGCTGCCCCGTTCACATAATCAATGCGTTCTTGCAAATCTCAGCTTTGCCACACATTTGGAACTGGAATGCGGGAGCTGCTCGCAGCTGTTTGTCTCAGCTCGAAGGAAGTCAGATTGACTGGCAACCTCAAACTACACAAGCAGAACTGGCAGCTTCCCACAAATCTCCGGAGAAGCAGCAAAGTGAACTGCAGAAGGTCGACGGGAGCCAATCGAGCAAGAGCTGCGGACAGGCATGGAGGTGCAGCTTGGCTTCCGTTGTTTACCTCGCTAAGGCTCTGAAAACAGCCTGTACGCAATTAGCTTTGCTTTTGTTTGACTTGTTTTCCACTCGCTTTTATTGCTTCCAATAACATACGCACCATGCAATCATTTGCGAAAACGCATTTTAAAACCCTACTAAGATCGAATCCGGTTTATTGGAATCCGAAAACTGCGAATTAGAAGTACAGAGGCCAGGACTGCCTGCCCGAACTCATTCTCAGAGCTGCAGATCCATACAGCTGCACTGCCTGCCCGAACCCATTCCCAGAGCTGCAGATCCATGCAGCTGCACTGCCTGCCCGAACCCATTCCCAGAGCTGCAGATCCATGCAGCTGCACCGCCTGCCCGAACCCATTCCCAGAGCTGCAGATCCATGCAGCTGCACCGCCTGCCCGAACTCATTCCCAGAGCTGCAGATCCATGCAGCTGCACCGCCTGCCCGAACTCATTCCCAGAGCTGCAGATCCATGCAGCTGCACTGCCTACCCGAACCCATTCCCAGAGCTGCACTGCCTACCCGAACCCATTCCCAGAGCTGCACTGCCTACCCGAACCCATTCCCAGAGCTGCACTGCCTACCCGAACCCATTCCCAGAGCTGCACTGCCTGCCCGAACCCATTCCCAGAGCTGCACTGCCTACCCGAACCCATTCCCAGAGCTGCACTGCCTGCCCGAACCCATTCCCAGAGCTGCACTGCCTACCCGAACCCATTGCCAGAGCTGCACTGCCTACCCGAACCCATTCCCAGAGCTGCACTGCCTACCCGAACCCATTCCCAGAGCTGCACTGCCTACCCGAACCCATTCCCAGAGCTGCACTGCCTGCCCGAACCCATTCCCAGAGCTGCACTGCCTGCCCGAACCCATTCCCAGAGCTGCACTGCCTACCCGAACCCATTCCCAGAGCTGCACTGCCTACCCGAACCCATTCCCAGAGCTGAACTGCCTACCCGAACCCATTCCCAGAGCTGCACTGCCTGCCCGAACCCATTCCCAGAGCTGCACTGCCTACCCGAACCCATTCCCAGAGCTGCACTGCCTACCCGAACCCATTCCCAGAGCTGCACTGCCTGCCCGAGCCCATTCGGAGCGAATTCTGCAGCTCGTTAGAAAGCGAGACAAGCAATCAAGCAAAAGAGCAACAGGCGAGCTTGCAAGGACAAATCAGTGGCGGCAGCCGGGACGCGAATACGTAGTCCGGGATGGGGATAAAACTCTCATTTTAGAGAGCAACGAGTCCGCTTTCCGCAGGGTTTATTTAATCATTAGCTAAAACGGGGCTCCGCCTGGGACTGGCGGAAGCAACGGCTCTTGAGACGCGACAAAATCGAGCCGGGAACAAAGACTAACAGAATACACAGTTAACAAAGACAAAAATAGCGCTACAATCAAAGGAACTCTTGATGCGTGTATAATCTCAAATTATTCTGTGCAATGACAGAAAAATCACGTCAGGCCTCACAAAGCATGCGGCGAAGCTGCAGCGGCAGGGAGCTTTAACAATAGCAAAAAAATAAATAAGTGGCTACAATCACAGGAGCGAAAATATATATGTGGGAGATAACTGCTGATTTACTAAAGATAAAACATGAAAAATCTAACAGGGTATTGCGGGTCGCTGAGAATCAGAACCGTGCATTCAACCAGGGCCTCTCGACTCGCACAAACACTTGCCGCTGGCGCAAACGGAAAACAAAATAATCTTCATGATATGACAGCAGACTCATGCGCTGGGGGCGGCTAGCAACAGAGCATCCTGTTTCTTCTGAAAGACCGGCCGAAATCGGTGAGAGAAAAATGAAGGCAAAAATAGCTGGGGCTAAAATTTATTTGATAAAAATAGCTAGCTCTGCTCTGCTCTGGTTGAATCACAAACTGCAAGCCGAAAGAAAGAAGATTTGCACAGAAAATAAAACTCTACCACGATCTCAGGTGCCTGTTTGTGTCTAGGGTCCAATTTCAACCAGCGATCGCATCTTTGAAAGTCCCGACTGCAGCAGTGCAACCTGCGATTGAGTCATTGAAAGTCCCGACTGCAGCAGTGCAACCTGCGATTGAGTCATTGAAAGTCCCGACTGCAGCAGTGCAACCTGCGATTGAGTCAATTGAAAGTCCCTGACTGCAGCAGTGCAACCTGCGATTGAGTCATTGAAAGTCCCGACTGCAGCAGTGCAACCTGCGATTGCATCACAAGAAATCTTGACTGCAGCAGTGCAACCTGCGATTGAGTCATTGAAAGTCCCGACTGCAGCAGTGCAACCTGCGATCGCAAACAGCAGAGATAAAAACGAACGCAAAGCAATCAGACTATAAGAAATGTTGATTAATCCATGCAAGCAAATAATGGAAAATCCAGTACATCTAGCTAAGCCCCGGCACAGATGAGTGGGCCCACAGTAAAATGGTGCTCAGGCTAAGAGGAGTGCAAATGACAACAGAAAGCAAAGCTTACCAAATCTGCATTAGATAAAGGCTACACACAAAATCGCCCAGGATAAACAATGGCAATCACAGAGGACTAAACTTTTAAGCGCTCCTACCCAATAACAAAAACAAAAAGGGGCAGAGAGGAAAGCGACTCCGACAGCGGGCCAGCAACTAAAAAGATTTCTAATCGGCCCATCGAGGGGGGGCAGAGAACAGGGCTAGCAAATTGAAAAGCGTGCGCTAAAATAAAATTTATGAGAAAAAGTCTAGACAATATCAAAACCGCAAAACAGGAGGGGCAGAGCAATCAGAAAGCTAAGCAATTGGGACAGTTCCCAGATTGTCTCCTGGGACCGCCAGCTGCGCAGCTCGCCTCCTTCACGAGTGACGGGAGGCGCCGCTCGGGTGCTTCCTGCGCTGGTCCTCCTGGCTGACGCGCTGCTGAATCAGCCGCTCGGCCTTCAGAACGTTAACCTGTAGGGGCGAGGGCGAAAATTAGATTCCATCAGACTGCATAACACCCAATACACCTGCTGTATGACTGGCGATAACACCCAATACACCTTCTGTATGACTGGCGATAACACCCAATACACCTGCTGTATGACTGGCGATAACACCCAATACACCTGCTGTATGACTGGCGATAACACCCAATACACCTGCTGTATGACTGGCGATAACACCCAATACACCTGCTGTATGACTGGCGATAACACCCAATACACCTGCTGTATGACTGGCGATAACACCCAATACACCTGCTGTATGACTGGCGATAACACCCAATACACCTGCTGAATGACTGGCGATAACACCCAATACACCTGCTGTATGACTGGCGATAACACCCAATACACCTGCTGTATGACTGGCGATAACACCCAATACACCTGCTGTATGACTGGCGATAACACCCAATGCACCTGCTGCACGGTGAGGTGTAAGACCACAGCGGCTCACCTGCATTCCAGTGATGGAAACAACCCGGTTTCGCGCCTGCGCAGGTAAGTCACCTCTCTTGGACACCTGGATGCAGGTGTGGGTGGCCGTCTGCAGCTCGGCGATGTCCCGGCCACCAGGTCCCAGCACAACGCCTATTAGAGACTCCGGCACGTCGATGTCGCGCTTAAAGACGCCGCCAGCGGCTGCGGCAACGGCTGCAGCGGCGGCTTTCTCCGCATGGGCGGCCGCGGCAGCGACGGCAGCTCCGTAGCTGTCGTAGGCCGTGCCGCTGGGAAAGATAAAAGTAGCCGCCGCGTTCGGGTCACCACTGCCACCGAAGTCGTTGGAACCAGCGGCGGCTCCGTCAGCCATGTGGGGCGGCAGCGGCGGAGGCTGGTGCGGCGGCGCCTGCAGAGCCGACAGAGAGCCGGGCGGCAAGCTAAAGGAGTTCAACGGCGAGGCCACCATCGGCATTGGCGTAGAAGGCGTTGAAATCAACGGCATCTGCGAATAAGGGACGGGCGGCAGAGTTTCATGCATGCAAACAGGCAATGCAAGGAACAGGACAAGTGAGGACCTAGCAACAGGCAATGCAGGGAACAGGACAAGTGAGGACCTAGCAACAGGCAATGCAGGGAACAGGACAAGTGAGGACCTAGCAACAGGCAATGCAGGGAGCAGGACAAGTGGGCCTAGCAACAGGCAATGCAAGGAACAGGACAAGTGAGGACCTAGCAACTGGCAATGCAGGGAGCAGGACAAGTGGGCCTAGCAACAGGCAATGCAAGGAACAGGACAAGTGAGGACCTAGCAACAGGCAATGCAGGGAACAGGACAAGTGAGGACCTAGCAACTGGCAATGCAGGGAGCAGGACAAGTGGGCCTAGCAACAGGCAATGCAGGGAACAGGACAAGTGAGGGCCTAGCAACAGGCAATGCAGGGAACAGGACAAGTGGGCCTAGCAACAGGCAATGCAGGGAACAGGACAAGTGAGGGCCTAGCAACAGGCAATGCAGGGAACAGGACAAGTGAGGACCTAGCAACAGGCAATGCAGGGAACAGGACAAGTGAGGACCTAGCAACTGGCAATGCAGGGAGCAGGACAAGTGGGCCTAGCAACAGGCAATGCAGGGAACAGGACAAGTGAGGACCTAGCAACAGGCAATGCAGGGAACAGGACAAGTGGGCCTAGCAACAGGCAATGCAGGGAACAGGACAAGTGAGGACCTAGCAACAGGCAATGCAGGGAACAGGACAAGTGGGCCTAGCAACAGGCAATGCAGGGAACAGGACAAGTGAGGACCTAGCAACAGGCAATGCAGGGAACAGGACAAGTGAGGGCCTAGCAACAGGCAATGCAGGGAACAGACCTGGGCCGGCACCAGAGACTGCATATTAAAGAAGCCGTAGTTGGCCAGCGTGGCCATGGCGCCCACGATCTCATCCGAGGCCGAGTCTGAGTAGCCGCTCTGACGGAGCGAGGCGCGCAGAGCTTCAGCCGAAATCTGCGCGAACTGCTGCTGCGCGGCAGAGCTGGTCGAATTCTGCGAGGCGCTCAAGCTCAGTGGCGCCAGGCCTCGGCCGCCTCCACCAATCGAGCCTACGGACTGCTGCTGCTGAGGGGAGCCACCGGCACTGGCGAACGCGTATGGACTGCCCGTGGGATACGCGCTGGCCACTGGGTACGAAATGTCAGCGTAGCTGATGTTCGGACAGCTGGCCGACTGCGGATCTTCGGCTATCTTGGCCACGATCATCGCCAGGGCCGTCCGGTTAGCCTCCGAGTCTCCGGCCACAGTGACGCAGCGCTCCGTCAGCGCCTGCTCCTTCGGCTTCTGCGAGATCTGCACAAAGGCTCCACTGCTGTCCATGATCTCCTTGATGAAGGCGCCCTTCTTGCCGATGATCATGCCGGCCGTACTGTTAGGCACTAGGATTTTTACCTGGATATTGGGAGATTCCGTGGCCAGAAACTGTACCTGGGATTCTGGGGGGAATTGTGAGCTCCATCTGGGAATCTGAGAGAATCATAAACTGAATCTGGGGATCTAAGAGAATCATAAACTGAATCTGGGGATCTAAGAGAATCATAAACTGAATCTGGGGATCTGAGAGAATCGTGAGCTGAATCTGGGGATCTGAGAGAATCGTGAGCTCAATTTGGGGATCTGAGAGAATCGTGAGCTCAATTTGGGGATCTGAGAGAATCATAAACTGAATCTGGGGATCTGAGAGAATCATAAACTGAATCTGGGGATCTGAGAGAATCGTGAGCTGAATCTGGGGATCTGAGAGAATCATAAACTGAATCTGGGGATCTGAGAGAATCATAAACTGAATCTGGGGATCTGAGAGAATCATAAACTGAATCTGGGGATCTGAGAGAATCGTGAGCTGAATCTGGGGATCTGAGAGAATCGTGAGCTCAATTTGGGGATCTGAGAGAATCGTGAGCTCAATTTGGGGATCTGAGAGAATCATAAACTGAATCTGGGGATCTGAGAGAATCATAAACTGAATCTGGGGATCTGAGAGAATCGTGAGCTGAATCTGGGGATCTGAGAGAATCATAAACTGAATCTGGGGATCTGAGAGAATCATAAACTGAATCTGGGGATCTGAGAGAATCATAAACTGAATCTGGGGATCTGAGAGAATCGTGAGCTGAATCTGGGGATCTGAGAGAATCGTGAGCTCAATTTTGGGATCTGAGAGAATCATAAACTGAATCTGGGGATCTAAGAGAATCATAAACTGAATCTGGGGATCTGAGAGAATCGTGAGCTGAATCTGGGGATCTGAGAGAATCGTGAGCTGAATCTGGGGATCTGAGAGAATCGTGAGCTGAATCTGGGGATCTGAGAGAATCGTGAGCTCAATTTGGGGATCTGAGAGAATCATAAACTGAATCTGGGGATCTAAGAGAATCATAAACTGAATCTGGGGATCTGAGAGAATCGTGAGCTGAATCTGGGGATCTGAGAGAATCGTGAGCTGAATCTGGGGATCTGAGAGAATCGTGAGCTCAATTTGGGGATCTGAGAGAATCATAAACTGAATCTGGGGATCTGAGAGAATCATAAACTGAATCTGGGGATCTGAGAGAATCGTGAGCTCAATTTGGGGATCTGAGAGAATCGAGAGCCATGTTGAATGTTTTCACCTGCTTGTGCCGCTCCACATTCAGCTTGCCGTCGCCAGTGAGCTTTGGGTTCGGGTCGGGTTTTTCCAGCACCCGATCCATGATACTGCTGCAGACGGCTATGATGGACTCAACGCTGCCCTGGATTAGGCAAACCCGCTCCGTTGTGCCTTAAGGTTGGAGGGAGTGGCAGCTGCGATGATAGAATACACCTTAATTACTATATTTTTTTACCATTAAAAGGGTCATACAGATTGTAAGCAAATATCGTACTTGGCTACTGTAAGTAGTTTTTTTTATTAAACAAGTGGACAATTTATTTGTTTTTAGGCATGAAACTAAGAAACGGTACTAAGAAACGGTGATGCATTTGCAGAGAAGCTGCTGAAGCAGAGAAGCTGCATTTGCAGAGAAGCTGTTGAAGCAGAGAAGCTGCATTTGCAGAGAAGCTGTTGAAGCAGAGAAGCTGCATTTGCAGAGAAGCTGTTGAAGCAGAGAAGCTGCATTTGCAGAGAAGCTGTTGAAGCAGAGAAGCTGCATTTGCAGAGAAGCTGTTGAAGCAGAGAAGCTGCATTTGCAGAGAAGCTGTTGAAGCAGAGAAGCTGTTGAAGCAGAGAAGCTGCATTTGCAGAGAAGTTGTTGAAGCCAAAAAGATTGCCAAGTTAGCTTTCTTGGAGAAATTAGAAGCCCTTTATTTTTTATTATAAGGATAGAAAGATGCAAAAACTTACCTGGATAAAAGTCATTCGACTTAGACATTTTCACCTTGGCCCCTTTCTCCTTCTGCAGCTGGGCAATGGCCTCACCACCCTTGCCAATAATGGCCCCAGCAGCAATAGATGGGACCAAGATCTTGAACATTACACTGTCAGCTGTTTAAAAGAAAGCAGTGAGGTTGCACTTGTTAGTTTATAATTTGAATATTCCTTATAATAAGAATATTTCAAAACCACAAATTTTTAATTTGTATGTATACAGTTGCATATTGATTAGCATTCAGATTAGGCCTAGCACTACCTTAAAGAAAGAGCATAAAGCTTAATAGGCCTATGTTTAGGAGTTTATAAAATTATAATTTATATTATTTTTTGCTAGATATATATGTATTTATATAAATTAAGAACAAATATATAAGCCAAGATGAGCCTAGATATAGTAACAGAGGAGCCTAAAATGTTTCTATTTTTTGTTTAATAAAACTGAAAGTCCTATTCAACAATAAAGCTAGCTCTATTTTGCAATATTGACAAAACACTATTTTTCAGGGCATATAGCCATTTCATATTAAAATCTTATAAATACATTATTGGTAGGTATGAGAACATGAGAAATTAGGCAAAAATAATACTTAGGTCTATGAAACAAATGCTTTCTATGAAATTTATGCTTAATTATTCAGGCTAGGCTTATTTACTATATTTACTTCAGCAATGTACTCATAAATAAAAAAGTAAGTAAAAATCACTTACCAGGAATTCTTTTAACAGTAGACTCTCTATCAGATTCCATTACTGTTGCTCTGTATTGATAGCTATAGCCAGTAAACTCTGTATTATACTTTTAATTGCTATTTACCTATTTCATCTATTTAAAAAAGACATTTTCAGGGTTCTAAGTGTCTATACCATACTTTGGTAAATCACGAAATTATTAAAAAGTCTATTCAGACTTTAGACTTGTCAAGAGTTGTCACCAATACTAGCTAGCTAGACCTGGTGTTTAGAGCCAATTTGCCAGAATTTGCTAGTTTAACAAGTCTCAAAAATAAACTATGGTTTGTGAAATAGTGCTCCACTAATTCTAACATAAAGCAAATATTTTATCTAAAATAGAAGCTAGTTAGGACTTGTAAAATAAAAATGAACCAGCAAGATCTGAGTCTGTTTTCTGTTCTGTTTCAAAGAACTTCTATTAAAAATTTGCAATCCTAGAATACTTCGTATAGAGTTTAAGAAAACTAGGCTTATTTCAATTTCTCAGCACTTCTGATTAAAATAATAACGTGCTATCTGATGAAATTATTCGTGGCTGGAAAGACAGCAGGTAACTAACTAATTATCCTACTTGATCAGCTGATAGAAAGAGGGTTATTAAAATAATACAATTTTATATACATTGTATAGTACCATCAAACTAACTATATTACGTACAATAAGGCGCATGTATTCTCAAATATGCGTGCCATAAAGTATTGGAATTCCATCAACGACAGTTTTAGCATTTACCGTACTTATATTTGTTATTTTGTGAGGCTTCATCGAGCTTTGGACATTACGTAAGAAGAGCAGCATATTAACCAAAGCGTCTTTCCCATCTTAGCGTTCAGCCCGCTGCCATAGACTGCCACCCAACGACCACTAGAATAAGAAACTAAGAAACGAAGTGTCCCGTCCTTCTTCTTCTAGTGGTCCCTTAATTGCTGCCACCTCGCACAGATCCAGTTTTTTGTCTCCCTGCTTACGCCAGTCAAATGCGATGAGCCACCCATCGACGCGTCTCTAGCCTCAAGACCCAACAGGCCCGACCCCGCAACGGCATTGCCATGAACCTGACGGCTAGCTCGGACGCCAGACCCTCGATCCTGCTTGCCAACGGCACTGTAGACAACTTTGGAGTAGAGTTTGGCCATATCACCACTACCTTCGCAGACTGTGTTCTCTTACGTCACCTCGCGGGACAAGCTCATACATCGGCGGCAGCGGTCTCGGCCTCATGAGGATGCATCCTTTTTATCGCGAAAGAGCCAGCCCTTCGACCTTCTGAGCTTCGACGGGCGACGACGGCCTTCTTTGTTCTTTGCCTTCTTTACAGCGTACCACACGAGTTTGGGCAGCTCTTGTGACTCCAAGACATGCGCCGGTGAATCGTCGGTAGAAATCGAATGATTTACTGCAGAAACGATTGCGCTGCTGCTGCTGCTGCTGCTGCCTTCTATGCATGCACTGTCTGCCGTGACTGCAGCCGTGCAGCCGTCGTCTTCGCAGTTTCTGGCAGCAGAATCTGGATGCGCGAGACCACTGGCAGCCACAGAACGCAAGGCTCCCACGAAAGCTGACAGCTCGGGCTTCTCATTGAAGCCATTGCGACCCCTAATGATGCAGAACAGATTCTGCAAGAGAGAGGTTGTGTTTTTCTATTTTATGGCACCAAAACAGTGAAAACAGCACCAAAATCCTATTGGCAATGCAGCTGACTAGCATCCAATACTGTAAATGATTGGAACTTACCTCAACGTGATCCTGAGTTAGCCTCCGCGTGCAGACGAACTCGAAGCTTTCATCCTGAATCAGAACTGTGCAGAGCTGCCGTATAGCAGCAGTCGACAGGACCCACGCCTCCTTGAACTTCACTGTCGACTTTTGCGCCTTGCCGTTGATAGGGAGGAACTGCCAGCTTCCAATAAAGGCCTCAACCTTGCGCAGCTCATTCACTTTTTCGGAAAGGGAATCCCACTGAATCGGTTGCTTAAAGCCCTTGTCAAATATGTTCGCCGAATTCAGCAAATCGAAAGCGTCGTTCACCTTATGTACGAATTCTGCTGTCAGCAAGGCATCAGTTGGCAGCTCCTGGTGATGCACCAGCGTTCTGATTCCACTTGCAACTGAGTGGCTGAAGATCTGAGCGGCTAGAGAGACCTTCATTTTTTGGCCCAACTGGAGGCTAAAATGCGCATCGCTCAGTCGGCTCGCAAGCCTGAGAGATCGACTGCTGTCCCTTTCGTAGAAGTCGACCAGGACTTGCCATTTTGCCAGCTTGCATCCGTCGAAAATGATGTTGTTCTTCATCAGCGCGTTGCGGGCATTCTTCAGGCAGTGCGGTACGTCAATGATGACAAAGACGGGCTTCTGGGTCACAGGATGATTCAGAAATGGAGTCGAAGGGTTCACCTGAAGTAATGACGCAATCAAAAAGTAGTCGACTCGTGACCTCATGTGGAAACGGTGCCCACATATCGGTTGTTTTTATAAATTAGCAAAACCAATATCGCCAGCCCTTGCAACTCACCTGTTTGGAGAGATATGCCCACTGTGTTGTCTCTTGGTCAGCAACCAGGGCGATAATTCGAACTCCAACTTCATGCGCAGCGCGAATACATTCGTTGATAGCCTTCTTGAATCCCAGCTGACCGAGGGTCATGTACACTGGATAGTACGCGATCGGCTGCTTCCAGTTGCTCCAAATTCCGCGCAAAACAGCAACAACTGCTTCATTCACTGGTCTGCGAAGCCGGCGCTCAAGGTCATCAACTGAGTATTCATCATAGCCGACCACTTTGTCGGCATGTTGATCATAGCGAATGCTCGCCGATAAGCTCATGCCGTCCAAGCACAAGGTGGCCAGGCGCTGTGGCTCAGGGATTTCAGCAACCTTCTGCTGCAGCAGCTCTAGGGTCTTATGGCAGACACCAGGCGACGAAAAAAACTGACGGATTCGCCGTTTCAACGATGACTCCGATGGTAGCGGCATCTTCCATCTACTGCGGAGCAGTCGGTAAGCCGATGGACTTTTATGATGCAGCTGAATGGAGCTAGCGATGGCATCCTTGGTCCAGCGCATTCCACGGCTGTGAACATCTTTTCGCCCAAGCTTGTTCTTCATCAGGCGAGTCGCGATCGAATCGCTACCCAACTGGACTGACTTCGCTTTTCTAATTCGGTCTTGCATCTGTTTGATAGTTCGATTCTGCCGGTGAACTTTGCTACGCAATTGTGCGATGATATCGTTACATCGTTGAATAATTCCATCCTGGTCGACCGGGCTTCTGGGTACTGGTATTAACTGTTGTCGTTGATCTGCAGCGTCGCCGTCATTGTAATTATAAGGCAGTAGATGCGGAGGATATGCGTTGTCAATTTCCTCGTCGCTGCGGTCCATCATGTGCGTAGGATCATGCGGTATCAGGCGGGGGAGCGTGAGCTCCTTGTCTGGAACTGGGTTCCACCGCAGTCGAGTTGCAGCATCATGTCTTAGGGAAGGACAATTGTAGGCATCATCGGTAAAATGTATGCTGCAAACTCGCAATCCCATCTTGCGGATCGTTTCGATGTCCAGATCGATTTCCAGCAGCCGCTGCCATCGACTTGCAACTTCGTTGTCGCTTGGGAATCTATGCATTCGAACAGCGACTCCATCATCCGTTAGAGATTCGGCAGTGTAAGTGCACGTTGCCGCACAGCAGCGTTTGGAACTGAAGTTCATGCTAAAGCTGTTGCTGACATGTCGCTGTTTTGGTGTATGAATTTAACTTCGCTTTAAGATGATGTTCTGTAGATAACCCCCACCCCCTACGCTGGCTGTGTGCGATCTTATTTTCCATCCCTCTTAACTTCCTATTGGTCCATTTGGTCTGCCCCTCTCACTCCCTTTCCTTCCTTCCTCTCCTCACTATCGATCGCGCCGCGCCTTTCCACGCAAACTCTACCCCCGTCACTCCTCTACCCCACTTAATTGCTCTGTGAGGCTACTGACTGTGAGCCCTGAGGGAACAAACCAATGTACATTTTCTTGAACTGATAACAGAGTCGTATGGGTCATGTGACTCTCTTTCTCGTTCTCGTTGTTTCAATCTTTAAACCACTTGATTTGTTCATCCTTACAAAAAATACAAGCCATATTCTTTACTTGCTACCGAACAGAAAGTAGCTAAAATATTTAACAACATAAGTAAATGGAAGTGAACTATCTAGTTAATATAGTATCTGTGGGCTAAACCAATTCAAATCCTTAGGCTAATCTTTTGTATATTGTTTTACTTTGTCATCGAGCATGTTGGGGTCTGAGTAAGCTAGTGCACTGCTTCAGGACCGAGAATGAGGTCACGAGAACAATAGTGAATAGTATAGTAGCTAATAGCTAGGCATACAATTATAAGATAGACGCATAGAGCTAGCTCTAGTGACGTAACGATGATTAGAAATAAACTATAAGCTGGTTAGATAATACTAAACTAGCGTACAGAAATAATATATTACACACTTAACACACAGTTCCATCAAACTTATTGCACTGTCCAGTGAAAATAACGAGTGCCAATCCTGATAAAGCAATTATACTCTATTTCAAGTTATAAGCGTATTAGTGCTATTTTACGTTATGTTTATATATATATATAATTCATATATAACTTACATTTTGTATTTCATTAATTTCTTCAATTCATAAAGTTTTTAATTAACTGTGCTGAGGTGAAGACCATTCGAGCGCGCCGATTTAAGCGAGCAAAATCCTGGAAACCATCGATCAGTCAAAAACTTTAAATAATTTTTAAAAATTAACGTGAAGAAACAATGCAGCAAGAAAGAACTCATGCACGGCACGAATAATTCTATTGTTGAGAAATCACTTTCGGTCATCCGGTTATTTTAAAGTAGCAATATTTGACCTTTATATCGAAATTAAAATTGTATGAAAACATATACAATACAATATGTCAATATGCAATGCAATGTCAATATATAATTCAAAATCCAACACAAAATATACAATGCCATTCAATATACAGTATAAAAATATCACTTAATTAAAATTAGTATAGTTATTATTATCCACAAATACTTTTTGGTGTATTTTTCTTCCCTTTCTTTGTTGATTTTGACTACCAAGCTATATTCACTAGGCAAATCAGTTCAATTGTCGTGATTGCAAACTAACTTATTATCTATCAATTAAAAAGTGTTAGAAGAGAGGTTTTTGTATTTTTCTCTTTGCCTGTATTATTATAATCAAAACTATGTTCAATTGGGATAAGAGTCATCAACAAAGAGTCTTCTAATGCAACAGGTAGTTTCATATTTTTGTAGTTTGATAAACTAGGCCCCTAGTCAAAATATAGTCCAAAAATCGTTGAAGCAGTACAAAGTATGTAGGCTACTCAGAACAGGAGCTAAATTTCATTTGAAAGTCTCAGATTCTGTGACATAGTCTAGCAACTAAGGCAAGCAGCATTAACAAATGGAGTAATACAATACTGTCCACTCTCTCTTCTACTCTTCTCACTATTAATCATTTTTTAGTTTAAGCTCTATGCCACAATATTCATTTTGCAGTTTAGAGTTCATTGAGGAAAAATCTACAGGAATTCCAAAGGGTCTTGACAATATCTGAATATTGTTGAAGCTATACAAGCTAGAAATAAATATACAGAAAACAGTGGTTAATAACTGAGCTCTGACCTAAAAGATCTGGCAACCAAATTATTTTTCAGTGGCAATTGTCAGATAGAGTCATAATGGAAATTCCTGGGCTTAATTTCAACCCTAAAGGTAAGCAAAGATAAGCAAAAAATGTGACTATACTATTATTCTTTTAATGTAATTATCAGCCTATGGGGTAGTCAGATACAAATAACTTATGCTGTACTGCATAGCAGTGACCAAGGACATAGCTCTTTATGTGTCTGATGCCTAGGAGGGCTTTTGTCTCATGGAACCTGGGTCATTGGGACTGCAGCTTTTTTTAAAGTGAACAAAAAAGCTATAAAA
This sequence comes from Macrostomum hystrix, assembly GCA_950097015.1. Taxonomy (NCBI): domain Eukaryota; kingdom Metazoa; phylum Platyhelminthes; family Macrostomidae; genus Macrostomum; species Macrostomum hystrix. The sequence goes on along the minus strand of CATNEN010000041.1, from coordinate 3,065,062 downwards.
GGCAGTACTACAAGTCAGCCAGAATATAGACAGCAATGTGGCCTAGTCTTAATTAGACAGATTGCCTTTAGGCCTATTATACAATATAGAAAGGACATGTATCATACTGGGCCTCTATAATTTACCATCTAGATTCAATCATTTTTTAAATTATTATGGGATCTTGCATTAAGCAATGTTGGAATCAAGGCCAAAATTAGCAGTGAAGTTATGCTAAACTGCATTGGAAGTAGTTCTGTAAAAGCAATTATAACACACAAAGCAAATTTTGTTGCCAGAAAACAGAGATCATACATGAGCAACCTCCCAAATCTTAGCCAGCCATGCGACTTAGTTTTTGCTCTCATTTGCGACTTAGTTCGTTTCATTGCTCTATTTACGACTTAGTTTGCTCTCATTTGCTCTCTTTTTCTCTCCCCTTTTTCCTTTTCTTCACGCCTTCCTTTTTTGTCCCTTGGTCTCCCCTTTGATTTTTTGCGCTTGGTCCATTGGTTTTTGCGACTTACCTTGCTTGGCCCTCGTTTTACCCGGCCGGTTCGGCCAGGTCGGCCGGGTGTTGCGCATGTATGACAGAGATAAATCAAACCTAGATAAGTGAAACTACTTAATGGCACAATATGAATGGCAGAAAGTGAGATATTTGTGTTCTGTGCTCATGTGATATTTGAAAGTAAAGTGCTCTAACTGTCATACATAATAGAAGCTCTTGCAAAGTATATTAAAGAGATATCTATAATCTGAGAAACATACATGCGCAACGCCTGGCCGACCCAGCCGAACCAGCCAGGTGAAACGAGGGCCAAGCAAGGTAAGTCGCAAAGACCAATCAACCAAGCACAAAAAATCACAGGGGGACCAAGGGACAAAAAAGGAAGGCGTGAAGAAGATGAAAAAGTGGAGAGAAAAATAGAGCAAATGAGAGCAAACTAAGTCGTAAATAGAGAAAAAACTAAGTCGCACAGCCGGCTAAGATTTGGGAGGTTGCACATGTATGCTGAGAAAAGTTGCGCTGAGACAGTTATAATAATAATAATTGACACTAGACCCAAGGGCCAGTGCAGGTGTTGTGTGTGAAGCAAACTAGCAGGTGGGTACTGCACACCTATTGTACTCCCAGGCTCTCTCGGACACCAGTTGACAGCCGCGTGTCAGCAATGGAATTTATGTTTCCAAACATATCGGCAGCATCCAAACCCCACAGAATTGCTGCACAGAACTGCTTTATTCCACACCAGCCGGAATTATTATTACCCAACGAAATGTCAGTACTCATTTGCAGCTGAGTAGACTGTGTGCACATCAGGGCAAAGCAGCTTGCCAAAGGCTGCACGAATAGTTCTAGACTAGGTCGGGAGTCGAACCCAGGACCATCTGATCCAGAGTCCGACACCTTACTGACTGAGCTATCCGCCCATTTGAGCTATCGGCCTATACTGAGACAGTTGTAGCCATAAAACGATTTAAAAACACATTTCAAAAAATTATTTTTTTCACAGAACACAGGTAGAATTGCATATCATATGCCACAGTGAGGTTAGAAATTAAAATGTGAATCAACTACTTTTGTGGTGAAATTGAAAAGTATTTTAAGTTACCTAAAACACAGTTGCTTCTTCAACTCCCCAATCATATATTTTTACAATTAGGATAGCTTATTTAACTTGGAGATGTAATCTATTGGCATATTTCTTACCATTTTATTTTTAAAGAAACATATTTTTTATGTATTATTCTACCATATTTTTTATTAACACTGGAATCAATCAGGATTTGCTTACAAGTAACATTTTTGTCTCTGGAAATCAGCTGTGCATGTCAAAGCATAGTGAATAATAAAAAATTAAGAACCAAGATAAACAAATTATTTAAAAAAAGCAGCTACTCACAATTTTCACCACGAAAGTACAAGTTTATTGTGAGAATACTTTTAAACAATTTCAGATACTTAAATTGATAATATTTTGATAATTTTTCTGTGAGAGAGGCTTATCTGCCATTCTGCCATGTCCAATTTTTTTGCTGTAAAGTATGAGTAATTATTGGCTTTTAATGTTTCTTTAAAATCATATTTAAACTTACGTTTTTATCACATTGTACTGAAGTACTCCCACTTATTCCAGCTCGCCATGCAAAGCTGCAATATGTGGCTATTCAAGCTTATGGCTAGTATCTTCTTGAACGCTCTATATTCCTCATGTCAGGACTCCAGCTTGTTGTCTTGAGACAGGCGGTTTGAGTACTTGGATGCTCGCCCAGCTACCTGGGAGCGCTCTGCTGCTGGTCATCCTGGGAGTCTGGCAGGGCCACAGAGTCCTCAGGGGGACTGAGGACTGAGGACTTTGTCGTTATTGACCCAAAGACGGTATCCCAATGCGACAAGTCTACGTGTTTTACTCAAGATTTTGAACTACTCACAGTAGTTCGATGCGAGTGTCCGTTAAAAAAATAAAGAATGAAATGCGATCTGAATATTGCCTACCAGTCAACTGGCGTAATCTACGCCGCCATACGTATGGTTTATCGCGGTTTCAAGGCTATCTGTTCTGTGCTCATGCGGTAATCGAAAATAAAGTGCTCAAACTGCAATATCAATTCTTACCACTTTTGACTATTTGTGCACCTTTGTGTTGTTTGTTATGCGTTGCGCCAAGCACGTAGGTTGCTAGGTTAGTGCTATTTCTTGAGCGAGGCGTTCGTAAGCATGATGGGAGGAACTGGTCTGCCATATGTTAGCAATCTAATAGAATATAGTATAACGTATTATACTATTCAGATATTTGTATTAGCTGTATATTAGCCCTGTGGTGTGTGTGGCATCCCCCCAGTCCATGGACTGAACAGCCGTTCAGCATTTAGTTTGAATGCTTGCTGTTTTTACTCATGAGTGTCTAATTGTGGCATGTTTAGTTTGAATGCTTGCTGTTTTTACTCATGAGTGTCTAATTGTGGCATGTTTAGTTTGAATGCTTGCTGTTTTTACTCATGGGTGTCTAATTGTGGCATATTTAGTTTGAATGCTTGCTGTTTTTACTCATGAGTGTCTAATTGTGGCATATTTAGTTTGAATGCTTGCTGTTTTTACTCATGGGTGTCTAATTGTGGCATATTTAGTTTGAATGCTTGCTGTTTTTACTCATGAGTGTCTAATTGTGGCATATTTAGTTTGAATGCTTGCTGTTTTTACTCATGAGTGTCTAATTGTGGCATGTTTAGTTTGAATGCTTGCTGTTTTTACTCATGGGTGTCTAATTGTGGCATATTTAGTTTGAATGCTTGCTGTTTTTACTCATGGGTGTCTAATTGTGCCATATTTAGTTTGAATGCTTGCTGTTTTTACTCATGAGTGTCTAATTGTGGCATATTTAGTTTGAATGCTTGCTGTTTTTACTCATGATTGTCTAATTGTGGCATATTTAGTTTGAATGCTTGCTGTTTTTACTCATGGGTGTCTAATTGTGGCATATTTAGTTTGAATGCTTGCTGTTTTTACTCATGGGTGTCTAATTGTGCCATATTTAGTTTGAATGCTTGCTGTTTTTACTCATGGGTGTCTAATTGTGGCATATTTAGTTTGAATGCTTGCTGTTTTTACTCATGGGTGTCTAATTGTGCCATATTTAGTTTGAATGCTTGCTGTTTTTACTCATGGGTGTCTAATTGTGCCATATTTAGTTTGAATGCTTGCTGTTTTTACTCATGGGTGTCTAATTGTGGCATATTTAGTTTGAATGCTTGCTGTTTTTACTCATGAGTGTCTAATTGTGCCATATTTAGTTTGAATGCTTGCTGTTTTTACTCATGAGTGTCTAATTGTGCCATATTTAGTTTGAATGCTTGCTGTTTTTACTCATGAGTGTCTAATTGTGGCATGTTTAGTTTGAATGCTTGCTGTTTTTACTCATGAGTGTCTAATTGTGGCATATTTAGTTTGAATGCTTGCTGTTTTTACTCATGAGTGTCTAATTGTGGCATGTTTAGTTTGAATGCTTGCTGTTTTTACTCATGAGTGTCTAATTGTGCCATATTTAGTTTGAATGCTTGCTGTTTTTACTCATGAGTGTCTAATTGTGCCATATTTAGTTTGAATGCTTGCTGTTTTTACTCATGAGTGTCTAATTGTGGCATGTTTAGTTTGAATGCTTGCTGTTTTTACTCATGGGTGTCTAATTGTGGCATATTTAGTTTGAATGCTTGCTGTTTTTACTCATGAGTGTCTAATTGTGGCATATTTAGTTTGAATGCTTGCTGTTTTTACTCATGAGTGTCTAATTGTGGCATGTTTAGTTTGAATGCTTGCTGTTTTTACTCATGAGTGTCTAATTGTGGCATGTTTAGTTTGAATGCTTGCTGTTTTTACTCATGAGTGTCTAATTGTGCCATATTTAGTTTGAATGCTTGCTGTTTTTACTCATGAGTGTCTAATTGTGGCATGTTTAGTTTGAATGCTTGCTGTTTTTACTCATGAGTGTCTAATTGTGGCATGTTTATTTTGAATGCTTGCTGTTTTTACTCATGGGTGTCTAATTGTGGCATGTTTAGTTTGAATGCTTGCTGTTTTTACTCATGAGTGTCTAATTGTGCCATATTTAGTTTGAATGCTTGCTGTTTTTACTCATGAGTGTCTAATTGTGGCATGTTTAGTTTGAATGCTTGCTGTTTTTACTCATGAGTGTCTAATTGTGGCATGTTTAGTTTGAATGCTTGCTGTTCTTCCTCGAAAGTAAATTTCTGAAATCAGAGAATTTGCTTAACTTCATGTAAATGAGTACTTCATGGGCATATCTGCACGCAAAGTAATCTTATCACTGATTAGCTTTATCGATTGACAGATTATAGGTGGCGCTGAGTTCCATTTAGTCTCTGACAGCTACCAGCATTTCGAGGAGTACAGGTATAGGGAATCGCATGAATGAAGTGGCAGGCGTAGTTACAATCACTAGCAAAAGCGAAGTAGACAATATATTTTATGAGTTACAGGTAGAGAAACGCAGCAGACCATTCTATAGCATACAGTGTGGTAGTAGCAGTAAACTGACTCTGCTAATAAGATTCGATGACAGGCGCACTTGTCTCGTACAAATTAGACTAGCAAAATAAAATTGATTTGTGTACTGTAAAACAGGCATTGAGAGACAGCACACGCTTCTATCGCGTACATTGCGGTTGTTTAAGTTAAAGTCCCAGTAAACTCGGGGGATTCAGCTCATCGCAAGGTCCATCGCATTGGTTACACCAGCTTAGTAATAGGAAATCATTGAAAAATAAAATTTCCTTTATATTTTGCTCATTAGTATTCCTTAAAGACAACACCTTCCTATTTTGGTAATTCATTATTTTTTGTGTTCCTAAATAGTCTAAAAGGCGTTGTCTAAAACAATTTCTAGCTAATAGTAAGCTAATAGTCAATAGCCTGATGTCTCAAAGAATATAGAAAATATGTAAGGCGACAACCTCAAACTGTGTATTGACTTCGGTCTAGGCCTAAGTCAGCTCGGCATCGGCGGCGGCTGCTTGTTGCTGATGGTTTTGCTTTCGTCTGACACTGAAAAGCCTGATAAATAGCTCGAAGAACTCGAAGGTGCTAATAATTGACACGCCTAGCCAGAGACCAAGGATGCCGCCGATGTCGGATGCCAGATTGCGGGCCAGGTAGGCCCAGTTCTCGCGCACAATGCTACCCATCGTGGAGTGGCTGTAGACTGTAAGCTTTGCGAACCGCTTTAGCGCATGCGGGTCATTTTTAAGCACCTCAAGTATCTCTTCTAGCACTTCAGTGCTTTCGCCTCGACCTTCCGCCTGTTCAATGTTGCGTTGAACTGCCTCGATCAGTGCCTGCTGTGTCTCATTAGCATCGTTTGGCCATTTGTTCTGCACTACTCGCATATCGTAGCGGGTATTGTTGCACTTCAGTGGACATCCGTCCTGATCCTTGTTTGAAGTGGAAACCCGCTTGTGAATTTCGTTGATGGCCTTGTCATGACACTCTTGCTTCTCCTGAACAGCGTGGTTGTCGATTTCGCTTTTGTTACCATTTTTCTTGACTCGGCTTGGTCCAAGACTTTCCTCATCGATGTGGTGGCAGAATGTTATGTTCTCTTGGCTAATATTTCTTAAGCTGGCTGGTAACGGCAGGATCTCTGACACGCATGAGCAACTCTCCTTTAAAAAGTTTTGGTACATATTAATCTGGCAGTCACGAATGCTGTACCTGTATTGCGTAACATCACCGTTTCGATCGACGAATTCGAGCGGTTTCAGATTATTTTCTTCCACGCAGTTTCTTAGCACAACCTCCTCGGTGTAGCCCAGTTGCACGTAGGTGCACGCGTGCTCCTGCACGTAAAATCCTTCGAGCATCTCCGGCCTCGTGCCTCTCTCGTGTATGACAGCTCGATATCCCTTGGAGTATCTGAGGGAGTCCTCCTCGCTTATGAAGTTCATGATGTCGCCAACGTACATGATCACACTGAGTCCTCCATCCCTCTCGCCTCCGACTAGCAGGTGTCGTTCGCTTGGCGAAAATGTAAAGCAACTAAAGTAGTTTGGATCGATGTACTCAGTAAAGTTTACATAAGAGCAAGTTTCACCTGCAAAGTCGCAGTGTAATATCATCTCCTGACTCTCCTTCGTGATGTTCACCTCATTCAGGTATGATTTCAGCGAGTTCATCAAGTCACCGTTTACTTCGCTGTCAAGTTTGTTCTCTGGATCCCAGAAGTTTCGTATGTCGGACACCACTTCCTTAATAGGCTTATTAAGGCTGCTTATATTCGGATTGCGCTCATAGCGTTTTAGACTGAAGTGGCTAGTGGCGCAAATGCTGATGTCAGGAAATACAAACTTCGTGCTATAGACGCTTATCTCAGTATTCACTGGGCCTTCGTTAAACCTGCTGAACAGTGAGATCAAGTGGGCGCTAAATCCAGAAAACGCTGTTATTATAATTAACAACCAAATGATCCTGTGGCAGATGCCGGTGCCTTGAAAAATCTTGTGAAAGCCGTGCGCCGAAGTGCTCTCGCAGAATTGCTTCACTAACTTTCTAGATGGGCTATCTCCAAAGCCATCCCGGCGCATCTTCTCAACCATCTTGGTTAGCTTATTAGGCCTCGAATTGATCGTGGACCTTCTTCCTGACGAATTTGTCGCCATCAAATTGTCTTGCCTTGTCCTTCTGCGATAAGCAAGCCTTTGCTGCTGGATGAAGAATGGAAGTCTGCAAAGCCTGGATTAACTTGCGCTGTCTAAATAATGGGCTAGTCGGCTTCTCGTCCTGTTCTGTCCTCCCCAATAGTTTCCTATTCCCACGTCTTCCCAGCCAATCTAGCCACGCTACCCAGTTTTCCATGGTTGGTTGGTTCGCATCTGCGTTGATGCACTTCATGCGGTATCGAAGATTGGAGACGCACGCTGCGACATATTTCTGGATTACTTCTTTAAATTAAGCTGTGCAGCTTTTTATTCCTCTGGGAGGGTAAGAGCAAGTAAACGCTGGTAGTTTGTTTATCTTGAATTCTCTACTGACAAAGATATACTAGTTTACTAATTATTGCTTTCTATCGTGAGCCAACCCATAACTTAAAAATCTGGGGATGAAGTTGTACGCTCGTACAGTGGAACTTTTTTCGTACCTTGCCCGTATCGGCTTGGAACTCACGTCTCGTACTTTATGTTTATATTTCGTGATGTTTCTCAAATCCCAGTTAAAATGTCTGTTGTTGTTCGTGTCAATTCTTTTGACTACCCAAATTCAATCAAATCCAACTGTTATCATAACATTTCATGAATTTATCCGTGAATTTGAAATATGGAAAACTAGCACAAGCTAATGTTTGGTTTTTTAATTTCTGTCTGCTTAGATCGATTTAGCCTTTCGTGGAAAAATTTTTTATGTCCTTTTAGTAGAAGATTAGATGTCACGGTACCCACAATTCCAGCAAGATCTCGATTGATCTTCATTGCGCGATAGTCAGATCTATGCAATACCATATGAATACTGAACATGCTTCATCTTAAGTGGCTTCAGATTTTTCTTCCGAAAATCTACCTCCACTTCGCAATATATCCGATAGGATGAGGGCCATTTTCTTCTTAACATTTTTTCGTTGAATGTTCGTGATGTAGTTGAAATGGCTCGAGCGAACGAACGAAGGCAGAGTTAGTACTGTACTTTGCCGTTAGACTTCCACTCTTCCGAGTCGTCCTTTATCATTCAGCTACGATGCGACTAAGTCTGCTGCCTGAGGTCCTGACTCCTGTCAAAATTGTCAGACGCATCAATCGCTGGCTTGCATGCGGCCCATGCAACATTTTCCTCGGGAGTTTACAATCAGCGTGGTTGTTATGTACACAGAAGCAGGAGTACCGCAACCTGCTTGTTTGGTTCAGTGGACATAGTTTGATGCACCTGCCAAATTTAAAATGTCACTCATTCAGGTGTACACTATTCACCTGAATAGTGAATACTTCTGCATTTCGAAAACTTCCGAGTCCTTGTGCCACGGGTTTCCCAGTGCACTCTGCTAATGCTGTCGGTTGCAGGAATTCTGAACTCGTGGCCTGCAAATTTCCTCGAACTAGTTTCAAATGAACTGCTATTAACGAAGTGCTTTCTTGGGTCATAAAACTGCTTACATTAGTTGTGAAGTTATTCAGTGTGTTTTGTGTGTCTCTAATTTTGATTTGAGCATTTGAATTCTTGCAGCGTGTTCGCTTTGTTATAGCTGAATCTTTCACAAAAAGCTATCGCATATCGAGCTCTTGAATTTCTGTTTCGATACTCGTAGATTCGCCTGTGCTACCTTGAAATAAAATCAGATGGCAGAACAAACATTTTCACGAGAGTAAGAGTACTTCCTCTCAATGTGCGTAGGAAGCCTACTGAAGTACGAGTAGATACCTTTCGCCCTGCATTAGGTTTGCGTCTGATTAACCTTTCGGTCACACAGCAAGGTGCGGATAATTCAACGCAGAAAAGACTTGACGGGGCAGAACTGCGGCCAGGTGAAACTGGGCCAAACTGGCAGGGGAATCTGACTCCCGGGGAATGCCGGCAGAGAGGATCTTTGGGAATTGCTTGAAGGGAATGGAAAAGATGACATGCTTCGAACAATAATTGAAGCAGGAAGCCGTAATGTGCCTTATCTCTGAGGGAGGTTGCAACCGGTTCCGACCTGACCTCCAGCTGCCAAGTGACCGGTAGATTGCTTATGGGATTTTGTGCGCCCACTTGAGGGCAGCCAGATTCGCAACGAGGAAAAGTAGGATGGTCTTGTTGCCGAAAAGCCGCTATTCTTGTTGCCGAAGATATGTTTTCCTTATGATGCATGAATGGAAGAAGGCGTTGTGCTTCATGGGTGCATTATTGCACTGTTACTGCAAAAAATAAACCTGCTTTCAGTACCTCAATGGGCTTTCACTTCCCACATTTGTTTTGCAGCTTCAACAACTCCAAAAATATCGACGTCCAAAAAACTACTTTAATATATCGCTTAAGCTAGCAAACGCAGTTTAATCAGGTGGTAGCAAAACTCCAAGATTAGTAAACCAAAATATGTATAAAACAAAACAACAACAACAACAACAAAGAACTGCTCCCGCCAGCCACGCAGTGGCCAGAGAGGGGGAGAGCAGTCAGAGAGCGCGTTTCTGGGCCAACGATCTAGCGGCAGTTGAAGGTGGCAATTCTAAACACGCTCCCTGGTGTTTAGGGAGCGTTACGATAAAAAAAACACGATAAAACAAAAAGTAGCTGATTGGCATGTAATACAACAAACTACTCGGTTTTTTAACTGTTTTGTTTCACAAGCATTGATAAATAGGCTCGCTCAGCAATGTGCAGATGAATCTATTGACTCTGCGACTATTGTATTTAAAGCGTATTATTTTTTATTCAAGATCAGACTTTTTTCTGCTGACACGGGTTATTTTAAGAGGGCAGTTGTGGAGTTCCTGGACCCGCGTTACCTTCTGCCCCAGTCAGTCGACCCAGTTCTCGATCCCTCCACTTCCACTGGTTGATGACATTTTATTTATCACTGGCCATCGTCTAAGCTTCACAGATATCTCTGCACAGTGACTTGTCCCTATAAATACTGCCTCTCCGATAGCAATATACTATGAAACCTTTGCGCAGCTTGTACCAGCTGCCCTGCCTAATTCGGTTGCCTATTTCGACTCCTTGTTGGCTGCTTCGGCAGGTTTGCAGCCTGCGCATGTTGCGCTCCGCAACTGCAGCAGAAAATTTTCCTTCAGTCTAAGAATTCTGCGCCTCGCACAGCGTGGGCGCTCTGAACAGGAATAGTCGGACATGCAGCTTGGGATAGCTGGGCTCTCGGATTTGCCCACTCCGAACGCATTTGCTTTGTCTGATTTGAATCTTCCGATTGCAGCCAGCTGCACTTGGCTTATTTTCATCGGCAAGGTGAATAAGAGGCAGATATTTTTGTAGCGGGCCAAGCCTGCATTCCCGCGCGCTTGTTTAAGGTGCTTGCTCGTGGCAGTTTAGGCTTACATATTTTTCAGAACTTTGAAGGGAGCAGCCAAGTCACCCTGCGTCTGTGTTGTTTCAGTAAACCTCTGGGATGCGCCCGGCTCTCAGGTACCATCCGTAATATCTGCTGGGATTTAACAGCATAATTAGTAAACCAGCGCATTGTGGAGAGTATAGAGAAAATGTCAGACAGTTCGAATCCCAGCGCGTCTTCGCTGCCCCTCTATCTTTCCTATCTCGTATTTCCTCCTGGACGGGATTTAAGTTCAATTTAGATTTAAGACTTTCCAATTAGGCCTACCTAAATGAGCTGACTGCTTTCGCAGCAGAAATAGCTCAGACTTTCCAATGCTGCAGAAGGGAACCCCAAGGTCTCGTGGCCAAGTTTCAGAAAATTGCTTTTTTTAATGGCAGCAGCATGAGAAGAAGATTCGGCGTCATGAATGATTGATTTTCATCTCTTCCCACAATCGCTTCCGATTTCATTAACCCTGCGATCGCATTCCCATTTTAAGTGGTATAGCAAGCAGGCTTCAAATCCTGGGTTTGTGGTGCTACCAAGATTTCTAGTTGATTAGATAAAGCGAGTTCTAATGGGCAGAGGGACACTTGAAGGTCACATTTTTCGGTTACTCCGATTGGTAGATAGTAGGATCGTCTGTTAAACATTCCTGCGTATCGCCGCCGATAGAAGCAAAATTCAAAGCTAATAGAGCCAGATTAATAATTGTCTGCGCCTCTAGTTGTTATGAAGATCGGGGGGGGGCTAAAGTTTCGCGAGAAAAAACTGTACTTCGAGTGCGCACAAATTTATATTTTTATTTTGGTTCGGTATTTTCGATGCACTCATTGACCTGAAACGGAAATGAATTTAGCGCTAAAAGTAGGCACACTTAGCTGTTTAGCGCCCTGATTGCTGCTACTAAGCTGGCATATTTTGTCACCCATCAGCATTTTGTTGTCAGTCTGATTCCAGCGCTACCCTCCTGTGTCCCACAGAGCCACCACCGTCTCGGTGACTGCAGCCCTGGGTGGGCCTTCGTCCTCGCCAAATGCGACTCCGCCGATAAAGTGCGAGGCGCACTCGCAGCCCGCCTCTGGGGCTTCCCGCCGCGTCGTCCGGGCGCTCAACAGCCCGCCGACCTGCTGGCGACTCTGTCACGCGGTGGTGGAGATAACAGTAACAGTCGGCGCCCACTTGTTCTTTTAATCAGCTCCACTGGCAGCCGCGGTATTTGTGCTGCCGCCCTGGTGTCGATGGACGCCTTTGAAGAAGCCGCGCTGCCTTCGGCCGACGAGTCCGGCCGGCTCTGGTGCCGCTACCGCCTGGCCGATGTTCTTCCTGACTTTGATACTGGGGATTCCTCAGTGACTTCACTGACAGTATCACCATTTGAGGATGCTGTTGATGTGGACGGCCGGCCGCTCAGCGAGTGCCGCAACCTGGCAAGCGTTGATGGTGTCTGCGGCTGTCGACTGATTCAACGCCTGGCCTCAGACGTGGCCATCGCTAGGGCAGCCGCCGCTGCAGTGCCTAGCGTGCTTGGTCAGATCGCTGCAGACGGCGCGGGCTCTGATGAGCTCCAAACTGCCAGGCGCCTCGCTCGTCGCCTCGGGCGCAGCCACGGGCGGGTCCTGCTGACAGGCCCGGCCGGCAGCCGGCGCTACAACCTCCACGGGCCAGACAGCGACCACGACATGGCCATGGTGTACAGGGCGCCTTTGCGCTCTCTGCTCGGCCTGCCCGGCCTCCGTCCGGCTGCCAGCCTTCAGTCCAGCGGGCCCGCCGATCCCATCGACTGTCGGGCTACGGAGCTGGGCAGATTCCTTGAACTGCTGCTGGCAGGCGACCCCAAGGCCGTGGAGTGTCTGTTCCTGCGCCAGGTGGACCTGCAGTTCGGCCGGCCCTCCGACCAGCTCCGCCTCGCCTGGCTGTTCGACGCCCGGCAGCGTTTCCTGACGCCCCGCCTGCTGCGAGCCTACCGCAGCGAACTGGAGGGGCCGAAGGGGCTGCGCAAGTTGGAAAGGCTGAGGGCAGAATGGATGGCAGCTGCTGGCTGGAGCGACTCGGCCTGTTCAGCTGAAGAATCAGCGCCAGACGCAGTGGCGTTGATTCAGCCTGCCGGCGGTCCGAAGGCGGCAAGTCTAGGTGTGAAGCTGCGCAAGCTGTACTGCATCTTGCTGCGGCTGGCGGACTGCTGCGCCTTCGCAGCCACCGGCTGCGACCTGCCGGTGCGCTTTGAAGATGGTTCGGAGCGGCACCGCCTGCTGAGGTGGGTAAGGTTCGGCCCGCCTGCGGCGCTCACCCAGCAGGACGAGCTGCGCATACGGGCAGTGCTGCAGGATCGGCTGGCCGCAGCAACGGAAGCCTCTCGGAGTGCGGAGGCTGCCGAGGATCCGGAGGCGCTAGAACAGCTGCAGGCTGAGGCCAACGCCTGGCTGGTTGAGCACCGGCTCGCCTGCCACGCTGACGGAGACGATGAGCTAGAGCCAGGCGGGCTGGATGCTGACTGAGCTGTTTAAGGCTGCCGCTTTGATTTTCAACTTCATTTTGATTTTGTAAGAATCCCATCTTCATTCCCGATCCCGAGTGACGGACGGGTTGTTTTAGCGATAGTTGCTGGGCGCCAGCGAGTTAGGCAGGGAAGCCGAGCATGCAACTGGCAATAAAGTTGCACAGTGATCAAAGTATCCGCCTGGCTGGCCTCGCGTGCGTCCTCCTTTCTCTTATTTTCGGATGACCTCTAAAAGTGCGCCCTGATTATTTTCGCTTGCCCCAGCGAGTGGGCAGTGGTGGATTCCAGCCGGGGCACCGTTGATCCGCCCAGCCGTTTAAGGGCCGCCTGCCAGTAAGTGGGGATCTGGAGGCCAGCGCGGATGCGACCTATTGAAGCAGCTGCTTGTGGAGCTTCTCTTTGCTTTGACGGTTTTGCTTGGACCAGCTGCCGTGTCCCCCTGACCCCCTCCAGTGCTGGCGGTCAACTGTGCAACTGTGTCGCTGGGAATCAGCCAAATGTGGCGGCAGATCCCCTGATGCAAAAGTACTGCGCTACGCTCGTATTTGGCAAAGTCGGCTTCTGATGTTTACTGTGAAACAAAGCGTCATCACAGACTTCTATTTGCCACTGGGTTTTTATTTTCTTATGCTACGCACGCTCCATGCGAGGGCGTCAGAATTTCTGCAATTTCAATTTTAGCGATGAAAGATTATATGGCAGTTGTAGACTTCTTTGCACTTTAGTTTGCTTCTATTCCAGAGAATCTGGAGCGATTCGCTTCAGTATCTTGGATGTTTTTGCAATTGATGGCTTATTCTGTGGCTCGAGCGGCTTGCACTGTGCCAATAATTTATCCCAATATTGATGAGGCACCTCAAGGGGTGGGGCCCTCGGGTCACTGGGTGCAGCCGACGGGATACCTGGCGTGGCTGGCGCCAACCTGTGATTGACACATTCGATTCGGGCAATGGGGTGAGACTGCGCAGCTCCTTGTGCCCTTCACCTGCGCTTCTGTGATTAGCCCAATCCACATGCCTATGCTTGTGCGTAATCATTGAATGGCTTCATAATTTTGCACTCATATCTATAGTCTATTTTTGCTTTCAATTTGCTCATTTGATTAGATTTCTGTAATTAATAAGTTTCTGTCTTACATCCTTTCTAAGCACTTTATTAGTAATTGCGATTATAGATACCGCTTTGCATGGGTCCTACACAGTTTAGCCTGAGTCCCACTCAGCCACGCATACACAGTTTAGCTTGAGTCCCACTCAGCCACGCATACACAGTTTAGCTTGAGTCCCACTCAGCCACGCATACACAGTTTAGCTTGAGTCCCACTCAGCCACGCATACAAAGTTTAGCTTGAGTCCCACTCAGCCACGCATACACAGTTTAGCTTGAGTCCCACTCAGCCACGCATACACAGTTTAGCTTGAGTCCCACTCAGCCACGCATACACAGTTTAGCTTGAGTCCCACTCAGCCACGCATACACAGTTTAGCTTGAGTCCCACTCAGCCACGCATACACATTTTAGCTTGAGTCCCACTCAGCCACGCATACACAGTTTAGCTTGAGTCCCACTCTGCCACGCATACACAGTTTAGCTTGAGTCCCACTCAGCCACGCATACACAGTTTAGCCTGAGTCCCACTCAGCCACGCATACACAGTTTAGCTTGAGTCCCACTCAGCCACGCATACACAGTTTAGCCTGAGCCCTACTCAGCCACGCAGATATAGTTTAGCCTGAGCCCTACTCAGCCACGCAGATATAGTTTAGCCTGAGCCCTACTCAGCCACGCAGACATAGTCTAGCTTAAGTCCTTTTCGGTAACCTGGCCTTTTCCAGCGCAGCCGCAGCCACTCAGCCAGCTGGACCGCAGTATGCATTCATCAGGAAAAAGCAGCCTGTCTCCCATGGACCCGACTCTGAGCAGCTTGGTGCACCAGAGCCTGAGCCTGAAGTGGATCTTTGTCGGCGGCAAGGGCGGCGTGGGCAAGACGTCGACCTCGTGCTCGCTGGCGGTGCAGCTGTCCCACGTGCGACCATCCGTGCTGCTGCTGTCCACCGACCCCGCCCACAACATCTCGGATGCGTTCGACCAGAAATTCTCCAAGACGCCGACGCTGGTGAAGGGGTTCAACAACCTTTACGCCATGGAGGTGGACCCCTCCGTAGGACTCTCCGGCCTGCCGGACGAGCTGCTGAATGAAGACGCAGGCGCGCTGCGCAGCATGGTGACGGAGCTAATGTCCGCCCTGCCCGGCATTGACGAGTTTATGTCCTACTCGGAGGTGCTGCGCCTGGTCGAGGACATGGACTTCAGCGCCATCGTGTTTGACACGGCGCCCACCGGCCACACGCTGCGCCTGCTGTCCTTCCCGTCCACCATGGAGGCGTCAATGGGCAAGCTGGTCGCCTTCAAGAACCAGCTGGCGCCGCTCATTGGCCAGCTAAGCTCTGTGCTGGGCCTCGGCAGTCTGCGGGCCGAGGAGCTCAGCCGGCAGCTGGAGGACCGTCTGCCGCTTGTGCGCCGCGTCAACGAGGAATTCCGCAACCCGCTGCGAACCACCTTCGTGTGCGTCTGCATCGCCGAGTTCCTCTCACTGTACGAGACGGAGCGGCTGGTGCAGGAGCTTACGAAGCTGGGCATCGACACGCAGAACCTAGTGGTCAACCAGCTGCTCTTCCCATCGCCCGCCAGACCGCCGTGCGCCCTCTGCGCGTCCCGGCATGCCATCCAGCGGAAGTACGTGGCCCAGATGGAGGACCTGTACGAGGACTTCCACATCGTCAAGATGCCGCTGCTGGAGCGCGAGATCCGTGGCCTGGCCATGCTTGAGTACTTCTCCCAGTTCCTGCTGGCGCCCTACAACCCCGAGAAGGCGCCGCCGCTGCCCAAGCAGCCATGAAAGCTCAGACGGCCTCAGGTTGCTTCCGCCGACAATACTGACTTAAGGTCAATGGCCTCTTGTTTGCAACGCCTGCACATGGTACTCTAGGATCCCTACCGCCTACCTGTTAACCAACAAAACTAGCATAGCTCGCTGGTCTTCTCTTCTTGTACTGTTAGGTGCAATCACGTCTCTCCACCTCAGTCTCGTCCTTCACTGTAGCTGTTGGTCTCTGCTTTCCTTTCACCAAGTTCTCTGCCTGCTACCTGATTTTCTCTGTCTGATGCTCATTGTGTGTGAGATTTGCTCTGTCTGAGGCTCATTGTGTGTGAGATTTGCTCTGTCTGAGGCTCATTGTGTATGAGATTTGCTCTGTCTGAGGCTCATTGTGTGTGAGATTTTCTCTGTCTGATGCTCATTGTGTGTGAGATTTGCTCTGTCTGATTCTCATTGTGTGTGAGATTTGCTCTGTCTGAGGCTCATTGTGTGTGAGATTTGCTCTGTCTGATTCTCATTGTGTGTGAGATTTGCTCTGTCTGATTCTCATTGTGTGTGAGATTTGCTCTGTCTGATTCTCATTGTGTGTGAGATTTGCTCTGTCTGATTCTCATTGTGTGTGAGATTTGCTCTGTCTGATGCTCATTGTGTGTGAGATTTGCTCTGTCTGATGCTCATTGTGTGTGAGATTTTCTCTGTCTGATGCTCATTGTGTGTGAGATTTGCTCTGTCTGATGCTCATTGTGTGTGAGATTTGCTCTGTCTGATGCTCATTGTGTGTGAGATTTGCTCTGTCTGATGCTCATTGTGTGTGAGATTTGCTCTGTCTGATGCTCATTGTGTGGGAGATTTCTTCTGTCTGAGGCTCATTGTGCCTGGCTCAGCCCTCATTCTCTCATCAGCCTCAAAAACGGTCACCCTTGGTTCTCCGAGCCCGCACATTTACTAAGCGGCCATTGGAGAGTCAGGAAGCCAATCAACGGTCTCTGGTCGAACAAAATGTTTCTCTTGCTTCCGCCTCTGTACGCCTCGCGATCTGCTTTAAAAGCTGACTGGAAGGAATTCAAGTCCTAGCTTACTCTGTTGCTGCTTGAATGATGAGAAATTCCGCCGAATCAGTTTCGCCATTTAAAATGCCCATTGTTCTAGCTGTTTTGCCTACTGTTTGCCTGCTTTCCGTTTGCCGCCCGCCGGCTGGCTGTTGCCTGTTTGAGCCGCAGATGCTGACGCTTTCTGAAGAGAAGCCGCTCCGTTTCAAATGCATTCGTGTTGCCGAGCGACTGCGCATTCGCCTTTTTGCCTTGACTTTTTTCCTTTTTTACTGCTTGCCGCCCTGCCCCGTGTGAGGCTTAGCAACCTGGGTTCGCTAGGGTTAGACTAGATGGTATCCAAGGACGCAGCTGTAGCTATCTAGGTGTGACGCTTAGCAACCTGGGTTCGCTAGGGTTAGACTAGATGGTATCCATGGACGCAGCTGTAGCTATCTAGGTGTGACGCTTAGCAACCTGGGTTCGCTAGGGTTAGACTAGATGGTATCCAAGGACGCAGCTGTAGCTATCTAGGTGTGACGCTTAGCAACCTGGGTTCGCTAGGGTTAGACTAGATGGTATCCAAGGACGCAGCTGTAGCTATCTAGGTGTGACGCTTAGCAACCTGGGTTCGCTAGGGTTAGACTAGATGGTATCCAAGGACGCAGCTGTAGCTATCTAGGTGTGACGCTTAGCAACCTGGGTTCGCTAGGGTTAGACTAGATGGTATCCAAGGACGCAGCTGTAGCTATCTAGGCGTGACGCTTAGCAACCTGGGTTCGCTAGGGTTAGACTAGATGGTAGCCCAGGTCACAGCTCCAATTTGAGACTTCAACCTGGGTTCGCTAGGGTCGGACTAGATGGTAGCCCAGGTCACAGCTCCAATTTGAGACTTCAACCTGGGTTCGCTAGGGTCGGACTAGATGGTAGCCCAGGTCACAGCTCCAATTTGAGACTTCAACCTGGAATTTTGGTTCGGTTGGAATTTTTCCCAAGATAAAGCCATCTGGCCCGGTCTGTCCGCTCCGATCGCTTTCCATTTGATAAAGAGAGGCTGCGCGCGCCATCAGTCAATCAGCATGCCCCGGCAGTCCGCGTCTTCCGTCTCCGCCTCTCGGTCCGCCCGCAGCTGTTATCCATCACTGCGCAGATTGCTTCCCTGCCCCGTCATTGGTGGGGTCTCGAGGCCTTGCAGTCTTCTGTTTTGTTCTTCCCGTCCCTCCTTCGGCTGCTTCTTCGTGCTTGTTCCGCTGTCAAGAGGCTCCATGCTGCCTCTGCCACTGACTCTTGGCGCCTGATGTATGCGGTGCATGCGTGGGTGGCATGCGCGGGAAGCTGCGGCCTGAAGAAATACACTGGAGAACATGTTCCAGCCAGGTCAAGAGCGTCCAGTGTTGGCAAACCGTTTAGAAAATTGCCTGCGGCATAACATGGTATATAATTCACTTGCCAGCCGTGATCTTCGACTTCATCTGCTTGCACCCACAACATGACGTCACTGTCTGCTGTCGCCCTCTGCGGCTCTGCACGGCAGTGGTACGCGAATTCCTTCATCGCCCACTGCTATAGTGGCCTTTTTCTATTGTTGGGATTCGGTTTCCGGAATCGAATTCCCTGCCATGAAAGGGTTTTCTTTTACTGCTGGAAAGTCCCGCCAGCCACACTCGCCTGTCGCCGCTGGAAGGTGAAATAAAAATATTCCTTTGCCTTCAGCCAGCTCGCACTTTATTCAACCTCGAGACATTCGCTCCGTCTGTGTACCCGGCGAGACAGCGGACCTCCCATAGTGATGCATTGCCCGCTCTGCGCAGCCATAGCTTCTGTTCCGCTTTTGTAGTACACAGTCTGCCGTATGTAATGCTTGTTCCATTTTCGCTTTTGTTCCAGCCGAAGCTGCAGCACTACATGCAATTATTTTCGATATTATCTTTCCAGGAGCTTTAAGGTGGCTAGCTCCAATTTGTCCTCTTGTCATTATCGACAAGGCAGTAGAAAGCAGCTCCAACGGTGCTTTGTGTCCGGGTTCGAAATAAATTTGCCCTGCATTTTAAACGGTACTTGAACTCTACGGCTACCGGATCTTTCTATTTAAGTACATGGTGACAAAGCACGTTCTTACGAACATAGCGTGCTCGACCTGATGAGTATGATTCTCTTTTTGCATAGCAAAGCTGCTATTGGTAGCCTTGCTAGTGTTACGTTAGTGTTGTGCTTCATTATCTGCAGCAAGCATTGACCTCATTCAGGCCGAGCATGAAATCAAATGTTTCTGACTATCGTTCGATGTTTTGCGCACATTATACTCGTAATTGCATCCAACCTGCTGGCGCCGATCGCCTTTTCACTGCGATCCTTTGGCCAACTGCGCTTCGAGGCTTATCTCAGGGCTATCTTCTAAACCTGCAGCGTTATTGCAGTGCTTTACGAGCTGTAGAGGAGAAAGGTCGCTCGAAATTTTTCATAGCAAGCACACGAGGTGACATTTCCATTATCCTGGAGTTGCACAGCCGAAGGGAATTGTGGTCTGGATCGCAGCCTGACTTACGGATTTTACTGGAAATGGTCCGAAGGGCGTGCGCCAGATTTGCCAACTTGCCACAGTGTTAATTGTTATTGGGATTTTTTAGCGCAGCCTGTGGTTCAGCTCCGTCAGACGCTGCCTGTGTTAATTGCTATTTGGGATTCTTGCACGGACTTAGCCTGGCCGAAACAGCCTAGCCTGCGCAACGCCTTCCTACCTGTCTGTCCGGCAAAATAAAACTCCAGGCTTACCATCTTGCTCCCCTTATTGCTGTTTTATTTTCAGCAGGTGCCAGGCTAGGTTTCCATCTGCGCAATTCTTCCTCACTCCTGTAAAGAAAAGGCATCGAGTTGCTGCTTGCGTCTGTCTTCCCCGTGCTGGCGGGGGCGTGTGGGTATTTAGAAACTAGTTCTGCATCCTGGGTCATAAATTAATGGAAGCTATTCCATTCCAAATTATGATTTCTTCTATCCATTCTAGCATTCTACTCTAAAATCATTTGCTCGTTCGTCTCCAAATTTAGGGATTCTTAGTAATCTATGCTTCCCAATCACCTCTTTTGGTTTTTATTTTTAGGGTAGGCTGTAGGCAGCATTTATCCGAAAATTTAATTTCTAGGGAAATCCTACTTTTTCAAAATATTCTTGTAAAACCAACTAGCGCACTAACCTTTGTTCCGCAGCCCAGCCCGCATGGGTTCCCTGCTGTCAACCTCCAGCTCGCCAAGCGCCCAGTCCGAGCAGGGCTGGGTCACCTTCCCGCCCAAGTCTGGTGTGCTCTTCGCCGGCCATTTCTACCTGGGCGGCGAGAAGTTTGGCTCAGTCGCCCGTGAATCTTTTATTTTTGGCGAGCCAGCCGAACTGCAGTTCGTCAACAGCCGGCCGCTGACCTACCCGCTGCCTGTAGGCCGGCCCACCAGCCAAAGCCGCCCGCTTCGGGCCACTGTGAACCTGCGCAAGGAAACCGCCCGCTTTGTCAAGGCCGACTCCGGCTCCGAGCCGCTGCCGCACCAGGCCTTTCACGTGGAGCTGGTCCTGGACTGCCTGGTCGACTGCGAAGTGTCCCTCTGGCTGTTCGTCTATCAGACCTTCAACGGCCAGCGGCTGGTGCTGGAGCCGCAGCATCCACTCTTCCCGAGCCCGGAACGGCGCCGCTTTTCGCGCGGTCTCGGCTGGGTGCGGAGCTTTGGTTGCTGCTGATTGCTTGGCTAGGAGTGACCTGAGTCACCAGACCAAGGGTTGGGCTTTGGATTCGGTTGAGGAGGAATCGGGTTAGTTTATCTAGGTAAATTTGGGTCATTAAATATTATGTAAGTGGATTCGGCTGCTTTAGGATCATGCTCAATCCTTGGGAAATCAGGTTCTTATGGTAGTCATCTACGTGAATTTGGATTAGTGATAATTTTATCAGTTGAATTTTTACCGGGAGTTGGATCAGAGGATGTGGTTCCAAGGGAAATGGCATCAGAGGATGTTGCTTTCAAGGGAAATGGCATCAGAGGATGTTGCTTCCAAGGGAAATGGCATCAGAGGATGTTGCTTCCAAGGGAAATGGCATCAGAGGATGTTGCTTTCAAGGGAAATGGCATCAGAGGATGTTGCTTTCAAGGGAAATGGCATCAGAGGATGTTGCTTTCAAGGGAAATGGCATCAGAGGATGTTGCTTTCAAGGGAAATGGCATCAGAGGATGTTGCTTTCAAGGGAAATGGCATCAGAGGATGTTGCTTCCAAGGTAAATGGGAAATGCCGGTTCAAGCCAAACTGTTGACTGACATTGAATATCCCGCAGGTGTTCTCCTGCACCGAGCTCACCCTGAGGCCTTCTATATTTGACGAAGCAGCTGACAGCAGCTGGCAGGAGGCATTCCACCTGGCTGTGCTGGTGGAAGCTGTGGACGATTCCGGCCAGGCCCCTGCCAACCAGCAGCTGCTGCTGTGCTCTGCGGAGCGGCTGTCCGCCGACTCACCCTACTCCCTCAAGGTGCTCAAACAGATCATGGTAGGTTCAGCTGTGTGGCCATTGTCTTGCTTCGCACCTGACAGCCAAAAGTTAAGTTTTTGCATGACGGAAATTGCGCACAATTTCTAACAGACGAAGTTAATGCGTCTTTTTTTTAAAAGGAACCACACTGAAGCGACGGAGAGCCTAGTTTGTTGCTAACGATCTCAGCCTATCTGGCTGAGAGAATTGTCCAGGGAGTTTCATATTTGCTTCTCACTATGGTTCCTTAAGCTGAATGAAATGCCAATCAGCCAACTTCGGTCTGGAGATGGTAAATTGTCGACGGGCTCTTCATCGCAGCTTGGCTGTCTGCTGTCGGTCGCGCAATAAGTCTCAGTCCCAGTCTAAAAATAGTATACATGCGGAATAGAAAGCTGAAAAGTGTTTTGTGACCATTGTGGCGCATCATTTGCATGTAAATTGTGACCCGCGGTGAGACGCTTGAGCAAGCAATTATTGCCGCTTCTGTGGGGGCATCTCTGGCTGCAGTTTCAATGATGGACTAAGCGTTCGAATATTCGCTGTCAAAGTCACAGTACAAAACTCATTGGACATTGAAGTAAGCTTGTGAACCAGAACTTCTCTTGGAGTAATTCATTAAGTTCCGGTAAGCAGCACAAGGCAGTACGCAATTTTGGATGCTTCGAAATTCCTTGTGATTGCCGCTGACAGCAGCTTTTTTCTCACTCGTGTACTAATTAATCGATTTTACTCCACACTCTTGTCTCGCTACTGACAGTAGGCCCTTATGCACAACCACCCCTTTAAACTGGTTTGCACTCGGCCACTGGTCTCACTCAGGTAATTGACGGCTTGCCTCTAGTTGCTCACGACATCTACGGCATCTCCGATCGGGAGGCCGGTGGCGGAAACGGCGGCTCTACCTCCCAGGCCACGACGGCAGCAGCCGCAGTCGACTCGATGGCCGACGCTGGAGACGCTGACTGCGTTGTCTGCATGGTGAAGGCCAGAGACACCGTCATCCTACCCTGCAGGCACCTCTGCCTGTGCGACACCTGCGCCGACTCGCTCAGGTGAGTTCAGGACGCAATGGTTCAGGCTCTTTCATGTACATCGTTTATTTTTCTTTTCGTGTGTAAACAAAGTGTCTCCGGGCCTAATTTTGTTATATTTTACTGCTAAAACATTTAAATTTCTGTGTGCTTTACTTGTTTAAAGAACAAGTAAGGAACAAGTGTTTAAGAACATGTTTGAGGAATTTTCGAACTACCCGATAGTTATAAAAAATGATTGCAAATACGCAGATACCAGGCCAGCTGCTGCCCGATCTGTCGGGCACCGTTTCGCGCCCTGCTGCAGCTGACGGTGCAGTCCGACAGCTCCGGGCCCGATAGCTCTCTGCCGGCCGCCGCGGTGCCCATTCTGGAATTCGTCGATGCTCAGCGGCAGTCAGTGATGGCAACGGCGTCCGCCTCCGCGTCCGGCTCGGCTGCGCAGGTGACAAACAGACGGCCGGGTACGGCCACCGCTCCGCAGGCCTGGGCCTCGCCGGTCAAGCAGCCACTGCCAGAGTCACCGAAAGCAGCCCAGGCAGCTCCGGATCCGACTGCTCGTCCTAAAGGACGGCCCAGAAGCAGCAGCAGCAGCAGCGGCGGGGCCGCCTTCGACACACAGGCCGTTGGCGAAGTCAATGACGAGGATGACTGCTGGGCGGACTCTGAGTCGGACGAGCCGTCAACAGCAGCAGCTGCCTCGGGCGATCAGGCTGTTGCCAAGTCGGCGGCTGGCCGCGTCGTCTTTCCCGAAGCGGAAGCGGACCTGGGAGCGGCAGCTCTCCCGGCCGTCGCGCTCCTAGTTGATGGCGATGCCGACCGGGGCTCGAACTCCTGCTCATCGTCAACGGAGAGCGCCAACAGCCAGCAGCGACTGCTGCTGACCGCGGTAGCTCCTTCTGCTTCAGCTTCGGACTGCGGCGCCAACACTGCGTCGGCCATCGTCATCGCGGGCAGCGGCGACTTTCGCTTGCAGGACTCGGACGAATCCGACTTCAGCTGAGCCGCCCTCTGAGCTGCAGTTTCCTTGTACAGGCCTGGCTGACTGCTGATGGACGCGAAACTTTGTATGAAACTTACAATTTCATGGGTTATGAACTCCTCATTCCTGGGAGCTGGGCTAATCATTTGCAATGCCTCACATCGCCAATCAGCGCATCATTCAGCCCTGATTTTCTCAATCTCTGCTCTTTTATTCGGTTGAAATTCTCGGGCGTCTGCTTTCCAGTCCTGTGCGTCACACCTATCCGTCTCATCCTCCGATGCGTCATACCCAAGCTAGTCATGAATCTGCACCAATTTCTGTGTATATTAACATTTCACTAACATTATTGTTATGATTTTTTTTGCACCATTGCTTCTTTGCGAAGCCGTCGTAATCATTCATTTAAGTCCTTAATGAGGACGCGATGCACTTTTAATTGCAATGATGCACAATTCGAAAATAATTCGCTAGCCAGTAGGAAAAACCTGGATCGGGCGCATCAAGCGTTATTTTAGGCAATTGCTACTGGCAGCTCTCGTAAGCACTGCCAGATGCTCGTGCTTTAATAAATCATGTCTGGCTTCTGTCAGCACTCAGGCCGAAAGCTGTAGATTTAATATTTTTTAGATTTGATTTTAAATTACCTCATGCGTGTTGAAAGCGTTATCGCCTTAAATCTCACCTTTTTTCTTCCATCCTTGGACTGCCTATCTGGAGGGCATCCAGATATTTGTCACATTGACTTGGTGTGGACACCTAGATGGTGTACTTGCACGAATTTGGCGTCGTTTGGTAGCCGCAATTCTCTTCTTTGAATTGACACATCTTCAATCATCTTGAATAATCTTCACCAGAGCTTAAGCGAAAAAATGGTAAAAAATGTTGAGCCAGTTAGAGTTTGCGGCAATTTTTCAAACCTTGCAGTCACATCTATCAAAGCAAGAACTGACCATTGTAATTTTTTACCATGGATTTAAAAATCAAATTAATGAACATCACAGAAAAAAGTATTGTTTCGGATATGTGCTACCAGGTTTGTATTTTAGAGAGCCCCTCAAGTTAAGCTGTATCTTTTGGCAAACCCTTGTGGGCGATCCTGCTTCGGTCGGGGGTCGAATGCGGCAAACCCATGTCGCCAGTCGAGAGAGCAACTCTCTAAAGGCTTCTCCACCGTGTAATGCAATATATACTTGTCTGTTGGATTCCAGCCGCTTTGCTCCCGAAGCTCTAGAGTGTGAAAATATCTATCGCTGCCCTGTTCTCGAAGTCTGAAATATGCACCGTGCTGTTACGATAGGCCGGCACTGGCAACACCTTTCGAAAAGTGTTTGTAGGCAAGTAAAGCAAGTGAAGCAAAAAAATTTTTTATAGATGTTGCTATTTGTCATAATATGTCCAATAAAGTGTGCTAAAGAAAAGCTGCTTATAACGGTATTACTAATTACTAATTCTCTTAAACTTCAAATAATATTGATTTTGTTTATACTAGTTAACATTACGTACTAATTTAACCCTTTATTTCTTGAAAAACTGTAAAGTAGTTAACATTACCTACTAATTTAAACCTTTATTTCTTGAAAACTGTAACTAGTTAACATTACGTACTAATTTAAACCCTTTATCTCTTGAAAACTGTAACGAGACTCTTGGTTCAATATCAATTCTAGAACAGAAGCGGCTGCTACACAAGTCTCAGAAGAGCCATGAAATTCTTACTATGCTTCGTCTTCCTGAGAATTTCTTGCTTTGTTGGTCTTTTACAGCTCAATGCAGCCAAAGGTAACAAAACTATTGGAATCTTTAGATATTAAGAAGAATTAATTGCTGGTTTATTAGAATGGATCTAGTTACTTAATTATAATTTTTGCTCTTTTTAAATAAGGAAATAAACTAATAAATAGACTCTTAAAATTACATGGAAGTGATTTATACAATTCAGAATTTACTAAGTTTGCAAAGATTTGTTATTTCCAGTTACAATTTTTTGTGTTTTAATTTGTTGAGTTTTTTGGTTGTTCATTTTTGTCCAACCATGTCATCAGCAAGATGGTAAACAAGTGCAAAGCAGGCTTGTAACATTGCCTATGTATAGGCCAGAAAACAAAAATAGGATTACTTTCTGCTTTGACTATAACTTTGACTTTGACTTAGTGCTTTGACTAGATTGCTAACTTGTGTTTATTCAAATATTCTTAGTTCCTGACACTTAATTAATTTAATTTGGGTAGTTAAGGTACAATTTTCTATTGAAAATCAACAAGTTTGACAAGTTTTATGTCTTATAGCATGGAATAGGCTTAATGATTAGTGGAATATGTACCATTTTGTACTTGCTTTTAATGTAAACATTGTATTACCTATGGAAAATATTACTATTTTATGAGCTAGATTCAAATTCAATATATTTTTATAATTTATATATAAGTAAGAATATATAGAGATTGTAGCATTTTTATAAAACAATATTACAAGCTTATCAATAAACTAACTATGGACTGCTTTGAAACTTGTTCTAGTTGTTCCCAATCATGTGTAGATTGGCTGGCCTATTGCTGTTAGCGGGGGCCAGGGGTTGTTTGTGCTTTGCCTGTGGGGTGGGTGCGCTGTGGCTTTGGTCAGGGTGGGTGGCCGTGTGTGGCCCCCTTTAAGCCCTGCGCACTGTGCTGTCCTCGCCTGCGCTCTAGCCTTGCTTGTCTTGAGTTATTTTCCATTTTAATATCCGCAAGAAAAAATCTCATCATATTCGTTCATCTTTTCTTTTATAAATGTACTCCCATATTGTTGCCCACTTGTAGGGCAGTAGGATAAGTTTTTGTTTGTTGCACCTGCTATGTTCCGCCTTTTTCCTCTCTCTCCGGCCAACCCGCTAATGTCTAATAAATTGCTAGAAGTGTATAGCTATATGTACAAATAATTTTACATCAAGAGTTCTGTTGATCTACTCTAGTAACAGTCCTTGTCATTTTCAGCAAATTATGAACTGCTAGGCTTTCTGGCTAGGTCTAGTAAAACTCAAAGAATTCCTAAAATTATACAAATTTATTTTATGCTTATTTTGTGATACTAAGATAATTATTACTGGTAATGGGTAATTAATACTGTGAAATAATATTAATATCAGTTATCAGAACAAGCTAGTTAAAGCTAGCTAATACACATTGGACAACCATTTCTGCATCCCACCAATCTTGCATGCCAGGCTCCCTATACGACTTTGTCACTTGTGGCTCTGTTATTAAGCTACTCAACACAGATCACAATGTGCGCTTACACTCACACGAGGTGAAGTATGGCTCTGGCTCTGGCCAGCAGTCTGTCACCGGCGTTGAGTCCAGTGGGGACAGCAACTCATACTGGCGAGTGCGCGCCCGCACCGGCGTAGACTGCACTCGCGGCTACCCGATCAAGTGTGGCAGCACCATGCGCCTCACCCACGTGGCTACCGGCCGGAACCTGCACAGCCACGTGTACAGCTCGCCCATCACCAACCTGCAGGAGGTGAGTGAGCAGCTTTAGCGAGCTGGCATTCTTAATCTGTGCGGGCTCTGAAATAAGGTTGTCTTCAAACGCCTAACTTCTAACGCAAACATTTGCATCTTACTATTAGCAGTAATGTCATGGGCTGTCTCCTCAAAATGCTTGAATATTGCGTTTATCACTCACAGGTCTCCGCCTATGGCGAGAACGGCGAAGGTGACCTCGGCGACGACTGGAAGCTGCTCTGCGACAGCGGCGACTCCGCCGATGGCGGTCTGTGGCGCCGCAACGGCCACATCCGGCTTCGACACGCCGTCACGGAGCAGTACCTGCACGTGGCCGGCCAGCGCTACAGCCGTCCCATCGCCGGCCAGGCTGAGGTCAGCGCCGTCAACTCGCCCAGGCCCGGCAGCCACTGGACAGTGGCCGAGGGCATCTTCATCAAGCCGACCGAGACGACACCGGGTGCCTCCGCATCTGCTGGGGCTCGTGGCGGCTCTTCCCACGACTCTGGAGAGCTCTGAGGATTCGGGGTGCCGCCCGTTGAGGCCCTCAGTAATTTCAGTTGAATTCCTGAGTAGTGTTAGTTCGGGTCCTCAGTATTGTTAGTCAGGGTCGTCAGTAGTGTTAGTTAGGGTCCTCAGTAGTGTTAGTTCAGGTCCTCAGTAGTGTCAGTTCAGGTCCTCAGTAGTGTCAGTTCAGGTCCTCAGTAGTGTTAGTTCGGGTCCTCAGTAGTGTCATTTCAGGTCTTCAGTAGTGTTAGTTAGGGTCCTGAGTAGTGTTAGTTCAGGTCCTCAGTAGTGTCAGTTCAGGTCCTCAGTAGTGTCAGTTCAGGTCCTCAGTAGTGTCAGTTCAGGTCCTCAGTAGTGTTAGTTCAGGTCCTCAGTAGTGTCAGTTCAGGTCCTCAGTAGTGTCAGTTCAGGTCCTCAGTAGTGTCAGTTCAGGTCCTCAGTTGGATTGGAAGGTGTCAGACAGGGTTCTAGAGAAAGTGATTCATTCAAGATTAGTTCATATTTCTGCTCTCTTTGTTATATTTAGCTGACTGCTAAATTAGGAAGAGGAAACTACAAATTCAATAATTATTCCTGATATGTTGATAAGCGAGTACTTTAGAATTTTTTGTGAGTAGTAAACAGATAAAACATTTGTCTTTTCAGTGTTATTGTCTATGAAAGCTAAAGTTGAATCCTGCAAAGCTGTCTGGACTTGCCCTATTGTCCATTGTCTTGTGTTCTGTTGCTAAACCAGTTCCTATTTTTCTCGTTTTTAATGTTTCGATGACGGTAATCGGTACGTGCTGATTCTAGTTGGGCTGATGCTCCGTGCTTTTGGATTCACAATTGACTGTCAATTTTATGCTATTGATAAAAATTTTAATCGGTCAGTTTACTGAGTGGTTGCTGTACCCTGTGCCAAAAATAGCGACTAGTTTGCTCTCCTTGTTCTCAGCTGATGTCCTTTTCGTTTGCAACTAAAACTATTTCACATCGATTGCTTATTGCGCACATGAAAGTACAGGTTTGTTGGATCTGAATTAAATGTGCATTAAGTTACACAAGTCAAATGCTAGTGTACATTCAGACACTGTACACGCTAACATGCATTCACGCATGTACATGCTGATTTGCATCCAAGTTTGTACATGCTGATGTACATCCAGGTATGTACATGCTTATGTACATCCAGGTATGTACATGCTGATGTACATCCAAGCATCTACATGCTAATGTACATTCAGATTCTACGTGCTAAATACATTCGCGAGTAGCTATCGCATATTAGCTGTGTACACCCAAAAATCCATCAACCACAAGTCGAACAGTCGGGCTTGTATGATCTAGTTTACACAATGTACATTAGGATTGTGCATCTATCTCTATCTATCGTCTCGTGCTTGCGCACCCTTAGCTCTCTCAGATTTTCTATGTTTTACCGCAATGTGCCACAGTTCGCCAGCCAAGCAACAATGTCCCTCTGCCCGAGCCCTAGCTTATATGACTGTTGGCCGTCATTTGATTTTGATTTGCTGTCAATCTGTTTGCTGTTGTCAGTTTTTTGGTTTTTTTTACTCTTCGGGCTGCAATAGTTAGGGGGTAAATCTCTTGCACGTATGCACACACGTATCTAAAGCCATATTATCTATTATCTTTACAAATAGAATGCTGATGACCGAGGCTGTTAAACGAAATCGCCTTTTAAGTAATTTTGCTCGCACTAAAATTTGACAAAAACAGATTCCGCGTTAGCTTCCTATATGTGTCTTATTTCTCTGAATTACTCTTGACATTTGTGGCATCTTTTTATCTATGTCTAAGGATAAAACCAGCAAGGATCTAGGATTGCATATCATATATTGCATTCCTGATTTTTTTGTCTGTGACTTAGGCCAAGTCGGCTGCGCTGAGACTACTAAAAAACTAAAAACTCGTAGTTTTAGTAGTCCTTGACTAAAGAAAGGAAACCGAGGGGTTAATAAATTTACTTCTTCAAGGACTTCAGAGTCTATGAACTAAAACTGGACCCTGTTTAAAATACTAAAAAGTTGGATAGCGAAAAAGCGTAGTCGCAGATTTCTCAGGCGCTTCACGTCAAGCAAATCCTGTGATCCCAGATTTCTCAGGCACTCCACGTCAAGCAAATCCTGTGATCCCAGATTTCTCAGGCACTCCACGTCAAGCATATCCTGTGATCCCAGATTTCTCAGGCACTCCACGGCAAGCAAATCCTGTGATCCCAGATTTCGCAAGTGCTTCACGTCAAGCAAATCCTGTGATCCCAGATTTCTCAGGCACTCCACGTCAAGCAAATCCTGTGATCCCAGATTTCTCAGGCACTCCACGTCAAGCATATCCTGTGATCCCAGATTTCTCAGGCACTCCACGTCAAGCATATCCTGTGATCCCAGATTTCTCAGGCACTCCACGGCAAGCAAATCCTGTGATCCCAGATTTCGCAAGTGCTTCACGTCAAGCAAATCCTGTGATCCCAGATTTCTCAGGCGCTTCCCGTCAAGCAAATCCTGTGATCCCAGATTTCGATCTCAGGCACTCCACGTCAAGCAAATCCTGTGATCCCAGATTTCTCAGGCACTCCACGTCAAGCATATCCTGTGATCCCAGATTTCTCAGGCACTCCACGTCAAGCAAATCCTGTGATCCCAGATTTCTCAGGCACTCCACGTCAAGCAAATCCTGTGATCCCAGATTTCTCAGGCACTCCACGTCAAGCATATCCTGTGATCCCAGATTTCTCAGGCACTCCACGTCAAGCAAATCCTGTGATCCCAGATTTCTCAGGCACTCCACGTCAAGCAAATCCTGTGATCCCAGATTTCGCAAGTGCTTCACGTCAAGCAAATCCCATGATCCCAGATCTCACAGGCGCTTCACGTCAAGCAAATCCCATGATCCCAGATTTCGCAAGTGCTTCACGTCAAGCAAATCCCATGATCCCAGATCTCACAGGCGCTTCACGTCAAGCAAATCCCATGATCCCAGATTTCGCAAGTGCTTCACGTCAAGCAAATCCCAGGATCCCAGATTTCGCAGGCGCTTCACGTCAAGCAAATCCTGTGATCCCAGATTTCTCAGGCGCTTCACGTCAAGCAAATACTGTGATCCCATATTTCGCAGGCGCTCAATCCCGTTTTTGCAATGCACTTGGGAAATGAATGCACTTTAAGAGCTTCAGACTCATCGCAAACACCATTTCTACATCGAGGTAGAAATTAAATTTAAATTAAATAAAATACAAAATTTGCATATAACTAATTTTGACGATCGTTTGGCCGTAGCTTTGGCCATAGACTTTGCCTTGCTTTGTACGAGGGGTGTTCACAAGGACTTCTATATAATAGAATCTATTAATAGATGCTATTATATAGAAATCCTTGGGTGTTCCAAACGTCCGCTTTAAACAGCTCTTGCTGCATGTCA
Source organism: Macrostomum hystrix (assembly GCA_950097015.1). Taxonomy (NCBI): domain Eukaryota; kingdom Metazoa; phylum Platyhelminthes; family Macrostomidae; genus Macrostomum; species Macrostomum hystrix. The sequence continues at coordinate 3,034,215 of CATNEN010000041.1, read as the reverse complement.
CAAAAACCTATCCTTTTGGCCATAGACTATTTCTCTGTGAGTTGTTTATCCAAGGTACCCAAGCTACAAAATTGGGTATATGCCATATACATGTATATTATGTTTCTGTATACCAGTTTACTTTATCAATTGGCTGCATTATAAAAAATGGTCTTGCTAAATAAATTCAGCCTAAAAAGAAAAATCAATTACGTCGTTCGTGTGCCCTCGCACTTCTGAAAAGTTCTCAATGTCGCAGAATTTATTTTCAGCTATATTGAAATCTATGGCTTCGATTGCAGTCGCTGAATGGCCCATCTAGGTATATAGGATTTATGGTATATGCAAAGTCTGTCGAATTGGATTGAAAAGTATATCTAAATCGATTGTACTTATCCAAGGACTTCTATAAATTGCATCTTGATGCTTATATTCAGAGGTCCTTGACTCATCCCAGTCTAAGCCACTTACAGACCGGGCGAGACCATAGACTGTTTAAATTTAATGAAATTCTACCTTTTTGCTTCCTATTTGGTTTTTTCATCATTCAAATTGGTGCGTGGCCGTCAGCAGTCTGACGTGGCAGCGTAGTAGAGATTCTGCATATACAAACCATAGAAAGCCATAGACAACAGAAATCAATTTGGTTTTAACTGCGAGCAATTTGGGCCATAGCTGGAAGGCATAGCTAAAGCAAAGAATGGCGCAGAGAGGACCATACGCTAAAATCCGTCTGGTGGACAGAGAGAGGATAGTGAATGCATACGTGACGGGTGGCGACTGGAAGGCGCTTGGTCGAATGATGGGTTTCGCAAAACAGTCGGTTCGAAACATCGTGACCACGTACGAAGAGACCGGAAGAACGCACACTCTGCCGAAAGGAGGAGTGAAGACGCAAAAACTCACCGAACCTTTGGTGAATAGACTGGTTGAATTTGTCAGTGACTACCCTGCCGCTACGCTGGAGCAGATGAGATCGCACCTGCTTCAGGGCAACGACGATGACTTCAACATCAGTCTCAGTGCAATTAGTCGTGCTCTGGATGGCCAGTTGATCACACTAAAGCTTCTGCGCCAGGTCCCTGTTGATTGGAACACGCCTGTCACGAAAGAAAGTCGCAGAATGCACGTGCAGTGGCTTCTGGACGAGGGCAGCCAAGAACATATTTTGTTCATGGACGAGTTCGGCGTGAACATCTGGACGGCCAGAACTCAGGGTCGAGCCCCCAGAGGGATACCAGCAGTGACGGTGGTGAATGGTCAGCGAGGCCAAAATCTTACAATCTGCCTTGTCATCTCGCAACAGCTGGGGTTCGTGCACTACACACTGGTCGAAGGTGGATTCAGAAACGAGCATTTCGTGGATTTTCTCTCGGAGGTCGACCAGCTGGTGGAAGGAAACTTCGTGCTTCTGTCTGATGGCGCCCGTGCTCATCTGAATGCGCCAGGGATGAGCGATGGCCACATTCACAGATTCCTTCCACCTTACTCGCCCTTCCTGAACCCGGCCGAAAGAGCGGGCGCTGCCATGAAGGCTGACCTGAAGAGACGCCTGCACGTGGGTGGAATCCAGGTGGAGGTCGCCAACAGGCAACAGGCTGCAGCGCAGGGCCTCACGTTGCATCAGCACAGGATGCACATCCTGCAACGCGAGGTTGCGCTATCCATGAGCAGCATCACGGCACCAAAGTGTCTGCAGTGGGTGAACCACTTGCAGACGTACTTCCAGCGTTGTCTGAATCTCGATGACGTTCACTTTTAGATTGAACACTTGTCATGAGGATCAAGAACATGTCACATTACGGCTTTTGTGTTCCACGGTTAACTCGTTTAAAGTTTGACGTTCGTGAAATAAACCAAATTGGTCGCGAAAAAAACCAAATTGCTCGGTGACTTCAGTTCTTAGTGTTGTGCAGTGTCAAAGCAGCCCGGCCCTAACGGCTTTCTCTCTTCTTTTTCTGTCTATGGTCCCGTTAAGCTAAGCTTCGCCTCAACTGTTGCACCCCTTTTACCCCCCCCAAGCTAAACGTAAGAGTGACTACACGGCTTATTCGCACGCGCGGCTTTAACCCAAATACACTCGTTATATTCGCTATAAGAAGCTTCCTTTGAGTCTTGACAATGGCGTCGCGGCTTGGCGACCTTTTTCTCGGCGATGCCGACCGTGCACTGATGTGGCTCAAGGCCTTCAATGCTCTGGCCCGCGCCAAGAAGTGGACCGACTCGACCGAATCCCGACAAGTCGCAGACAAGTTTTTGGCATCCTGCGGACTGCCTGCTTTGGAGAAGCTGACTCATCTCGTCGCTCCGAAGGAGATCGACAAGCTGACCTTCCAAGAGATCGAGACAGCCCTGGTGTCCTACTTACAACCTCAGAAGCGCCTCATTGTCGCCGAAAGAACCGACTTTTTCTCAATTCGTCAGAAAGCTGCTGAGCCGATAGCAGACTATTTAGCTCGCCTGAGGAAAGCAGCAACGCACTGCGCCTTTGACTCTCTGAAGGACTGCGCCAGTCCCGCAGAGGAGCTGGTGCGGCTTACTCTCATTTCTGGACTGTACAACCCTGAGCATCAACGGCGCATTCTCGGTGCAATGCAAACCAAGGATCAGACAATCTCGGAGATTGTTGACCTCATTCGAAGCTGTGAACAGATCAACACGTTTGTTCAAACCTGTAACTCGGTGCCCCCGGTAGGCCCGGCTGGCCCATTGTCGCCGCCAGCCCAACATAATGCGGCCACTGACGAATCGGTGCACTACTCCAAAGGTGGACGGCCAACTTCCAATGGTCAGCGCATCGAGGGCTGCAAGTACTGTGGCGGATCCCATCACGCAGGCAAGTGCCCGGCATATGGCAAGACCTGTTCCAAGTGCTCCAAGCGCAACCACTTTGCTGCCGTATGCCGCTCTGCTCTGACTAGCAAATCCGTACATCACGCGGATGTTCCATCCGATGCATCGATGACGCCCGAGCCCTCGAAGATCCTGCATCTTATGGACGTTGATCTGGTCAACGCAATCGAAGTTGCATCTGAGACACTTCTTGTAGACGGCGCCAAGGTACCAATGCAAGTGGATACCGGTGCATCCGTCTCCGTGCTTTCTAGCACAATCTGGGAGTCTCTGGGCAGGCCCCCACTGCAAAAGAGTCACCGACGCCTCGAGGCCTACGACGGCCACACCCTAAAGACTCTCGGCAAGCTGTGCTCTACCGTCGAGATGCGGGGTAGGTTACACCCCGCCGAATTCGTCGTGGTTTCGTCTTTGAAGCCGTTCGGCCTCCTTGGCCGTGATCTTTTAGATTCCGACTCTCTCTTTCACACCAACTCTCAAGCTCCGAGCCCCACAGTTGCAGCTACAACGCTGCCCACCATCAAGGGCATCAAGGCACAGATGGAGCTGGTTGAAGGCGCTCGATCCCAGTTCTGCCGTGCTCGTCCGGTTCCAATCGCACTAGAGAAGCAAGTCAACGCAGAGTTGAACCGGCTGCAGCTGCTTGGCATCATCGAGCCTGTGGAGGGTCCTGTGAGCAACGCTTCTCCGGTCGTCTGGATCAAGAAGAAGGACGGGACGTTGCGCATGTGCGCCGATTACAAGGTCCATGTGAACGACAAAATAAAGCCAGAGTCATACCCTATTCCAAGCATCGAGCACCTCTTTGGCAAGTTAAAGAATGCCAAGAAGTTTGCCAAGATTGATCTGAGGTCGGCTTACTGGCAGATCGAGCTGGACGAATCCGCCCAAGGCATCTCTATCATCAATACCTCGCGAGGCCTATACCGCGTCAAACGCCTTCAGATGGGCATGAAAAACGCTTCATTCATTTTTCAACGCACAATGGAGAGCATCCTCTCCGACTTGAAGGGACTACTGATCTATCAAGACGACATCATGGTCTATGCTGAGAACGTTGAAGCACTCCAGAAGCGTCTGAAAGCAGTCAAAACGCGCCTGGCCGAAAAAAAGGTAACGGTCAATGAAGACAAATGTACAGGCATTTGCGATTCGATTTCATTCCTTGGATTCGAAATTTCTGCCGCTGGAATTCGGCCCGATGATAAGCTCGTGGACAAAGTTCGCCACATCTCGACACCGAAGACCAAGAAGGAGATCGAGCAATTTCTCGGTCTGGTGAATTTCTTCGGCCGCTTGATTCCTGACTATTCCGCCAAGGTCGCCCCATTGAACGAACTGCGCAAGGCATCCACGCCGTTTGTCTGGTCTGAAGCATGTGCTCGCGCTTTCGAGAATCTCAAGAAGGAGATCTCATCACGACCAATAGTACAACCGTACAGCCTGGAGAAGGAGGTGACCCTCACAACAGATGCCTCTAAAGGAGCGTTGGCAGGCGTTGTTACCCAGGAAGGACGCCCTGTAATCTTTATCTCTAGGACACTGTCCAAGGCCGAGACTAGCTATTCCAACATTGAACGGGAAGCACTCGCCATCTTCTGGGCCGTCTGTCGCCTGAAACACTACCTCCAAGGCCGACGATTTACGGTACAGACGGATCATCAGCCTCTTCTACGGCTTTTCGGTGGCAGCATACCAATGAGTTCATCGGCAAGAATCAGTCGCTGGGCCCTTTACCTGATGCAATTTGACTTTAGCGTGGTCTACGTTCCCGGATCGCGCATTCCGCATGCCGATGCGCTTTCTCGTCTGCCGTTTGATAATGACAGTCAAGACCCGGCCGACGCATTCGAGGCAATCAACTCAGTTGCCTTTGAATCCCCTACTATCAATCCTCGACGGATCGCTAGCGAACTTGATTCTGATCCACTGCTACAGCGCATCATACGTCGCGTACGCAATGGCGACTGGCATAACTGCACACAAGCAGAGGCCGCTTTCAAGAGAAACGCAGCAGCTCTAACAATCGAGAACGGCCTCCTCTACATGCACCGGCGCGCATTCATACCTCCGCGTCTCCGGAAAGAGGCCTTCGATGCGATTCACGACACTCATAGCGGTACTTCTGCCAGCTACCACCTCCTGGAGCTGTCCTGCTGGTGGCCCGGCATGCAGCACGACGTGGAACGATTCGTGCGGCAGTGTGCTGCATGCAGCAGCCTGCGGCCCCGACTGCAGAAGTCCCGAGATGCTTGGCCACCTGCTGATGCTCCATTTCAGCGCATCCACATGGACTGGGCCTTCGTGCCCGAGGTGGGCAACATTCTCATTGTAGTGGATTCCTATTCCGGATGGATTGAAGCCTTTCCATCCCGCGACAGGACGGCAGACAGGGTTATTTGCTCGTTACGTACTGTATTCACGAGATTTGGAGTCCCAGAGGTGGTGGTCTCCGACAACGGACCGGAATTCACGTCTGATGCCCTGCTGTCCTGGCTGCATGCCAACGGCGCCCGAAAGATGGAAACCCCTCCCTACTCGCCACAATCTAATGGTGCGGCCGAGCGAGCAGTCCAAACTGTCAAGAGGGCCCTGCAGGCCTGGACACAGAGACTGACCCACTCTGACTTCATTGCGTTTTTGCAGAAGGTTCTGCTTCACCACCGCAACTCGTCAGGTGCAAGGTCAAAGACACCGGCTGAGCTCGTGTTCGGTCGACGACTTCGCGTACCTGTTGTCTCGGCTTTCCAACAAGGTGACCAGGTCGTATACAAGGCCACCGACCACACCCCGTCCCGAGGCGCAGAGTTCCTCATGACCCAAGGGCGCAACACATCCTGGTTGCTGACGGACGACAAACTGCGTCTGGCAAGCAACAATCAGATTGCCCCGATGCTTTCACGCACTTCTGAGGACGACGAGGACGAAAGTCTGGAGCCGCCGGCAGACATGCCTCCCAATGAAACCCCGACACCACCGGCTCCGGTGGCAGATCAAGTTCCGCGCAGGGGTGACCGAAATCGGCGACAGCCAGACCGATACACACCCTGACACTGTGACGGTTGATATGTTGCCCTCCCGATAAGACTAACATAGCCACAAAAAATAGCCACATGCGCTCGTTGTTTTGTTTCATTTGACTGGAGGGAGACATGTTGTGCAGTGTCAAAGCAGCCCGGCCCTAACGGCTTTCTCTCTTCTTTTTCTGTCTATGGTCCCGTTAAGCTAAGCTTCGCCTCAACTGTTGCACCCCTTTTACCCCCCCCCAAGCTAAACGTAAGAGTGACTACACGGCTTATTCGCACGCGCGGCTTTAACCCAAATACACTCGTTATATTCGCTATAAGAAGCTTCCTTTGAGTCTTGACACTTAGTCTATGGTGAACATGACTTCTGCTGGGCTATTTGCAACGCACCAAAATGGACGCAGTAAAAACCAAATAGGAAGCAATAAGGTATATTTAAACTTGGGTTGCACATTAGACAAAATAGAGCGAGAAAATGTGTTGAAAGAATACAGTTTCTTGCTTGTTCTTAACTTTCCACTTTGCGACCAGTCTGGGCCAGGGACCAAAGTATAAGTTTTGTTAGTAAGGTTGAAAACACTTTAACTGCATGCTTTCATCGATTTCCTACAGAAAACACAAGGACTCATTCAACAACCATTAGATTGTTTAGACCTGAGAGTACAACAAAAATAAACCTTTAAAAGTTAGCACCATACTCACCTGTGAGTGATCGAACAGCAATGCAAGCCACCAATTTGAACCAACTCTGGCTTCTTTGCTACTTGGCAATGCTCGCGTGCGGACAAAATTTACAGCCCGACCATCGTACGGCTATGCGTAAGATTTCAACTATAGCTAGCTTGCACTGTCTGGGTTGTGCCACTCCCACAGGGTGGATTGTGTCACTCCCACAGGGTGGATTGTGTCACTCCCACAGGCTGGATTGTGCCACTCCCACAGGCTGGATTGTGCCACTCCCACAGGCTGGATTGTGTCACTCCCACAGGCTGGATTGTGCCACTCCCACAGGCTGGATTGTGCCACTCCCGCAGGCTGGGTTGTGCCACTCCCACAGGCTGGATTGTGTCACTCCCACAGGCTGGATTGTGTCACTCCCACAGGCTGGATTGTGCCACTCCCACAGGCTGGATTGTGCCACTCCCACAGGCTGGATTGTGCCACTCCCACAGGCTGGATTGTGCCACTCCCGCAGGCTGGATTGTGTCACTCCCACAGGCTGGATTGTGTCACTCCCACAGGCTGGATTGTGTCACTCCCACAGGCTGGATTGTGCCACTCCCACAGGCTGGATTGTGCCACTCCCACAGGCTGGATTGTGTCACTCCCACAGGCTGGATTGTGTCACTCCCACAGGCTGGGTTGTGTCACTCCCACAGGCTGGGTTGTGTCACTCCCACAGGCTGGGTTGTGCCACTCCCACAGGCTGGATTGTGCCACTCCCACAGGCTGGGTTGTGCCACTCCCACAGGCTGGGTTGTGCCACTCCCACAGGCTGGGTTGTGTCACTCCCACAGGCTGGGTTGTGTCACTCCCACATGCTGGATTGTGTCACTCCCACAGGCTGGGTTGTGTCAGAAGTCCTGGCAAAAGTCCAGCTTGAAGCTCTGATGATTCCCCTCATACTCCCCATCCAGTTCTGTCCGAACGGGGCTTCGTAAAGCAGAATTCATGCCTGCAAAGGCATTTCGTTCAGCAAGAGCAAGCCGCCGGCAAATTCAAGCACCTGGGCGCAACTGAGAACTGCGCGAGGCAGTGCTGGGACCAGGTTAACTGCCGTGGCTTCCAACTGGGCCGCAAGGTCTGCAAGTTCTTCAATTTCAACGCCTGCTCGGAGAAATTAATCATCCCAAATTGTGAGATAACCGAGAACGTCTGGCTGCGCTGGACGCCCATGGCCACGTTCAGTCGTCATTCACCGATGTGCCCTATCGGGTTCCTTGGCAAGCGGTTCGGCAGCTCCCGGTTCCAGCTGGTGTCTGTGGCCGAATACCTCGAGGGCTGGCTGGGCGGCATGTACGAGTGCCGGCTCAGCTCCGGCCTAGTGAAGTTCGCGGACGTCAACAGCGATGAAGAGGCCAACGACCTGCTGGACTTCCTGAAACAGCACCAAGTGGAGGCGGCCTACCTTAGCGGCTACTTTGGCTACCTGAACGGAGAACTGCGCTGGCTGTGGCAGCCCTGCAAAGAGGCCATCAATAAATCCGTGCTGGATCTGCTGGATCTGCGAAACAATGTCACCGTGATCAGGCAGAAACAGTGGTCGGGCCGCAGTGTGAAATACGCAGTGTGCGAGTGCTTGGACCCGTTCAGCATTGACTGAAGTACCTGAGACTTTAAACCGCTCACTCCTGCACAAAATTGGCTTCAAAATTTGTTATTGACTGCATCACAATATTTTCTGGCTTCTGTGAACTGTACAGTACTGTAGTGGAGTGCTGTCTCTATCTGGGATAATGGGATTTGCTTGACGTGAAGCGCCTGCGAAATCTGGGATCATGGGATTTGCTTGACGTGAAGCACTTGCGAAATCTGGGATCATGGGATTTGCTTGACGTGAAGCACTTGCGAAATCTGGGATCATGGGATTTGCTTGACGTGAAGCGCCTGCGAAATCTGGGATCATGGGATTTGCTTGACGTGAAGCACTTGCGAAATCTGGGATCATGGGATTTGCTTGACGTGAAGCACTTGCGAAATCTGGGATCATGGGATTTGCTTGACGTGAAGCACTTGCGAAATCTGGGATCATGGGATTTGCTTGACGTGAAGCACTTGCGAAATCTGGGATCATGGGATTTGCTTGACGTGAAGCACTTGCGAAATCTGGGATCATGGGATTTGCTTGACGTGAAGCGCCTGCGAGATCTGGGATCATGGGATTTGCTTGACGTGAAGCACTTGCGAAATCTGGGATCATGGGATTTGCTTGACGTGAAGCACTTGCGAAATCTGGGATCATGGGATTTGCTTGACGTGAAGCGCCTGCGAGATCTGGGATCATGGGATTTGCTTGACGTGAAGCACTTGCGAGATCTGGGATCATGGGATTTGCTTGACGTGAAGCGCCTGCGAAATCTGGAAATTAGTAACACTGCTGACCTGCTATGCAGTACCTGACAATATTCCAATGGCGAATTCAACAGTATGAGTTCTATAGTTTATTATCATGAACAATAGTAACAAATATAATAATAAAATTAACAAATATAATAAAAGAAGACCAGAAAGTGTAAAATTTTTGTTGTGTGCCCAGTCAAAAAAATCTTTTAAATTTACTCAAGCAAACAAATAGAGAAAAACAAACAACTAAACAGTGCAGGTTTTAGTTTGTACTTGTGCCACTGTCTCTCGGGCAGTTGTGCAGCTCGTCCATTCCAAAGATGAGGAACTAATTGCCCAGTCTCCTGTCGCACTGATCCTCCTGAGATTTGTGATTTGAGAGTGTGAGTGCACTGAGTGAAAAGCGCAGCCCATCCAAACCCAGCTATATATATGTAATTAATAAGCCAATCAGAACCTCAGCTATGTACTCGTATGTACATCAGAAAGCCTCACAATCCCTCACAAAGGCAAGCAGCCAATCAGAATTCTGAATGCTTCTGACTCACCACGCGGATCTCGTAGATACAGTTGCGCAGGCGGCCGCCGCAGAATTCATCCCGATTGCCGTTGCATCGAATGTTGCACTCCCGCTCGCTCTTCTGACCGTAGAGTCCGTAGGTGTTGCCGCAGAAGCACTGATGGCCGCTCTGGAGGCCGAAGTACCTGTAGCGCAGGTGGTCGCACTGCCTGTAGCAGTACTCGATGGACATGCGGCTATGTGCCACGTAGTTAGACAGGTCACGCCGAGTGGTATCTCCGAAGCAGCCGATGTATGAATACTTTTCGCTTGATTCTGTGGGAACGTTTTGAGCTGATAGCTGGTTGACGATAATGAATGCGACAAAGACACTGTGGGAGGACGGGAAATGTGCTTGAAGTGTTTAAAGGATTGGCAGGGCTAGTAGCCAGTTTATGGGACATGTGCCTGAAGTGTTTAAAGTGACCAGGGTTCCTAGCTCCGTGGGCTGTCTGCGGGCTGGCAAAGCCTTACGTCCTTGCTGGGCAGCGGCCAGACAGGCGAGGCAGGTCAGGACCGCAGCCAGCAGCAGCGGTGGTGGTTTGGCGAACTTAGTCATGCCAGCTGAGTTGCTGAGCGCGAGCAAACTAATGTGAGTAGATCGAGGTCCGGCTAGAAAGATGTCGGTCAACACTGGCGTGCCTGTGATTATTTTTAAAGACTAAGCTCGGCAGATAGTCGGTTGGTTGCCATGCCAGCTCGAGTGTTGCTTTTGGACTGATAATAACCAACATATTTCAACAATCAGCTAATTATTCAAATGCCTGAGCAGGTTAAAACTGTATTTTATCTCTCAGTTGTAGCCAAAGGGGTGGTGTTAGAAAGGCCAGCCATGTCTGCTCAGCACAAAATGCGAGTGCCAGGCTGAGCAGACTCTGCCAACGCCTACATGTTTCATATCACTGATTACACACTAGCATTAGCTGGCCTGGCAGTCAGGTCGGTGTCACAGGCCTTTCATCAGAATGCGGCCACTCCGCACCTCGGCTACAAAAACATCAGGGAGAAGATGAGAGATAGGAAAACAAGTGTAAATGCAGGTCATCGTTCCGTGAAGCAAAATGGCCAGCTACACTTTGAAGCTTTGTCTGCCCTGCAGATTCCTGCGTCAACTCCTGCCGCAAATTCCAAATTACTAAATTACTTAATCTAACGAATCCAATCCCACTGAGATCCTCAACTCCCCAGGTAAATCCCCTCAACTCCCCAGTGAGATCAACTCCCCAATCAGATCCTCAACTCCCCAGTGAGATCCTCAACTCCACAATCAGATCCTCAACTCCCCAGTGAGATCCACAACTCCCCTATCAGATCCTCAACTCCCCAGTGAGATCCTCAACTCCCCAGTGAGATCCTCAACTCCCCAGTGAGATCCTCAACTCCCCAGTGAGATCCCTTAACTCCCCAGGTAAATCCCCTCAACTCCCCTGTCGAATTCTTTAACTCCCCAGTCGAATCCCTTAACTCCCCAGTTAAATGCCCTCAACTCCCCAGTTAAATGCCCTCAACTCCCCATTTAAATGCCCTCAACTCCCCATTTAAATGCCCTCAACTCCCCAGTTAAATGCCCTCAACTCCCCAGTTAAATGCCCTCAACTACCCAGTTAAATGCCCTCAACTCCCCATTTAAATGCCCTCAACTCCCCAGTTAAATGCCCTCAACTCCCCATTTAAATGCCCTCAACTCCCCAGTTAAATGCCCTCAACTCCCCAGTTAAATGCCCTCAACTCCCCAGTTAAATGCCCTCAACTCCCCAGTTAAATGCCCTCAACTCCCCATTTAAATGCCCTCAACTCCCCAGTTAAATGCCCTCAACTCCCCAGTTAAATGCCCTCAACTCCCCAGTTAAATGCCCTCAACTCCCCAGTTAAATGCCCTCAACTACCCAGTTAAATGCCCTCAACTCCCCAGTTAAATGCCCTCAACTCCCCAGTTAAATGCCCTCAACTCCCCAGTTAAATGCCCTCAACTCCCCATTTAAATGCCCTCAACTCCCCAGTTAAATGCCCTCAACTCCCCAGTTAAATGCCCTCAACTCCCCAGTTAAATGCCCTCAACTCCCCATTTAAATGCCCTCAACTCCCCATTTAAATGCCCTCAACTCCCCAGTTAAATGCCCTCAACTCCCCAGTTAAATGCTCTCAACTCCCCAGTTAAATGCCCTCAACTCCCCAGTTAAAACTCCTCAACTCCCCAGTTAAATGCCCTGAACTCCCCAGTTAAATGCCCTCAACTCCCCAGTTAAATGCCCTCAACTCCCCATTTAAATGCCCTCAACTCCCCAGTTAAATGCTCTCAACTCCCCAGTTAAATGCCCTCAACTCCCCAGTTAAATGCCCTCAACTCCCCAGTTAAATGCTCTCAACTCCCCAGTTAAATGCCCTCAACTCCCCAGTTAAATGCCCTCAACTCCCCAGTTAAATGCCCTCAACTCCCCAGTTAAATGCCCTCAACTCCCCAGTTAAATGCCCTCAACTCCCCAGTTAAAACTCCTCAACTCCCCAGTTAAATGCCCTGAACTCCCCAGTTAAATGCCCTCAACTCCCCAGTTAAATGCCCTCAACTCCCCATTTAAATGCCCTCAACTCCCCATTTAAATGCCCTCAACTCCCCAGTTAAATGCCCTCAACTCCCCAGTTAAATGCCCTCAACTCCCCAGTTAAATGCCCTCAACTCCCCAGTTAAATGCCCTCAACTCCCCAGTTAAATGCCCTCAACTCCCCAGTTAAAACTCCTCAACTCCCCAGTTAAATGCCCTGAACTCCCCAGTTAAATGCCCTCAACTCCCCATTTAAATGCCCTCAACTCCCCATTTAAATGCCCTCAACTCCCCAGTTAAATGCCCTCAACTCCCCAGTTAAATGCCCTCAACTCCCCAGTTAAATGCCCTCAACTCCCCAGTTAAATGCCCTCAACTCCCCAGTTAAATGCCCTCAACTCCCCAGTTAAATGCCCTCAACTCCCCAGTTAAAACTCCTCAACTCCCCAGTTAAATGCCCTGAACTCCCCAGTTAAATGCCCTCAACTCCCCATTTAAATGCCCTCAACTCCCCATTTAAATGCCCTCAACTCCCCAGTTAAATGCCCTCAACTCCCCAGTTAAATGCCCTCAACTCCCCAGTTAAATGCCCTCAACTCCCCAGTTAAATGCCCTCAACTCCCCAGTTAAATGCACTCAACTCCCCAGTTAAATGCCCTCAACTCCCCAGTTAAATGCCCTCAACTCCCCAGTTAAATGCCCTCAACTCCCCAGTTAAAACTCCTCAACTCCCCAGTTAAATGCCCTGAACTCCCCAGTTAAATGCCCTCAACTCCCCAGTTAAATGCCCTCAACTCCCCATTTAAATGCCCTCAACTCCCCATTTAAATGCCCTCAACTCCCCAGTTAAATGCCCTCAACTCCCCAGTTAAATGCCCTCAACTCCCCAGTTAAATGCTCTCAACTCCCCAGTTAAATGCCCTCAACTCCCCAGTTAAAACTCCTCAACTCCCCAGTTAAATGCCCTGAACTCCCCAGTTAAATGCCCTCAACTCCCCAGTTAAATGCCCTCAACTCCCCAGTTAAATGCCCTCAACTCCCCAGTCGAATCCCTTAACTCCCCAGTTAAATGCCCTCAACTCCCCAGTTAAATGCCCTCAACTCCCCATTTAAATGCTCTCAACTCCCCAGTTAAATGCCCTCAACTCCCCAGTTAAATGCCCTCAACTCCCCAGTTAAATGCCCTCAACTCCCCAGTCGAATCCCTTAACTCCCCAGTTAAATGCCCTCAACTCCCCAGTTAAATGCCCTCAACTCCCCATTTAAATGCTCTCAACTCCCCAGTTAAATGCCCTCAACTCCCCAGTTAAATGCCCTCAACTCCCCAGTTAAATGCTCTCAACTCCCCAGTTAAATGCCCTCAACTCCCCAGTTAAAACTCCTCAACTCCCCAGTTAAATGCCCTGAACTCCCCAGTTAAATGCCCTCAACTCCCCAGTTAAATGCCCTCAACTCCCCAGTTAAATGCCCTCAACTCCCCAGTTAAATGCCCTCAACTCCCCAGTTAAATGCCCTCAACTCCCCAGTTAAATGCCCTCAACTCCCCAGTCGAATCCCTTAACTCCCCAGTTAAATGCCCTCAACTCCCCAGTTAAATGCCCTCAACTCCCCAGTTAAAACCCCTCAACTCCCCAGTTAAATCCTCTCAACTCCCCAGTCGAATCCCTTAACTCCCCAGTTAAATCCTCTCAACTCCCCAGTCGAATTCCTTAACTCCCCAGTTAAATCCTCTCAACTCCCCAGTTAAATCCTCTCAACTCCCCAGTTAAAACCCCTCAACTCCCCAGTTAAATCCTCTCAACTCCCCAGTTAAATCCTCTCAACTCCCCAGTTAAATCCTCTCAACTCCCCAGTTAAATCCTCTCAACTCCCCAGTCGAATTCCTTAACTCCCCAGTTAAACCCTCTCAACTCCCCAGTCGAATTCCTTAACTCCCCAGTTAAATCCTCTCAACTCCCCAGTCAAATCCCCTTAACTCTCCAGTCGAATTCCTGAAACTCCTTTGTGGAATCTGCTCAACTGGTCTGAGAGCTCCGCACTGCCTGTGTTGCAGTGCCCGGAGAAGGCACTGAGCAAGGTTGTGAGATCATTGGATTGTTGTAGATTCGATTTGACAAATAAATCTGAAATTTGTTGCTGGCTTGTGTTTCTGCTGTCACAAAATTCATTAAACAATAAAGATAAGTTTATTGCACACTTTGAGAAATAAAATGCAGTGCAAAATCTGTGGAGGCACTGTCCGCTAAATATATCAAGCCGCTAAATTCGTAAAAAAACAATAACTAATTTCATTTTTCATTTCAGCACAGATTGTGGATCTAATATGTTCTATTTTTTGTATTTGAATAAATACTTTAGGTTAAGAAAATTAGCAAAGCTTCGATTCTTTTAAAGGCCGTTCCTGATTGGCTCAGCAATTGAGTCTAACTCAAAATTAGCGGGCTAAAATTATTCTAGGAAACAAGCTTTGTCTGGGCTGGCCTCCCTGAAGCTGCCGATTGCCACGGGATGAGATCACTTCCGCCAGCCGCCGCTCTGCAATTAAAAATTACGGCTTTTCACAGCGCTGAATTCACAGGTGTGCTTTGAGATGTACTGAGCATCTTATTCTCCCGCCTATTCTCCTGCCAATCACAGCATATTAGTGACTCCCGGAGTCAATAGCAGAAAAGTTCTCGCACAACAGCTCAGTCACACCCTCATTCACTAGCTGAAGCAGGCAGCCAATCACAACAGCTCAGTCACACCCTCATTCACTAGCTGAAGCAGGCAGCCAATCACAACAGCTCAGTCACACCCTCATTCACTAGCTGAAGCAGGCAGCCAATCACAACAGCTCAGTCACACCCTCATTTACTAGCTGAAGCAGGCAGCCAATCAGAACAGCTCAGTCACACCCTCATTCACTAGCTGAAGCAGGCAGCCAATCAGAACAGCTCAGTCACACCCTCATTCACTAGCTGAAGAAGGCAGCCAATCACAGTAACTCAGTCAATCCCTCAGTCACTCAATGCCGCGCAGGACTCACAACATGGATCTTGTAGATGCAGTTGCGCCAGGGGCCGCCGCAGAATTCATCCCGATTGCCGTTGCATCGAATGTTGCACTCCCGCTCGCTCTTCTGACCGTAGAGTCCGTAGGTGTTGCCGCAGAAGCACTGATGGCCGCTCTGGAGGCCGAAGTACCTGTAGCGCAGGTGGTCGCACTGCCTGTAGCAGTACTCGATGGACATGCGGCTATGTGCCACGTAGTTAGCCAGGTCACGCCGTGAGGTATCTCCGAAGCAGCCGACGTATGAGAACTTTTCGCTCGGTCCTGCGAGTTTTATATTGCTCCATGTGCTCAAAGCTGGGGCAGTCAGGGGGCAGTCAGGGCCGGGGCAGTCAGGGCCGGGGCAGTCAGGGAGCAGTCAGCGGACAGTCAGGGGGCAGTCAGGGAGCAGTCAGGGGGCAGTCAGGAGGCAGTCAGAGGGCAGTCAGGGAGCAGTCAGCGGACAGTCAGGGGGCAGTCAGGAGGCAGTCAGGGGGCAGTCAGCGGACAGTCAGCGGACAGTCAGGGGGCAGTCAGGGGGCAGTCAGGGGGCAGTCAGGAGGCAGTCAGAGGGCAGTCAGGGGGCAGTCAGGGAGCAGTCAGCGGACAGTCAGGGGGCAGTCAGGAGGCAGTCAGGGAACTTACTTCCTTGATCGGCAGTCGAGCAGCAGGCGAGGCAGCACAGAGCCACAGCCAGCAGGTTCAGAAAGGCCAGTTTAGTCATGCTTTACTATGCAGGTACACACTACTGTGAGTAGGCTGATGAGTCGCAAGTGTTGTAGGCGAGCAGCTCGGATTAGCCAGGTCGTGGCCCGGGGTGCCGAATCATTTAAAGCCGCGAAAAACTGTTTCGAACGTGCGCCATCGATCTGATTAGATAAGCTGCTGTTGCCATGACAACGCACAGCGCCAGAGTACTGAGATCGCACACATTGGCCTTTGTGTGGCTATCGAATTCCAGTCCCCATTGACAACAGATTTGAGACCCAGTGAGCAGTCTTCACAGATAAGACTCGACGGTCTCAATTTCTGATAAAAAATCGCAACACCGAGCAGTGAAGAAAGGAAAACAAGCGGTGGCCTTAGTAGTGCTTGAGTAGCTGTGCAAATTTTCACCTGCGTTACACTAGCAAATTATGCACTGTTGACAGAAATCAGCAGTGCTGCAGTTTATACTTGCATTTACCTGTGCCAAGGCAGCCTCCAAACACCTCAGTTGTAGCAAAAATAGTCAGAAAGCAGAATCAGGAAAATCGATAATTGCTCTGACAAGTCAATCGATAAATTTTATGGCGGAGGGAGGAAGGCGGTAGGCAATGTACACAACATGATTCTGTGCTCCCTCAATAGTTCCAGTGGCATTGTGTGTGACGCAGGTACTGGCTTTGCTGCCTAAAGTTCAGGGCTGCCACACTGCAGCAGCAGCAGTGCTTTTGGAATGCGTTATAAAAAATCAGTACAAAAATAATGAACTGTAAATAAAACTCCTAATTTTCAAAAATATTTCCACAGGCACCTAACGACCATGGTAACCGTTGCCATGGACTCGTTCAGCAAAACAAAGGCCAGACATGAGCGCCTGGCTATTGCTGAGCGGCAGATTAGGCACCGCAAGGTCCATTGGGACAAATAGGGCAGCCAGTGAAAGCAGAAAGCAATTCTTGAATATCCATGGAAACTGTTGCAGCTCGGGTGAAGGAAAACCGTCGAAAGACACGAAAAAGTATTGACAAATACATGACAGGCGCATGACAAATACATGACAGGCGCATGACAAATACATGACAGGCGCATAGGAATGCAGATGGCTTGGCTAATAATTCGACTGCTCAGTGAAGTTGGCTGACTACATTGCTCAGCGGCAAGGTTTTGTTATTTGCGTAGCATACTACTGCTGGCAGTGCGTGGCCCATCTGGGAGTGAAATGAGCTTTGAAACACTGAGGGCTCAGCAGGCTCTCACGGGCTCCGTCAGATGCAACGGCTGGGACCCGCTGCCCCGCCTGCAGCTGAGATCAGCCCGTCTGCCTGCGGTGGCGGCGGCGGCCCGTCTGACAGGAAGGACTCGTCAATGAGGCGGCTAACGGCATCGTCCGGGTCGAACTCGGGCGGCCGCAGCTGCGTGAGACGCTTCTGGTCCGCGTCCTCCGGTCGGCCGCTCAGGTCCAGCTGCGTGTGGAAGGAGGCCGGGTCCAGTGCCCGCGACTGCACCTGAGCGTACGGGAGAAACTGGCTGGTTTGAGCGACTGGCAGAACTGCTGGAAACTGCACTAGCAGGGGAAGCTGATGGAAACTGCACTAGCAGGGGAAGCTGATGGAAACTGCACTAGCAGGGGAACCTGATGGAAACTGCACTAGCAGGGGAACCTGATGGAAACTGCACTAGCAGTGGAACCTGATGGAAACTGCACTAGCAGGAAAACTGCTGAAAACTGCACTAGCAGGAAAACTGCTGAAAACTGCACTAGCAGGGGAACCTGATGGAAACTGCACTAGCAGGGGAACCTGATGGAAACTGCACTAGCAGTGGAACCTGATGGAAACTGCACTAGCAGGGGAACCTGATGGAAACTGCACTAGCAGGGGAACCTGATGGAAACTGCACTAGCAGGAAAACTGCTGAAAACTGCACTAGCAGTGGAACCTGATGAAAACTGCACTAGCAGGAAAACTGCTGAAAACTGCACTAGCAGGGGAACCTGATGGAAACTGCACTAGCAGGGGAACCTGATGGAAACTGCACTAGCAGTGGAACCTGATGGAAACTGCACTAGCAGGGGAACCTGATGGAAACTGCACTAGCAGGGGAACCTGATGGAAACTGCACTAGCAGGAAAACTGCTGAAAACTGCACTAGCAGTGGAACCTGATGGAAACTGCACTAGCAGGAAAACTGCTGAAAACTGCACTAGCAGGGGAACCTGATGGAAACTGCACTAGCAGTGGAACCTGATGGAAACTGCACTAGCAGGAAAACTGCTGAAAACTGCACTAGCAGGGGAACCTGATGGAAACTGCACTAGCAGGGGAACCTGATGGAAACTGCACTAGCAGGAAAACTGCTGAAAACTGCACTAGCAGGGGAACCTGATGGAAACTGCACTAGCAGGGGAACCTGATGGAAACTGCACTAGCAGGAAAACTGCTGAAAACTGCACTAGCAGGGGAACCTGATGGAAACTGCACTAGCAGGGGAACCTGATGGAAACTGCACTAGCAGGGGAACCTGATGGAAACTGCACTAGCAGGGGAACCTGATGGAAACTACACTAGCAGGGGAACCTGATGGAAACTGCACTAGCAGGGGAACCTGATGGAAACTTGACTAGCAGGGCAAACTGCAAAAGCAGGTAAACTGCTGCAAAGTAGGCAAGCAGAAGCAGAGATCTTCAAATCTGCACCATGTCGAAGCTGATGCGGTTCTTGAAGAACGGTGAGGCGCGCAGAGCCGGCAGCGAGGCGAGCCGCCTGGCCGGGGACTTCTGCAGCAGGCGCTCCAGGGTGCAGCGGCACTCCCAGCTTAGGCTGCCCGGCGCCTCGTACTCGTGCCGGCGGACCCACGCCGCCATCTGCCGATGGGTGCGGGCGCCGTGCAGAGGGAACTGCGGGACGGACAGGTAGGAGAGTGAAAGATGCGAACAGATGAGAGTGAAAGATGCGAACAGATGAGAGTGAAAGATGCGAACAGATGAGAGTGAAAGATGCGAACAGATGAGAGTGAAAGATGCGAACAGATGAGAGTGAAAGATGCGAACAGATGAGAGTGAAAGATGCGAACAGATGAGTGTGAAAGATGCGAACAGATGAGAGTGAAAGATGCGAACAGATGAGAGTGAAAGATGCGAACAGATGAGAGTGAAAGATGCGAACAGATGAGAGTGAAAGATGCGAACAGATGAGAGTGAAAGATGCGAACAGATGGGGTACAGAAGCGTAGCAAATGACAAAGTCCGTTACAAAAGTGCGGAGCAGCGGGACTCACTTTGCCGACCACCAGCGCATAGAACAGGATCCCCAGCGACCACCAGTCCACGCTGTGATCGTAGGGCTGACCCAGCAGCATCTCGGGGGCTGAAGGGGAAAAATAACTGACTTTGTCATTCGGATTTGGCGCCTGTACTAACACTTTTAGCGAGTCTGTACTGCCCGTTTCTATGGAAACCAAGCCAAAAAGCTCGGCACGCACCTGCGTAGACCAGGGTGCCGCAGATGGTGAGCGTGCTCTGGCCGCGGCGCAGCCACTTGCACAGGCCGAAATCGATGAGCACCAGGTGACCCTGGGCATCGAGCACCACATTCTCCAGCTTGAGGTCGCGGAACACCACGCCCTGCGAGTGCAGATAGTCTATGGCGCAGGCCAACTCCGCAATGTACAGCCGGCTGAGCGACTCCGAGAACTGACCGTGCAGCTTCCATAGCGCGAATAGCTCCCCGTTGGGGAAGTACTCCAGAAGCAGGTACAGCCGCTTCCTGCTCTGCCAGTGGCCAAGGAGGCTGGCAACGAAGCTGCTGCGGCCCATCGACAGTTGGGCGCTCACCTCATCCTTGCACTGCTGGACCACGGCATGACCGTGCTGCAGCACCCGCGCCTTGTCTATCACCTGTGCGGACCGGGCGGGGAGGGAAGCCTGTTCTACTGTCCTTGTCCATCACCTGTGCGGACAGGGCGGGGAGGGAAGCCTGTTCTACTGTCCTTGTCCATCACCTGTGCGGACAGGGCGGGGAGGGAAGCCTGTTCTACTGTCCTTGTCCATCACCTGTGCGGACAGGGCGGGGAGGGAAGCCTGTTCTACAGTCCTTATGGCCTTCAGATCTCGATCAGGGCCTGGAGATTGTGGCTGTCGGTGGCCACATCGGGCAGGGCGGCTCACCTTCAGTGCGTAGATTTTCTTGTCGTCATCCCCGCGCACCTTGAGCACATTTCCAAACGAGCCGGCCGCGATCACGTCGAGCACTTCCAGGCCGTCCATCTCCTCTGGCCCAGCGCGAATCTGAAAGTCGGGCAGGAACAGCGACTCGATGAAGGGCACAGGCCACTTTGTCTTGGAGCTCCCGAACGGGTCGAACAGGGTTGACCGGTGGATGCGCTTGCGGCTCTCTCGGTTCCACTTCTGCGCCATGCCCTGCTGGGCCTCCGCACTTGGTGGCTCCGTGGGTGTGCGGGCTCCGCTGCCTGAGGCACCATTGGCGCCAGCACCACCGCCAGCTCCAGAGGAACGAAGACTGAGCCCGGAGGCCCAGCGGCGGAGTCGCCGAAAAGAGGACTGACGATGGCCCTGGAATGAGCCACCATTTTCCTCGCTGCTCAGCTTGTTGCCCATTGCAGTGTGGGCTTTGAGAACTGGGTTCCAGAGCTTCAGACAGGACCCATCTTGGGATGCTGCTGAGATAAGATTTAGTGGTATTTTCTTTTGTCTGGATATTACTAATAAATGCAAGGTCCTTTTAACAAAAACATACTTTTTCAAGTTATAAAAATGTGATGTCCTGAAGGTTCAAATTGTTATATTTTAATGACATAAAACTATTTCTGTATATCATTATTCCATTTGAAAAAATACACTAAAGAGAGCTATTTCCTAGTATTTTGAATGATGCATAAGACCTTTTTATTGACATAACCTGTGCAGCATGTTAACAATACAAAACAATTTTATTTTAAGTTCACTCTTACAGTTTTTTTCCTTAAAATTCATTATAATTAACTAGAATGTTTTGAATTTGACTAAATTTAAGTAGATTAAATATTATTTTTGTATATAAGATCAGGTTTCTTATTGAGTTCTAAACAAAATCGAATATTAAAGCTGAATAAGTTATAACATATTTTTTTATTAAGTTAAGTATTTTTAAGTACTTTCATATGCATCAGAGAAAGTGCATTAGCCCAAGATTTGCCAAATTAGATTATTCCACTTAAGAATACCATTGGTCTCTATTGTGTTTTTTAAGAAGATATCAAAGACTTATTTATTTAATCAAAGACTATCTTTGATTTATTCAAGAATGAATGAATTTGAAGTTGATTCAGCTTTCTTAATGCAGAATGCGCAATGCGTTTTTAATTCACTTGTCTTCTAAGTATGATTAGCAAGAAAATATATTCCGATTAAGTAAATGTTGAAGCAAGTTATCTACTGTAAGAAATACCTGACAAGCAGGCCTACCACCTACCACTATACTTATACCTACCCTATACCTACCAGCTCATACTTATTACGACAGTTTTTAAAACTTATTCATTTTCAGAACTAAAAATAAACATTATACACATTTTAGAAAAAATCAGAAAAGAAATAAACTTTAAAGAATCACACACCTTACACTTCCATAATTCTTTAATTAATCGGCTTGCTATCAAGAAAAAAACATTATGTTAGCTACATTTTGTTTTATTGACGAGACATCCGTAAAGTAAACCGGTAAAGCAAAGCACAAATAAAGTTTGATTATACAGCTTCGTACTCGTGAAAACTGCGTACAGCAATTTTAAACATAATTAAAAATCAAACTACTGAGAAGGATAGTTTTAGAAAAATTACACTTACGGTGCCACTAATTTCACTGAATCTCGTGTGATAATTATTGAAGAGGCTGTTAGTTGTTGGCAAATGTTAACACAAAGTCAAAACGAGTACGCTTCGCCGAAGTGGCTTAAAGCAGCGTCGCAAGGTTCCCTAGACGCCTCCAGAAAAAAGACAATATATATTACAAACGTATATTTCGCGATCTTTCTGGCAGCACGCTCTTCATGCATTTTTTTGACATTCGAAATATAAGTTTTAAGAAACGGTTGCGGATCGATGTCATACGAGTACGTGCATGGTACTGTTCCGTGCAACAAACTCTATTTTAAACCATTTTAGCTTTAAAACTCTACACAGAAGCGCAAATGCAAAAGCGCAAAAGCGCATGCAAGTATTGGTTTCAGATCTAACTCCGTACATGATTGATTGCATGAGTATTATATAATATTCGTATACAATTTCTCTCCGGACCGAAAGGCAACATTTCTATATTATTTTTCTACAGAGACTGATGAGTGGGAGTTCATGCAGGGTTCAAATTTTCTTCGAGTCTTTTCAGTTTCTGCTGCTTGCTTATGCCTGTCATTATTTGCCTTAAGGTGCCGTAAGGAAGCGCATGATATAATTAAAGCTTCTTTCTAACCTATAACAATGGCACGGATAATGTTTGAATGTTTGATGCAGCGAGCGGCCCTCTCTCTCGATTTTCAGGTTGGGTGCCCTCAACTTCTAGGACCCCAATTCCGATGCGCAGAACCCACAAGAACCCACCTGATGTTCTCAAATTAGCTTTTCGATTGCTTTGTCATCGATCATACTCGCAACAGAGAAAGCTATCAAATATTTTTTAAGTGGACCATGGGATTCCCTGTAGTCGGTGTCAGGAAATGCACTTCTAATTGATGCGAACCCTGTGAAATACGGCGAATTCTATCGGCCTACTCCTGTGTCAGGAAAGCTCCCCTGACATTTGCTGCAGATTGGCCAGTAGGTCAGTGGGAGCAGCAGCAGCAGCAGCAGCAAACTGGCCTGACAGATCAAGGCCTCAAGAGCACCGAGGGCAAATCTTTAAACCCTCGGGAGTAAAGCAAAGGGCTGGAATGTGTTAAAGTACTTTCAAAGTAAATGACCCTCAAAGCTATTGAGCTCAGATCCCGGAGACGCACTGCAGAGGCGTCAGATCTCCAGGTGCATCTCAACTTTAAAGTAAACTGGAACAAATTTCCTGGCCCGACAGTTGGGGAAAATAGAGCAGCCACTCGAGGCGCAATTTTATTGTAAAGCAACGGAAACAAGCTCGACTGAGGCAATTCTGCTTGACTGACGGATGTCGGTGCTTCGATTTCCTGGTGCTGGAAAATGACATCAGGGGAAATCAGGCATCAGATTTCTTGAAGTCCGCGAGCTCAGTCAGCGGCAATTTGACATGGAAACAGCCCCTTTCTGCACATGCTCTATCATCTACCACTGTACCTTCCCTCCAATGCTCCCTCATCTACCACTGTACCTTCCCCCCAATGCTCCCTCATCTACCACTGTACCTTCCCCCCAATGCTCCCTCATCTACCACTGTACCTTCCCCCCAATGCTCCCTCATCTACCACTGTATCTTCCCCCAATGCTCCATCATCTACCACTGGATCTTCCCCCAATGCTCCATCATCTACCACTGTATCTTCCCCCAATGCTCCATCATCTACCACTGTATCTTCCCCCAATGCTCCATCATTTACCACTGTATCTTCCCCCAATGCTCCATCATCTACCACTGTACCTATCCCCCAATGCTCCCTCATCTACCACTGGATCTTCCCCCCAATGCTCCCTCATCTACCACTGTACCTTCCCCCCAATGCTCCATTATCTACCACTGGATCTTCCCCCAATGCTCCATCATCTACCACTGTATCTTCCCCCAATGCTCCATCATCTACCACTGTACCTGTCCCCCAATGCTCCCTCATCTACCACTGGATCTTCCCCCCAATGCTCCCTCATCTACCACTGTACCTTCCCCCCAATGCTCCATTATCTACCACTGGATCTTCCCCCCAATGCTCCATCATCTACCACTGGATCTTCCCCCCTAGTGCTCCCTCATCTACCACTGTACCTTCCCCCAAGGCTCCCTCATCTACCACTGTACCTTCCCCCCCCAATGCTCCCTCATCTACCACTGGATCTTCCCCCCAATGCTCCCTCATCTACCACTGTACCTTCCTCCCCAATGCTCCCTCATCTACCACTGTACCTTCCCCCCAATGCTCCCTCATCTACCACTGTACCTTCCCCCAATGCTCCCTCATCTACCACTGGATCTTCCCGTTCTCCTCCGATCTGCACAGCGAGTGAGCTGAGTCGCATAAAGCTTGCAAGGTAATTCCACTGGCTCTCTCAGTTCAGTTCCGCAGGTGGCCGTCAGCCGTCAGTGCCGTTTTGCCTCGAAGCCATCAAGCGCAGTAGTTGCCCCTGGCTTCTCCGTCCGCAGCAGACGCCGGCTGTCTCAGCGGCAGCGAGTCGTCATTGGCGGCGGCGGCGCTAGTACCGCGGAGGAGGGCAGCCGGCAGCCTCCGCAGCAGCTGCAGGAAGGCCAGCTCCACCAGCTCGAAGTCCACGGTGAGGGTGACGCCCAGGGTGAGACTTCCGACCCCGCCGAGGCGGCTCAGCAAGGCGCTAAGCGTGATCACGGGCTTCTCGCTGTGCTCCAGCGTCATGTAGGTCGCCCTGGCAACCGTTACTAGTGCCAGATCCCCGGGGGCGACTTGCTCATCCTGTTTGGCCCCGGGCTGCCGGAGTCTGAGCTGCGCCATCTGGGTGGCGCCAAGACGCCAGCCGCAGTTGGACTGCTCCACTGAGTAGCGCCAGTGCAGGCAACACCTGTGGCACGGCTGCTCGATGCCACCGCCGCCGGCCTCGCTGGTGGCGCCGCTGCCGGAGCGCTGCTCGGAGTAGACGCGGTCCAGGCTGATATTCCTGGCGCAGGCGGTCCTGGCCAGCAGACTGTCGGGGCCGGCAAGATCCAGGCGGATGCAGTAGGGCAGCAGTAGCGGGTCGTGAGGGCGCGGGCTCAGGTGGAAGGCGGATGTGCAGTTGCAGTGGTGCGCGATGAAGCGGCTGATGCTCTGGGCGATGCAGGCTTCGTAGGTGTAGTTGAACAATGTCTCGCCGTCCTGGCTGATGCGCGGCGCGGCCGGCAGCTCGCTGGCGTACATGCAGTCAGTCTTGGGACTGCAGAACTTGATGTAGCGCTCTGGCCGGTAGCGGATGGTGCTTGCCGTGCCGGGCAGCACGGTGAACTGCTCGAAGTCAATGTTGGGGTAGGTTCCGGGCTCGTGCAGCACAATGGCCAGGCCGACCGCTTCGTGGAACAGGTTGTAGGCCTGCTTAGGACCCGAGTCATCCGCGGCGCTGGCGTTGAAGCCACCAGCGGTTATCACCATGGAGACGCTGCTGACGTAGGCCGGGTCCTCGCTGACCTGCAGCTTGTAGCGGCTGAAGTAGAGCGGATGCAGAATGCGGCGCACGCGGAAGCGGCACTCCTCCTCATGCGCCACGGAGGGATTGGTGTTGCGGCTGTGGCGCATCACGCACAAAAGCAGCAGGTCGTCGAAGCGATGGCCGAGTTGGCGGGCCTGCGCCGGCGACAGGTTCTGGAAGTAGGTGAACACTCGGTCGTTCTGGAACATGTCGGCGGCGTCAAGGGTGCGGCCGCTGGCCGTCAAACTGCTGACGGCGGTGCGCACTCGGCGGGAGAAGTCAGCGGGGCTGAGGATCCGGCCGCTGGCCCAGAGCTGGGCGGCGCGAGGCGAGAAGGGTTGGTGGGAGCACACAGTGATGCTTGGGAACCCGGAGGCCGCGTTGGCCAGCTGGTCGGTCTGCAGGCTAACGTGGTACTCGAAGTACTCGCTGACCAGGTAGCAAGCGTTGACGCCTAGCAGGCAGAGCATGCTGAGCACGAAGGCAGCCCACAGAAGCCGCAGGAAGGGGTGCTGGTCGGGCCGCACCAGGCGGCTGAAGCCGCGCAGGCTCGTGCCGCTGGCAAACTGACGCAGACAGCCCGCTGTCATGGCAATGAACTGGGCGGCTGGCTGTCACTGAAGGTAGATGGTTGACTATACCGTAGCAGCGAGTTTTATTCCTATAAAATTATGATTCCAAACTTTTTGTCGCAGTCGTAAAGCTGATTGGCTGCTTGGCCGAATCGCCATCCGCTGTCTCTGGCCGCAAGCGAAGTTTTTCTAAAACTTCGTCCAACAAGCAAGAGTCAGTTCTAGGGCTTGGAGAGTCTGCGTCAGCTGAGACACGACTGCGACTTCAGCAAGTAAAAGATCGTATGCGACTGGTCAGTCTGCCACAGACTGTGAGACAAGACTGCAGTCGGTCAGCGTGTTGGCTAGAGTTTGCTTATGAAGCGTGGATCAGCATGGTTACTGGAAAACTCAATATGACCAGAATTTGTCATGACCCTTAGGCTCGAGTTCGGACGAAAACTAGTTTCGAAAAAATTTCCCATTAGTCTCTAATCAGCAGCTGATTTGGCGCTGCATTTTGAGTATACACCAAGGCAGATTTGAGCATAATTTGCCAACTTCGTTGATTCCTCTGCATCTGGCAATTTCATATCCCAAGTCATGCGCTCACCGAGGTAGGTAATTCCCACAAGACCCGCAACCCGAGATTGAACTCATTCTATTCGGAACCGCTGTGCGCTATGAGACTGCCAGTCAGCTGCTGGCAATGCGGAATCACTGTGCGCTATGAGACTGCCAGTCAGCTGCTGGCAATGCGGAATCACTGTGCGCTATGAGACTGCCAGTCAGCTGCTGGCAATGCGGAATCACTGTGCGCTATGAGACTGCCAGTCAGCTGCTGGCAATGCGGAATCACTGTGCGCTATGAGACTGCCAGTCAGCTGCTGGCAATGCGGAATCACTGTGCACTATGAGACTGCCAGTCAGCTTCTGGCAATGTGAAACCACTGTGCGCTATGAGACTGCCAGTCAGCTGCTGGCAACTTGTCAAAGGAATTCAAGCAGAAATGAATGCGGAAGTCAAGCAGAGTCTTATCGATCGAGGCGAGCAGGTATTTGGCGAATTGCACAGAGAGCTGATGGGCCGGCAATATTCTGTCACCTGTATATTATGTCTCTTTCAACGAGCTAGGGCTACAAACAGGGGTTCAGCGATGCGGGCGCCAGGGAACTGCGGGGATGCTTCGAAACGCGTGGGAGTAAAAATGATCTAACGGTAGTGCCGGAATCAGCGAGACGTGCAAACACTAGCTGGAGACAATGGCTGTCAATACAAAAGTGCACGGGGCTTAAAGCTAAAGCAGACTTTGGCCAATAGAGTCAAAAATCAGCTATGTGCGTGCGCAGATGAGATCGGATAATGAGCAGCCAGGAATCTGAATAGTTGGCGAATGAATTATACTGAGTGAATAGGTCTTTGTGCGCAGTCTCCCCGAGAAAAATTCGATTCGTCAGCCGCTCCAATAATCTGAGCATTAACACAGGCGGGGATCAGGAACTCCAGGTGGGATCGATAAAAAGCTTAAACTGCGAGCGTGCCATGTTTGCACTGGGAAGAATAAAAATTGGGAATAGAGCTCAAAATTTGTCGAACAATGTCAAAAGCCAGAGAAAAAACAGTATGGAAAGTTCGGCGAAATCCCAAAAGGGGAAATTTCCCGTTGAGTAAAAATAGAAAACGGCCACGGGAGCCTGCTGACAGTGATGGGAAATCTGACAAAAATGGAAGAGCAATGTCGAAGTCAAACGACAGACACTGGGGGCAGCAGCATGGTCCCGAATCAATATGAAGAGGAAATGATTCTCAGTAAATAACCTGCAGCACTAATAGTGGATAAATTAGCAAAGATATGAGCAGCATGGAGAGTTCGGGGGAGAAAGTCGGGGAGAAATGGGGAGAAAGTCGGGGAGAGCTGGGGAGAAAGTCTGGGAGAGCCGGGGAGAAAGTCGGGGAGAGCTGGGGAGAAAGTCTGGGAGAGATGGGGAGAAAGTCGGGGAGAGCTGGGGAGAAAGTCTGGGAGAGATGGGGAGAAAGTCGGGGAGAGCTGGGGAGAAAGTCGGGGAGAGATGGGGAGAAAGTCGGGGAGAGCTGGGGAGAAAGTCGGGGAGAGCTGGGGAGAAAGTCGGGGAGAGATGGGGAGAAAGTCGGGGAGAGCTGGGGAGAAAGTCGGGGAGAGCTGGGGAGAAAGTCTGGGAGAGATGGGGAGAAAGTCGGGGAGAGCTGGGGAGAAAGTCGGGGAGAGCTGGGGAGAAAGTCGGGGAGAGCTGGGGAGAAAGTCGGGGAGAGCTGGGGAGAAAGTCGGGGAGAGCCGGGGAGAAAGTCGGGGAGAGCTGGGGAGAAAGTCGGGGAGAGATGGGGAGAAAGTCTGGGAGAGCTGAAGAGAAAGTCGGAGAGAGATGGGGAGAAAGTCGGAGAGAGATGGGGAGAAAGTCGGGGAGAGCCGGGGAGAAAGTCGGGGAGAGCTGGGGAGAAAGTCGGAGAGAGATGGGGAGAAAGTCGGAGAGAGATGGGGAGAAAGTCGGGGAGAGATGGGGAGAAAGTCGGGGAGAGATGGGGAGAAAGTCGGGGAGAGCTGGGGAGAAAGTCGGGGAGAGATGGGGAGAAAGTCGGGGAGAGATGGGGAGAAAGTCGGGGAGAGCTGGGGAGAAAGTCGGGGAGAGATGGGGAGAAAGTCGGGGAGAGATGGGGAGAAAGTCGGGGAGAGCTGGGGAGAAAGTCGGGGAGAGATGGGGAGAAAGTCTGGGAGAGCTGGGGAGAAGGTCGGGGAGAGATGAGGGAGAAAGTCGGGGAGAGCTGGGGAGAAAGTCGGGGAGAGCTGGGGAGAAAGTCGGGGAGAGATGGGGAGAAAGTTTCAGCATGCATGCCTACGCAAGTAACAGCATTTCAGCAGGTGAGACTTATCTAGGATCGGTTAGACACAGCACAGCAGCTCGTTGAGGCTAAGAGCAAGCGATTCAGGCCCTGTTAGCAAAAAAACGCCATGCAAAATGCTCCAGGCAGTCACTACTCAAACAGACCGCGGGATGGGATGTTCTCGAACTCGTGCTGGGTGAGCACCCGCACTCCGTACTCGCCGTCGCAGTCGGCCAGGCCGTGAATCTCCAATGCCTTGGGGCCCTTGGTGAGGCGCGCCAGGTAGGTGACGATGGCCAGGTTGATGACCTGACCGGGCACCACGATGGGGATGCCGGGCGGGTAGGAGAGAATCTGGTCGCAGCAGACGCGGCCCAGCAGCGCCTCGTTGGGCCGGCCGTCGTCGTCCAGCAGAAGGAGCCGCTCGCCGCTCTCATAGAAGGCATGGCGTGGCAGGCAGGCTAGGCGGCTGAAGCGAGGGATTTCCGTGATGCGGAAGTAGCTGCGCGGCGGCCGGCGGTCCTTGGCCAGACGGAGCATGGCGTCGAATAGGCGGGACACCTGCGACGGTGCGGGATATAGGGATTCCTGAGCAACACCTGAGACAGGTGCGGGAAATGGGGAATCCTGAGCAACACCTGAGACAGGTGCGGGAAATGGGGAATCCTGAGCAACACCTGAGACAGGTGCGGGAAATGGGGAATCCTGAGCAACACCTGAGACAGGTGCGGGAAATGGGGAATCCTGAGCAACACCTGAGACAGGTGCGGGAAATGGGGAATCCTGAGCAACACCTGAGACAGGTGCGGGAAATAAGGAATCCTGAGCAACACCTGAGACAGGTGCGGGAAATGGGGATTCCTGACTGGGACATGTGCAGGATATGGGAATTCCTGACTGGAGTCTGGGACAGTCCGTGAGATAGGGATTATTTATCGCTTCTCTTAACTCCCTAAATACCCCAGTCTTCAACGGGCGCCTACTCTGAGGCACAGTTATTTATACTTCCGCAGCTCACCTTGCTGCTAGTGGTGCCCATGCTGAGCAGCAGGGTGATGGTGTTGAAGGTACGTTTCTCGCCTTGGATGTTGAACCGCTCGAACAGGATCTGCTGCAGCTCCTGTGCGCTGTAGCCGGACTTGGAAATGTCCACAGTCAGCTTGGTGGGGTCCAGCCTGACGCCGTCCTGCTGCACTTCCTCCGGTAGCAGGTCCTCTAGCTCTAACACGCGAAACACCCCGGTGGAGTTGATTTTCTGGCGCAGCTCGCCCGACAGCTTCAGAGTGCGGTCCAGTAGTCGGTAGCCCTCCATCACTGCCTGCGGGCGGAGGGGTCACGTGAATTCTCGATTACACTTGCACTGCACTGATCTAAGATGGTGGCCCAACCTGGGATCTGGGAGGATGGTGGCCCAACCTGGGATCTGGGAGGATGGTGGCCCAACCTGGGATCTGGGAGGATGGCGGCTCAATCTGGAGATCTGGGAGGATGGTGGCCCAATCTGGGGATCTGGGAGGATGATGGCCCAACCTGGGATCTGGGAGGATGGTGGCCCAACCTGGGATCTGGGAGGATGGCGGCTCAATCTGGGGATCTGGGAGGATGGTGGCCCAACCTGGGGATCTGGGAGGATGGTGGCCCAACCTGGGATCTGGGAGGATGGCGGCTCAATCTGGGGATCTGGGAGGATGGCGGCTCAACCTGGGGATCTGGGAGGATGGTGGCCCAACCTGGAGATCTGAGAGGATTGTGGCTAATTTTCTATGTCGCAGCGGCGCGCACTCACCTGCTTCCTGCCCACGTCTAGGCTGGCAATGAGGCCGTACTGTGGGCTGGTGCTGGCGTACATGTTGAAGTTCTCGCGAAACAGATGCTCATCAAAGGCGGGGTCGTTAACATGCACCATGCTGGCCTGGGAGAAGGCGGTCAGGGTCTTGTGGCTGCTCTGCGTGACGTAGTCGGCGCCCGCCTCTAGGGCGGTGGGCCGGAAGGCCGGGTGGAAGCGGGCGAAGGCGTACCAGGCCTCGTCTATGATCACCTTGATGCCGGCTCTGACGGGCGAAAGGAGTAGCGGGGGTCACTGGTTATCGCTTGCCACAATTTGATCCCGCGGGGGAAATATGTGGTGTGAAATCTGCCTAGAGATGTCTCAACATTGCAATGCTACAGGTCTCACTTGTGCGCAGCCTCAATGATCGGCTTGAGGTCGTACAGCAGGCCGTCGTAGGTGCAGTTGGTGAGGATAAGCGCCTTGGCATCCGGGTTGGCCTCGATGGCCTCGTAGATGGCTCGCTTCGGCACGGGGCCAAAGGTGCCGAACTGCGGCCTGGCAGAGCAGTCGATGTAGACGGGCCGGGCGTCTGACAGGATGACGCCGTAGTGGACAGACTTGTGGCAGTTGCGGTCGAGCAGCAGCTTGTCTCCGGGGGCCAGCAGTGTCTGGAAGATCACTTTGTTGGTGGTGGAGGCACCGTTGGTGGCAAAGTAGGTTTTGCGGGCCCCGAAAGCCTTGGCGGCCAGCGACTGCGCGGCGGCAATGACTCCCTTGGGGTGCATGAGCGAGTCCAGCATGGGCACGGACACGGACAGGTCGGCCCGCAGCATGTGCTCGCCGACAAAGTCGTAGAAGTCGCCGACCCAGGGCGAGTTGCGCAGCGAGTCGCCGCCAGAGTGGCCTGGCGTGTGCCACGAGTCCTTGGCCATCTTCACGTAGCTCTTCAGGGCGTCGTAAAAGGGCGTGGCCGACTTCTCGGCCAGCTCGGCGGACAGAATTCGGAACCAGCCGCTGTAGTCCGACTCGTCTCGGTTAAAGTAGCCGTCCACCGCGTGGCTCACCAGCTCCTCCAGCAGCGCCCGCTCGTCATCGCCGCCGCTCAGCACCACGTAGAGGGACAGCTCCGGCCGGCGCTCGTTCAGCCGGTTGGCCAGCGTGATAGCCGCCTGGCTCACCTCCGAGGAGGTCAGGTGCCTGAGGCGGAGGGCAAGTATGCAGATGAGGAAGATGAGGAAATCAGGAGTGAAGATGAGGAGGTCAGGTGTGAAGATGAGGAGGTCAGGTGCGAAGATGAAGAGGTCAGGTGTGAAGATGAGGAGGTCAGGTGTGAAGATGAGGAGGTCAGGTGTAAAGATAAGGAGGTCAGGTGTGAAGATGAGGAGGTCAGGTGTGAAGATGAGGAGGTCAGGTGTGAAGATGAGGAGGTCAGGTGTGGACAAAGAGGTGAGGTCAGGTGAGAATATTAAGAGATCAAGTGGAAAACCAGATCAGATGGGAAATGAGGAGGTACTTAGCACTGGGATCAGAGCTGGAGTAGAACACTGGGATCAGAGCTGGAGTAGAACACTCGGATCAGAGCTGGAGTAGAACACTGGGATCAGAGCTGGAGTAGAACACTCGGATCAGAGCTGGAGTAGAACACTGGGATCAGAGCTGGAGTAGAACACTGGGATCAGAGCTGGAGTAGAACACTGGGATCAGAGCTGGAGTAGAACACTGGGATCAGAGCTGGAGTAGAACACTGGGATCAGAGCTGGAGTAGAACACTGGGATCAGAGCTGGAGTAGAACACTGGGATCAGAGCTGGAGTAGAACACTGGGATCAGAGCTGGAGTAGAACACTGGGATCAGAGCTGGAGTAGAACACTGGGATCAGAGCTGGAGTAGAACACTGGGATCAGAGCTGGAGTAGAACACTGGGATCAGAGCTGGAGTAGAACACTGGGATCAGAGCTGGAGTAGAACACTGGGATCAGAGCTGGAGTAGAACACTGGGATCAGAGCTGGAGTAGAACACTGGGATCAGAGCTGGAGTAGAACACTGGGATCAGAGCTGGAGTAGAACACTGGGATCAGAGCTGGAGTAGAACACTGGGATCAGAGCTGGGGAATAGCACTGAGATCAGAGCTGGGAAAGAACGCTGGTATCAGAGCTGGAGTAGAACACTGGGATCAGAGCTGGAGAAGAGCACTGGGATCAGAGTTGGGGAAGAGCACTGGGATCAGAGTTGGGGAAGAGGACTGGGATCAGAGCTGGGGAAGAGCACTGGGATCAGAGTTGGGGAAGAGCACTGGGATCAGAGTTGGGGAAGAGGACTGGGATCAGAGCTGGGGAAGAGCACTGGGATCAGAGTTGGGGAAGAGGACTGGGATCAGAGCTGGGAAAGAACGCTGGTATCAGAGCTGGGGAAGAGCACTGGGATCAGAGTTGGGGAAGAGGACTGGGATCAGAGTTGGGGAAGAGGACTGGGATCAGAGTTGGGGAAGAGGACTGGGATCAGAGCTGGGGAAGAACACTGGGATCAGAGCTGGGGAAGAGCACTGGGATCAGAGTTGGGGAAGAGGACTGGGATCAGAGCTGGGGAAGAACACTGGGATCAGAGCTGGGGAAGAGCACAGGGATCAGAGTTGGGGAAGAGGACTGGGATCAGAGTTGGGGAAGAGGACTGGGATCAGAGCTGGGGAAGAACAATGGGATCAGAGCTGGGGAAGAGCACTGGGATCAGAGTTGGGGAAGAGGACTGGGATCAGAGCTGGGGAAGAACACTGGGATCAGAGCTGGGGAAGAGCACAGGGATCATGGAGCGCCCATGAAGACCAGTTGCCTGTCGCGTACCTGTCGATGACAACAATCTGGACGTCGCCATCGGAGGACACGCAGTCGAGGGCTTCCTGGAAAGAGCATGCCGATGCGAACACCATGCCGTACGGATTGTCCAGCCGGACGCCGGCCTTCTTCAGGCCATTGAGGGCGGCGCCGAGCCAGACGGAGTCGCCGCTGACAAGAAGGATCCGGCTGACCGGCACCTGCGAGGACATCGCCGAGGTCTGCTGCTGCTGCTGCTGCTGCTAGTCTGTGCTACTGAGGGCGGTGGCACGCTGGCGTGCGACTAGCTTTCGCTGCAAATTCAGGTGGGTGCATTTCTTCCTATTTGTATGCTTCATTATTACTGCCGTGTGCTCTCTATACTACTAGTAAGTAAAGTTAGCAGGGTGCCCTGACTAAACCAGTTGCGTCATTCGGAACTCGAGTCTGTTTAGTCTGACTCTTGGGAGGCATTCTTGATTGATGGGCACCTTATAACGTGCAAAAAACGTAGGCATGTTCTTTTTACATCATTTATTTTTTAATGACTAAATACGCAAATACTACTTAATAGGCGGCAGCAGCCAGTAGCATATGTGCGCATCGATACAAAAGCTATTAAGAGTTGAAGAATAAAAGCAAAATAAGCGTATTTGTAGTGACAATGTTAAAAAACGAATATGTTTTAGCAGAAAGGTCACAAACTGATTCCGATTAGGCGCTGTATATTTAAACAAAAGCAAAAGCAAAAGAAAAGCAAAAGAAAAAGTACAAACCGTCCATAATGGAGGGCTATTGTCTGTTGGCAAAGCACAGGCGATACCATAGTTCCTCAATGCTAACAAACATTTGTAAAAAAACATTTATAAGCTTTAGCAGTAATAAAGATTAAACTTTAGGAAAAATACTTCTAGCAGCAGAAAAATAAAAAGTTGCGAATGTAGTATTCCAATAGTGGAGAGCACCCGGTGGATGGGACAGGTAGCAAAAATATCACAGCTAGTGGCGCGCAAGCAATCTTAAAATGTAGTGCTACATAGGCAAGTATCCCTAGCGCATTATGAATCTAGTGCTACATAGGCAAGTATCCCTAGCGCATTATGAATCTAGTGCTACATAGGCAAGTATCCCTAG
Source organism: Macrostomum hystrix (assembly GCA_950097015.1). Taxonomy (NCBI): domain Eukaryota; kingdom Metazoa; phylum Platyhelminthes; family Macrostomidae; genus Macrostomum; species Macrostomum hystrix. Next base: position 3,000,040 of record CATNEN010000041.1, on the reverse strand, counting down.
CGCATTATGAATCTAGTGCTACATAGGCAAGTATCCCTAGCAGGATTTCTAAGCGCAAAGTGTGTCGGATCTGGCAGCTCAATCAAAGGTGCGCAGATTCTTAGTGAAATATGCAGCGGAATACTAACACTGTACTATATTGGGCACTAGGGGAGCGGAGGCCGCTTGTGTTAATCGCATTGTAAAAAAGTACAGCCATGTGAAAAAGGCATGGCAATTTGTGCAAGCTGTGAATGCGAGTCTATGTACATGGCTATTTGTGCAAGCTGTGAATGCGAGTCTATGTACATGGCAAGGTCACTCAAGCACCTGCTACTTGACAAACCCATGCAACCAGGCAGAAAGTGGCTGTCAAAATGACAGCATGCAGCCTTTTGTAAAAGAACGAAAAAGTGAATAGTGGTTGTAGCCTAGTGATTGGAGCGTCAGACTCATGACTTAAATGTCGGGGGTTCGATTCCCAACTCCACTGAAAAATAAAAGCTGGGATAATTAAAGGCGGGTGTGCCCCCCTGTCCATGGACTGAACAGCCGTACGCAGCTCTCGACTGCAAATCTGGCCCAATTTGGGCAGGTGGAATCAGTAAATGTTATTGAAGGGTGGAGTAAGTATAGCTATTTCATAGACGGGAGGCACACATAGCATATTGTCTCACCAGGCCTCATTAAAGAGTGAAGATTATTTTGGTGTCAAGTGTGCGGTAGTAGAACGTGTGATGCCGTAGTCTACTAGCACTCATGTATCGCTTTGCCTGGCAATCGAATATGTACATATATCACTAACTCTCGCTCACTATGTACATGCCCCCCACGCGCACGTTGATCGTATCGGTGGCATGTTGAGGCAAATATATAAATACAGTCTCGCCCTACTTGGAAGGCTGACCTTTTTCTTCGCACCTCACACAGCTTGACTCTTGAGCTGTTACAGAACGCTGCTAGATTGGAAGCTATCCCTATACTTTTCTTGCCTAAAAACGGTGCATAACCAAACAAACAAGGCGTCATGAAAAAACGAATAGAAATGTTTTCGCGCTGCTCAGAATGAATCATTGGCATGTAACCTCGGAGCTGCCGATATGTCAATAGTGCGGGCATGAAGCAACTGGGCAGAAGGAGGTCAGGTCGCTCGCCAGTGCCCTAAAACATACAGAGAGAGAGCGTGACAGACCCTGAATTGTGACCCAGCCAGCGCCATAAAGCTCGAACGGGTTGGGAGCGGTTTATTCATCGCTAATAAGGCATTTAGTAAGACACTATTGCACACTGGAAAGACAAGCTGCATAATACTATAATAGACTAATTGGCTTAGGCTTCACTGCAGCGCAGCTCAGACGCGTGCAAAGATACTAGAGTTGGAATGCTATTTGCTGTCTGCAGATGACAAACCACCTGTCACTGCGCAGGGTGGATGGCTACTGACTATGGGGTCTCACCTCAGTTCCAGTCAGCCAGCTGGCTAGCGGAGTCAGAGGAGATCCAGTCCCGGCTCTTGGCGCTGGAATTTGAATAACAAACGAATGAGCCAGGGGTGACATTGCGGCTAGTCTGGCTCCAGTCATGCGAGGCGGCTAAATAAAGTACAAACGGAAATCTTCTTCTACTTGGTCTCGGCGTGGAGACTAAAAAACGAATGAGCAGCAGCTCAAAAATACGAGCGTAATGCTTTCTCTCACAGTTCCTCACTGCCCAGCTCACCTAACAAGCCTCTGCTGCTGCTGCCTGGACTCTGACCGAGTCGTCAGGCTGACAGTGCCGCCGGCCAGCTGATTGGTCGACTGCGACTTCTGCGGGTTCGGGGTTTCGCTACAGCATTCAGCAGAACCAGATAATAGCAATCAATGCATTTACTGAATACCCACGAACCCACATCGCTGGGATGGCGACCAGCGCGTTGATAGCATATGGAGGCATTTCTATGAGATTTTGGATTCTGCGTGTGGCCAGAGGCTGACAGAGAAACAGTTAGAAAGACACGAAAAAATTTGCACTCTACAGAACTGCTTGATAAACAAGCAGAGAAAAACAAATTCATGACGGCCAAAAGCAGAAGCCGACCTTAACAGGCATGGAAACTCGCGCTCTCAAAACAACACCATATTTGAGGCTGAGAGTGGAGGGGGGCTACACAATGGAATCCAGATTGAGAAAGTGGAATCTACGCACAGATTGTTTGCCACGCCGAGTGGGCGGCTCATTTTCCATCAGGCGCCACCAGTGGGCGGCTAAATATAGGCAGCCCAGACATATGGGGCCCGTGCTGCTCGGCCTGCCCTTCACTGCGCCACCCCTCCGCTCTGCTTTCTCACAATGAGTTGAGTCCAGCCAGAGCTTCAAAACAAGAACAGTACGAATTGAAAGAAATTTCCACTTATTGTTTCGTAAGTGTGTGTGAGCGGGGCGAGACCGGCCAAAGCGGTAATGAGGCACGCCTCGTTAGGGATTCCGGTTCCCACAGATGGTCTCAAAGAGTGCAAAGTATTGCAATTCGAGAATGAAAATCTGACTCACAAATGAGCTCATCGACTGTAGCGCCCCACTCTCAGAGTTGCTGCTGCCGAAATCGAGTATTCTTCTATCTGGTCTGTAGGGTCATTGCATAAAGAAAAAAAAGAGCTTTATCCAAGAAATTTTGGGAGGGTCAAAATGACACCAGAAACAATATAATAAATCTAACCTGACATCCATTGGGTTTGCATGCCAGCTGTAGGCCAGCTCAGCTGTTGATTGGTCACTGCTGTTCGAAACTTCCTGCTGAAAGGTAGCGGTGTGCATCGCGACAGAAGCTGTAGCAGAAGACTCAGGTAGACCCTGTTGAACAATTCGCCTGCTGGAGAATACCGTGCGGCTGGTTGTGACAGTGCCATCACCGCTAGTGTATTGAAAGTCCTGGTTGGAACTCTCTTCCTGGCATTGCATACCGGAATCTGAGCGAGCACTGGCGTAAGAAAAGTCTATGGTAGATTCTGTCGAACTTTCAGGGCTCTGACTGGCTTGATATGTAGAAAGAGTAGGTTCAACGCAAGAATCCGATGTACTTTGCGATGCATCATCCCATTTCTCTCCAAGATGGCGAGAATGCAGTACAACTGAGTTTGTGGAATCGAAGGTTCTGTGGAGACTTAGACCATCAGAAGTGGTTGGCATTTTAATAAGGTCGTCAGATTCCGTTTTAAATGAATTATTGCCATGAAAACCCGGCAAAGAATCCATGCAAACTTGGAGTCCAACACTTTTCACATCTCTTTTCAGCAATTCCGTTATGATGTTAATCATCTCAGCTGCAGTGATACCGTAAGTTTGACGCAGACTATGGAAATAGTTTACTCTTTGAATTGAAACCAAAGAAGCAGCGGAGCTTGATGAGCTATCTGTTCTTTGCAGGCCGCCAGATTCTATTTCTCTATTCCCCAGAAGCTCAGGCGCGCGCATCGTACAAGCAGCAGCTTGAGACTGGTTGCTGTCTTCCCTAAAGGAAACATTCACACCAACCGATCGCTGCGTCGGCTTGGCGTCTTCAATAAAAATATTGATAGCGACATCTCTGCATAGTGGCTTTACCATGAGGCCCACAGTTCTACGATTAACAGCCGAATACGAAGCTGTCTGAGATTCTTGGATCCGGACGGTCTCCATCACAAAGACCCGCTTTTCTAACTCGCTTACAATCGTTTTAAGCCGCGAAATCTCGCTCAAGTACTGCTGCTTCTCCGAATACTCAAGGATTTCAGTAGTTAAATTACTTTCTCGTTGGCTTGACGAGAAAGCCAACTTGTTTGCAAGCGAGTTTGTCTTGCTAATAATACCCGTTGTATCAGTGTTGGTCACTGTGCTCATAGTAGAAGCACCGCTAGCGCTTAGAGAACTCGAAAGAAGATCACCTTGCGCGTCCGTGCATGCGTCGATGCCCTTTAGTGCATCTTCTGACTTAGTGCTGAATTTGGAGTCTACCAGCGGTCTGAAGATAGAATCTGTCTGCTCGCACTTGTCACCAAACATCCAACGAAAACTTGGCTCGAGCTCTACAACCCGGCAAGTTGACTTTTCGATTGTCTCGTTGATAGGTCTTTCGTGCTCTTTCCTAACATTTTCTGTGATCAATGGGTCGTCCAGCAAGGCAGGAAGATTGACTTCGCTTGGTGGGAACTTTTCAGACTTTTCTGGCCGTCTATTTGGTTGTAAAACGTTTGGCACATAATCAGGAGTAATGAACTCCTCTAAAACTGTATCGCGGTCTGAGAAAACGTGTTGCGAAAAGTCACGACGACTAACAATAATAGCCAAGCATGAATCTACTCGTTTAGCGCAAGGTGTCTCGACAGTTTTCTGAGTGCTAGGCGCCAACCCTTCATTAACGTCAGAATCATCTGGCACCATCGAGACGGTAGAATTCCTATGAGAATCAGGAGCTTCTACATTTTGATGGGCGTTAGGCGTTACACCTTTACCTATTTCTGAATTATATTTTTCCGAATCAGCTGATTCATGGAGAATGTTAGGTGCTTGGACATTCGTGCCCATTTGTGGCGCCAAATCTTCGTAGATTTCTGGCAAAGATTCTTCAGAGTCAGAATGTAATTCTCCACTATTAATAGCTTCAACGTCTTTGCGCTTATGGGGCCTCAGATCCTCGATGATTTCAGGTGACGAATCCTCGGAATCAAATGGATAGCTCTGAATTGGCGGTGCTTCCAGATCACTGTGAGACTTATAAGAAACGCTCTCGTCAATTTCAGATTCTGAATCGTTTGATTTGGAGTTTTCCGGCTTAAAGCGTGCACTAGCTAGTGCATGAACGGTTTTCTGGTAGTTTGGTTTTACTTCGTCCTCCACCTCCGACTCTTCTGTCGATTCCGGACTGGCCTGTGGCTTGTGAAAAGACGAATGTTCAGTCGATTTGACTTTGGACACAGGTGCTAAATTAGGCTTCGTTTTAGAGGCGACTTCTTCGTCAGAAATGTCCGGGCTGTAACTTGGGCTCGATGGACGTGCAGCATAGCTATTCTCTGACAGAACCTCAGTTCTTGACTTAGCGTCTTTAAGTTTACTTTCGCTAGGCTCGTTTGAAGCCGCAACAGAATCCAAAACACCCAAACGAAAATCTGACGTTTCGGTCGACTGATTTCGATGCTGAGTTAATTTTTCTTCAGTCCCGACATGTGCGTTGCTGCACAGAACCGTTGGTTTTGGATCGGTGGCAGTCGACTGTGTTTTGTAGTTGACAGTAGAAGTTGCAGCAACCGGGAGCCTCTTAGAAGCTTCAACTGGCGCAGATATAAAAGGCACTGAAGTCTGAGATTCGGCGTTATTCGACTTCTCTTGCTGCAGCATGCGCAGTGCAATCTGAAGCTCAGGTAACCTGCGCTCAATGGCGTTGAGTCGAGCTTCATTCTGCTTCCTAAACGGCGATGTCTTAGGCGGCAACGGTGGTGGTAATGACGGCGGCGGCGGAGGGTCCTTTCTTTTATTTTGCCCAAGCTCAGACTGCCTGGCTTGTTTCTTTCTGCTGTCTATATTTTTACGATTAGAGACCGCAAGTTCTTTCTTGCTTTTTGCCTGCCTTGCTTGCACAATGCGCTCCTCGTTGCTCTTAGCTCGAGCATAGTGATCTTCCCGCTTCTTATCTAAGCCTCGAGACTCTAGATCACGACTTGCTTCCTTTGAGTCAGCGAGACTCATGACAGCAGCTACTTGGCTGTCGTCCTGCCTCCGGCTTTGCTGGCTGGCTGCGTTATCATTTTTCTTCTTGCTTTCATCTAAATTTGAGTCTTTTTGCACAGTTCGGCGCTCTTTTTTCGTTCCATAAGTGGCAAAGAAATCCCCATCTGAGGATTGATTAATCCGACTTTGATTAACTTCCTCCGAGGCACCATTGAACCTGGTGTCTGAAGCACCACTGAACCTGTTGTCTGAAGGACCACTGAACCTGTTGTCTGAAGGACCATTGTATCTGGTGTCTGAAGCACCACTGAACCTGTTGTCTGAAGCACCATTGAACCGGGTGTCCGAGGCACCATTGAACCTGGTGTCCGAAGCACCATTGAACCTGGTGTCTGAGGCACCATTGAACCTGGTGTCCGAGGCACCATTGAACCTGGTGTCTGAAGCACCACTGAACCTGTTGTCTGAAGCACCATTAAACCTGGTGTCTGAGGTAACATTAGATTCTAATCTAGATTCTGATGCCTGAGAAGCTTGTTGAGCAGTCAGTCTACTGCTGGCTGCCAGTGATTGTGTTACACTTTGCTGATTTCCAGCTTGGGAATAGAGCTGACTGGACTGCTGTGTCTGCACCGCCTGAAGTGTCTGGCCTTGCTTAGTGTCAGATCGATAATTAAAGTTAGACTCTTTTGCATATCTGTAGTCATAGCTAGAGTAAGCTGCACTTTGACCAGTAGCTGCCTGCATAATCTAAAAATCTGAAAAGTTTTCAGCTATTATTAAGTCTTATACAACAGGAAAATTAAATATAAAGAGGGTTAATGAAAAATAGGTCATTTAAAGTTACACAAAATATTAAATTTGAAATACCCTAAAATTTCATAAAAATAAGAAGACTTATAAGATTTAAAAACCTCCAAACATGTCTCAAAATTTTATGCTACAAAACTTTTTAAACAAGTTAAAAATTTCAAATTTTTGAAATCCTATCTAAGGCAGCAAGATTTGGGCTTTGTTAGGGATTTTTAATTCAGAAATCATATATTGCTTTTTAGTAACTAGTCTTATAAAATATCATAGTCAATAAACGGCAATCCTGTAGTTTTGCATGTTTAATTATTTTATGAAAGATAATGACTTTTTTAATATTTCAACAAGTAACAACCAAGTAGAGACACCCAACAACCAAGCCACTTAGTTATCATAGTGGTATGCTCAGATGTATACCCAGAATGATCTATACCATCCTGTCCTTTTTTTAAAGCTTTTACATCTTCATAATATATATATATGACCCTCCAGTCCAGGAGAGCGCTGAGGACTGAGAATGAGATACCAGTGAAAGCCTTAGAAGGAGACCACTTGTGCTATAAATAGTTGCTACCATTAGAGTGTTAGACCTGTGGAAGATAAGAATTGCATAGTATTAAGAGTTAAAATGGCCCTTTTCAGGGCCACCAGATAAAACATAAAGAAATAAGTGCAGAACTAAGTGAGAAGGCAGGAACAAGATTGGCCTAAGTAATATGCTACCTGAAGAGATTAATTGAGAGTGATAAGCCCTGTTACACTTGCAAAAGTTAGATTTTTTATTCAATAAAATGTTATCTTTCTAAAAGAAAAGTAATTAACTTTCTTAAAATAATTAAACATGCAAAACTAGAGGATTACCCAAAACCCATTACCCAATTACCCATTACCCAAACAAAGCCTATTTTTCTTGATACACCTTAGTCATAAAGACATTGATAAGCCAAGCACGACAATTATTTGCTGGCGTAAGCCAAGTAAAAATGAAAAAGTTGGGATATTTTCTGTGAGACATCTGCACCATGGCTAATATTAAATTATAGTAATATATAAATTTTAGAAAAAAATTCCTAACTTAAGCTCTAATTTACTAATGAATTACCTAAAAATTTAATGGCAAAAAACTAGGCTAGGCCCTGCCCTAGCGGTAACTGGTTGTTTCGGCCATAGGTGTTTCAGCCAAAAGCCGTTTCGGCCTTAAACCATTTTGGACACAAACCAGTTTGACCCTATACTTATTTAAACTCACAACATTCTTATGGCTAATTTCTAATTTATTTAAGAGTTGTTAACTTTATTTGATAGTGACAATGGAAAGCACAAACTTGACTTTAACAATGACAAAATTTTTTAAATACATGCTTAAAGTATTTGTGCAGTATAAAAGTAATAAAAGAAGAGGACTTGGTACACAAAGAATGGTAAAAACATGAATATTCTGCACCTATGCGAATAGTTTAGTAATACCAATGAGCGCATTTCACTTGCCATTACGAGTATTGCCAATGAGTTCAGCTGCCGAGTCCAAGATGGCATTTATTGCTATGGAATCGGCTGCCAATTCGGTAGCAAAATGTAGCATTATTATGCTCATTTGGCTTATGGCCAAAACGGCGATGGCTATACATGCGCAACACCCGGCTGAACCGGCCAGGTGAAACGAGGGCCAAGCAAGGTAAGTCGCAAAAACCAATTGACCAAGTGCAAAAAAATCAAAGGGGGGACCAAGGGACAAAAAAGGAAGGCGTGAAGAAAAGGAAAAAGGGGAGAGAAAAAGAGAGCAAATGAGAGCAAACTAAGTCATTAATAGAGCAATGAAATGAACTAAGTCACAAATGAGTGCAAAAACTTAGTCGCAAGGCCAGCTAAGATTTGGGAAGTTGTGCATGTATGGCTATGGCCGAAACAGCTTTTTGGCTGAAGCAGCTATGGCTGAAACTGTGTATGGCCAAAATGACCAGAATTCACCCTAGCCTACTATGATTAAATTGCCTAGGCAGTCAATTTTTAATAAAAAGTTATAGAATGCATATAGTATAGGCAATACACATATAGCTAGCTATGACTATACACTATACAATAATTTAAAAACCTAATAGACCATGACTGGAACAGGGCCATGCGACCTCCAGCACCAAGTGCAATTATGGATTCCTCAAGAAGTTAGACTGGCTATCAATAATAAAACTAGGTGAATTCAGCGTCAGCAATACATGGGACTTTGAATTTAAGTGCTTAGACTAGTGCAAAGAAAATAAGGTATTCTACTATTGAATACAAGCTCAACGTTGTCAGATAAATCATATATATGATCAGATGTCGGAATTTAATCTCAAAGCCTCCTAGTCTTTAGCCAATTAAAGTCGTCTCTTTAAGTATTTTAAAATTTATTAGACAAAAAACAACTGTGTTTAAAGTGTGCTTTTCATTATCAACGTAAGGAGCGTTATTTAAAATGTTACAGTGAACCGTTTAAACAAAATGGGTAAGTTAAAGCGTTTAATCTAAGTTTAACTAGCAAATAAAAAATGCAAGTCTGATCATTTTTCTTTTTTACAAAGCTCATTTGCTACTCGAATTTATCATACAACTCATCACGTTTTAAGGTAACAATTTACTGTCATTTACTATAACAAATAACGACAGCATAGTCCTGGACTCCTGGTTATGCTGAGAATCCATGCTGAAAACATCAAATGTTTGGCTTGGTATTCATTTTACAAATATATTGTACGAGCTAGGTTTCGTATTCTTAAGTCACTATTGACAAGACTAACTATATCACTTGAATTGGCTGCTTAGGCCAGCACCAGGCCAGGAAACTTTTGAAGTTTTGAACAGCGGTTCTCAGCATGCTTTCTCAGCGTTCCCATAAGTTTGCTACGTTAATCCGTTCTGAAAAGCAGCAAAATATTGAGTGGCGGCAAGCCGCTGGAGGACCCGAACCGAACGGGAAGTTCAAATCTGATCTGATGCGTCTCATAGGTTTTAGCTCGTATAGGTAAATTTTATATAGCTCAGTTTTTGACACGTAACGCAGAAGAAAGTATGGCCTTAAAAATTGCAGAAACTATAGAGTAAGGACATGATCTAATTTAAAGTTCTGCTCTCTGCATGCACAACGATAAGCGGCAGCGAAAGGTGGAATGCAATCGTGTGAAGGGCAGGCCTCAGTGCATGGTCAGGTTGGGCGAGATAAACTTACTAGCTGCAACTGCTGCGCACCTGGCACTGCAGCTTACCCCTGAGCAGTCTTAAGCAGTATCGCGAAGCTTTATTTAAACTCACTCTTGCATGAATAAAGAAAACTACAGAGGGGTCCGAAACCATGCAACCAGAATCAATCGGACCTGTTAAGGTGCGACTCGCCGTTGCCGTGCTAGCGGGCAACTTCGGAGTTGGCAAGACCAGTCTTTTCCAGCGGCTCACCGGCACTACTCCAGGATCCTCCAGGAGCTCCGGTGTCGTGCGGCTGCCGAATGGGGCAAAAGTGAGTTATATCCGAGTTCTCATCCTGTCCGGCACATCCACAGAGTAAGCCGTCTGTGTATCCGACACAATGATCAAAGACTAGACTAGACAATGATGTGTAGTATGCGACCAGAATACTGTATGACTCATGATCGAGTGAGTTTAGTTTTAGAATCTTGATAGCTAATCTAAGTGCACAGTCTAGCGACACGGAATGAGATGCAACTTAGCAGACTGATTAGGAATGAGGACTCCGTAACTTAATACAGCCCTCATTGCTTGACAGATCCAGCTGATGGACACCTGCGGAATGGAGCGCTTTGATAACAAGTCGCTCACTGTCAGCTACTACAGAGACGCCGCCTGCGTACTGCTGGTTGCTGACGTCACTGACAGCCGGTCCGTGCAGAGCCTGCAGAACTGGCGGGACAGCGCCGCGTTCTATGCGCCTAGAGGTGCGTGCCTAGGGTGGTTTGAGTGTCTGGGGATGCTGGGTTGGGTGTCCGGGGACGCTGGGGTGAGTGTCCGGGGATGCTGGGGTGAGTGTCCAGGGATGCTGGGTTAGGTGTCCGGGTATGCTGGGGTGAGTGTAAAGGGATGCTGGGTTGGGTGTCCGGGTATGCTGTGGTGAGTGTAAAGGGATGCTGGGTTGGGTGTCCGGGTATGCTGTGGTGAGTGTCCGGGTATGCTGGGGTGAGTGTCCGGGTATGCTGGGGTGAGTGTCCGGGGTTGCTGGGGTGAGTGTCCGGGGTTGCTGGGTTGGGTGTCCGGGGACGCTGGGGTGAGTGTAAAGGGATGCTGGGTTGGGTGTCTTGGGATGCTGGGTTTTCTGTCCGGGTATGCTGGGGTGAGTGTCCGGGGTTGCTGGGTTGGGTGTCCGGGGATGCTGGGTTGAGTGTCCGGGGTTTCTGGGGTGAGTGTCGGGGGTTGCTTGGGTGAGTGTCTGGGGATGCTGGGTTGGGTGTCCGTGGATGCCTCAGTCCAGCAGGTTAAGTATAATTAAGTTGCATGAGTTTGATAACATCGTCAATCGACTCATTCGCACTTCCTTAGCCCAGATGATCCTGGTGCTCAACAAGGGTGACTCGCCACACGCAGATGGAGTTTTATTGAGCTCCATCGAGTCCTACCAGAATCGCCTGGAGTGCTGCTTCAGTGTGGTCACCTCAGCAAAAACCGGTTGGCATGGGAATACAACTGATGGCGCTTTTCTATTTCTAATCTTTCATTCTCGTGTACGTACTTACTGAACTCTCAGGATCAACACGAGGTATGAAGTATCGACTCATGTGCAAACACTCAAGTCACAGCCCCAAGGAGCAATTTTCACCTGCGATTCTACTTAGATACTTACCTGCTCCATTGGTTTAAAACTCCGACTCACTGACAAATACCACTCACTGACTCATACCACTCACTGACCCATAACACTCACTGACCCATTCCACTCACTGACCCATAACACTCACTGACCCATACCACTCACTGACCCATACCACTCACTGACCCATACCACTCACTGACCCATAACACTCACTGACCCATTGGCCTTTTCCACTCACTGACCCATAACACTCACTGACCCATACCACTCACTGACCCATTCCACTCACTGACCCATAACACTCACTGACCCATACCACTCACTGACCCATACCACTCACTGACCCATAACACTCACTGACCCGGCCATAACACTCACTGACCCATTGGCCTTTTCCACTCACTGACCCATACCACTCACTGACCCATACCACTCACTGACCCATAACACTCACTGACCCATAACACTCACTGACCCATAACACTCACTGACCTATAACACTCACTGACCCATACCACTCACTGACCCATACCACTCACTGACCCATACCAATCACTGACCCATAACACTCACTGACCCATAACACTCACTGACCCATTGGCCTTTTCCACTCACTGACCCATAACACTCACTGACCCATACCACTCACTGACCCATACCACTCACTGACCCATAACACTCACTGACCCATACGACTCACTGATCCATAACACTCACTGACCCATTGGCCTTTTCCACTCACTGACCCATAACACTCACTGACCTATAACACTCACTGACCCATTCCACTCACTGACCCATACCACTCACTGACCCATACCACTCACTGACCCATACCACTCACTGACCCATAACACTCACTGACCCGGCCATAACACTCACTGACCCATTGGCCTTTTCCACTCACTGACCCATACCACTCACTGACCCATACCACTCACTGACCCATAACACTCACTGACCCATAACACTCACTGACCCATAACACTCACTGACCCATACCACTCACTGACCCATACCACTCACTGACCCATACCAATCACTGACCCATAACACTCACTGACCCATAACACTCACTGACCCATTGGCCTTTTCCACTCACTGACCCATAACACTCACTGACCCATACCACTCACTGACCCATACCACTCACTGACCCATAACACTCACTGACCCATAACACTCACTGACCCATACCACTCACTGACCCATACCACTCACTGACCCATAACACTCACTGACCCATAACACTCACTGACCCATACCACTCACTGACCCATACCACTCACTGACCCATACCACTCACTGACCCATACCACTCACTGACCCATACCACTCACTGACCCATACCACTCACTGACCCATACCACTCACTGACCCATACCACTCACTGACCCATACCACTCACTGACCCATACCACTCACTGACCCATAACACTCACTGACCCGGCCATAACACTCACTGACCCATTGGCCTTTTCCACTCACTGACCCATACCACTCACTGACCCATACCACTCACTGACCCATAACACTCACTGACCCATAACACTCACTGACCCATAACACTCACTGACCCATAACACTCACTGACCCATACCACTCACTGACCCATACCACTCACTGACCCATACCAATCACTGACCCATAACACTCACTGACCCATAACACTCACTGACCCATTGGCCTTTTCCACTCACTGACCCATAACACTCACTGACCCATACCACTCACTGACCCATACCACTCACTGACCCATAACACTCACTGACCCATAACACTCACTGACCCATAACACTCACTGACCCATACCACTCACTGACCCATACCACTCACTGACCCATACCACTCACTGACCCATACCACTCACTGACCCATACCACTCACTGACCCATACCACTCACTGACCCATACCACTCACTGACCCATACCACTCACTGACCCATACCAATCACTGACCCATAACACTCACTGACCCATAACACTCACTGACCCATTGGCCTTTTCCACTCACTGACCCATAACACTCACTGACCCATACCACTCACTGACCCATACCACTCACTGACCCATAACACTCACTGACCCATACGACTCACTGATCCATAACACTCACTGACCCATTGGCCTTTTCCACTCACTGACCCATAACACTCACTGACCTATAACACTCACTGACCCATTCCACTCACTGACCCATAACACTCACTGACCCATACCACTCACTGACCCATACCACTCACTGACCCATAACACTCACTGACCCGGCCATAACACTCACTGACCCATTGGCCTTTTCCACTCACTGACCCATACCACTCACTGACCCATACCACTCACTGACCCATACCACTCACTGACCCATACCACTCACTGACCCATTGACCTTTTCCACTCACTTACATATTAACCCCCCTGAAACGTTGCCAACAAGGCCAGGGCATCGACCTGCTCAGTGACCGTATCGGGGCTGCCTGCTCGCAGTACAGGCGGAACACGCTGCAGATGTCGCAGCAGCCCAGAGGCTCCCAGGGCTTCCAGCTGCACAGCGAGCGCCGTTCAACTTCGGCCACTGGCGCCTCATCCTCAGGAAGCAGACCCGGCTGCGGATGCTGAAGTGCTCAGACCTTTGATTGTCCTCAGGCTGCGGATGCTGAAGTGCTCAGACCTTTGATTGTCCTCAGGCTGCGGATGCTGAAGTGCTCAGACCTTTCATTATCCTCAGGCTGCGGATGCTGAAGTGCTCAGACCTTTCATTACCCTCAGGCTGCGGATGCTGAAGTGCTCAGACCTTTCATTATCCTCAGGCTGCGGATGCTGAAGTGCTCAGACCTTTCATTTTCCTCAGGCTGCGGATGCTGAAGTGCTCAGACCGTTCATTATCCTCAGGCTGCGGATGCTGAAGTGCTCAGACCGTTCATTATCCTCAGGCTGCGATGCTGAAGTGCTCAGACCTTTCATTATCCTCAGGCTGCGGATGCTGAAGTGCTCAGACCTTTCATTATCCTCAGGCTGCGGATGCTGAAGTGCTCAGACCGTTCATTATCCTCAGGCTGCGGATGCTGAAGTGCTCAGACCTTTCATTATCCTCAGGCTGCGGATGCTGAAGTGCTCAGACCTTTCATTATCCTCAGGCTGCGGATGCTGAAGTGCTCAGACCTTTCATTATCCTCAGGCTGCGAATAATTCGGTTAAGACCCCATAAATTTGAAATTGCAAGCAATGCAACGCTGCGAGTAATGCAACTTAACATTGAATTCATTTGAGCTGCGAACCTGCGAGTACTCGTAATGCAACTCAACATTGAATTCATTTGAGCTGCGAACCCGCGGAAATTTAAGACTTGCACATTTTTTAATCAAAGTAATCAATCTCTTGCAGTGCAAGTCCAAAAATGCATGAAACTGAAAAATTATAAGTTCAATTCCATGCAACAGCGCCATTCTTTTTTGCTGTCACAAATACACATATTCAAAGCGGAAGCAGTAGCTGGAATCCAAGCAGAAGCCGGAGCTATTGCTCGAAAGGCAGCAAAAGTTTAGATACGAGATAGAATCTCAGTTAGTGTTGGTCCTATGCTAGGCCTTGTGGAGTTTTGGGCAGTTGCTCGGAATCTGAAATCTTGTGCAGGACACAGGCAGTCCAGTTTTCCCTGATTCCAGAGATCCCCATGCTATTGTTCCCTAAGCAATGTCCACTAAAAGACTGAGAGCGAGACGAGTTTGGCCGCAATTCAGTTAATGGTATATTTAAATGTGCTTAATCAGAGCGGGTTCCATCACCTCTGCAAAGCGTTCACAGCTAGGCTGCAGCTTGCAGTGGTGCGGGCCGGAATCAATGGGCGGTGGCAGCTGTCCAGTTACTTGCGAATCACTTCCTAACGGCAAGACGGCAGGCTCCACACGAAGCTGGTGCGCGGCCCGCTCGAGTAGTAGCTGGAATGATAGGAGCTCCCGCAAGATGGCAAGTTCCACACGTAACTTATAGAAGAGCTGCTGCCACAGCTGCTGGGGGAGCTCGGGAAATAGCTGGAATAACTCGGGGTATAACTGGGATAGCTGCTGGAGTAGCTGAAGCAGGAGGGCAGACTCCACACGAAACTTGTTGGCGGATTGTAGCTTGTTGAATAATGTGAGCCACCAGATCCGTAGCCACCAGATCCGTAGCCACCAGATCCGTAGCCGCCTCCGTAGCCGCCTGATCCGTAGCCGCCTCCGTAGCCACCTGATCCATAGCCGCCTCCGTAGCCACCAGATCCGTAGCCGCCTCCGTAGCCACCTGATCCGTAGCCACCAGATCCGTAGCCGCCTCCGTAGCCACCAGATCCATAGCCACCAGATCCGTAGCCACCAGATCCGTAGCCACCAGATCCGTTGTTACCAGATCCGTAGCCACCAGATCCGTAGCCACCAGATCCGTAGCCGCCTCCGTAGCCTCCAGATCCGTAGCCACCAGATCCGTAGCCACCAGATCCGTAGCCTCCAGATCCGTTGCCACCAGATCCGTTGTTACCAGATCCGTAGCCGCCTCCGTAGCCACCAGATCCGTAGCCGCCTCCGTAGCCTCCAGATCCGTAGCCACCAGATCCGTATCCACCAGATCCGTAGCCTCCAGATCCGTTGCCACCAGATCCGTTGTTACCAGATCCGTAGCCGCCTCCGTAGCCACCAGATCCGTAGCCGCCTCCGTAGCCACCAGATCCGTAGCCACTAGATCCGTTGCCACCAGATCCGTTGCCACCAGATCCGTAGCCACCAGATCCGTAGCCACCAGATCCGTAGCCGCCTCCGTAGCCTCCAGATCCGTAGCCACCAGATCCGTAGCCACCAGATCCGTAGCCTCCAGATCCGTTGCCACCAGATCCGTTGCCACCAGATCCGTAGCCACCAGATCCGTAGCCGCTTCCGTAGCCACCAGATCCGTAGCCGCCTCCGTAGCCTCCAGATCCATAGCCACCAGATCCGTAGCCACCAGATCCGTAGCCACCAGATCCGTAACCCCCAGATCCATAGCCAACAGATCCGTAGCCACCAGATCCGTAGCCACCAGATCCGTAGCCACCAGATCCGTAGCCACCAGATCCGTTGCCAACAGATCCGTTGCCAACAGATCCGTTGCCACCAGATCCGTACCCGTAGCCGCTAGAGCCGTAGCCGTGTCTAGCCAGCTTGAGTCCGTTGCTAGCTGTTGCCAGCAGCAGAACTCCGATGCAGAGCTTGAGGCTCATGATTGCGACTTCAAGCTCAATTAGTGCGGAAGCGCTGAGTAACTTAACACTTGCCACCTAAGGCATGTGGCTTTATACTGATTGAACTGCATTGAACAGCTGACAGGTGTGCCTGAGTGCTTCCCTCCAAATGTAACTGCCGCATGCTCTGACGATCCAGAAGAAATGCTTTTCAGAGAATTTGAAAAAAAATATTTGTTTGCTGAAGAATTTTGCTGACAAAGACTTTTGCGCAACAGTCTGGACTCCCGCTGCTTCTAATTGATTGGCAATTAGCGATGCTGCCGAATTCCGATACATTCTGTTGAATCAGCCTGCAGTTTTCTCAGATCCGCAGATGCCTCTCAATTTTCCCGCTTTATCTGTTTCTCAGAATTCTGGACCGCAGAATACTTTTCTGCAAAATTGCTTCAGCTGAGCCCTGAAACTCGTATTTAATGAAGCTCACTAAGTAAAGAATTGAGCTTTTCCTGGGCAATCGAGCTCATTCTCTGTTTCGACTCTCTGACGTGACACTGCAGTTCTTCCTGCATCGCTCAGATAAAGCCAGGCAGCAATAGCAAATTCAGCAGGGGCAACTAGGCCTCTCACCCGCAATGCGCTCGGCCTGGCCGTTGTTGCAGAGGCCTGTAGCATGCCAAGGCGCAACGGCCCCGACCGATGAAGTGCGGTGGCATAACGCACAACTTTCTACGCCTCCGCACGGCTTGGAAATTCGATGCAGGGGGCGTTGCGAAGCGACGCCGCGGAGGCGTGGGAGATGAAGAAGTAGAGGAACAGACAGGTGGGGGGCAGAAATTTGGGCAGGCCGGGAAGATGAAGGCGGGATGCGATGGCGCCAGGTGCGAAAGCATGTACAGCCGCTCCCGCTCCCATGAAAAGCATCCGCAGAGCCGTTCGCGGCCCGCACTACTAGCTGTTGCGCCGAAAATGCCGCTTGGCACTCCGAGGGGATTCGCCTAGTTTCAGCGCTGCCGAATTTGGCCTACTCGCAGAATGAAGCCAGCTGCCACCACGTCTGTCAGCCAGAGGAGCACAGTCGCGATCTCCGAGTTCAGCAGCTGCACAGAGACTCGCAGCCTGCGCACTGTGGAGTCCAGCTACAGCGCTTGCAACCGCATTGAGATGTCGACCTCTTCAGCGGCTGGCGACAATGACGGTTATTGGCGCAGCTTTCTGGATGCTCTGGAACGAAGGCACTGCGAGCGTCGCGTTCAGGTGGACAGCCTGCAGGAGCGAGACGGCGACAGCCGGTCAGCACTGCAGGGAGTCCGGTTGGCTCTGGTGAGAACTCGACACATCCAGCAATGCACCCAGCTATTCACCCTACTATCCATTCCGCTATTGTTTAAGCTATCTATCCAGCTATCCATCCAGCTATCTATCCAGCTATCCATCCAGCTATCTATCCAGCTATCCATCCAGCTATCTATCCAGCTATCCATCCAGCTATCTATCCAGCTATCCATCCAGCTATCTATCCAGCTATCCATCCAGCTATCCATCCAGCTTTCTATCCAGCTATCCATCTAGCTATCTATCCAGCTATCCATCCAGCTATCCATCCAGCTATCCATCTAGCTATCTATCCAGCTATCCATCCAGCTATCCATCCAGCTATCTATCCAGCTATCCATCCAGCTATCCATCCAGCTTTCTATCCAGCTATCCATCTAGCTATCTATCCAGCTATCCATCCCGCTATCCATCCAGCTATCTATCCAGCTATACATCCACTTATCCATCCAGCTATCCATCCACTTATCCATCTAGCTATTCATCCAGCTATCCATCCAGCTATCCATCCTGCAATAAATTCCAGCTATCCATCCACTTATCCATCCAGCTATTCATCCAGCTATCCATCCGGCTATCCATCCAGCTATCTAGCCAGCTATCCATCCTGCAATAAATTCCAGCTATCCATCCAGCTATCCATCCAGCTATCCATCCAGCTATCCATCCAGCTATCCATCCAGCTATCTAGCCAGCTATCCATCCAGCTATCGAGCTATCGCACACCTCCTCCCTTCAGCACAATGCAGCTAAATAGAGGCTGAAATTCATTCAAAACTACGCAATAAAGTCAGCAAACAGTTTTTGGCATTTACGAGCGTATTTTCGGGAACCGCAGTTTTAAGCTAGGAATTTTCCTGGAATGCCAATCTGTGAAATTCGCAATCGAAAACAGTCGCTAATGCTTTTTCATAAAAAAGAATTTTATAGATATATTTTTTGCCAGAAGAAAATTTATTGAATATATGGAAGGATATATTTAATAAAACATATTCTAGGAAGCAAAACATTCTACTGTAAGTAGCTCATAGATAGAATCAATTGCAGTTTTTAAAACTAAGATTACTGAAACAAAACGAAGAAAAAACGATTAAAAGATGTGACTAAACAGATAATGAGCAAAATCATTACAACCTGTGCGAGTGATCTACTAAAGTACCGATGAGCAAAATCATTACAACCTGTGCGAGTGATCTACTAAAGTACCGATGAGCAAAATCATTACAACCTGTGCGAGTGATCTACTAAAGTACCGATGAGCAAAATCATTACAAGCCGTGCGAGGGATCTACTAAATTACCGATGAGCAAAATCATTACAACCTGTGCGAGGGATCTACTGAAGTACAAGCAAGTAAAAGCTGAGAGCAAATCAGGCCAGTCTAAAACACAAAAATATTTATTACAAAATAGAGGTTGTGCTAAGTAAGGACGCAGCTAGCTAATCCCAATGACCTGCTGTGTACTAACAAGTTCGATAAGGGCGTGCAGTGAGAAGTCTCACACATGCGGAAGCATTCTTCCATTCTTCAAAGACCTCAGAGGCCGAGCAGGCGGGGAACTTCGACCAGAGAGCCGACGATGTGCGTGGCTCCGGCCTCCCGCAGCAGCTCCGCCGTACCAACTCCGCTGAGGACGCCAACGCAGGCGGCGAGCCCGGCGTTGCGCCCAAGCCGCATGTCGGTGACCGTGTCACCCACCATCACCGCGCGAGCGGGGGCTGCGCCGAGTCGGGCGCAGACGGCGAGCGCCGCGCTGGCGTCCGGCTTCGCACGGATGTCGGGATCGTCGCCGCAGGCGGCGGCACCCACGAGCAGCTGGAGGCCGCCGCGGCGCAGCGCCGCCTCGGTCTCGGCGCGGTCGTCGGAGGTGCAGATGCCGATGCGGAGGCCGGCGGCAGTCAGGCGCTCGAAGGTCTCCCGGGTGCCGTCGATGAAGCTCAGGCGGCCGCTGTCGAGTTTGCAGCCGAAGGTGACGCGATGAACGGTGGCCTCAGCCAGCTCGGCGCTGACGCCGCTGTCCACAGCGAGTTTGATGAGCGCCTCGGAAATGTCCTTCTTGGTGCCCTCGGCCAGGAGGCCGGACCCGGCGCGCAGGGTGTCCGGATCGACGCCCAGACGGCGCAGGACGGCCAGCCGCAGTTCGGGCCGCTGCAGCTGGCGAGCCACCTCGGTGGCGACCTCCTCGGCCCAGGGCGACCACATGGTGTGGAAACAGACGACGGTGCCGTCCTTGTCGAACAGCACGCAGCTGATGCCGCTCAGCGGCTGCTCGCACGGGTCGGCAGACATTGCTGAGAATCGGATGGAGCTGGGTCTCGCAGATTTGCTCTGAGTTCGGTCTGAGGTGCGGAGCACTGTGCTCAATTTAAAGCCCCAGGGCTTCTCCTCCGGTTTTCTCCGGACTGGCAGCTGAACCAGCTGGGAAGAGGTGGCAATCAGAGGCGGAGCGGGCGGCCTCTCTCCGAGCAGCGAGTACTCCGGCGCTCTCCTCAGCCCGGCCTGGGCGGGGAAGGCATTTAAAGCGATGTGGCTGGCCGGGAGCTGGCCTGAACTGGCCGGAGGGCGAGAGGAAGCCTGCGGAGGGGGGGCAGCGCACGGAGCAGTGCACGGAGCAGCGCACAGCGAGAGACCAAGACGAAAATAAGTGCAGGTGTTCCTTCTTGTTTACATCTATGTTTAAGAATCAATATTAAATTTATTGCCTGTTTATTTCTAGCAAGTTGCGGTGGTCGCTTGACGCGCATTTTCTCAACACTTCAGATGCTGCCGCAGGACTCAATTTAAAGCGCAATTTCTTGTTTAGCAGATTTGAATTGTAATTAAATATGGAATTTCGCTAAGTTACGATGCACGAATGCAAACTTAATTCAAAGTGCACTGGCAGCTGGGAGTTCAGGCAGGCGCGGATTCAGCGGTCTTGGCTGGGCGCCACCTCAGACCGCCGGCTCCGCTGCCGCCGCTGCGAAATCCGGCTGCGATGGCCTCGATGGAGCGACCCTTGGTCTCCGGCATGCAGCAGAACAGGAACAGCAGGAAGGCAGCGGTCAGGGCGGAGAAGGGCACGAACAGCATGCTGCCCAGGTGCTGCACCAGCACCGGGAAGATCAGGCCCACGCTGAAGTTGGCCAGCCAGTTGACCAGGACTCCCACGGCGTTCGCCGCCGAGCGGGACTCCTGCTGGAACATCTCGGACAGCATCAGCCACGGGATGGAGCCGGGGCCGAGCGCAAAGAACAGCACGATGAGCAGCGCGAAGCCGATGCTCGCGTAGGTCAGGGCCCCGGTCGGCGCCGCGGCTCCCAGGCGGCTGTGCAGGCTGAAGCAGACGGTGAAGCCCACGGAGCACAGCAGGACTCCCAACAGGCCCGTGAGGTGAAGGCAGCGGCGGCCCACCCGGTCCATCAGCGGCACCGTCACGCCCGTCATCGCAACCATCACGCAGCCGACGGCCACCGTGGCAAACTTTGACGCCTGCGGACTGGCGCCAGCGCCGATGAAGAGGTCGCTGGAGTAGTAGAAGATGACATTGATGCCAGACAGCTGCTGGGACAGGTGCAGCACCAGCCCGATGAGCAGCGGCCGGCGCAACTCCGCCTTGGCGCACAGCTTCGCTGTTGTTGACGCGCCGGTCGTCGGAGAGGCCGCTGATGAACTGGCGGCGATTCGCTCGGCGGCGATCTCGGCGAGCTCCGCGTCAATGCGGTCGTGGCCTCGCAGGGTCGCCAGCGCGGCGCGGGCTGCCAGCTCGGAGCGCCGCGTGAGCAGCAGGTGGCGCGGCGTCTCCGGGCAGAACGGCAGCAGCGCCAGCTGCAGGAGGCAGGGCGCCGCTGAGAGGGCAAAAAGCAGCGGCCAGATTCTCGGCCCGCCCAGCAGTGAGTCGGTGCTCGCCACCTGGGACAGCAGCAGGCCGGTCACCACGCCCAGCTGGTTGAGCACCCCGAAGCCGCCGCGGAGACGCCGAGGCGCCGTCTCTGAGATGTACAGTGGCACCACGCTGGTG
This sequence comes from Macrostomum hystrix, assembly GCA_950097015.1. NCBI lineage: Eukaryota > Metazoa > Platyhelminthes > Macrostomidae > Macrostomum > Macrostomum hystrix. Next base: position 2,978,250 of record CATNEN010000041.1, on the reverse strand, counting down.
TACACTGCGCTGCAGAAGCCGGTGGCCAGGCGGCCCAGCAACAGCAGCTCCGGGCTGGAGGCCACGCAGGAGAGGCTGCAGGCCAGCGCGGCGGCGAAGCCGAAGCCGCTGTTGCACAGCATCGCGCGGGACCGGCCAAGCCTGCGGGGGCGGCAGAGCAGCGTGTGGGGGGCGTGGGATGAACCTGGCGGATTTCTGCCAGTAAATAAACAAAAGTTTTCAACTGATTTTGTAGCGAATAGGAGCATCTGCAGGCCAGATTTAGTATGCCAAATGTCAACAAGTGAGCCAGACACAACTGTAGCAAGTCACGGTGCTGTCACACCCGGCTGATAGCGGCACACTCAATCAGCTGCAGCCTATCTCTTCATGCGTAGGCCGAGTGGCGGGCCTCGCGCCACAACCCAGGCCAGACTTTGACCGGCCTCCATTCTGAGTAGCGGCTGCTATCTGGCTGGCCGGCCGTACTCATTTCTGGCTCAGTGAGGGGACTCACAACCCCAGCACCCCGCTGCTTCATCTGCTCTCCTTCACTCGTCCCTCTGCTCCCAAAAATAGCACGCTCGAAATGAGAACTTGCCGGTCCCTCCCCGCACCGATGTACTTTAAGTGTGCAACCGAGCGCACATTCAGAGCACAATAGAGGTCTGGCATGGTCTCATGAGAAAATTACTGTCTTTTTTACTGAAATTTAATTTTTTTCGCCCTTAGATTGGCCGTTTTCTGTGCTCAGCAGCAGCTGCAAAACAGCCTGGACACAGTAGGAACTATCTGCCCGCACTTTCAGCTCTCAACCTAGTAGGGGCTCTCAATCCTTACTCAGTAGAGGCTCTCAACATGGACTCAGTGTGGACTCAACCCGGACTCAGAAGTGACTCAACGTGGACTCAGTAGGGACTCAACATGGACTCAGTAGGGACTCAACCCGGACTCAGTAGGGACTCAACCCGGACTCAGTAGGGACTCAACCCGGACTCAGTAGGGACTCAACATGGACTCAGTAGGGACTCAACATGGACTCAGTAGGGACTCAACCCGGACTCAGTAGGGACTCAACCCGGACTCAGTAGGGACTCAACCCGGACTCAGTAGGGACTCAACATGGACTCAGTAGGGACTCAACCCGGACTCAGTAGGGACTCATACCAACTGGAACTCAACAGAGGCTCTCAATTCGGACTCACCTGTCAGCAAGGCAGCCGCCAGTCAGGGCACCGGCCATGCCGCCGATGGCAAAGATGGACACCACCAGGGACCAGAGCAGCTCGAGCTGGTAGTCGCTGAGCTGCCTGTCGAATCGGTCAGCCACCGACTGGTTGAGGAAGCCGACGATGCCGGCCTTGGGGTTGTTGATGACCCCGGTGTTCCAGCCGAAGTGCGCTGCGCCCCAGAACGCGGCCAGCACGGCGAGCGCCAGCCGGCACGTGACTCGGTCCCGATGCTCAGAAGCTTCGCTGACTTCGGCGGCGCCCGCGGTAGCCGGAGCCGCCTGGGAGTCCGGAAGGAGCTTCTGCTCTGATAGCTCGTTCTCCATCAGCTGCGAGTTCTGGGCAGTCGGGAAAAAAGACAGCAGACTGAGGACCAGGACAGAAGGCTGCTGTTTCTTCTCTGTCTTTTCTCCTGCCCAGCCTTCTGACTCAGATGTCTCTCTCGGTCTCAGCTTTTATTGCTTCGCCCCCCCCCAAGTGCGCTTGCAGCCGCCCCACCGCCCGCCCCACCCCCTCCGCGCCCGCCCACAGTTTGCAGCCAGCCCCGGGACACCCCTTCTACCTCCCACCTTCCTGTCTTAGCTGTCTCTCTGCCTGTCCTCATTTCTCCTTCCGAGCAGTTCTTCCGGTGTTGCTGCGCCTGTTCGCCTTGAGTCTTGGCAGCACGCGTGACGTCACACAGCATAAATCAGTAGTTTTATTAATCAGTCTCGGATGTTGCCTACTGAGTCTGCTGCAAAGCCGTTTCTACAAAGCTTTGCACAGCCGCGCCCCAGAGGAGCACGCGAGAAGAAGCTGGCTGGATGCGATGTGAAAGCAAAAGTGGAGGAAGCGGTGCAGAGCTTGCTAGCAGAACAATGGCAGCCACCGCCTGGAACACTCTGGTTTTGCTTGCTCTTCATTCACTTATGAAAGCAAGTAAAACTTTTTAATTTCTTCTCTCCAGCATAGAAGAGCAATGACGATGATGAGAAGCCCAGATGCACTTCTCTGTACTTGAGTCTACTCACATGCTACCACACTGCCTGGCTTACACCTTCTTACACCTCCCACACCTTGAGCAAGCATTGACTGCGAAGTGCTTTACCTGCTGTTGCTGACTCATGAGACCTCGGGTGACCCTGCGGTTCGACCTAGCGGCGCTCCATATGAGCCGGAACCACTGCCAATTCCCTTCAAGCTACCCGTGTGCCTGTGCATTTGTGAGTTTTCAGTGTTTGGCTATGCTGACATCTACCCACCCCTTGGTTGATCCTCAGCTGGAGGTCAGCGCCGCGGACTGCCAGCTGGCCAGGAACCTCCACCAGCTCGCCTGCGGACTGGCTCAGCTCCGTCTCGGAGCTGCCATCAGCCTCAGCAGCCAGCGGCGACAGAGGCAGCTCCGCCGACTGCGACTGCTCTGCAGCGACTCCGACGACGCCGAAGAAGTCGACGGAAGCCTCAGCGAGGAAGGTGCGGAGTTCGCCGCGGACAGCTGCGAGGAAGACAGCGAGGACGGCTCGCCGAAGCAAGCTGCGGACTCGGCCAGCGGCTCAGACTAGCAGCTGCGAGCTGCCCGAGTCCTTGGAGACTGCGGCTCTCACCTTTGACTGCACCGGTTCTATGCGGCGATCTAGGGCTTGATTGCCGCAGGCTGTCTTGACCGCATAACTGCTGACTCCGCCTGACCTACATGTGTTTAATAAATAAAGAAACCTAGTATAAAATGAAGGGCAGGAGTACTGAGGGACACCGCCAGACAGCCTAGCTTTGTCGGCTTTCTCCGAGCTGTCTGGCCGGCTCAAATGTCTGATTTGAATAGTGCCCTCTGCCCGAACAGGCCTGCCATGAACTATCTGTTACCCATGAGCTCATGCGAGTCCAGCTATCGATTCAAAGCGAGTGTTTTCTGTTTTCAAAGCACTGCCGCAGCACAGGTCCCAACCTGATCAGCTGTGGGTTGGTAACATTTGCCTTTGTAATTAGTAGCCTCCTGGCAAACGAAATCAACTTACGATAAACTGAAGGTTTTCAGCACAACCGAAAACCGCTCAAGTTTTACTATGCCAATGTTGTGCTATGAGGCCAAATTCTAGCGTTGGTCTCGTTTTGTGTTGTGGGTCCATCAATCCCTCTCTGTTGTACTTTTCCCCACAAGTTCGTTTGCTGTGGTTTCAACCACAGACTTTTCAAGTGTCAACGTTCTCCCACAAGCGCAAGCTGTTACAGATATGTCTACGGTGTTAATCTATCTTCCTTTTCCTCTGAAGACCTCGAGAATACTTTCAGTTTCGTTAAGAACCTTTGAAATTGATAATGCACTAAACACGCACAATAAACGTCTCTTGACATGCACACATCAGCCAAAAACCTCAGGTGGCTTACTCCACGTTTCCGATTATATTGTGCTATAACTCTCACGCTTTCTGCTACAATGCTAAATAATAGCACCTGAACCTTGGCCTTAAAAGCCTCCAGATCCGTAGCCACCTCCGTAGCCTCCAGATCCGTAGCCACCTCCGTAGCCTCCAGATCCGTAGCCACCTCCGTAGCATCCAGATCCGTAGCCACCTCCGTAGCCTCCAGATACGTAGCCACCTCCGTAGCCTCCAGATCCGTAGCCACCTCCGTAGCCTCCAGATCCATAGCCACCTCCGTAGCCACCAGATCCGTAGCCACCAGATCCGTAGCCACCAGACCCGTAACCACCAGATCCGTAGCCACCAGATCCGTAGCCTCCAGATCCGTAGCCACCAGATCCGTAGCCACCAGATCCGTAGCCACCAGATCCGTAGCCTCCAGATCCATAGCCACCAGATCCGTAGCCGCCTCCGTAGCCTCCAGATCCGTAGCCACCAGATCCGTAGCCTCCAGATCCGTAGCCACCAGATCCGTAGCCGCCTCCGTAGCCTCCAGATCCGTTGCCACCAGATCCGTAGCCACCAGACCCGTAGCCACCAGATCCGTAGCCACCTCCGTAGCCTCCAGATCCATAGCCACCTCCGTAGCCACCAGATCCGTAGCCTCCAGATCCGTAGCCACCAGATCCGTAGCCTCCAGATCCGTAGCCACCAGATCCGTAGCCTCCAGATCCGTAGCCACCAGATCCGTAGCCGCCTCCATAGCCACCAGATCCGTAGCCACCAGATCCGTAGCCTCCAGATCCGTAGCCACCAGATCCGTAGCCGCCTCCGTAGCCTCCAGATCCGTAGCCACCAGATCCGTAGCCTCCAGATCCGTAGCCACCAGATCCGTAGCCTCCAGATCCGTAGCCACCAGATCCGTAGCCACCAGATCCGTAGCCTCCAGATCCGTAGCCACCAGATCCGTAGCCGCCTCCGTAGCCTCCAGATCCGTTGCCACCAGATCCGTAGCCACCAGACCCGTAGCCACCAGATCCGTAGCCACCTCCGTAGCCTCCAGATCCATAGCCACCTCCGTAGCCACCAGATCCGTAGCCTCCAGATCCGTAGCCACCAGATCCGTAGCCATCAGGTCCGTAGCCTCCGTAGCCGCTAGAGCCGTAGCCGTGTCTAGCCAGCTTGAGTCCGTTGCTAGCTGTTGCCAGCAGCAGAACTCCGATGCAGAGCTTGAGGCTCATGATTGCGACTTCAAGCTCAATTAGTGCGGAAGCGCTGAGTAACTTAACACTTGCCACCTAAGACATGTGGCTTTATACTGATTGAACTGCATTGAACAGCTGACAGGTGTGCCTGAGTGTTCTACCCGGCGATCTAATGGCCAGTTAAGTTGATGGCTTTGATTGAAGGAAACGAAATTTGTTTGCTTAACACATTCGCTGACAATGTAAAATTTTTTGTAATTTTCACTTATCTGAAAGAATCTGTTTGTTCAGATTTGTGGCAAGAAGGAATCGGTCAAGATTGCTTGACTAGACAATTAGCGCTGTCCCTTACTTAGTTAAGCTACTCAATAGCCTGTGAATGCAGCCTAGGCGCTTCAGCGTTTGACAGTCGGGATTTTTTGACGGTGCATGACTTCGGTGGGTGTCGCGCTAAGAGCTCCTACTCGAATGTACTTTGATCAAAGAGAGACTCCATTGGTGGCTGTGTTCGCACCTAACATAGGATTATATATTCTACGCCTCCTTATGTCTTTACTCATGATCATAACTGTCGTATGCTGCATGGACAGCAGGGCAACGTCGAGCAAGCCGAAACGCGTTACATTCAGCTATAGCTGCAACTTTATCTGCAGCCACCAGCACTCAAAGTGTTTTTGCGGTAAACGTTTTTTATGCAAAATATCATTGTTAATTTTATTTTTATGTACCTTTTTCACGTTATAAAAAACTAGTTGACTTAGTAGTAGTAGTAGTAGTAGTAGTAGTAGTAGTAGTAGTAGTAGTAGTAGTAGTAGTAGTAGTAGTAGTAGTAGTAGTAGTAGTAGTAGTAGTAGCAGTAGTAGTTGTATAGTGCCTTCTTCCTTCTAAGAGCCTTCTATCGGACCTATTTGATTGAATAGGAGTCGGGCAGAATCTTTCGTTGCCAGGTTCAGGGTCAAGAGCCAAGATCAGGTGCGTTTCGCTTATGCGCATTCTCTTGGGTCTATCCGGCAGAACAGCTTGGGGGCAGACGACGTATGTCAGATACTCTCGGTAAAACTGTTTAAAAAATAAATACTTGCGTTCTATCAGAATTTTTAAAGGGCGAAAGCTTTCATGTGAATCGCTTGTCAAACGGGTTTATGAGCTTAAAAAACGTTTATAAACCAGTTATAAGCCGCAATGATTTTTTGACGACTAAAAGAAGTAAAAATCTTCGCCGCCTGAAGCATTTAGTAGCGAATGATAACTTTACATCGAGATCTACTAGAAAAGTGGTTTAATGGTATGATCTAATGGGTTTTATGTATTAAACGCTTGACGTGTCTTGTCTGCCTTTAATATTATTCATTCGATGTCATGCATTATTTCTATTCACTCCGTTATACTGTGACCATTCTTAGGAAACATTACTAATATAAAAAATCGTTATTACATTGTCGCATTAAAGTCGCCACAAGTAAACGTGTGTCGCAGCAGATAATGTATTTAAGTCGTACAAAAGCCTGTAATTTGAAAAAATCTGAATATGTTTTAGCTCTGTTTTAAATGCATTGGTCAATGATCGTTTTAAGGGCTTGACGGACTTTGTTAACTTTTGTGTTTCTAATAACATCTAAATTTGATCGAATTAAATTTCCCAGGAAATTAAGCAGACTTTCGAAAGAAAAATTCCGTAATCTGTGTAGAGTAGGTCATTTCTTCAACAAAGTATAACAGTTAAAATCTTATATTCGTGAAAGTAAACACATTTAACATAATTATCATGGATGCGTGCAAGCTGCTAAACTAAATAACTGAGTTAATTTAATATTCTTATTTTATTATTTTCTTCTAGAAAACTTAACATGATAGAGCATAACTGACTAATATGGTTGGAATGGAACTTTGACGAGCAGCATCACGTTTATTAATTAAAGTAATTTAAATACTTTTTACTTGATAGTTCTATTTATATATATATAGTTTTATAAGAATTCTGCTCTTATATCTTGCTCTACAGTTGCGAGTTCTGTGGAGTCTGGACTGAGTGAGTCGTGAGGACCAGGGCTGCTGCTTTTTCCATCTAATCATTTTTTATTTTATTAGCATTGGTTTTAAATATAGATTTACTGTATCAAGCTATGAATAAAGACCATGTAGCCTTGATAGCTCATTTGAATTTGCATATATATATTTACTTTTTAAATCTAACATTGAATTTTAATCATTATTAGAGAATAAATTAGAACTTAACTTTTACACCCATTTATGTATGTTTTAAAAGAAATATATTAGTTAATTAAAAATTACTAATTCATATTTTAAATATATACATAACTAATTGCTATGTAATAATGCTGTAGCCATAGTCTGGATCATGTTGGCTGCACACGAGAAAAAAATAATTGTTTGAACACTAAGGATGCTGAGTTTTTCATATTGCACACCAGTGCACGCCATCCTGGTACATCATATAATTTGTATAAAAAAGATGTAACACATTTTTTGCTTTAAATAGAGAAACTGGCTTCCATTTTGTGTTTAACAAAAAGCAATATTGAATAGACCAATTTATTTTTTTATAGTATTTATAGTCCAATTTACAAAATTTAAAAACATTTTTACAGATAACAGAAGATTTTGTTTTAGTCATGCAAAGTTCATTTAATAATTGTTTGATATTTGTTATTGTACATTCAGATACATAAAACACATATTTGATCTCTTTTTAAATGCAATATACGATTGCACACTTCACAATTGCCATGCACGCCTTGCATGCCAAAGTGTACGCCAACCCTTAAAATATATACCAATGCACGCCATACATGCCAGCTGAAAACAAATGCACGCCAGAAAATTCTGGCATGCACTACATGATCCGGACTATGGTGCTGTAGCAAATAAATTTTCAGCATATTAATTTACATTTAGAACAACTGTAATTTTAAGTGTAGGCCAATCATATTCCATATTGGTTTTTGCAGCTCAGTATTTTTGTAGCATCATATCCTCTAGACAGACTAATAGTTTTCTGAGTAAAAAATACTTGTATGATTTTAATTATCATGTCTATAAGGCAGAAAAATATGAGCTTTTCCTTTACTAATACTTTTCCTTTGTGTTTTATTGATAGCTTACCAATATTCATTGTATTTTCAGCAACCAAATGAGTAATAAAAAGTTTCAAGAATTCATCAAACAATTGGATGGTCTTTGGGAAGTAAGTTCAAAACTGTGCTTTGAGCATCTTACTTTGTCAATATAGTCAGAGAGGCATTAAACAAGCATTTTTTATTTTGCAGATAACAAAATTTAAATTCAAGGAAGAATTTGTAAGCACTGAAGCAAAAAGTGGCCATCAACATTTTGAGTAAGTCTATATTTTCTAGTGATGTCAAAGGAACAAAAAAAATCTGGGACCAGATGTGCAAATCTGTTGCATCATTGCCAATGCTCAAGAGCCTCTGAATTTTTTAAATCAACAATCGCTTGAATTTTTCTTGCTTCGTCCAACTAGAATTATGTTTAGTTTGCCCAAGGAAACTGCAGCTGAAGCCTCCGCACCGACAGGCACCTGAGGGACCCGGACTGGCGCGTGAGCTTCCGCGAGTCTGCCTCTGGCTGGTCCGTGCAATGGTTTCCGCCTTCCGCTGACAGCAAAGTCACCGGTGGCGCTGCGATTTCGCCGGCCGAATCCGAGCTGGGCCGGCTGTTCGAGCTGACTCAGCTAGACCTGGAGGAGGCTGGCCCGGAGGTGGTGCGCGGCCGCGCCAAATTCGCTGCCATCTTCGCCAGCGCCGACCGGGAGGCGTCCGCGCCAGCCAAGTTCGTCTGCGAGAAAAAGTCCGGCCGGCAGGTGCCGCGCAAACTGCGCTTTCAGTTCGGCTCCCTGCAGATTAGCAAGGTCTGACTGCGGCTGGGACTGGGACTGCGGCTGGGGCTGGGGCTGGAACTGAGCCTGGGGCTGGAACTGGGACTGCGGCTGGGGCTGGGACTGAGGCTGGGACTGAGGCTGGGACTGGAACTGAGGCTGGGGCTGGAACTGAGACTGGGACTGAGGCTGGGACTGGGACTGAGGCTGGGGCTGGAACTGAGGCTGGGACTGGAACTGGGACTGAGGCTGGGGCTGGGACTGAGGCTGGGGCTGGGACTGCGGCTGGGACTGGAACTGGGGCTGGGACTGAGGCTGGGGCTGGGACTGAGGCTGGGGCAGGGGCTGGAACTGAGCCTGGGACTGCGGCTGGGACTGGGACTGAGGCTGGGGCTGGGGCTGGAACTGAGCCTGGGACTGCGGCTGGGACTGGGACTGAGGCTGGGGCTGGAACTGAGGCTGGGGCTGGGACTGCGGCTGGGACTGAGGCTGGAGCTGGAACTGAGGCTGGGGCTGGGACTGAGGCTGGGGCTGGGACTGAGGCTGGGACTGAGGCTGGGACTGAGGCTGGGACTGGAACTGAGGCTGGGGCTGGAACTGAGACTGGGACTGAGGCTGGGACTGCGGCTGGGACTGGGACTGAGGCTGGGGCTGGGACTGGAACTGGGACTGAGGCTGGGGCTGGGACTGAGGCTGGGGCTGGGACTGGAACTGGGGCTGGGACTGAGGCTGGGGCTGGGACTGAGGCTGGGGCAGGGGCTGGAACTGAGCCTGGGACTGCGGCTGGGACTGGAACTGGGGCTGGAACTGAGGCTGGGGCTGGGACTGCGGCTGGGACTGGAACTGGGGCTGGGGCTGTGACTGAGGCTGGGGCTGGGGCTGGAACTGAGCCTGGGACTGCGGCTGGGACTGGGACTGAGGCTGGGGCTGGAACTGAGGCTGGGGCTGGGACTGAGGCTGGAGCTGGAACTGAGGCTGGGGCTGGGACTGAGGCTGGGGCTGGGACTGAGGCTGGGACTGCGTCTGGGACTGGGACTGCGGCTGGGGCTGGGGCTGGAACTGAGCCTGGGGCTGGAACTGGGACTGCGGCTGGGACTGAGGCTGGGGCTGGGACTGAGGCTGGGACTGAGGCTGGGACTGGAACTGAGGCTGGGGCTGGAACTGAGACTGGGACTGAGGCTGGGACTGGGACTGAGGCTGGGGCTGGAACTGAGGCTGGGACTGGAACTGGGACTGAGGCTGGGGCTGGGACTGAGGCTGGGGCTGGGACTGCGGCTGGGACTGGAACTGGGGCTGGGGCTGGGACTGAGGCTGGGGCAGGGGCTGGAACTGAGCCTGGGACTGCGGCTGGGACTGGGACTGAGGCTGGGGCTGGAACTGAGGCTGGGGCTGAGACTGTGTCTGGGACTGAGGCTGGAGCTGGAACTGAGGCTGGGGCTGGGACTGAGGCTGGGGCTGGGACTGAGGCTTGGACTGAGGCTGGGGCTGGGACTGAGGCTGGGGCTGGAGCTGCGGCTGGGGCTGGGACTGGGACTGCGGCTGGGGCTGGAACAAGGACTGCGGCTGGGACTGAGGCTGGGGCTGGGACTGAGGCTGGGACTGAGGCTGGGACTGAGGCTGGGACTGGAACTGAGGCTGGGGCTGGAACTGAGACTGGGACTGAGGCTGGGACTGCGGCTGGGACTGGGACTGAGGCTGGGGCTGGAACTGAGGCTGGGACTGGAACTGGGACTGAGGCTGGGGCTGGGACTGAGGCTGGGGCTGGGACTGCGGCTGGGACTGGAACTGCAACTGGGGCTGGGACTGGGGCTGGGACTGAGGCTGGGGCAGGGGCTGGAACTGAGCCTGGGACTGCGGCTGGGACTGGAACTGGGGCTGGAACTGAGGCTGGGGCTGGGACTGAGGCTGGGGCTGGGACTGAGGCTGGGACTGAGGCTGGGACTGAGGCTGGGGCTGGGACTGAGGCTGGGGCTGGAGTTGAGGCTGGGACTGGGACTGCGGCTGGGGCTGGGACTGGGACTGGGACTGCGGCTGGGGCTGGAACTGGGACTGCGGCTGGGGCTGGAACTAGGACTGCGGCTGGGACTGAGGCTGGGGCTGTGACTGAGGCTGGGACTGAGGCTGGGACTGGAACTGAGGCTGGGGCTGGAACTGAGACTGGGACTGAGGCTGGGACTGCGGCTGGGACTGGGACTGAGGCTGGGGCTGGAACTGAGGCTGGGACTGGAACTGGGACTGAGGCTGGGGCTGGGACTGAGGCTGGGGCTGGGACTGCGGCTGGGACTGGAACTGGGGCTGGGACTGAGGCTGGGGCTGGGACTGAGGCTGGGGCTGGGGCTGGAACTGAGCCTGGGACTGCGGCTGGGACTGGAACTGGGGCTGGAACTGAGGCTGGGGCTGGGACTGAGGCTGGGGCTGGGACTGAGGCTGGGACTGAGGCTGGGACTGAGGCTGGGGCTGGGACTGAGGCTGGGGCTGGAGTTGAGGCTGGGACTGGGACTGAGGCTGGGGCTGGGACTGGGACTGGGACTGCGGCTGGGGCTGGAACTGGGACTGCGGCTGGGGCTGGAACTAGGACTGCGGCTGGGACTGGGGCTGGGACTGAGGCTGGGACTGAGGCTGGGACTGGAACTGAGGCTGGTGCTGGAACTGAGACTGGGACTGAGGCTGGGACTGCGGCTGGGACTGGGACTGAGGCTGGGGCTGGAACTGAGGCTGGGACTGGAACTGGGACTGGGGCTGGGACTGAGGCTGGGGCTGGGACTGGAACTGGGGCTGGGACTGAGGCTGGGGCTGGGACTGAGGCTGGGGCTGGAACTGAGCCTGGGACTGCGGCTGGGACTGGGACTGAGGCTGGGGCTGGAACTGAGGCTGGGGCTGGGACTGCGGCTGGGACTGAGGCTGGAGCTGGAACTGAGGCTGGGGCTGGGACTGAGGCTGGGGCTGGGACTGAGGCTGGGACTGAGGCTGGGGCTGGGACTGAGGCTGGGGCTGGAGCTGAGGCTGGGACTGAGGCTGGGGCTGGGACTGAGGCTGGGGCTGGAACTGAGGCTGGGGCTGGGACTGAGGCTGGGGCTGGGACTGAGGCTGGGGCTGGGACTGCGGCTGGGACTGGAACTGGGGCTGGGACTGAGGCTGGAGCTGGGACTGAGGCTGGGGCTGGGACTGCGGCTGGGACTGAGGCTGGGGCTGGGACTGAGGCTGGGGCTGGGACAAGGACTGCGGCTGGGACTGGAACTGGGGCTGGGACTGAGGCTTGGGCTGGGACTGAGGCTGGGGCTGGGACTGCGGCTGGGCTGGGGCTCGAACTGAGGCTGGGACTGGAACTGGGGCTGGGACTGAGGCTGGGGCTGGGACTGCGGCTGGGACTGGGACTGAGGCTGGGGCCGGGACTGAGGCTGGGGCTGGGGCTGGGGCTGGGACTGCGGCTGGGACTGAGGCTGGGACTGGGACTGAGGCTGGGGCTGGGACTGAGGCTGGGGCTGGGACTGCGGCTGGGGCTTGTACTGAGGCTGGGGCTGGGCCTGAGGCTGGGGCTGGAACTGGGGCTGGAACTGAGGCTGGGGCTGGGACTGGGGCTGGGACTGCGGCTGGGACTGGGACTGAGGCTGGGGCTGGAACTGGGGCTGGGACTGCGGCTGGGCTGGTCATGGGACTGGCTGTTATCACAGGGCTGGTCATGGGACTGGCTGTTCTCACAGGCCTGGTCATGGGACTGGCTGTTATCACAGGCCTGGTCATGGGACTGGCTGTTAACCCAAATCAGAACATTTCTCTCAACTGCCGGATGCAACTGGTTTCCCATTCAGCTGAGCCGCTGCCTGCCGGCCTACAGCGATTGCGCGGTGTCCCTTCTGCCTCTGCTGGAGGAGCGCTTCCGCTGCGACCTAACTCTGCGCGGCTCTGACGGCAGCGAGCACGGCTGCCACGGCGATGTGATTCGCCTCATCGCCGATGATGCCGCCATCGCCTGGCTGCAGCAGCCGTCGGGCCGGGACCCGCAGCTGCTGCGCGTCTTCCTGCACTTTTGCTACGCTTCTGCGCTGCCACCCGGCCTCGGCGCTGAGGAGGCCCGCGAACTGCTGATGCTGGCCCAGCCACTCGCCTGTCCAGCCTTCCGGGCAGCTCTGAAGCGGCACCTGCGGCGGGCCGGAAGCAGCGCCCGCGTGGCCAGGGAGCTCCAGGCCACCGAGGCTGCGCTGGCCAGGCATATCGACGTGAGCTGCAACTGGGTCTGGGAGCCATGGCCTGCCAAATACTTTTATTGGGACGACAAGTCGCCTAGATCCCGCCCAGAACCTTTTCCGCCCTGAAAGCCACGACACACCGGAATCCGCCCAGAACCTCCTCCGCCCTGCAAGCCACGGCACACCGGAATCCTCCTAGAACCTCCTCCGCCCTGCAAGCCACGGCACACCGGAATCCTCCCAGAACCTCCTCTGCCCTGCAAGCCACGGCACACCGGAATCCTCCAAACCCACAGGAGCTGCGGGACCCCTGCGCACTTGCGGCAGAGCCCGGCCGCCTTGCCAGCCAGCTGGAGGCCTTCCTGAGCGACTGCCTGGCAGCAGCGGCCCGCCTGCTGCTATGCGCAGCACTGAAGTGTTACAATTTAAACTATGCGATTTTTACATCTAGGCGCGATTAGAATATGCAGCTCTCCTGCGCGAGGATGCATTTGCAGGAGCTCTAGGATTAGCCTAAAGACTCCTGCCCTATGGCAGCCTTTGGCCGGATGAGTATAAAAGTTCTTGCACTGAGAGAAAGTAAGACGGCCCCCGCTCGCCCGTTCCTTCTTCGCTTGCTATTCAATCTCCTAGCTAGATCCGATATCTATTAGTCGCTAGCCTTTGCTATCCCTGGCTAACCCATGCAAGATCCAGATAATTAAGAATACCTTATTGAAATTGGAATTGTGACTCCTGGAAACTTCACCCAGATCTTACCTTGAACCCTTTTCCATATCTTGGTTACTGACTCAGGATCCGTGAGTAACAATCAAATACTTGTGCTTGGGAATTACCTTCTCTCAGTGATTGTAATAATTGTAATAATTTATAGTGAGTTGTCATCTTTTAACTGTTTGCCGTAAGACCAACAAAATATAATCCGATTGAGAGTATAAGACCGAAAGTGAGTGCAACATCAGGAAAAGATAGTCGATTTTCCACGCCTCCTCATTACTTAGAAATAGCCGTGTACAATTGGCTCTTGTCAAAGACAACTAGTAAAGATAATAAGAATACTCATTAAACTAGACATTGATAGACCAGAGACGAATCTAAAATATTTCACTGGTTCCCTGACCGTCTTTTCCTCCATGCACTCACTTATTTCTACACCATGACTAAATTCATTATGGGCTAATCGCTTAAGGCATGGCTGAGGGGCGTGGGGGGAGTAATCTGGCAATCCCTTTCTGCAATTAATATTAAATTTTGTCGAGTTCGAAACAATCTTGTGTTCTCCCGTGTTTCACTGCGTCCTCAATGAAATTCGAGGGCCCTCTTAAACCACAGTCAGTCAGTCGACTAGAAAGTCGATTATCGATAAATCAGTTTAAATGGAGAAAATAAAGCTTGAGGTGTTGGCGCGCAGATATAAATTAAAATCCTCTCAAGACTTTTAATAAGTCATAGTCGGCAAAACCTCTTTCTTCAACACCTTTCCGAGTCGTCAAGTTAGGTTTAGATTTCGTTGAATGTATTCAACACTCTCTAAATAACTTCTCAACTCAAACCATTTCCCTCCAACTCTGCAAGTGTATAGCCTCCCTATTGTTGAAATTTGTTGGAAATTCCTCAAGTCAATTGTTAAATCAGACGGCAAGTCTTCTAAACGAAGATTTCTCTACTCCCCCAACGTAGAGAATCCTGCAGGTTGTCTTCTAAAAAGACAATTCTGACTAATATTTTATCTTAGACGCTTTTACATATGGAACTTTTAGCAACAAAAAACTTTCTCAAATTAACACGAAATCCTATAGCTACGCATTATCCTCGCTTTTCCGCTGGGACAGCGTTTTTTTTTCTTTAATCAAACTTCGTTCTCCCGACGCGGCTTTCCGTCGTGTGGTCCATGCATACAAACACGCGCGCTTATTTCCCCAGTGCCTCCACTCATCAATCAACAAAAAACTTTTTTGGAAAACTTTTTCGCCCAAATTAATTACCAGGCTCGACGCTGCGTTAGGCAAAAAAGCCTTTTTCTCATTTATTTTCGCAAAAATCCAATTACTTGCCCAGATCTCATTTCCTAGCTGTCAGCCTCACTTTCTCATTTATTTTCGCAAAAATCCAATTACTTGCCCAGATTTCTCTTCATGTGAGCACAAATCTTATTTCCTAGCTGTCAGCCTCACTTTCTCGTAGATCGATCTCCAAAATCCAATTAACTGCTTTAGCCTTCTTTGCATGTGAACTCTACTCCTATCTCCTAGCTGTCAGCCACACTTTCTCGAAGAGCCATCACAAAATCCAATCAACCGCTTCAGCCTCCTTCGCATTTAATCAAAAATTTCATTTTCTGGCGGTCAACCGCAATTTCCCGTCACTATAAAAAGCCTTCACCCTCTATTCACAGTCAATACTCTCAAACCTAATTCAACTCAGTCACTCTGCGCTCCTCTGCACTTCGACCTACTTGCTGCATCCTTCGCCGTGTCTGCTGAAGATCTACTGGTGCCATTCTGCTTGACGCCGGCCACTCCACTCTTCCTCGCTGCCGGAACCTCTAACTGCCAGATACACCTAGTTTGATCGCGGCCCCGTGACTGCCTTCTGATCACATTTCTCTTTTTATCTATATTTCTCGTCTCACTCTTCTTCCACTTTCTCTCCAAAATGGACAAATCATGTGCTCTACTCAACTTCTACACATACTGGCGTTATCTCTCCCTCTGTCCTAGTTCTCTTGAACGATTTATTCTTCTCCTAGGTGAGCTCGGTTGGGGTCCCATTCTAGCCGGCATCACTGGTAATCCTCCTCGGAAAGCCATCCTTACTCTTCCCTCTACTATCATTCATCTCATTACTCTTTTTTATACCGTTTCTACAGTACTAACTTTATCATTTCTCATTCTTCGTCTGCTTCTTCAACCACTTTTAACCAGACACATCTAACGCTGTAAATATACTTGATATGCTTACAAAATTCTATAAAAAAGCACAAAAATATATACATTTTCATATCATATATAACATTACCTACTTAAGCTGTATATAATTATTTAACTATCTCTCTCTATGCTTACACACGCCAACGTTTCTATATATATTTCCTCGTTCACAAACGAACATTTATCTAATAGGATGTATAATGAAGTTCCGCACTACACAAATTATATATATTGCTTTCCTTTGAACATATCCTCTTGTAAATACATCTTTTCATACGTAACGACATGTGTATACCTGTCTTAATACTTATACTTTCTATAAAAGTGGTAAAAAGAATAAAAACATATAAAACTCAAAAAAATAACAAAAATATATTACCATCTAACTTGTCTTCGTTTATAACGTGAATATATATATATAACCAAAAAACTAAAAAATCACAAAATCAAAAAGCAAATAAAAATAGCAATATTAGAAAACAAAATAAAAGCAGTAATCTAGAAAGCGTCTAATGATATAAATATTCCTACAAAAATCCCTCCTCGCTATTACACTTTGCATTCTTTGCCTGACTCCAAAACCACGTGGTACCTATTTGTTAATTAATTATTCGCCGTGCTGATTCAATCTGAACGGAGAACACATTCCCCACTCAGACGCAGATGAACACGTTTAAATAAAAGCCGCATTACTTATTCTGAATCCCCAAAATTGCCAGAACTCCGGACCACGTGCCCGAAAGCCGTTGCCTGTTGCGACAAACCCTCTTCTTACTACTCGCAGTAACCAATACTTACTTCACTATCAAGTTCTTACTCCGCCTTATTCGAATCTTGTTTTGCATTCAACTCCACAAGAAAGTTTAAAAGTACATGAATTTATTGCCTAGTTATACTCGCTCTGGAAGAAATTATCAATCATTGAAATTGGAGGACCCACAGCAATCTCAAATACCGAATCAGTCCATAGACCCTGATTCTATAGTTGAGAACAATCCAAACGGCACAAACCCCTCCGTCTTGTCCACACCTCAGAATAGAACTGTTACAGGCGCATCAACTTCCGTCACTTTTGGAGACTTACCGTCATACAGAGACAGTACATTACAAGGTCCACCACTCGCTTCCGTCGACCAAGATAACGACGATCAAAACGTCCAACTCCCAAACATGGAAGAAGCCGCAGCAGCTTTACGACAATTTACTGACACAATGAACCGAGCTATGGGCACCGGCGCTGAACAACCGGTGTCAGCGACGGTTCTCGCTGAGGTCCGCAATTGTGTCAAAGGCATCAATCAGATGCATGACTTCCCGACTTTTGTAGCCGAATTCGACCTGGCTGCCCGAACCTTTGGATTATCGAATACCACCAAAATTCGCATATTTCCACGACTACTGGACGACTTACTCAAGCTCGAATTTGGAAGGCTCGATGCCCAGACTCAAAATTCGTTCCCCGATACTATTCGAGCTCTCACGGAACGCCTACGAGAGATTTCTATCGGCTCGACACTAACATTACATAATGCAACATCTCGTAAACAACAGCCAGGCGAACCATTCCTACAGTACTTTACTGATTTACGCCGGAAAATGCGTGCTACCTTACCGGCTATAGCACCTATATATGCCGAGGGTACTGAACCCGAAACCCCTCCTACGAACTTGGGAGCAATGCAACAACGCGACAGAGACTTTACCACCACCTTTGTCGCTACAGTCATCAACAATTCACTGCCTTACCTGCGGTCAGACCTGCTTAAGCGCAACATTTCCTCTGAGGCAGAACTGCTCAACAAGGCCTTGAGAATTGAACAGACTCGCGACTCCACTCTGGACTCGGACGAGTCTGACATTAAAAAATTGACTGAACGACTTAATGCTCTCTTGAATACCACCCAAGAGTCTAATGAACAGTTATTGGCTACATTGAATCGCACTGCCAGGAAGTCGCAGCACACACGTCCGGAAGTCAAGACCTGCTACACTTGTGGTAAAATCGGTCACACATCCGCACGGTGTTGGGCAGGAAGTGGACCTACAACTCAGCAGGATGACAGATATCGACACCAAAATCGCCAGCCGATGAACACTTATGAGACGGCAAACTTACCTGGAGCGGCCATCCGACAAAAATTTCAAGGTTACACACCCCAGGGACAAGGCCATGGTAACCAGTATCGCAGTCCACAGTGGCAGCCAGACAGGGGTTGCAGCTATTGCAGACACCCTGGCCACATCATCGATGTCTGCCGAAAACGCATGGCACAAAGCCAACCACGTTATTCACCGCCTTATACACAGCCCTGGCGACACAACAATCAACACATGCGACACAATATCCGAACGATCACAGTGCCACACTATGAGGATCAACAAGAGTCTGAATGGCATCACCGCGACCACCCCGCGTCGCTTATGACACTTCAGTCTACGGATGACCCAACCCCGGATGACGGACGAATCTATAGGTTCACTGGCGATTCTAGACAGTTAGAAAACTTACTGCACAATCAAGACCCTAAACCTGCTCAGATTAACACACTCCGATTGGTATCACTTCCGACCGAACACACAACCAACGGCGTGGCCACTGTTAAGCTTGTTGTCAGCAATAGCACGACTCAGACCGAGCCGCGACAGACTCCGTTAGCTCCGCCATCACCACCGCCAACTTCGCCTCCGTCTCCCCCTGTATCGACTGTCTCCGTCGGAGTTGGCGATTTCGACGTTCGCATAGTCGCTGAGCAACATACAGAGCGGCCAACTTCAACCAAGTCCTGCAGCCCAGATATCGCCGCAATCGTCATGTCCTCAGCTGAGTGCCGCGTGCTGAAACTAATCGACACCGGGTCGAATTTGTCCATACATACGCACGACACGTCCTACGCAGGATTCCGGATTATTATTTGATAAGCAGCCGCAAGAACAGGCGACCAGGAAATCTTCATCGACCACCTTATCGAGCAATTACTGTTGCCAGCAATCTATTCAGCAGCAGCACCAACAGCAGCAGCAGAACCAGAACCAGGAAACTGAACTACTCCACCAGCAACAGTTGGATCAAATCGAACGCGAGCATGTGACCATCGTAAATGAACTCCGATCAATTATTACTGAACTGGAGACTCAGTTGAGCACTTATCAGACTACGGTGATCGAACTACAGCAGTCCGCCACTTCGGCCAAGTCAATTCGTCGACGCAACGTTGGCTTAATTGTGAAGCCGTCCTGCCACGACGTCGATATCAACTTCGTCGCCGAGGAGGCCAAGCTGGCTCAGCGGTTCGTTGGAATCAGCGTGGAACTTCAACCAACGCCGCCAACACCGCCGCCTCTACCGCCACCGCCACCATCACAGTCCGATACTAAGATTGGCACATATCCACTGCCTCCACCATCACCTCCTGTGGAGTTGCAAATGGAAGCGTTAGTTCCGCCACAAGGAAGACGACCAAAGCCACCACCTCCACCTATCACACAGTGGCCAGCTTCCTACGCTTGCGCCATCAAACATGCCATCACCGCAACAATGATCCAGCTACGGTGCCAAGGCACACGACAGACGCGCTACAAATGCACAGCACTCATTGACAGTGGCGCCTCGATCTCCTGCATTTCCTCTGAATTCGCAAGAAAACTCGGCACTCCAATACAGAACACCAATTTAAGCGCAGTTTGCGCAGGAGGACAACAGCTTTCACTCAATCAGAAAACTACTCTTAAATTGGAGATCGGACGACAAGAACATTCAATAACCGCCTTTGTATTGGACTCCACATTGCCAGACTATGACCTCCTCCTGGGAGTAGAAACCTTTAAAACACTTGGAATCCCACTACGGTTTGACTACTCCAAGGCGATCGCCACACTCGGCAATGAAGAATTTGCCCTGATTAATTCACTCACACCTCAGAGTGAAACATCAGAAATCATGACGAAAAGACAATGATGAAGTCTGCGCAAAAAACTCGACCAGTGATCAGCATTCTTTAATACGTAAACATTGCTTTATACGTTACCCACATTTCTATTTCGTTATAATTTAATTCCCTTCTTCACCCTTGATGCTTTATATAGAATATCATCACTTTTCCACACCTCTAATATCCGTCTTCTCTAGTACACATTATTTAGTTTCTCGCTTATCCTATTTCTTTTCATAATTATAGATAATTTTATATATTACCTAAACTCGACATGCGGCTTCACCTATATTTATTCGCTACCTTTATTACCTCCTCATACATATGTTACTCAGCTACGACTATTTCGAAGACAGACCTCTTCTCCTTACACTTGTTCTAAACATCCTTTCCAATATCTTTTCTTTCTGTCCTTTATTCCACATTCGCCTCATTGAGGCTCGACCGTGTAACTACTCTGATGACCTGGCGATTGGCTAACCTGATGACCCGAAGTCTCACCGAATACCGCTGAAGCCGACACCGTGGCCTACACTGACACGCTGTCATTCATTCAGCTATCGACTTCATCCCATACTGTCTTAGCGTTTTCACCGACAGCGGCACAAGCGTCTCTCCCATCAATCAAGTCTCTCTGCCCGACTCCTGCAATTGCGATCTCTCGTGTCCGACACGAAGTAGAACCAGAAGCCTCATTTCAACGTGGTGGCCCTGAGAAGGGCCGTTTTAACGTTCATAATGGGCTAACATCATACTGTGCAGTCAACAAAGCGACCCCGCAGCGAAATCGGCACCGTCTAGAGCAACTGCCGGACTAACCGACCGCTGCTCTGGATGATGGGTATTTCGCCGTGGATATCGACATCTGCAGCCACAGCAGATGCACACCCACACGACCAGACTGACTAAGATGAAGGCGCCTAACAGCGCCCACAGGCTAATCAGCTGCCACTCGACGATCTGCAGTCGCTTGTCGAGACGCTCGACCTGAACACCGAGATCTGTTAAAAGCCAGCGCAGATTTGAAATTTGGTCTTGCATTGCCAGTTGAGAAACAGTTTAACTTTTAGAAACTCGCTAGAAGTCAAATGTTGCACGCATAGAGCCCCACGTTTTTCTGTCCCTTTATATCACTTTTCGTCGCTTTAATCCAAGCCTCTCCTTTCCTTTACTTTCTAACTCAATAAACTTAACTGGACATGTACATTACTCGCGCACATAGTCTATGGCACTTCTCTGCGCTTCGCTTTATCTCTACCCCACTCCCTTTGTGCACCCTCCTTGACCCTGTCTAAGGTCTTGTATATGCCACTTGTTTTGACACTCCTAATCGATCGTGTTTTTCTATCATATTCTTATACCAACTATGCATATAACCTTTACACGCCATCTCACATTTTTATACCTCCTACAAGTGTTATCAAAAGCTAGACTTCGAAATCAATTGTCAATTGTTAGGACATTTTCAATTCTTATTTCTCAAACTCGCACTATTTATACTGTACAGTTTTTTTCGCGCTTTATCATTTTCTTTAAATCTGTTTCCGAATGCCTCTTATACCGTCATCTTTTACCCCCACAAATGTTAATCAACCTCCTATAATATCTAACATATTGTTATCTATGAGCTCGGAGGACCTTCGCTTCTGTAAAAAAGGGCTAATGAAGTGTTACAATTTAAACTATGCGATTTTTACATCTAGGCGCGATTAGAATATGCAGCTCTCCTGCGCGAGGATGCATTTGCAGGAGCTCTAGGATTAGCCTAAAGACTCCTGCCCTATGGCAGCCTTTGGCCGGATGAGTATAAAAGTTCTTGCACTGAGAGAAAGTAAGACGGCCCCCGCTCGCCCGTTCCTTCTTCGCTTGCTATTCAATCTCCTAGCTAGATCCGATATCTATTAGTCGCTAGCCTTTGCTATCCCTGGCTAACCCATGCAAGATCCAGATAATTAAGAATACCTTATTGAAATTGGAATTGTGACTCCTGGAAACTTCACCCAGATCTTACCTTGAACCCTTTTCCATATCTTGGTTACTGACTCAGGATCCGTGAGTAACAATCAAATACTTGTGCTTGGGAATTACCTTCTCTCAGTGATTGTAATAATTGTAATAATTTATAGTGAGTTGTCATCTTTTAACTGTTTGCCGTAAGACCAACAAAATATAATCCGATTGAGAGTATAAGACCGAAAGTGAGTGCAACATCAGGAAAAGATAGTCGATTTTCCACGCCTCCTCATTACTTAGAAATAGCCGTGTACAATTGGCTCTTGTCAAAGACAACTAGTAAAGATAATAAGAATACTCATTAAACTAGACATTGATAGACCAGAGACGAATCTAAAATATTTCAGCACTTTACGAGTCGATGCCTGGGCCTGAGCGGGCCAGGGTGCAGCAGCTGTTCCGTGACCGGGCTGGCAGGCTGGCCGAGTCACAGGCTCAGCTGCTTCACCGGCTGCACTCGGCGATGCGAGCGGTTCCGGCCGAGCGGCGGCCGGAGCTCTGCCAGCTGTGCTTCGACCGGCTGGAGCCGCTGGCCTCTGGCCTGCCCGAGTGCGCCCTGCAGCTGGCCGACCTGCTGAGCACTGGCTGCCGGCAGGGCCTGCTGGGTGGCGGCGGAGTCCTCCAGTTCAAAGACTGGCGGGCGCTGCTGTCCTCGCCCAAAAAGTGAGTCTATGGCGATTATTTTAGTCTGTAACTTAGAGACTTGAGTCTTGAGCTGCTAAGAAGTGAGTGCTCACTTTCCCCCTCAACACAAACCAGGTGCTCGACCCTCCGCACTCAGCTCGAGTCGATGCGCTCTGAATACCGCCAGGCCAGCCCCGAGCGACTGTCCGAGCTGTTCGACCACCTGCTGGCCGAACTGGCCGGCCTCGACAATCGGCGGCCTCCGGGCGGCGGCGCCGGCGCCGGTGACTTCCGCATCTCCGCTCGCTGGGAGAAGAGGGCCAAGAAGGCGGCCAGGCGCGCCGGCCTCGCTGTGCGCTTGCTGCGCTCAGTCCGCGCCGAGCCGGCCGCGGCCGAGTTCTGGCGCCGGCTGACCGCCTGCCTGCCACGCGGCTGCCAGGAGACCCTCGGCCTGCTGCGCGAGCTCGCCATCCTGCCGCCCGACTTCGCCGCCGGCGACGCTGCTGCCGACGCGGCTGCGCCCGCCTCCGAAGCTGACGCGGCCGCAGCCTCCATCTCGGCGGTGTCGCTCGAGGACGCCTCCAAAGAGCCACCCAGCACCGTCACCGCCGGCGCTGCCGAATCGGCTGCCTCGGTGCCTAATGAGCTGCAGGTGGGTGCCTTTTGCCTCTACGGCAAGTTTGGCTCCCTTATGTCATATTTAGGTGTCTGTATTTGTGTGTCCGTGGTCAGAGACGATCCAGGCCCGCTTGACCTGCCCTTCCTCTGCAGCTGTGCCTGACTCGTCTGTGGCGCGGCGAGCTACTGCAGCCTGCGCCGGACCTGCTCGTGACCACCTGCGACGAGCGCAGCTTCCGGGTCCACTCGCTGGTCTTGGCTGGCCGCTGCCCGTGGATTCGGCGCGTCCTGCAGTCCGGCATGTGCGAGGCGCTTGAGAAGCACCTCCGGCTGCCCGACTGCGAGGGCCCACTGGTTGAGCGCCTGCTCGAGTTTCTCTACACCGGAGTGCTGCCTGTCGGGGACGACGCCTCCACGGACTGGCTGGTGAGACAGAGTGGATGAGGCAAGATGTAATTGGGGCGAGTTAGCGGTGCAGGTTGAAGGGATGTGAGCAGAGGGAAATTGTGCAGGGCTCTAAAACGTAACGGCTACTGGAAGCCAATGTGTCTGAGGCCGTGTCCACCCCAAACCGCCAGGTGGACCTGTTGCTGCTGGCGGACCGGTTCGAGCTGGAGCGCCTGTCAAAGATTTGCGCCAGCGCTCTGGTGGCTCGGATCGGCTTCGAGACGGCGGTGCCGCTGCTGGTGCTGGGCGAGCGGACCGGGCAAACGGCGCTCATGGACTCCGCCTTCGACTTCCTGCAGCGGAACATCAACGCCGTGTCCGTGGACGATGTGAGTCCTTGGCGGGTTCTTCTGAGTGAGAGTGACATGCTTCTGTGGGAGGGCCTTGGGAAGGCTGCTGTTGCCAGGCAATCTCTAAGGTGAATTGGGCAGTGCTCATGTGGCCAGGCATAACGCCACCGCTCCGCAGCTGGGCCAGCTGAGCCAGGCCCTCCGTGACCGCCTGACGTTGCCCGAGTCGGTCGGCAGCCTGGACGGCAGCAGCTCGGACTCAGAGCAGCTCTGGCCCAGCCCGCCTGGGGGCAACTTTGAGGAGAAGCTTGGCGAATTCCGCGCCATCGTCGGCCCGGAGCCGTCGGACAGCGTCCTGCTGGACCTCCTGGTCACTGCCGACGGCGACCTGAACCGAGCCTTGAACTACTACCTGTCCTGACCCGCGCGAGCCTGAACTACTACCTGTCTTGACCCGCACGAGCCCTGAACTACTACCTGTCCTGACCCGCGCGAGCCCTGAACTACTACCTGTCCTGACCCGCACGAGCCCTGAACTACTACCTGTCCTGACCTGCACGAGCCCTGAACTACTACCTGTCCTGACCCGCACGAGCCCTGAACTACTACCTGTCCTGACCCGCGCGAGCCCTGAACTACTACCTGTCCTGACCCGCACGAGCCCTGAACTACTACCTGTCCTGACCCGCACGAGCCCTGAACTACTACCTGTCCTGACCCGCGCGAGCCCTGAACTACTACCTGTCCTGACCCGCGCGAGCCCTGAACTACTACCTCTTCTGACCCGCGCGAGCCCTGAACTACTACCTGTCCTGACCCGCACGAGCCCTGAACTACTACCTCTTCTGACCTAAGACTAACTGGGATTTAAATTGGAATCAAATTTGAGCCCACCATTTTCTTGTTTTAACACATAGGCTTAGTTCATGCAGGGTTTTAATTTGATAGGGAAGGTCCTGAGTTCGATTCAATCGATAACAGCTCACATCAGTTAAGAAGACTGTCAGTGAGCTCTAGGATTTACTGCCTACCTGTCAGACTTATGCGCTTATTTAGCATCTATTGAAGACCATTGAGTTAGTATTGAAGACGATTGAGTTAGTATTGAAGACCATTGAGTTAGTATTGAAGACCATTGAGTTAGTATTGAAGACCATTGAGTTAGTATTGAAGACCATTGAGTTAGTATTGAAGACCATTGAGTTAGTATTGAAGACCATTGAGTTAGTATTGAAGACCATTGAGTTAGTATTGAAGACCATTGAGTTAGTATTGAAGACCATTGAGTTAGTATTGAAGACCATTGAGTTAGTATTGAAGACCTGGTTGGGCTTGGCCCGGACAAGCGCAAGGCACTCAACTAATTCTAAACCTTGCTGTCTCCCCTGCATGCTTGTTAGCCTTAATTTTCCCATCGGCTTGTATTGCATCTGTTTAGCAACGAATAGGACCGGATTGGCCGGTGCACCTGCACAGCTGAACCACCAACAACGCAAGTCATTCCAATCGGTGGAGGACTACTTCACTTTTTTTATTGCAATGCTCTGCCCATACTACTCGCCAGTTTTAAACGCGCAGGTTTTTGCCATGATAACTGGGCAGTGCTCGCACCTCTGTGCTTTGAGTCGCTGCGAATCTCATCAACTCAATCATTTGTGCACCTTTATTGGCCTAACTGCTGTCACTGTAGTCCAGGCTTCGAATCTAGTTTTCTTCTATACTATCCTGTGGGTGGCTTTCTTGTTAACTTTTGATCAAAGCGGAGTTGGCAGGAGCGGCTAATCCGCCATAAAACAGATATTGTGATTAGATGGATTAATATTTTGCTTACTGCTGCAGTGCTACACTGCATGCCCGCGGCCCCAAACCCAATGCGTCTCTATGAAACCAGCGCCTTAAGTCTCTTTTTCTGTTGCTCTATTCAGATTCTCAAGTGCTGCAAATGTTCTGCAATAAAGCTATGAATAAATAACACTTGAATATTCCTAACTGTTTAGCGCTGCTGCTCACTCAACGCAAACAAAATGTTTTTAACAAGTACTCATTTTTTGCGACAATGTGTGCTAAGTAGGATATGCAATCCTTCACAGTTTAGGTGCAATTTTGGCATAAAAAGTTATGAAGGCCAGTGTATCCCTGTGCGATTTTTCCCAACTGCAGATTACAGATTGTGTCTTTCTTCAAATGAATTGGCAGAAAGAATATTTAGTTTTCACAGTGTCATCACATGGTATAAGTGGAATTCTGATATTTACACTGTAAATTGAAAAGTGCCAGGTTAAACTGAAATACGCTCGTAAAATTGCAAAACTTACATTTCAAATCGTTTTAAAGTGGCAACTGGCAACTGGCAACAAATAATAAAGAAGTCCTTGTCTCAAGGCTTCTAGAATTCCTAGAAACCAATTGATTAAAATTAAGTATTCTGCCTGCAAACAGCATTCTAGATTACAGGCTCGAGGACCACTAGCAATTACGTATATAAGTTAAGTAGCCTAAAGTGGTCTAGTTAAGTATTAATCCTTTGTAGAGGCTATTGTATAATGCGACTACAACACGGACATATGACTTTAGTGCACATATTTCCCATGTTTTAAACGTAATAAATGTATGCATATTTACCAAAAATCACAAATTTGATTACAATTACTAATTAACAGCACATTAGCGCAGGGCTTCAAATTGCAACGGACAATATAATTACGTAGTAAAACAAGTTTGTGTTATAAAAAGGCGGATTTTGGCAGAGTTAAAATTCTTAGCATATTTAAAAACAAATCTTAGCTATTTTATTTAGCTCTTCTTTAATTTTCTTGTTTTTAAAGTTTGTCTTCTTTTAAACTTACTTTTTTATACGAAACAGAGCAATTATATGCTAGCGTCACCTTAATTATACTTGATTGCGTTAGCA
The DNA here is from genome assembly GCA_950097015.1 of Macrostomum hystrix. Lineage (NCBI taxonomy): Eukaryota > Metazoa > Platyhelminthes > Macrostomidae > Macrostomum > Macrostomum hystrix. The sequence goes on along the minus strand of CATNEN010000041.1, from coordinate 2,951,693 downwards.
GAACGATAGGCCGTTGTCATTATTTTTTGCATCCATTTAAATACTATACCATTCGATTTTATTGATGATATATTACACATCTCTTGTACTTTGCAAACTTTAAGTTCAGCATATTACCTATAGCTTTAATTCCGTTAATCACTTTACTTTATCAGGCTGCAGGCTTTCAGCTTGAAGCTTGTGTTCATTTTCCCATCCACCTTTCACATTTCATATTCCTTACCGCCCCTTCTGGGGAGCTACATAATTAGTAAAGTGAAATATCATGTAGCACCCACCACTATATTGCCCTTTGTCTTTTTACAAGTAAATCCCTTGAATAAAAATAGTAATAGTTGGCCGTTAGTTATTTGATTTAGTGGTCAGTTAGCATGGGTGGATAGTAATGTCGAATCCATTTAACTACATTCCCAAACTCTTTGACACGAGATATTGAAGCGAAAGTGTTATTATTTGTATTTAAGCTAAGCAACTGTACAGTAATATATGCTTTTTGTAATTTATTTCTGTTCAACTTTAGCTTTAAACACTGTTTATGGAACTTACCACTGGTATGGAAAGATCACCTAGCTAGAGTTGCTAAGTGCTCGCATATATTTAGCTAGCTAGTTAGGTCATGATATGGAATTCTATGAACATATCTCATTAAAATGCTTAAAATATTTAATTTTTTAGCTATAATAGTGCTTCATGAATACCCAATTATAGTTAAGAAGATTCAATAATACTATTGGCTATTGGCTAAACACAACTATATATTTTTTTAGAATTTGAAGATCAAAAATTCTTTAAATTTAGCCTCAAGAGTTTATTATTCAGCTTTGTCACTTTATATATAATAGTGAGTTTTCAATGGTAGCTACATCTTTATTTTTATAGCTTTTGATTTAGCTTTGATTGGGTATTTAACAAAATTAAGCCTTTATATGTTTCTTATAATCTATTGAATATATCATAGTTTTTAAGTGATAATTTATATTAAATTATAGCATTTATTATTTCCTGGGAAATATTATACCTATCCTACAAAACATTTGTAACATCTTACTATGAATAAGTTTTTATATGTGTTTAATAGCAATGAGTGTGCTGATTGTAGAAAATAAACTATGACTGCTTACTTTTGGGCTTGGCAAAGAGCTACTACAGAAGTGTTGTTCGTGATGACACACTTTCATTTTATAACCATCGATTATAAATGCTTCAAGATAAAGTTTCTATGTAACTTATTCCAGATTTTTTAGATGCTTATTCCTATTTGACTTTAGCTACTTTAAGCTTTTTGCATGTCTAATCCTAATCCTGATCCTAATAACAAAACTAATTTATTCGACTAAGTTAGAAAAGTGATGCAGATTGCTTGCATTTTATTAGCCAATCAGCAACTATGCAACAATGCTACTCAGCAAAGACTAAAATTTCTCGTCGTCCACATAGCTGTGCAGTGTTCATCCTTCGTAGAAGCCAGACTAAGTCTGAAACAAATGAGCTTAGTTAAGGATTGGAAATCCTCAAACTCCCACAGCCGCCATGGAATCGTCGCCTCAGCAGCAGCAGCAGCCGAAGCAGCGCCCCTGGCAGCGGCTGAGCTTGCCAGAAGCCAGTCGGCGAAGCGCTTCATCCTTGGCCGAGCAGCTGGGCAGCAGCTTGGCGGACGGCTTGTCCCTTGCGGAGGCGCAGCGCCGGCTGCTTCAGCTGGGACCAAACGAGCTGCCGGCGCCGCAGCCGGAGCCGCTGTGGCAGCGCTACCTCGGCCAGTTCCGCGACCCAATGATTGCCATGCTGCTATGCTCTGCCCTGGCCAGTCTGTGCATGCGCCAACTTGACAACGCCGTCAGCATCTCGCTGGCCATCGTCATCGTGGTCTCCGTGGCTTTCGTGCAGGAGTGGCGCTCCGAGCGGGCGCTGGCGGCACTGAAGCGGCTGCTGCCGCACCGCTGCGAGTGTGTGCGCGGCGGCGAGCTGCGCAGTCTGGACGCCGTGGACCTCGTTCCCGGCGATCTTGTGAGGCTTAGCGTCGGCTCCCGCGTGCCAGCCGACCTGCGCCTGGTGGAGTGCGCCGACCTGCATATCGACGAGTCCAGCTTCACGGGTGAGCCAGACCGGCTTAGATAGCATTAGTATTGAGAAAGGCATTACCTTGATGTCAGAGTTCCAATTCTCAAGTACAAGTGCACACTTAGATATGAGAAAGGCATTACCTTGATGCCAGAGTTCCAATTCTCAAGTACAAGTGCACACTTAGATATGAGAAAGGCATTACCTTGATGCCAGAGTTCTAATTCTCAAGTACAAGTGCACACTTAGATATGAGAAAGGCATTGCCTTGATGCCAGAGTTCCAATTCTCAAGTACAAGTGCACACTTAGATATGAGAAAGGCATTGCCTTGATCCCAGAGTTCCAATTCTTAAGTACAAATGCTCACTTTGACCCTCAGGCGAGACTGAGCCAGTGCTGAAGACCGCCTCAGTTCCCACCGATGCAGCAGGCTGCTCTGACAAGGCCTCGCTGATCGCCGACTCCTCAAGTGGCTGTTCCAAATCGTCTCTGCAGCCGCCTTTGCCGTCGGAGCCTCGCGAGGCCTCCTGCGAGCTCAGCAGCCGCGCCAACTGCGCCTTCACAGGCACCCTGGTCCGCTCCGGCTTCGGCCGCGGCCTTGTCGTTGCCACCGGCGGTGACAGTGCTTTCGCCGACGTCTACCGGGCGATGCAGGAGGCCGAAGCTCCAAGAACGCCGCTGCAGCGCAGCATGGACCGCCTGGGCAGACAGCTTAGCCTCGGCAGCCTCTGCATCATCGCCTGCATCGTGGTCATCGGCCTGGCGCAGGGCCGCCCGCTACTGGAGACTCTGCAGATTGGCGTCAGCCTGGCGGTGGCGGCTATTCCTGAGGGCCTGCCCATTGTGGTGACGGTCACCCTGGCCATCGGCGTCATGCGCATGGCCCGGCGGAACGCCGTGGTGAAGCGGCTGCCGGCCGTGGAGACGCTGGGCTGCGTGACGGCGGTGTTGTCCGACAAGACTGGCACTCTCACGCTGAACGAGATGACCGTGGCTCGCATTGAAGCCTCCGATGGTCTAGCCGCTGACGTTGACGGACTTAGCTTTGCGGTTGACGACGGAGGCAGCAGCGGTGGCGGGCAGCGGCTGCGGCTGTCGCTTTCGAGCGCGACTCCAGCGCTGCGCTGGCTTTGCGCCGTCTGCGCCGCCTGCAACGACGCCGAGGTGGCGCCCGATGGCCAGGTGCTCGGACAGCCGACTGAGGCAGCTCTGCTGCTCATGCTTGGCAGGGTGAGTCTGCTTATGCTTTTGGGTTTGTGTCCGCTCATGCTATTCGGCTTGTGTCCGCTCATGCTATGCGGCTTGTATCCGTTCATGCTATTCAGCTTGTGTCCGCTCATGCTTTACGGTTTGTGTCCGTTCATTCTTGACATTCTCAGTTTTCTCATGCTGTACAGTTTGTGTCTGCTCATGCTTGACAAGGTGAGTCTGCCCATGCTATACAGTTTGTGTCCGCTCATGCTATACAGTTTGTGTCCGCTCATGCTGTACAGTTTAAGTTTGCTCATGCTTGACAGTTTGAGTCTGGACAGGGCGAGGCTGGCCCGTTGACAAAGACCCATGTACTGACAAGGCACATTAAAAGCAGACTTGCCTGCTCATATGTCAATAGAGCAGTATCATAATTATGATTATTTCGCAGGTTTAATAATGCCACAAGTGTGTCGCATTGTCAGAAACTCCACTGCAGAAATTCAACGGTTGCCAGAAGAAAGTTAAAAACATTTTTAACAAAGGATCTCCGTGGGTCATAAGGATTTTAGCCAAGAATTTATTGCATTGTGCAGGTTCTCTCTACAATAATAGATAGCAATGTTTAGACAGACCGCACTGAAGGCTTCAAGCCACCTTTGCGGTGGGTCCTGGCAGCTCCCAGCCAGCCCGCTGTGCACTGGACTCTCAGCTGGCTGATCTGGATCAGTCCCTTTGTTTGCCCAGCAACAATGCGGCCCAGGAACCTGTGCGTTGGAGACAGCTTTAGCTGGAGGACAGGTGGGGCCTGCATGAAGACTGTCTGCTTGCCGCTGACAAAATGCTCTCAGTATCTCATATCTACTTCTTGCATTATGATTTTGACCCTCGATTGTTGGACATACGCTTCCCTCAGCAACTCGGTAGGCCATTGCCCTCCCCTCCTCAGCAACTCGGTAGGTCATTGCCCTCCCCTCCTCAGTAACTCGGTTGGTCATTGCCCTCCGCTACTTAGCCGCTCGTTAGGTCATTTGCCCTCCACTCCTCAGCAACTCGGTTGGTCATTGCCCTCCTCTCCTCAGTAACTCGGTAGGTCATTTGCCCTCCCCTCCTCAGCAACTCGGTTGGTCATTGCCCTCCCCTCCTCAGCAACTCGGTTGGTCATTGCCCTCCGCTCCTTAGCCGCTCGTTAGGTCATTTGCCCTCCCCTCCTCAGTAACTCGGTTGGTCATTTCCCTCCCCTCCTCAGCAACTCGGTTGGTCATTTCCCTCCCCTCCTCAGCAACTCGGTTGGTCATTGCCCTCCCCTCCTCAGCAACTCGGTTGGTCATTTGCCCTCCCCTCAGCAACTCGCTAGGTTATTGCCCTCCGCTCCTTAGCCGCTCGTTAGGTCATTGCCAGCTCGAGAATACCCTTTCTCCATCCTCAGCTCGATGCTCGCGGACTTCGCTCTGAATTCATTCGTCTGCACGAATGGCCGTTTAACTCGGACACGAAAGTGATGATGGTGAAGTGCGAGAGGCGGGCTGTGAGTACTGTGGGGCTGGGACATTGGACTGCGATTTCAAATCTCTACCGAAGTGCATGTGCAGCCCGTTGGAAAATTTCGCGCACCTCAGCAGCCGCAGGAGGCCGCCCTGCTGCTGGCCAAAGGCGCCCCGGACCGCCTGCTCTCCCGCTGCGGCTCCTACTGGGCACCCTCCGGCCAGCCCGCCCCGATGACGTCAGCAGCGGCAGCCGCCTTCGCCGCTCAGGCGGCCCGCATGGGCGCCCGCGGCCTTCGCGTGCTGGCCGCCGCGGCTGGCAACTGCGAGCGTCCCGACGGTGGTGGCAGCGGTGGGCTCGTGTTCTGCGGCCTCCTCGGCCTGCTGGACCCACCGCGGCCCGGTGTTCGCGAGGCCGTCGCCTGCTTGCGTGAATCCGGCGTGATTGTTGCCATGGTTACCGGAGACTCGGCCGAGACGGCCTGCGCTGTGGCGCGACAGATCGGCCTGGCTGGCGGCTGCGAGGCCGGCGACCCGCTGCAGCCAATCAGCGGCGACCAGCTGGACGGCATGGCGGCCGGTGATGCCCGCATTGCCGAGGCCCGCATTTTCTACCGGACCAGCCCGCGGCACAAGAACAAAATTGTGCGAGCCTTCCAGGTGGGCCGGCCTGACCAGGCTACTCAGCTGAAGTGCGTGAAGTAGGACACTCCATAGCAAAGTGGAGACCCCACCTTCCAGACACTCCACCTTCGAGATACCCAATTGCAGACACCTCACCTACCAAACACCCGATGGCAGACACCTCACCTTCCAAACACCCGATGGCAGATACCTCACCTACCAAACACCCGATGGCAGACACCTCACCTTCCAAACACCCGATGGCAGACACCTCACCTACCAAACACCCGATGGCAGACACCTCACCTTCCAAACAACCGATGGCAGACACCTCACCTTCCAAACAACCGATGGCAGACACCTCACCTTCCAAACACCCGATGGCAGACACCTCACCTTCCAAACACCCGATGGCAGACACCTCACCTTCCAAACACCCGATGGCAGACACCTCACCTTCCAAACACCCGATGGCAGACACCTCACCTTCCAAACACCCGATGGCAGACACCTCACCTTCCAAACACCCGATGGCAGACACCTCACCTTCCAAACACCCGATGGCAGACACCTCACCTTCCAAACAACCGATGGCAGACACCTCACCTTCCAAACACCCGATGGCAGACACCTCACATTCCAAACACCCGATGGCAGACACCTCACCTACCAAACAACCGATGGCAGACACCTCACCTACCAAACAACCGATGGCAGACACCTCACCTTCCAAACACCCGATAGCAGACACCCTACTTATCAGGCTTTAATAGCAGACACCGAGCACCGGGAGGTTTTACAAGAGCTCTAACTGGTCAGAGACGCCTCACCTTCCAAACACCCGATGGCAGACACCCTACTTATCAGGCTTTAATAGCAGACACCGAGCACCGGGAGGTTTTACAAGAGCTCCAACTGGTCAGAGACGCCCCACCTTCCAAACACCCGATGGCAGACACCCTACTTATCAGGCTTTAATAGCAGACACCGAGCACCGGGAGGTTTTACAAGAGCTCCAACTGGTCAGAGACGCCTCAATTTTGTCTATGAAGCGATTTTTATCGAATTCGGAAATTCTTTAGGCGGCCGGCCGGGTGGTGGCCATGACAGGAGATGGCGTCAACGACGCGGTGGCACTGAAGGCGGCGGACATCGGCGTGGCGATGGGCCTGTCGGGTACGGAGGTGGCCATGGAGGCGGCTGACATGATCCTGACGGACGACAGCTTCCGCACCATCCTGTGCGCGGTGGAGGAGGGCAAGGCCATCTTCCACAACATCCGCTGCTTCATCCGCTTCCAGCTGTCCACCAGCGTGGCCGCCCTGTCGCTGGTTGCCATGGCGACGCTGTTCAGCCTGCCGAGCCCGCTGAACGCCATGCAGATCCTGTGGATTAACATCCTGATGGATGGTCCGCCGGCGCAGTCGCTCGGCCTGGAGCCGCTGGACCCAGAGATTCGGCGCCGGCCGCCTCGACGCGCTTCGGAGCCAGTGCTGCCGCCGACCATGCTGCTCGGCGTCCTCCGCTCCGCCACCGTCATCGTGGCCGGCACACTGTTCGTGTTCTACCGCGAGATGAGCGACAACCGGGTGACGCCGCGGGACACAACCATGACCTTCACCTGCTTCGTGCTGTTCGACATGTTCAATGCGCTGTCCTGCCGCTCAAAGTCCAAGTCCGTCTTCCAGATCGGCCTGCTGACCAACCGCGCCTTCTGCCTGTCCGTGGGCATGTCCCTCATCGGCCAGCTGCTCGTCATCTACTGCCCGCCCTTCCAGGCTGTTTTCCAGACCGAGGCGCTGTCCGCACTGGGTGAGATTCAGGTTGAAGATTCTAAGATTCAGGTTGAATATTCTAAGATTGAGGTTGAAGATTATAAGACTCAGGTGGAGAATTCTAAGATTCAGGTGGAGGATTCTAAGATTCAGGTGGAGGATTCTAAGATTCAGGTTGAATATTCTAAGATTCAGGTTAAATATTTTAAGATTCAGGTTGAATATTTTAAGTTTCAGGTTGAAGATTCTAAGATTCAGGTTTAAGATTATAAGATTCAGGTGGAGGATTATAAGATTTAGGTGGAGGATTATAAGATTTAGGTGGAGGATTCTAAGATTCAGGTTGAATATTCTAAGATTCAGGTTAAATATTTTAAGATTCAGGTTGAATATTTTAAGTTTCAGGTTGAAGATCCCAATATTTAGGGCAGTTTCTCAGTTACTGATTCAGGTGAAATATTTATCATATTGTTCACTGCTCATCGCAGACCTGCTGTTCCTGCTCAGCCTGAGCTCCAGCGTGTTCTGGATCTCCGAGCTGTCCAAGCTGCTGCACCGCCACCGCCTCAGCCTCTGCCGCCGGCTGCTCGGCCCGCTGGGACTCGGCGGCCTCCTGCGAGCCCGCAAGCCGCACTCCGGCGAGAGCTGCGTGTGACTCGGGGACTGGCGGGGAAGGGGGCGATCATCCGGTCATTCCCTTCATAGTCTTTGATGAACTGGTAAAATTGGTCGTTTTCATCGGAGAAACTTTTCGATTTGCTGGTTTTCAGTGATTTCATGAAGTGTGATTCATTTGAGCAATCGCGTTCGGAGACTTTGCTGATTATTCAATTATTTTGTTTTAAAAAGTAGGAGAGAATCTAGTGCTTACTTTGTGATGTACCTAGTTATGTGTACATCTGATTCTGCTGACAATTCGCATACAAATGTTAGTTGCTGAGATTACTACCTTTTTCAGTAGTATGGCAGAGGCAAGTTCAGAATTTTACGCAGTTTTTTCATTTGTTTACCAAACTCTGCGCAGGCCTTTTTGCAGCGCTAAAAGTACATTTTTGACGCCTAACCGTGCTAGTCTTCCGTGTTTATTGTCTGTCCTTGCATAATAACAAACAAACTGCAGCTATTTTGCAGCTTCTATTTATGCTGTTGTGCAGTTTTTACAAGTATTGCGGCCTCATTTTTAGCAATCGGCATGCAGTCTTTGTGTCTTACCAGCTGTCCGCTATTCGCATGTATTCTGCGTATTCTCAATGCTAACTCAGTTCTCTGTAGCTCTTGCCATTAGATGGAGTTGGGGCAGCTGCTCTCCGAATTTTTGTAACCCACACCACACAAGTCTTTGTTGCTACTTTGATATATACGGTGTTGACCTGCGCATGCTGATGCCTTCCATTCTATGCTCCGTTTGGTTAATAAACTCATTCTAGCCCTCCACCTGGGCGCTAAAGTTATTTATCAAGTGCTATTCACTGATCCGGGTGAGTTCTTTAGTTTATTTCATCTCATCAAAGTTTTCTAGTTAAACTATTCGTAAAATGTACGCCATTAATTCCCTTTTCTAAGCAATTTCCTTTAGTAATATAGGGTTCCATTTTTTCTTCGTCGGAATCAGCCGATAAAATTGTCTTTATTTTGTTCCTGTCGAAACTGAACTGACCTGCCCGGCACAACTGAGATCTCTGAGGCATTGAACTGCCTGGCACAATTGAGGTCTCTGAGGCATTGAACTGCCCGGCACAACTGAGGTCTCTGAGGCATTGAACTGCCTGGCACAACTGAGGTCTCTGAGGCATTGAACTGCCTGGCACAATTGAGGTCTCTGAGGCATTGAACTGCCTGGCACAATTGAGGTCTCTGAGGCATTGAACTGCCCGGCACAACTGAGGTCTCTGAGGCATTGAACTGCCTGGCGCATCTGAGGTCTCTGAGGCATTGAACTGCCTGGCACATCTGAGGTCTCTGAGGCATTGAACTGCCTGGCACATCTGAGGTCTCTGAGGCATTGAACTGCCTGGCACATCTGAGGTCTCTGAGGCATTGAACTGCCTGGCACATCTGAGGTCTCTGAGGCATTGAACTGCCCGGCACAACTGAGGTCTCTGAGGCATTGAACTGCCTGGCACAATTGAGGTCTCTGAGGCATTGAACTGCCTGGCACAACTGAGATCTCTGAGGCATTGAACTGCCCGGCACAACTGAGATCTCTGAGGCATTGAACTGCCCGGCACAACTGAGGTCTCTGAGGCATTGAACTGCCTGGCACAATTGAGGTCTCTGAGGCATTGAACTGCCCGGCACATCTGAGGTCTCTGAGGCATTGAACTGCCTGGCACATCTGAGGTCTCTGAAGCATTGAACTGCCTGGCACATCTGAGGTCTCTGAGTTCTATTTCAGTTACTATGCGAGTTTATCAGTTGCTTAGTGGTTTCTATGCGGGTTTCGAGTGGCATCTCTGTGGGTTTCGTGTAGCAGCTCTGTGGGTTTCGTGTGGTAGCTCTGTGGGTTTCGAGTGGCAGCTCTGTGGGTTTCGTGTGGTAGCTCTGTGGGTTTCGAGTGGCAGCTCTGTGGGTTTCGTGTGGCAGCTCTTTGGGTTTCATGTGGTTGCTATGCGAGTTTCGAGTGGTAGCTCTGTGGTTTTCGAGTGGTAGCTCTGTGGGTTTCGAGTGGTAGCTCTGTGGGTTTCGAGTGGTAGCTCTGTGGGTTTCGAGTGGTAGCTCTGTGGGTTTCGAGTGGTAGCTCTGTGGGTTTCGAGTGGTACCTCTGTGGGTTTTGTGCGGTAGCTCTGCTGCTATTATCTATAGCGATTGCTATGCGGTTGCCGGGCGGTTACTCTGCATTTGTTGACAATGCCGTTTCCACCCGTCCCGCAGCACCGCCCGGCCACCGACATCACGCTGCCGGCTGAGGTGCCGAGCCAGCTGCTGCCCGAGAAGCACGCGGAGTTCCTGCTGCAGTACTGCAGCAGCGAGGACAACTACGAGTACGTGATGACCGAGTACCTGCGAATGTCCGGTCTGTACTGGACGGCCAGCGCCCTGGACCTCCTGGGCCGCCTGCCCGACCTGCGGCAGCGGATGGACGCGGCCGCTTTCCTGCGCGACTGCGCCAGGCCGGACGGTGGCTTCGGACCGGCGCCAGGTCACGACAGCCACCTGCTGTACACACTCAGTGCAGTGCAGGTGGGTCTGGACGGGCTCGGAGACCTCAAATGATCCTGAGATGAGAATTGTTACGTTTTCCTGTGATCGATTTCTCCCACCCCAGGTAGCCCTGCTGTTCGACCTGCGGGACTCGCTGGACTCGGAGGCCATCGCTGCTTTTGTCCGCGGCCTACAGCGCCCGGATGGCAGCTTCCAGGGCGACAAATGGGGCGAGGTGGACACCCGCTTCAGCTTCTGCGCCCTGGCCGCGCTGTTCCTGCTGGGCCTCGGCGACCGTCTCGCAGAATTGGTCGACGTCCGTGCGGCCGGCGACTTCGTCCTGGCATGCGCCAACTGGGACGGCGGCTTCGGCACCCGGCCTGGTAGCGAGTCACACTCGGGACAGGTGGGAGCTGACTGCTCAACTGGGGATGGGACAGGTGGGAGCTGACTGCTCAACTGGGGATGGGACAGGTGGGAGCTGACTGCTCAACTGGGGGTCAGACAGGTGGGAGCTGACTGCTCAACTGGGGATAGGACAGGTGGGAGGTGCCTGCTTAACTGGGGATCAGACAGGTGGGAGACTAAAGATTGGCTCCGCCCTGGCAGGTGTACTGCTGCGTGGGCGCCCTGACTATCCTAGGCCGGCTGCACGAGTTGGACGCGGACCGCACGGCGCTGTGGCTGGCGGAGCGGCAGCTGGCCAGCGGCGGACTGAACGGCCGGCCGGAGAAGCTGCCTGACGTGTGCTACTCCTGGTGGGTGCTGGCCTCCCTGGCCATGCTGGGCCGGCTGTCCTGGATCTCCGGCGAGCGGCTGCTGCGCTTCGTCTGCGCCGCCCAGGACCCCGAGGCTGGCGGCATCGCCGACCGGCCCGGCGACCTCTGCGACCCGTTCCACACCCTGTTCGGCCTGGCGGGCGCCTCCCTGCTGCGGCTGGGCGGCGACCGCCTTAAGACCATCGATCCCGCCTTCTGTATGCCCGCTGACTGCTTGGAGAGACATGGCCTTCGGCTGGCGCTGCGGACTGAAGACTGAGGGATGAGTTTTAGAAGATGGCCTGAATAGTTCTCAGATGGCCTGAATAGTTCTCAGATGGCCTGAATAGTTCTCATATGGCCTGAATAGTTCTCAGATGGCCTGAATAGTTCTCATATGGCCTGAATAGTTCTCAGAGGGCCTGAATAGTTCTCAGATGGCCTGAATAGTTCTCAGAGGGCCTGAATAGTTCTCAGATGGCCTGAATAGTTCTCAGAGGGCCTGAATAGTTCTCAGATGGCCTGAATAGTTCTCAGAGGGCCTGAATAGTTCTCAGATGGCCTGAATAGTTCTCAGAGGGCCTGAATAGTTCTCAGAGGGCCTGAATAGTTCTCAGAGGGCCTGAATAGTTATGGTGGGACCTGAATAGTTCTGAGACGGCCTGAACAGTTTTTGGATGGCCTGAATAGATTTGAATGAAGTATATCTTGTGTCCTGTATTAGCTCGTATTGTGTTGACAATGTAGATGTTTCTAATTACGAGCTAAAAGAACAATGCTAGTGCTTTGTCTAATGAATTCGCACTGCAAGTCTGGCCAATATGTGACTGTCTATTCTCCCCAACTCCGCTAATCCAGAGGCCGCCGGTTGCACTTTTACATTGTGTTTTCTCCCAGCTGCTCAGAGAGACTGTCAGCCGGGCTTCATGGCTGCGCATTTTCTGATGCAGTCTATTTTCTATGAATTTGCCGAATTAGCTCTGAGTAATGCTTCTCACACAGACAAATACAGCCAGTGCCTGGTGACCAAGCTATTTTGCTATTCGGCCAAGTATTCCATTGAGTCAGCAGCAACTTGGACTAGTTTGTTTGACTGTGCAGTCGTCCTGGCTTTTTCTTACTAAACATGTTACGGCGAAGATGCGAGACTAAGCATTGTTGCTTAATGTTCTTAGCGGACTCATGTGAGACTAAGCATTGCTGCTCAATGATCTTAGCGGACTCATGTGAGACTAAGCATTGCTGCTCAATGATCTTAGCGGACTCATGTGAGACTAAGCATTGCTGCTCAATGTTCTTAGCGGACTCATGTGAGACTAAGCATTGCTGCTCAATGTTCTTAGCGGACTCATGTGAGACTAAGCATTGCTGCTCAATGTTCTTAGCGGACTCATGTGAGACTAAGCATTGCTGCTCAATGTTCTTAGCGGACTCATGTGAGACTAAGCATTGCTGCTCAATGTTCTTAGCGGACTCATGTGAGACTCAGCATTGCTACTCAATGTTCTTAGCGGACTCATGTGAGACTCAGCATTGCTACTCAATGTTCTTAGCGGACTCATGTGAGACTCAGCATTGCTACTCAATGTTCTTTGCGGACTCATGTGAGACTAAGCATTGCTGCTCAATGTTCTTTGCGGACTCATGTGAGACTCAGCATTGCTACTCAATGTTCTTTGCGGACTCATGTGAGACTCAGCATTGCTACTCAATGTTCTTAGCGGACTCATGTGAGACTAAGCATTGCTGCTCAATGTTCTTGGCGGACTCATGTGAGACACAGCATTGCTACTCAATGTTCTTTGCGGACTCATGTGAGACACAGCATTGCTACTCAATGTTCTTTGCGGACTCATGTGAGACTCAGCATTGCTACTCAATGTTCTTTGCGGACTCATGTGAGACTAAGCATTGCTGCACAATAGTCTTAGCAGACTGTGAAAATCTCAGCTCATAGCTGCTCTTAATCAAGGTGTAGACTCACAGAATGAGTCATTAAGCTCATCGAATTCGGCCTCCCAAGGAAAGCAAAAGCCACTTCAGTGGTCTACAGCACGAAATCACCCACGGAAATTCCATCTAGCACTTCATGGCCCCATTAACCGTGTACACCAAGAAGACACGCGTGCGAGCCTTCAACTGCACCGATTTCCAGATGCTGGACATGAAACTGCCAAACACATCAGTGCACTGCCTCCTCTCTGCTACTTTTACTGTTTCATTAATAGCTCCCTGAGATGGCTCTGAGAAGCGCCGGTGACTGGAATAGGGTGTCTGTGGCTGTAATTGGGTGTCTGACTGTAATTAGGTGTCTGACTGGAATATGGTGTCTGTGACTGGAATAGGGTGTCTGTGACTGGAATAGGGTGTCTGTGACTGGAATAGGGTGTCTGTGACTGGAATAGGGTGTCTGTGACTGGAATATGGTGTCTGTGACTGGAATAGGGTGTCTGTGGCTGGAATTGAGTGTCTGTGACTGGAATATGGTGTCTGTGACTGGAATATGGTGTCTGTGACTGGAATAGGGTGTCTGTGGCTGTAATTGGGTGTCTGACTGTAATTAGGTGTCTGTGACTGGAATATGGTGTCTGTGACTGGAATAGGGTGTCTGTGACTGCTGGAATAGGGTGTCTGTGACTGGAATATGGTGTCTGTAACTGGAATAGGGTGTCTGTGGCTGTAATTGGGTGTCTGACTGTAATTAGGTGTCTGTGACTGGAATAGGGTGTCTGTGACTGGAATATGGTGTCTGTGACTGGAATAGGGTGTCTGTGGCTGTAATTGGGTGTCTGACTGTAATTAGGTGTCTGTGACTGGAATATGGTGTCTGTGACTGGAATAGGGTGTCTGTGACTGCTGGAATAGGGTGTCTGTGACTGGAATATGGTGTCTGTAACTGGAATAGGGTGTCTGTGGCTGTAATTGGGTGTCTGACTGTAATTAGGTGTCTGTGACTGGAATAGGGTGTCTGTGACTGGAATAGGGTGTCTGTGCCTGGAATTGAGTGTCTGTGACTGGAATATGGTGTCTGTGACTGGAATAGGGTGTCTGTGACTGGAATAGGGTGTCTGCGACTGGAATAGGGTGTCTGTGCCTGGAATTGAGTGTCTGTGACTGGAATATGGTTTCTGTGACTGGAATAGGGTGTCTGTGACTGGAATTGAGTGTCTGGGACTGGAATAGGGTGTCTGTGACTGGAATTGGGTGTCTGTGACTGGAATAGGGTGTCTGTGACTGGAATATGGTTTCTGTGACTGGAATATGGTGTCTGTGACTGGAATTGAGTGTCTGTGACTGGAATATGGTGTCTGTGGCTGGAATAGGGTGTCTGTGACTGTAGGTAAAAGGGTGTCTGTGACTGGAATAGGTTCATCAGGGACTGCCTGAGCCTTTAAAGCTCAGTTTTTTGACTCGCAAACATTAATTAAGTTTGACAGTGGAAGTGCTAATTGTCAGCAGAGCCTTGTGCCGAAAGCAAAAGTAATTAACGAAGTAATTTACTTTGTACGGAGCTGAAAGAATCTGAAGCACACCATATGCGTTTTACATGCGTTAGAAACATTACGATTTCTCATTTGTCCTTTTTTATAATATCAAAATACGTCAAAATTGCTCAGTAGAGTTTGATAATTGTATCAAGAAGTGAGCTAAAGCAAGTGACTTAAGTCCTTTTAAAAGCCGCATTGTCTGAAGCCATTCAAAAGCGGAGGATCAGACGCGCCGCGTGCGTCACTCCGGCAGCAGGGTGTCGTCCAGCTCCTCGTCGGCGAACTCGTCCACCGGGCCGCGCCTGGCCGCAGTGCGGGGCCGCTCGCGCTCCGCGCCCAGCGGGTCCTCGTAGTCGGTGCTCGGCTGCTGCTGCAGCGGGTGCCGCTGGTGCGGCTGCGGCGGCATCTGCGCTTGGGGCCTGTAGCCGCTGCCGCCGGCCGAGTTCTCGCGGCTGCCGGCCTGGCCGACGACGCTGCTCCGCCGGCCGGCGCTGGCCTGCCGCTGTTCGCGGGCCTCCTGGCTCTTCTCCGCCTTCTTCAGCTTGGCCGCGTACTCCGCGGCCTCCTCCAGGCCGAGGTCGGTGCTGATGCGCACCAGGAACTTCAGGCACTCCACGTTGTCAGGGAAGCGCCGGTGGACGGACTTGTAGGTCTCTAGCGCCACCTGGTAGTTGCCGCTGCGCCTGTGGCAGCTGGCGATCATCAGGGGCCACTTCACCTGGCCCGGCTGCATCATGGCGGCGCGCTCGAAGTAGCTGATGGCCTTCTCGCAGAACTGCGCCTCGATGTAGTAGGCGCCCAGCCACTCGATCACCTGGAGATGGCAATGGCAGCGAGCTATCATTGACTGAATCTTCCTATCTGCATTCTTGGCATTTTTCCGCTCCCAGAATTCGCTAGTTTTCCTAAGTTTTTGCTTCTCTTCTGCTTTACGGAACAGTAAGCAAATATTTTTTGTATTTTTCAGCCTGCTGGACTCTTTCATTTCACGGTGTGTCATTTATAAGTGCAAATGTCGAGATGTTACGCATGCACTGTTTGCTTTGATGACCCAAATAAGACAGCAAAAGCCGATGCACTCACGTCGAGGTTGGCCGGGTAGTACCTGAAGGAGTCGTAGTAGTAGGAGAAGGCCTGCGACTTGTCGCCCTCCTCCTCGCAGAAGGTTGCCAGCCGCTGCAACAGTTTGGGATCGGTCGGCAGGATCCCATTGAGCTGCAAGTACCACTCCTGCGCCTGGTTCCGCTCCCCAATCTTCTCGTACACATCGGCCAGCTGGTAGATCACCTGGGCGGAGTTCTTGAAGATCGTGTGCAGCTTCTGGAAAGCGTCCAAGGCCTCGTCCATGCGGCCGAGCCGCTTGTTGACCAGGCCCAGGTTGTACAGGGCCTCCACGCAGGAACTGTCGTTGTTCAGCGCGTCGTTGTAAAAGTCCCGCGCACGCTCGAAGTCCTTCTGCTGGTAGAACACGTTGCCCTTGTTCACCAGAGCGGCAGGGTTGTACCTGTCCGCTTGTAGGGACTGGTCAGCGTATTTGTCAGCCTGCTGCAGATTGCCCTCCAGGTAGTGAAGGAAGGACAGGTTCACACCTGCTGCGGAGGCCAGACGGGTGTCTTTCTTCTCGAATGACTTCAGCGACTCAATGGCCTTGCGGTGGAGCGACTCCTCGCCCTGATGGAAGTCCCGCTGCTTCAGGAACATCATGGCTTTGTCGATCTCCAGGTCGTGGCCAATGTTCAAGAAAGCGGAGGACTTCACTTGGTCGATGCACCAGTCGTAGCCGTCGGAGAAGCTCTCGTCTATCACCGGCGCGATGATCTTGGCGGCCATCTTAATTCGACGCTCAGCGTCCTGCTCTCGCTCCATCTCCACCTTCCGCAGGTCGTCATTGCGGATGACTTCCTGGATGAGCTCCGTCTGCCTGTCGCTGTTCGGGGCCAGCGTGTAGCGGTCCGGATCGCCCAGCTTCAGGTCGACGGACAACATCTTGGTGAAGGCCATCTTCATCATGTTCCTCTCATTGATAGTGTAGTAGCATAGCAGAAGGTTGAAGCCAGTCTTGAAGTCCGGCTGCTCCTGCATGATGTGCTCGAATGAGGTGATGGCGTCGTGCACCTGGCCCATCTTGATGAAAGCGATGCCGATATTCTGCATGATCTTGATGCGCAGGCTCTTGTGTGTGTTTGGAATCTGGTCCAAGGCCATCCTGTAGAACTTGATCGCCTTGGCGAACTGCTTCTGCTTGAAGTAGATGTTGCCCATGTTTACCTTGAGTCTGCCGGCGTGTGCGAACATCTTGTTCTTCACAATGGCCTGATAGGCGTTGAGAGCCTCCTGGTACATGTCATTGGCCTGGTACTGGTTGGCCAGGTTAAACAGCACCATGTAGGTCAGGTCCATGTTCGCCTGGTCCGTGTTGCTCAGGTCCTCCCGCTTGCGCAGCAGGTCCTTCTCCTTCTTGGCCGCCTCCTTGGCCTTCTGCAGAGCCGTGCCCTTCTCGCCGCGCGACAGCGCCAGGCAGGACTCCTCAACCAGCTGCACCACCGCCTTCTCCAACGCCCGGATCTTCTCCTCCGGACTGTTGTCCGCCTTGGCCTCGAGCGGCGGCGCTGGCCGGATGTCGCCGGCTGAGCCTTTGCGGGCGTTGCGCGAGAAGCCGGCAGCCCGCACGGCCGTCATGGGGCGAGCCTCCGTGCCGCCGGCGGCGCCCACCTGGCCGGTGCGTAGGCCGGCCCGGGAGGCTGTCGGCGGGGGCTTCCCGGCTGCTCCGGTGGCTGCGAGGTTCGGGGCGCGCCTGCCGTGGCTGGTCCGCACAGCCTGCTGCACGGACTCGTCCCGGAGAATCTCCTCCGTATTCAAGGCCGAGTACTCGTTGAAGCCGCCATACAAATCGTCCTCGTCTTCCATGGCATCAAACTGATTCATCTCTGCTGAGGAATCAAGCGAATAAGGCGGATGTTAACGCTCACAAATGACTCAAACTGTAAATGTCTGCGGGCCCTCTGCTTGAGGCAGTGCAGGAGAAAATTGCATGGAATTCCTTAGTTTGAAGCGCGCGCCAAATTTTTAGCCGAGAGCTGGACGAAAGAACTACAGTGGGGTTGACCGTGGGCCTTGCAATGAACACTGAATGTACATGGGACTGGGGTTGCCACCCTGCAGAGAAGAGAGACAGGCGGGTGCAGGGAGAGTCACCATGGCGACGAACAAAAACAGCCTCTCCATTAGTTCTGTACGCGTGTTGTACGCAAGTCTTTCCTTTTGCTTCTACGCCTCACCTGTAACTGCAGTGTGAGCTGTAATGCTTCTCTTCAAGAGAATGCTTCATGTGATTTTCATTAATTATATCAATACAATACATTACAATACTAATTTATATTGTATGAATTCATGTTCTTAATCAGATAAACTGAAATCAGAAATTCATGGCATGTTTGATGACCGAATAACGGAACTCATAAAAGTAATTTCTGGATGCCGTTTATCTAAAAAACATGGATCAATTTCCAGACAAAATTTTCTGATAAAGGAATTACATTTTTTCAGCTCTTCGACCAAGTCCGACCAACGTGACAAAAAGACTGCTTGCTTGTTTCTAGCTCTGTCTGAAAGGAGCAGCTCAAAAGGAGGTGCCAGGAGCTGCTCCACAAAATCCACAGCTCACCTACAAGCTTTCAACCATGCATGCTATAACTTTATCTAGCGAAAAAAGACTTTATAGAGAAGGCATCTCCTTTGTTGATTGCTGGACGCAGACTTGTAATATTTTTACCTAAAAGTATGAGATGAAGCAGCTATTTATGTACACAAAATATATAATTTAAAGATCTGCAGCACCCAAGTGTCAATCAGCAAAGCGTTATAACTGACTTGTAAGGGCAGCTGGTAGAGGCAGCATAGATCTTATGCGCGTAATTAATTTTTTATGCATATATTTTCAGCAGTTAAAAAATACAGAAATGAGAAGTTTTAAGTGAGCTTATATTAAAACAAACTTAATCACATTAACGGCAAGCTTAAAAAAACGGGTCCAAGAAAAGGTTAGTACAATTAATAAAAACTATTTTATGCTTTAAATGACTCTAATTTTGTGCACGAATAGTCATAATCTTCGACTGCAGAAGTTAATTTAAACAATTTTAAGTTTTCTAAGAACTCTCTCAAAACTTTGGAGATTGACATTATATCTTGTATAATTAATTATTATATCTTGTATAATTAATTCGTGTGAAATAGTTTGCGCTCACAATTATAAAACTGAAGTGACTTCGCATCTAATTGAATTTTTTTCATGTAAACATCACATTCTGTGTTGAGTACTTGTCGGTAGTCAGCTGGCATATGTGAAGTACTTTTTAGCAAACTTTATTTGTTTATTTATGAAACAAATCCATTTACATTGACATTGACATTTATTTTATTAATTAAATAGGCCCAACCTTTATCTATAGCTATAATTTGTATGGTATTTTAGCCAGCTATATTAGGCCCCTAGCTTTTTATAGCTAAATTGCTTTTAGGAATCAAACACACTCAAAATGGCACTTGCTAAAGCTAGTTTAATAAATTGATAATAATAATAATAAATAAATAAATAGTAGCACACCCTGCACTAACCACAAAGTGGCTAAATGAGGGAGGGCATCAAGGAAATGCTAGCATATATTGTGGCCAATATGAAAATTGGGTATTGTTGTCCCAAGAACACAAATGCTAACTTTAGCTAGCCTACAACTAAATCAGGATAGTGGCACTTAAAAATAACAAGCAATGTATGGTCTATAGCTTTGCTAGTAGGACTAAGTATATTTATGCATAGCCTAGGGCTGTCTTATGGCTTATTTAATATACTATATGTTTCAGTTTGATAATATTTTTATTAGGCCAAACAATAATATATGATTATTTTATGTAACTTGCTATGTATAGCATGCTACAGTGCACCTCATTTATCCAGCTTCAAGAAAATCGTATGTTTATTATGTTTTAAAAAATCTTTGCTTTTTCTTAGACTGACTCAAATTTTGGACTGTCACTATGTGGATAGTATGGTGCTTTATATAGGCTTTGAATAATTACTTAAACTGTCCAAAACATTTAACCAAAGCATTAAGTTTGTATATAATCATATCTTCTAAATTTGTTAAGATAGGCTGGGTCAGGGACCAGGGTTAAATTGTAATAATATTGATGCCACTGCAATACAAGCATTCTCTTTCCAGGCTGCATGGGCGACTCTACAATTAGTGATTTGCAAGACTGTGCAGCACCAGGCAACAGCAATGGTCACCTTGCAACCAATCATGAAGATTTTCCAACAGTCAAAGCCAATGGTAGTATTCTACAGTTAGAGGCAGGTGTTGGCAAGCAAAGCAACAACAAAATTAGCCCAGCAACCAAAGACAATGATTGCAGCTTCCTTGAGCTCACACCTATCATGGATGGCAATGACAGCAACTGCCTAGCAACCATCGCTCCAGATGATTGGCCGGATAACTTCGCTACATTCTCCAACGAGCCTTCGACCGACTGCAATCCGCCCAGCGAATGGGCCGACTTCGGCGAATCCGCCACCGTGGCTGCACCTGAGGATAATGGTGACACTCAGGCTTGTTTGATTAAATATACTTGCAGCTTCCTTCGACTCCTGAGAACTCTATTCCTATCCCTAATTCCGAAAAACTTTCCTCAGCAGAAGGGGGAAGCCATGGCCACGGTGATGGTGACGATGATTTCGATGACTTCGAAGACTTCCAGTCGGCAGCGGCGACATCTGCGGACTCCCAGGGGCAGCCGCCGGAGCAGCAGCTGGCTAAGATGTGCTCAGATCTGAGCTCGGCACTGGAGAAGCTGCTCAACGATGCATTTGGAGAGACTGAGAGTTCCGGGTCTGAGGCGACAGGTTTGGCCATAGACGAATCGGTGCTGGGCAGCCTGCTGAGGGCCGAGAATCCTGGCCAGATGAAGGATGTCAGCGACATCGTGGCACGCGCTGCTAACAGGTGAGGCTGGGTTGGACTGAGAACTGCTGAACAGGTGAGGCTGGGTTGGACTGAGAACTGCTGAACAGGTGAGGCTGGGTTGGACTGAGAACTGCTGAACAGGTGAGGCTGGGTTTGACTGAGAACTGCTGAGCAGGTGAGGCTGGGTTGGACTGAGAACTGCTGAACAGGTGAGGCTGGGTTTGACTGAGAACTGCTGAGCAGGTGAGGCTGGGTTGGACTGAGAACTGCTGAACAGGTGAGGCTGGGTTTGACTGGGAACTGCTGAACAGGTGAGGCTGGGTTGGACTGAGAACTGCTGAACAGGTGAGGCTGGGTTTGACTGGGAACTGCTGAACAGATTTCGGTGTTTATTATTTTGTAATGATAGTCTTTGCCGCACCTTCCAGGCTGCACAAGCAAGTCTGCCACTGCATTCACTGGTATCGCCAGTATTTCACAAAAAAATTTCGATTGCATTTTTTATAGCTGCTTTTTCGGTTTACTCACCTGGGGTGCTCGGGTCAACTGTTCGCCTCGGATCTGCCTGGCTTTGGGACTTTCTTTACTCACTTCTGCGCTTCTGCATGTAATGCGTTAGGGGATCCCACACTCCCCATCCCACACTGCAGCTCTCCCCATCCCCCACTGCCGCTCTCCCCATCCCACACTGCCGCTCTCCCCATCCCACACTGCAGCTCTCCCCATCCCACACTGCCGCTCTCCCCATCCCACACTGCAGCTCTCCCCATCCCACACCGCCGCTCTCCCCATCCCACACTGCAGCTCTCCCCATCCCACACTGCCGCTCTCCCCATCCCACACTGCAGCTCTCCCCATCCCACACTGCCGCTCTCCCCATCCCACACTGCCGCTCTCCCCATCCCACACTGCCGCTCTCCCCATCCCACACTGCAGCTCTCCCCATCCCACACTGCCGCTCTCCCCATCCCACACTGCAGCTCTCCCCATCCCACACTGCCGCTCTCCCCATCCCACACTGCAGCTCTCCCCATCCCACACTGCCGCTCTCCCCATCCCACACTGCCGCTCTCCCCATCCCACACTGCCGCTCTCCCCATCCCACACTGCAGCTCTCCCCATCCCACACTGCCGCTCTCCCCATCCCACACTGCAGCTCTCCCCATCCCACACTGCCGCTCTCCCCATCCCACACTGCCGCTCTCCCCATCCCACACTGCCGCTCTCCCCATCCCACACTGCCGCTCTCCCCATCCCACACTGCCGCTCTCCCTATCCCACGCCCGCAGTCACCCTGCCACAGCGAACGTGTGGAGCAACCTGCTGGACTTGGACAACTCGCCGGCGGTGAAGTACCAGTGGAGCCAGTCTGCCTTCTACCAGGACCTGCTCAGTACAATGCGCATTGATGCCAAGAATGTTGTGAGTTCCAATACCCAGCACTTTTTGAAGTTAGCTATTCGGCCTCACAAATCATTGTGGCCTCAATTTATCGCATTCTGTTTTAGCTGGTTAGCCGGAGACCAGCTACCCAGTCTGCCCTGTGCTCCGCTCAGAGCCCGGCAGCTCAGCAGCAGCAGCAGCAGCAGCAACAGTCCTATTATTTGCAGCAGCCGCTGGACAGCAGCAGGTCCGGTGGCGGAGCGCCCGCCGCACTGCTGGTGAGCACATGCTGAGTCTATTGACTTGGCGAACTTTCCGTATTGATTATTGCATAACGAAGCGTCTGCAATATAATTTTTTAGTTACCGCTGATTACCTGCTTATGAGATTGCAGCATGGCACGTTGTGCCCTTGCTCTTTATAGGCTATATATATAATTATACCTCACCTTACTAGAACTCACACTGAGCGGTTTGCATAGTTACTAATGCATGCCGCATGGGTTCCAGAATTTGAAGAATGCAGAAGCAATTCTGAAAGCAAACGCGCCAGTCCCGCCCGATCCCTTGGAGCAGGATGTGGAGGCATCGCCTGTTGACAGCTGCTCAGCTGTGCAGTTCAACTGGGACTCCAGCGGCCTCACCGACCCCTTTGGCTGTGAGCATGATTATAGGCGAGGGAAGAGAGGGTCCTGGACTTCGGTGACGGCTGTTTTGATGTTCGTGTTTTAGGGTTTTTACTCACGGTGGAAGCATTTACACCGCTGACTGCCATCGCCATGGTATCAGGCTTTGCTGCGACTGTGTTTTGGGACCAGGCTTTCTTAACCTGGTCTGCAGCGCTTTCCATGAGCCTTTAGCGGGTCTTCCGCATCTTCCATGAGCCTTTAGCGGGTCTTCCGCATCTTCCATGAGCCTTTAGCGGGTCTTCCGCATCTTCCATGAGCCTTCAGCGGGTCTTCCGCATCTTCCATGAGCCTTCAGCGGGTCTTCTGCATCTTCCATGAGCCTTTAGAGGGTCTTCCGCATCTTCCATGAGCCTTTAGCGGGTCTTCCGCATCTTCCATGAGCCTTTAGCGGGTCTTCCGCATCTTCCATGAGCCTTTAGCGGGTCTTCCGCATCTTCCATGAGCCTTCAGCGGGTCTTCCGCATCTTCCATGAGCCTTTAGCGGGTCTTCCGCATCTTCCATGAGCCTTCAGCGGGTCTTCCGCATCTTCCATGAGCCTTTAGCGGGTCTTCCGCATCTTCTATGAGCCTTCAGCGGGTCTTCCGCATCTTCCATGAGCCTTTAGCGGGTCTTCCGCATCTTCCATGAGCCTTCAGCGGGTCTTCCGCATCTTCCATGAGCCTTTAGCGGGTCTTCCGCATCTTCCATGAGCCTTCAGCGGGTCTTCCGCATCTTCCATGAGCCTTTAGAGGGTCTTCCGCATCTTCCATGAGCCTTTAGCGGGTCTTCCGCATCTTCCATGAGCCTTTAGCGGGTCTTCCGCATCTTCTATGAGCCTTTAGCGGGTCTTCCGCATCTTCCGTGAGCCTTCAGTGGATCTTCCGCATCTTCCTGACTAACTTTTTTCCTAACTGAACCATGGCTTGCTAGTCAGTATATATATTTAACTATGCATTAAATTTGTATTGCTCAATTTTTGGCAGTAGTTGCTGCATCTAACGAATTTAAGCCCCGTTGAAATGGCTTTTTTGTTTAAGATCACGCATGCTTTTACTAATGCTGTTCTCACTTGAACTGTTAAGTGTCCAAGTTAAGCTGGATGACAATGCCTCACGGGGAAAGTATTCCCAGTCTATCATATTCTGTCCCCCAATTTCTGTCTGATTTAACTTTCCGCCTGCTAGGCTGGTGATGGTGAGGGCGCCAGCATTTCTGCCAGTTTCACGCGCACTCGAAATCTGCTTTCAGTGAGCAGCGGCGGCGCCGGCCCCTCCAGGCAATTTGCATTTCTCGATTTGAGCAGCTTCGGTCGCTGCTCAGCCAGCGGCAGCAGTTTGCTCCCGACTGCTGCTGCTGCTGCAGGTATTCAGCAGCTGCACCTCTGCTTTGCTTTTTAGATGTCCTTCACTGTTGTTCTATGGTGTTTTTGCAGTGCATGCAGCTCTATCTAACTTTAGCTTAGTGAATTCATCCGGTGTGCATGTGGAGTCCTCTGCTTTTACCGAACAGAGTCTGGCCAACTACGAGTATATTCTCGGTATTGAGGTATTCAGGTACACAGTGCATAAAATGCCCGATCCCACAGTGCTACAGCCTCTCCGTAATCCTGTACTGTGATCTCTTTCGCCTCTGCCTGCCCGTCACCCGTTTGTTTGTTCTGCTTGTGTCTGTGCTGGGTGTCTGTGCTGGGTGTCTGTGCTGGGTGTCTGTGCTGGGTGTCTGTGCTGGGTGTCTGTGCTGGGTGTCTGTGCTGGGTGTCTGTGCTGGGTGTCTGTGCTGGGTGTCTGTGCTCGGTGTCTGTGCTGGGTGTCTGTGCTGAGTGTCTGTGCGGGTGTCTGTGCTGGGTGTCTGCTGGGTGTCTGTGCGGGTAGTCTGTGCTGGGTGTCTGTGCTGGGTGTCTGTGCTGGGTGTCTGTGCTGGGTGTCTGTGCTGGGTGTCTGTGCTGGGTGTCTGTGCTCGGTGTCTGTGCTGGGTGTCTGTGCTGAGTGTCTGTGCGGGTGTCTGTGCTGGGTGTCTGCTGGGTGTCTGTGCGGGTAGTCTGTGCTGGGTGTCTGTGCTAAGTGTCTGTGCGGGTAGTCTGTGCTGGGTGTCTGTGCTGGGTGTCTGTGCTGGGTGGGTGTCGGTGATGGGTCTTTCTGTTGTTTTTTGTTTGGTTTGATGTCCGTCTGTCTGCCACGCTAAAATTCCTCAACTTTTAACCAAGGACTTCTCGAAGCCAGCTACTTATGTACTAGCAATTGATATACTTGTTCATTAATCTAGTGTAGCCACAAGTGCCTTTTGATGTGACCTTGTTTATTATCAAGCTAAATAACCGTTGTAAGTAGTGTCACATAACAGCTTGTCTGTGTTTTCCTCTGCTAAGCCTCAGTCTCGAGCTGTACATAATCAGCCCGCCACCACTGCCGAAACCTGCCCGCAGCCGCCTCGCCAGCGCTATCATCGAGTCCCACCGCTGCGGCCTCCGACTTCGACCGTCTGAACAGCCGGCCTGCCACCCCGCCGGCTGCAGCTTCGCCAAGGCCGCGCGGCCTTCTCTCCCGACTGCCCCGCGCCCTGCGCCACCTCTCGCCCTCGCCGTCGCCCTCGGCCTCGCCTGTCAGAAGTGCAGTCGAATCTAAGCGGCGATGACCTTCTCAGCTGTTCTATTCATTCTCATTTTTTACCTGCTTGCTTTGCCTATTTGCCTTATGCGTGGAATCCAGTGTATCAGCTGGGTGAAATCCAATGTATCAGCTGGGTGGAAGCCAGTGTATCAGCTGGGTGGAAGCCAGTGTATCAGCTGGGTGGAAGCCAGTGTATCAGCTGGGTGGAAGCCAGTGTATCAGCTGGGTGGAAGCCAGTGTATCAGCTGGGTGGAAGCCAGTGTATCAGCTGGGTGGAAGCCAGTGTGTCAGCTGGGTGGAAGCCAGTGTGTCAGCTGGGTAGAAGCCAGTGTATCAGCAGGGTGGAAGCCAGTGTATCAGCAGGGTGGAAGCCAGTGTATCAGCAGGGTGGAAGCCAGTGTATCAGCTGGGTGGAAGCCAGTGTGTCAGCTGGGTGGAAGCCAGTGTGTCAGCTGGGTAGAAGCCAGTGTATCAGCAGGGTGGAAGCCAGTGTATCAGCAGGGTGGAAGCCAGTGTATCAGCAGGGTGGAAGCCAGTGTATCAGCAGGGTGGAAGCCGGTGTATCAGCAGGGTGGAAGCCAGTGTATCAGCTGGGTGGAAGCCAGTGTGTCAGCTGGGTGGAATCCAGTGTATCAGCTGGGTGGAAGCCAGTGTATCAGCTGGGTGGAAGCCAGTGTGTCAGCTGGGTGGAAGCCAGTGTATCAGCTGGGTGGAAGCCAGTGTGTCAGCTGGGTGGAAGCCAGTGTGTCAGCTGGGTGAAAGCCACTGCTATTATGATTCCCAGAAGTTCAAATTTCGAATTGCCTTTTCATCACAATAACTTGCTGCACTAATAATTGGTTTTATCGCTATCGATCGATAGGTGACATTCTTCTTCAATGTGCATGGTGGCACTGGTTTTATTTTTACGGTATTTCACTAATCGATTGGCCCCAAAAAGTCCAGAAAATGTAGAAACTCTTTAACAGAATTTTCGCTGTTTTTTCTGCCCCATACTACTCATATCGACCGGGCGAGCCTGTTATCGGAATATAAAAATAGTTAAGGAGGCCGATGCTGTCCATTGTGGCCTGATGGTGCATTGCTGCTGTCAAATCTCAGTTGATCTGTCAGATTGCGGTGAATTTTCTACTCGCAGACTTATCAGCCGCGGCCGTATTGCATGCGGTGCTCACGCGAACTGCTTTGAGTTCTCTGAGCTGCATTTTAGCAGCTGTCATATCCAATGCGACCCGACCAAATAACAGACGGGCTTGATTTGTCCAATTTCTCTCACTAATTTTGCCTCATAATCCCATGCTAATCCTGTCTGTGATCCGCCCAGTCTCTGCTCATCTCAGTCCGCAATTTTTACCTTCGCGCTCCCACACTGTACAGCTGAGCCATTTTGTCTGCCCGCCTCTGCTGTCTGTCTTATTGGGTCCACTGTGAGCAGACTATCATATACTGTGTATGCTGTATTTGTGATCAGTCAATAGTTGCAAATAGTAATAGTAAATAGAAAACAGCTGCATTGACTCGTATATCTGTGCTTTGCATATCGAATAGCTGTTGATTTTGATTAATTCCACCAGTAACTTTGGGCTTGCTCTCCGGTTGATTCAAATTATTTCAGAAATCAAGAAAACAAAACACAAGACAGTTGACAGTTCTGTTTTAGGAGGCTGTGATATTATATTTGCCGCCGGCTTGGCTGTGCCGATATTTGCACAGTACTCTACTCATAGTAGAAACTGGCCACTTTTCACATTGTCTGGGGTTCGGGGAGCCGATCAGCGGCGCATCACTGGCATTCACCGCGTGCCTTATTTGGCCGAGGCCATTGCGGACCGCCCGAGTTCCTCGGCGATGTCGCCACCGCGGTCCGCTCGGCTCCCCCGACCAGCCGCGAGTTGCCCCGGCCTCCGCAGTCCCAGCCCCGGCTGCGTCCTTAGCGAAGTCCGCTAAGTCGAGCCGGGAGCTGGGCCTGGGGCAGTTCGGAGCAGCTGGCGGGCTGGGCTTTGGGATCGGAGCTGCGGAGGGCGGCGGAGTTCGAGGAGGGCGGCCCTGGGCCGGCTGCTTCGCATAGCGGAATAAGACCAGCAGTGGATGCCAAAGTTGTGCCTACACGCGCGAGCCTTCGGGGAGGGACAGGTCGGGAGCCGGGTTCTTGGCTTATAAATTATTCCAAACTCACCTGCTGGAGTCATTGCGAGAGGCGCGACAGTTCTGGCGCGAACAGCCAGCAATGGCACAGATGCGCACCAGTGTGTTGGGGATATTATTTCTCGCTGTGGGGATAACTCAAAACCCGGTTTGGCGAGCAGGCGGAGCGGGGATGTGAGGCCGGACTGTTCAGTGTTCCTGTGCCTCCCCGGAGCCTTGCATTTTATAACCTGCCCGACCCCCCAGTCTGCCGGACCCCCCGGCAGCCCCAGCCAACCGGGGCCCCTGGCCTTGGCCTGGGGAGGCCGCCCCCCTGCCTCGCCAGCTCTCGAGTCCCTCAGCTTCTTCCCTCCCTTTGCCCCCGCCCCCAGACGTCGCCCACCCCATCCTCCGCGCGAGCCCTCTGCCCGTGCGTCCCCCCCCTACCCCAAGCAGAGCTCCGAAGCCTCGGAGGCTTGCGAAAGCAGTGAGGAAAGCTTCGGTAGTCCTCTGCGGCTCAGCGCTATGGCTGAGGGCCACACAAAGTCCTCCGATAGACCCGCGCACTCTCTCCATCTCTGGCCGTGACATGATGCTTTAAAGTCTCTTCTTCCCTGTCATGGTGCCTTTCAGCTGTCTGGGGCCCACTGCACGTGGTCTCGCTGGGGCAGATGTGTCCTCTGGCCAGTTTGTAACTGACTGGGTGGGAAGTGGCTCGACTCGACTTTCCTCTTGTCAAATCGCATTATATGGTGGGCATGGCGTTCTTCAATTATTTTCATTTACTGTTCCGACCCAGGGGCTAAAAGCAGTGCCCGGCAATCTAGAGCCCGTGCAATTGCTGCCTTCATTTACAACCGGGAAGTGGAGGCCCTGGCCATTGCACCAGGCCTGTTGCTTTTTCCTCGAATGCTTTTCTAAGCTCTCTGCCATTGTGAACTGCCGCATTCCCTGCTCCCAAAACTGGGCCCGAACTCGGCCACCCAATGCCTTCTGGCTCCAGTGCCTGATCCAGAGTTTTCCGCTCTGGTTACACTGCCACTGCATGCACTGCCTGCACACCTTTCAGTCACCCACTGATCCCATTCTGCTAGCCTACAAAAGTCCCATCTCACTGATCCCATTCTGCTAGCCTACAAAAGTCCCATCTCACTGATCCCATTCTGCTAGCCTACAAAAGTCCCATCTCACTGATCCCATTCTGCTAGCCTACAAAAGTCCCATCTCACTGATCCCATTCTGCTAGCCTACAAAATTCCCATCTGACTGATCCCATTCTGATAGCCAACAAAAGTCCCATCTGACTGATCCCATTCTGCTAGCCTACAAAAGTCCCATCTCACTGATCCCATTCTGCTAGCCTACAAAAGTCCCATCTCACTGATCCCATTCTGCTAGCCTACAAAAGTCCCATCTCACTGATCCCATTCTGCTAGCCTACAAAATTCCCATCTGACTGATCCCATTCTGATAGCCAACAAAAGTCCCATCTGACTGATCCCATTCTGCTAGCCTACAAAAGTCCCATCTCACTGATCCCATTCTGCTAGCCTACAAAAGTCCCATCTGACTGATCCCATTCTGCTAGCCTACAAAAGTCCCATCTGACTGATCCCATTCTGCTAGCCTACAAAAGTCCCATCTCACTGATCCCATTCTGCTAGCCTACAAAAGTCCCATCTGACTGATCCCATTCTGCTAGCCTACAAAAGTCCCATCTCACTGATCCCATTCTGCTAGACTACAAAAGTCCCATCTGACTGATCCCAGCGTTCATGCTGTCCACTGACACGAGTTGTCTTGCATCACAAAGCTGGGCTCACAGGCCTGGTACATTCCAGCTCATTGGCTGAACTTTTAGTAGCGACCCCACAGTAGTTTAGCCCAGCCATTCGCACATTGGGTCCCACTCGCTGCTCGCACAAAGTGAGGCTTGGGCGGTCAGGCAAAAATGTTTCCGTGTCACTGAGCTCGTGTGACGCAATGCCAGATGCGCGAAATTGGCCCGCCTTTGAAAGGCCGCTTGCACAAACGCTTGCGCAACCGCCATTACCGCGCGGCCCCTACGGCGCTCTCGCTGGGCTAGCTTAGTGGGTCTTTGTTTGATTGTGTCATTTTCGCGATGACAGAGCAAACCAAGGGCAAGTCTTTGTCCAGTGTTGCAAGCACAGCCCAGCCAAAACTCTCCCTGTCAAAGATGAGGAATATTTGAAAGATTTCCCCTATCGCAGGGCCTGTGGCTGTTGTTTGTGTGCGCTGGGACAAGGTGCGGCAGGTGGTCCAACACGACTGGCCCGCTAATTACGGGCCCGCCACAGCCGCCCTACTCGGCTCGCTCCGCGGGGCCTCTTTCTTCCCCCGTTTCTTAGAATTCCCAGTTTGCCCATCGGCCTCTGCTAACTAAAAATGCTCCGATCCCCTGGATTTAGCCTTCAGTTTCCGGGACAAAAATCTGATGATGAGTCACGAGCTGAGCAGGGCCCGCAGCCTCGACTCAAGAAGAAAAGAAGATGGGATTTGAGCATTCTGGCCGGGAGTCTGTTTGCCAAATCCTTCAGTGCCGGCCCCCGGATACGACAGAGCAGCCCGTAGGCCCTGCAGGCAGGAAAAAAAACTGGAAATCAAACCCAGCCATTTTTTGTTTCATGTTTGAATGCAGCAGTGCACAGATTTGGAGTGGGCGGGACTGCCGCTGCCTCTGCCCGCACCAATCTGCTTTCCCAGGTGCAGAATGCGGCTGAATCAGGCCCGGCCTCCCATTCATAGCCGCAGCTCAATTATTCCTTCTTACACGGAAGCAAGAAACGGCTGGAAGGTGTTGCTGTAGCCATACCGGTGAGGCTGCTGTTGGCTTTAATTAACCTGGCGCATCTGAGATGCTGGTGCGAGCCACCCCCGGCCCTCCATTGTTGGCCCGCATGGCCTCGGCTCGGAGATTCTCGCGGGATTCTTGCCGGCGCTGCCTCGCGAATTTGAGGCTGGGCCACCTGCCCCGCTGAGCCGCTCACCGAGGGAGTCAGGTGGGTGGGGTGGGTGGCTGGGGAATTAGTGGCAGGTAGAGACTTAGGCTGACAGTCAGGCAAAACACTGATAGAAAGCTTTGGGACACGGAAAACGGGGATAAAAGCAAAGGATTTGCCCGCCATACTGCTCCCATGGCTGCTCATGAGTTTGCGCCGCTGCCCACGGGAAGCCGACGATGAGCGGAGCACCTCGAGCCACTCGGCCCGTCCCGCAGCTCTGCATCGAGTCGGTCTCGCCGCATCCCCTCTAATAACCCCCCCGCGCTGCTGCGCTTCTCCCGTCCCTGCCATCTCCCTCACTTGCTTCACTCGCCATTCTCTGCGGACTGCCTTGGGGCGATGGAGGCAGCGGAGACTTGGGAGCAGCAGGGGAGACGGCCTGGGAGTGGCGGGCGACCCGCTGAGTAGCCGGCCGCAGTCAGGCAGCCAGCCGTGCTCGCTTCACTCTGCTCACCCTCTTACACGTCCCTATGCAGGGAAGGGGCTGGATGTGAAGCCCTGATTGACGTCCCCGCTGTGCTTCACTCCGGAGGAGAAACAAGCCGGGAACAGCCGCCCCCCCGACTTGAGAGTTTTAATTTAGATTTGGAGTGCTGCGTTTAGGAGGCCTCGATGCCACAGCATTAGGATTGCTCTGACTTGGCGCTGCGATAACCTTGCTGAGGGGCCAAGCTAGGGAGAGGGGAGAGAAGAGAAGAGAGGCGGTGGAGAAAAATGGGGAAAGAGGGATGCGGTGAAAGATCCAAAGAGGTGGAGAAGAAAAGAGGGAGACAGGGAGACAAGGAGAGACAGAGGAGGAGATTAGGACAGAGGGCGAGAGAGGAGACAAGGAGAGATGGAGATGGGGAGAGAGGGATGGCGAGGAGACAGGAGAGTGGAAAGACAGGGGAGAGAGGGATGGAGAGGAGATAGGGGAGAGAGGGATGGAGAGGAGAGAGGGGAGAGAGGGATGGAGAGGAGAGAGGGGAGAGAGGGATGGAGAGCAGACAGGGAAGTGGGAAGACAGGGGAGAGAGGGATGGAGAGGAGACAGGGAAGTGGGAAGACAGGGGAGAGAGGGATGGGGAGGAGACAGGGGAGAGGGATGGAGAGGAGACAGGGGGAGAGAGGGATGGAGAGGAGACAGGTAAGTGGGACAGGGGAGAGAGGGATGGAGAGGAGACAGGGAAGTGGGAAGACAGGGGAGAGAGGGATGTAGAGCAGACAGGGAAGTGGGAAGACGGGGGAGAGAGGGATGGAGAGGTGACAGGGGAGAGGGATGGAGAGGAGACAGGGGAGAGGGATGGAGAGGAGACAGGAGAGAGGGATGGAGAGGAGACAGGGGAGAGGGATGGAGAGGTGACAGGGGAGAGGGATGGAGAGGAGACAGGAGAGAGGGATGGAGAGGTGACAGGGGAGAGGGATGGAGAGGAGACAGGAGAGAGGGATGGAGAGGAGACAGGGGAGAGGGATGGAGAGGTGACAGGGGAGAGGGATGGAGAGGAGACAGGAGAGAGGGATGGAGAGGTGACAGGGGAGAGGGATGGAGAGGAGACAGGAGAGAGGGATGGAGAGGAGACAGGGGAGAGGGATGGAGAGGTGACAGGGGAGAGGGATGGAGAGGAGACAGGAGAGAGGGATGGAGAGGTGACAGGGGAGAGGGATGGAGAGGAGACAGGGGAGAGGGATGGAGAGGAGACAGGAGAGAGGGATGGAGAGGTGACAGGGGAGAGGGATGGAGAGGAGAGAGAGGGAAGCCGGTGAAGCTGTCAGAATGAAAAACTTGGCGTAGCAAGTCCTATACACTCTTGTTGTATCCACCAAAAAGCATTCCTTCAGAAGAAGATACCAAAAGCAAGGTAAAAAGCGTTGCCAAAATGGTGAAACCCGAGAGCCGTGCAGTGTGGGGAGTCGGCCTGCAGATCGGATTTCTGAAATTGGCCGGCAGGGAGACGGACAGGAAGGCCCTCTTTGCATAATGCGGCCTGGTCTGTGCTATCCACGCACAATGACTCCTTCCTGCATGGGGACCACCCGGCGGGCCTCAGGTTTCAACGCAGCCGGAATCGCCTGGTCTCACTCACGGCAGGGAGAGACAATGGAGGGCCCCGGTGTGGCCAAATGGAGCCCAGCGGAGAGGGGTGGGTGGGGCTCGAATTCAATGCTCGATTTTCCTCTTAGCCGCCCACTTGGCGTCTCCTCGGCACATCTGACGCAACCGCCAGGGCCTTCTTTAAAGATTTCCTTCCCTGTGTAGGGCGCCGGCGCCGCCAGCCCCCCAATGGCATCGCGCAGCTGGCTAAGCCATTGCCGAAGTGAATGATTTCCGCAACGCCGCGTTCCATTCTCATTCTTTGCCTCACAATGAGACAGTCTTTGCCAGCCGGCCCCTCTCACCTTTGACAGACTCTGGCAACTGCAGGGCAATGAGCCCGAGCCCTGGGACTCGGGAATTGATTGGGGACAGCAGAGGATCCGCTGGGATTCTGCGGCTCCGAGCACTGGGCCGGCCGGCGAACGCCTCCCTAGCCCCGCACCCGGGCCGCAGCGCTGAGGGCTTTCGGTTGCGCCTCGGTGACTCAGAGTTGGCAAGCTCAGCCGGCTCGGGGGGAGAATTCGGCAGATTGAGGGAGGGGATGGGATGGGAGCTTCTCTGCGTGCGGGCAGCGGGGATTTCGCACGCAAAAGCTGAGCACGGTTGGGAGACGCAGGGAAGTAGGCCTCTCCTATGCGGGGATAAGGCAGATGGGAGATGGGAGCTCAGGGAGAGGGGCCGCCCTCCTCCCGCGGCCCGCGATCGCAGAGGCCGCCAGCGGCTTCGCCCTGAGTGAGGAGGAGGAGGCGCCACCCGGTCAGCTCGGGCTGCTCTGAGCTGCCGTGCACGCAACGTCCCACACTGCCAGCCCGCCCTGCTCACAGGCCGCGGGCCGGTGAGAGCACTGGGAAAATCGATATCCCCACCCCGATCCCGCAGCGATCACCCGCCCCGGCCTCCCAAGCCATCCCCAGTTCTCTGCGGGCCAGCAGCCGGCTGGACGGCCTTCTTCGCTGCTGCCACCACCTCCTCAGACTCGGCTGCTCGGCCGGACCAGCAGCCCGTTGCTTAGCAACTACTCCGGCCCTCCCGGCCTGCCGCAGCCGTCGCCGCCTCCTCCTTTGGGAATCGAGGGGAAAGGGAGCAGCAGCGGGAGGCCACCCACCTCCCTCCCTGGCTGTCTCCTTCGCACAGCAGGCACTCTCTCCGGGCCTTGTCGAATGCACCCCCAGGACGGTTCGGCCCGCTCGCTCAGCCAGCTTTCTTAGAAACAGGCCGCTGCGAATTGCTCGGGCTGCGTGTGCGCTACAGGCCCGCATTCAGCTCTTGTCCCCGCCTCCCCTGTCCAACTTGCTGCTGCTGCTATCTGAGCACCTTACCGCTGTGCCTAGCAGCCCCCGCGTGCTCAGCCCCTGCTATCTCGCATCATCCATCGTTGCCAAACCATTTTCTCTTCATCTCTGTTGCGATCAGTTCCTTCACTTTAATCTTTCTTCCTATTTGAGCAAGATTCTTTTTTGAGGCCAAATAAAAGGAGGTTCCTCACCTTTCCTCCCTTCTCCTCCCATTTTCTTTCTTTCTTCCCCTTTCCTCTACTTTCCTCCCCATTTCTTCCCTTCCTCTACTTTCCTCCCCTTTTCTCCCCTTTCCTCTACTTTCCTCTTCGTTTCTTCCCTTTCCTTTACTTTCCTCCCCTTTTCTTCCCTTTCCTCTACTTTCCTCCCCTTTTCTTCCCTTTCCTCTACTTTCCTCCCCTTTTCTTCCCTTTCCTCTACTTTCCTCCCCTTTTCTTCCCTTTCCTCTACTTTCCTCCCCTTTTCTTCCCTTTCCTCTACTTTCCTCCCCTTTTCTTTCCTTTCCTCTACTTTCCTCCCCTTTTCTTCCCTTTCCTCTTCTTTCCTCCCCTTTTCTTCCCTTTCCTCTACTTTCCTCCCCTTTTCTTCCCTTTCCTCTACTTTCCTCCCCTTTTCTTCCCTTTCCTCTACTTTCCTCCCCTTTTCTTCCCTTTCCTCTACTTTCCTCCCCTTTTCTTCCCTTTCCTCTACTTTCCTCCCCTTTTCTTCCCTTTCCTCTACTTTCCTCCCCTTTTCTTCCCTTTCCTCTACTTTCCTCCCCTTTTTCCCATTTCCTCTATTTTACTCTGCTTTCCTTCCCTTCCTTCATTTTCTTCCCTTTACATCCCTTTCCATTCGATTCCTCTATTTTTCTCTCCTATTCCCCCATCATTCTCTCTTGGCTACCTAATTTTCTCCCACTTTTCTGCCTTCAGTGCCAGCTGGCCCGGCACCTCGCCTTGTCCCATATTTTCTGCAAAGCCCAGCGGAGCTGATAGAGAGCGGAGGCTGGGCTGTGGGCAGCTGCATCGGACACGAGCAGGCAGGGCGGCTGTCGCTAAAAGCAGTTAATGAGGCCGGCCTGAGCACCCAGACTGGCCACTCGCCACTGCTCAAATCTTGCGGCTTAACGGGGCTGCACCCTGACACAACTTGGAGCCCCAGCCTCCGCCCTGCCTCATCTTCTTTGTCTTTGGCCCGCCTTTTCCTCCCTCCCAGCCCCCTCCCTAATCAGCGACCGGCCGCTTCTCCCCGAACGCCCCGCAGCCTCGGCTGCCGCTCCGGCCGGCACCCCTCACTCGACTTCTCGTCGGCTACTTCCTCTTTGACTTTCCTCTCCTCTCCGGTCCAGGTAAAATTCATAATTACCTCAGCTCCCGAGCCAGACCACGAGATCTGGGCCCGGCGGTGAGTAAGGGAGGCTGCATCCTTTCCTCATCATCAAAGGGGCTGAGAGGCTGATATTTTGTGCATCCAGAATCGAGCCAGCACTTCCTCCAGCCCACTGGCCCAGTCCCCCCCCGGATGCGGGGAAAAGGCCTTCCCGCGAGCTGTCCCCTGCAGCGATCGATCTGAAGAATTGTGTGGCCTGTTTTTGTTCTTGAGCAAATGTGGCACTAAAAAGGGCCGTTTTAACAAAAATGTTAGGCCTACTTGAATAGTGACCCGATTCTTTCGCCAGCCAGCAGCATTTCTTGCGCCCGGTCAGATGATGAACTTTACTGGCTACTGGTAGTAGGCAGGCTGTGAATGCTTTCAAAGCTGGGCTGCAAGGCTTAGGACTGCCAGCCACAGCAGCTCCTCCGTAGGTCGGCTTCTCCCATCCATTCGGGAATTTTCTCCCCCCCATATGCCTCGAGTTTCAGTCGCCTGCGAGCTGGGATTTTCACCTGCTGGGACTCAGGGTGGCAGCGGCTTAGCAGGAGGAAAATCTGTTTTCACAGAAACTGCACCTGGGCGGGATCCGGCAGATGAGCGGAGACGGGCAAGAGCGGGCGCGGCGGAGGGACGAGATGGAAAACAAGACCTTGGGATAAATTTCCCGTATCACGATTTTAATACCCAAGCAAGGCTCTCCCCTGCTCGGAAATGAGACGCTGCAGAGAGCTGTTTCTTATAATTTGCGAGTCTGCGCGAGTCACGAAGGAAAGGCAAGGTGAATGGGGCAACTCCTGCTCCTGAGACAGATGGGAAAACCGGGGATCTGGGGATCTGTATCCCATTTGGGATTTGGGACGAGGCGTGCGCATTCAGCCCCGCCCCCTCAGAGTTCCCGATGCGGGTTCGTGTCAAATCCCAAATCAACTCCCATCTTCTTTCCCTCTCCGCCTCACCGAATTTCCCAAGGCCTGTGATCCCAGCTGTGCTCCCCTGCCCCCGTCTCCCGCACCTCCCATTTTCAGTTTTTTAAACTAGCCAGCAGCTGCCAGATCGCAATCTCAGCCCAATGTCCCAATGGCAAGGAGAACTCAGGCCGGAGGATGATGAGGCTCGATAGCGACTTTGCGAAATGGGTGAGCAGCTTTTGCTCAAACCTGCCACGGAGCAGCCGCCCAGCTGCCCATGGGGCCATGGCTCGGGATTTAATCTGAAATGCTGTTATGCCTTAAATTCGTCATGCCGTCATGCTGTCATGTCATGCTGTCATGTCATGCTGTCATGCCGTCATGCTGACATGCTGTCACAATCGCCCAGAAATTTCAGAGGCTGATTAAGTAGCTCATGGCTCAGTCAAGCTCACTGGCATTCAAAGCCCAAGAAAATGCAGGCGTAATTT
Source organism: Macrostomum hystrix (assembly GCA_950097015.1). Taxonomy (NCBI): domain Eukaryota; kingdom Metazoa; phylum Platyhelminthes; family Macrostomidae; genus Macrostomum; species Macrostomum hystrix. The sequence continues at coordinate 2,915,282 of CATNEN010000041.1, read as the reverse complement.
AATCTTAAATCAGTGCGTTTGCGTTTTTCCAAATGCAAATTCAAAGCCATATGCACCATACACTACTCTTGTTTGTGCGACAGTAGACTGGGTCGCATTTTTATAGCATTTGTGTTTAAGTGATCGATTATTTTGCGAGATGTTTAGAGCTTCAAAAATGACGGAGACTCAAAAAGAGAGTGACGGAGAGGAGATTAAGATAGAGTGACGGAACTTCAGAGAGAGTGACGGAAATTCAGAGAGAGTGACGGACAGGAGATTCAGAAAGGTAGTGAAGGAAAGGAGATTCAGAAAGAGTGACTGAGATTCAGAGAGAGTGACAGAGATTCAGAGAGGTAGTTAAGGAAAGGAGATTCAGAAAGAGTGACTGAGATTCAGAGAGAGTGACAGAGATTCAGAGAGAGTGACAGAGATTTAGAGAGAGTGACAGAGATTTAGAGAGAGTGACAGAGATTTAGAGAGAGTGACAGAGATTCTGAGAGAGTGACAGAGATTCTGAGAGAGTGACAGAGATTTAGAGACAGTGACAGAGATTTAGAGAGAGTGACAGAGATTCTGAGAGAGAGAGACGGAGAGGAGATTCTGAGAAAGAGTGACGGAGAGGAGATTAAGATAAAGTGACGGAAATTCAGAGAGAGTGGCGCAAATTCAGAGAGAGTGACGGAAATTCAGAGAGAGTGACGGAAATTCAGAGAGAGTGACCGAAATTCAGAGAGAGAGAGTGACGGAGATTCAGAGAGAGAGTGACGGAGATTCAGAGATAGAGTGACGGAGATTCAGAGAGAGAGTGACGGAGATTCAGAGAGAGAGTGACGGAGATTCAGAGATAGAGTGACGGAGATTCAGAGAGAGAGTGACGGAGATTCAGAGAGAGAGAGTGACGGAGATTCAGAGAGAGAGAGTGACGGAGATTCAGAGAGAGAGTGACGGAGATTCAGAGAGAGAGTGGCGGAGATTCAGAGAGAGAGAGTGACGGAGATTCAGAGAGAGAGAGTGACGGAGATTCAGAGAGAGAGTGGCGGAGATTCAGAGAGAGAGTGACGGAGATTCAGAGAGAGAGGGACGGAGATTCAGAGAGAGTGACGGAGATTCAGAGAGAGAGTGACGGAGATTCAGAGAGAGAGAGAGAGTGACGGAGATTCAGAGAGAGAGTGACGGAGATTCAGAGAGAGAGTGACGGAGATTCAGAGAGAGAGGGACGGAGATTCAGAGAGAGAGTGACGGAGATTCAGAGAGAGAGAGACGGAGATTCAGAGAGAGAGAGAGAGAGAGTGACGGAGAGTGTCAGAGAGAGTGTCGCGGTGTCAGTGTCACCGTGAGTGTCAGAAGGTGAAGTCTGAGGCGCAGGTAAGCAAAACTGTTATGCGAGGCAGGTGCTCATCTCAGTGCCGGCGAATGCCGGATGCCAGTAGCCGTGTGTATTTTTATAAATGTAAACAGAAAAAATTGCTAATCGCGGTGCCAGAAGGGATTTGAGAAAAGTTTAGCGAAATTCGCAGTGTTTCGGCATTTCAAAAGTGCCGCGGCTTCATGCCAGCAGCTCCAGGAACTCCACGTAGCTGATTAGTCGCGGACCTCCGCCGTTGTCGCCGCTGTCCCCGGCATCGCGAAGCTGCCTGCCCAGCCGATGGGCCGCGGCGATCGCCTCCTCGACTGTCAGCAGGCCGTCGGCGTCCGTGTCGGCGGCACGGAAGTCGGCGAGGCATCCGAGGTCCGGCAGCGGCCGGCGCAGGTGGACCGCCGCGGCAGTCTCGAATTCGGCGAAGTCCACGCAGCCGCTGGCGTCGCTGTCCACCCGGCCGAGGATGCCGGCCACCTCCGCCTCCGTCAGGCGGCGGCCGTCGGAGCCGCCACCGAAGGCGCGCATCAGGGCGCCGAACTCGCGCAGGTCCAGGCTGCCGTTGCCATCAACGTCAAACGCATTGAACAGGTCGCGGTTGCTGCTCATGGCTCGGCTGCTCAGCTTGTCTCTGAGGTTGCCTGGCCGATTCGCTGCAGCTTTTATCGGAGTGGCAGCGGCCGCCTGGCCGGGAGGCCATTGGTCCCCATGGGGCGGCCCTTGCCAGGATGAGGCGAGGGAGCCCGCAATTCAGCAACGACTCGTGACCGCTCGGGACCAGAGCTTTATGCAGATGGGGAGGTCAGATGAGCAGCGGGGATGCGGGGTCACGGATCTGCTGTTTGATCAGGCCTTACAAAATGTTTTTCCGTATTGGGGAGGGAATGGATTGTTCGACCATTTCTTGTACCAGACATTTGCGCTCTCGGGCAATCAGCAAAGATGACATGCAGTTTATAAATGGCCACTATAGAAATGTTTTCTTCGTGTTTTTCGAGTCAGTATCATTCGAAACTAGCGCCATCGAGCTGATATCGTTAATTTACCCGCCTCCCCTCAGGGGATCCCTGACACCGGCCGTCAGGAGTAGAAAATTTGTGCCAACGGAGGCCTCCCGCTGGGCAAAGTTGGCTTTAGCGGCATTTTATCGCCAGCTCGATGCTCAGCGGTTGTTCGATTTCTGCTCGTGACCGCAACGAGCCCCATTAATGATGCATAAGTCGGCTGGGGAATCTCGCCTCCCCTCCTGGGATAAAAAGTGTGGGGTCACAGTGGGATCAAGCTAAATGGGAAACGGCGTCTAACGGGGCAAAGATCGGATTAGCCGGATCGACAACTTCTCGCTGGCCGATCGAAGCGCCGCAAGGCACATGACGGCAGGGTCTGGCGGGAATTGTGCCGGCAGCCAAAGCCTCATGAAAAATGCACGGCCGGCACCCAGCTGACACTGTCAGCAGGCCGTCGGCGTCCGTGTCGGCGGCACGGAAGTCGGCGAGGCATCCGAGGTCCGGCAGCGGCCGGCGCAGGTTGTCCTGTTGTCCCCATTCGACAACAGAAGGCCGAGCTGGTGCTAGCTGCAGCAGCATCAGGACTCGATGGGGCCCACCTAATTTACAGTTACGTACTAAAACTCTGCCAGGTTTAAAGGCCGGGTTAAAGAAGGTGCAATCCCTCATTCGGTTCTTGCAACCCTTCAAACCCTAGCTGTACATTCCCTCATTCAGTTCTTGCAACCCTTCAACCCCCAGCTGCACATTCCCTCATTCAGTTCTTGCAACCCTTCAACCCCCAGCTGTACATTCCCTCATTCAGTTCTTGCAACCCTTCAACCCCCAGCTGTACATTCACTCATTCGGTTCTTGCAACCCTTCAACCCCCAGCTGTACATTCACTCATTCGGTTCTTGGAACCCTTCAACCCCCAGCTGTACATTCCCTCATTCAGTTCTTGCAACCCTTCAAACCCTAGCTGTACATTCCCTCATTCAGTTCTTGCAACCCTTCAACCCCCAGCTGTACATTCCCTCATTCAGTTCTTGCAACCCTTCAAACCCTAGCTGTAAATTCCCTCATTCAGTTCTTGCAACCCTTCAAGTATTTGAATGACAAGGAAGCCGAATTGTCAAAGGGCGGTGGAGCCCTGCTCTGGTGACGCAATCCATTCATCTCGTTAATTCTGTGTATTTCCTGTCAAATCAAATTCGCTCCTCACTCAAGGAAGACTGAAAAATGCGAGCATCAAAAACTGCAAAAAAGGACTGACTGATTAGAGACGCAATATATTGCTGACAGTAGGCTGTGGTGAATCGAATGAACATAATTGTTGGAAACCAGCTTAGCAGATTTGGAATCGGACATGACAAGCTGATGTGCTGTTTGTCTCTCAGCAGTTTCTGCAATCAAAACAAATTTGCGATGCGGAGGACGCTTAGAAAAAACTGCGAGCCAATCAGGGGCTTCCGCGGGGCGCGCCGCTCAAGAGGTGGCCAGCTTCGGCTTCCTGGAGTCCTTGGCCTCGCGCTTCTCCTCTCGCTTCTTCTTCTTGATGAGGCGCGCAGCCTCCTTGTCCTTGTAGCCCTTCATGATCCGGTAGGTGATGAGGCCTGCGGTGGGCGGTGCTGCACTGTCAGTTGCTTGTCACTGAATCCCATTCAAGATTAATCCCTTTACACCCTTTGCAGCTCAATGAATCCTTCTAGGTGAAATCCCCTTGTATCAAATCCCCTAGTAGCTAAAAGTCCCTTGTAGGTAAAATCCCCTTGTAGGTCAAATCCCCTTGTCTATCAAATCCCCTCGTAGCAAAAATTCCCTTGTAGGTGAAATCCCCTTGTAGGTGAAATCCCCTTGTATCAAATCCCCTAGTAGCTAAAAGTCCCTTGTAGGTAAAATCCCCTTGTAGGTCAAATCCCCTTGTCTATCAAATCCCCTCGTAGCAAAAATTCCCTTGTAGGTGAAATCCCCTTGTAGGTGAAATCCCCTTGTAGGTGAAATCCCCTTGCAGGTGAAATCCCCTTGTAGGTGAAATCCCCTTGTAGGTGAAATCCCCTTGTTGGTCAAATCCCCTTGTGTATCAAATCCCCTCGTAGCTAAAAGTCCCTTGTAGGTGAAATCCCCTTGTAGGTCAAATCCCCTTGTATATCAAATCCCCTTGTATATCAAATCCCCTTGTATATCAAATCCCCTTGTGTATCAAATCCCCTCGTAGCTAAAAGTCCCTTGTAGTTGAAATCCCCTTGTAGGTCAAATCCCCTTGTAGGTCATTCCCTTTGTATATCAAATCCCCTCGTAGGTCAAATCCTCCTCGTAGGTCAAATCCCCTTGTCTATCAAATCCCCTCGTAGCAAAAATCCCCTTGTAGGTGAAATCCCCTTGTAGGTGAAATCCCCTTGCAGGTGAAATCCCCTTGTAGGTGAAATCCCCTTGTAGGTCAAATCCCCTTGTTGGTCAAATCCCCTTGTGTATCAAATCCCCTCGTAGCTAAAAGTCCCTTGTAGGTGAAATCCCCTTGTAGGTCAAATCCCCTTGTAGGTCATTCCCTTTGTATATCAAATCCCCTCGTAGGTCAAATCCTCCTCGTAGGTCAAATCCCCTTGTATATCAAATCCCCTCGTAGCTAAAAGTCCCTTGTAGGTGAAATCCCCTTGTAGATCGAATCCCCTTGTAGGTCAAATCCCCTTGTCTATCAAATCCCCTCGTAGCAAAAATTCCCTTGTAGGTGAAATCCCCTTGTAGGTGAAATCCCCTTGTAGGTGAAATCCCCTTGCAGGTGAAATCCCCTTGTAGGTGAAATCCCCTTGTAGGTGAAATCCCCTTGTAGGTCAAATCCCCTTGTAGGTCAAATCCCCTTGTGTATCAAATCCCCTCGTAGCTAAAAGTCCCTTGTAGGTGAAATCCTCTTGTAGGTCAAATCCCCTTGTGTATCAAATCCCCTTGTATATCAAATCCCCTTGTGTATCAAATCCCCTTGTAGGTCAAATCCCCTTGTAGGTCAAATCCCCTTGTGTATCAAATCCCCTCGTAGCTAAAAGTCGCTTGTAGGTGAAATCCTCTTGTAGGTCAAATCCCCTTGTGTATCAAATCCCCTCGTAGCTAAAAGTCCCTTGTAGGTGAAATCCTCTTGTAGGTCAAATCCCCTTTTATATCAAATCCCTTTGTATATCAAATCCCCTTGTGTATCAAATCCCCTTGTAGGTCAAATCCCCTTGTGTATCAAATCCCCTCGTAGCTAAAAGTCCCTTGTAGGTGAAATCCTCTTGTAGGTCAAATCCCCTTGTATATCAAATCCCCTTGTATATCAAATCCCCTTGTATATCAAATCCCCTTGTGTATCAAATCCCCTCGTAGCTAAAAGTCCCTTGTAGTTGAAATCCCCTTGTAGGTCAAATCCCCTTGTAGGTCATTCCCTTTGTATATCAAATCCCCTCGTAGGTCAAATCCTCCTCGTAGGTCAAATCCCCTTGTATATCAAATCCCCTCGTAGCTTAAAGTCCCTTGTAGGTGAAATCCCCTTGTAGATCGAATCCCCTTGTAGGTCAAATCCCCTTGTAGGTGAAATCCCTTTGTAGGTGAAATCCCCTTATAGATCAAATCCTCTAGTAAGTCAAATCCATTTGTTGGTCGAATCCCATTGCATATGAACAAATCCTAATATAGATATATATATTGGGTTAATAAACACCTATGTACGGGATTATAAGGCAGATTGTTGGCCAATGGCAAACTCCTGTCCCAATCCACAGATTCCCACGCAGATGAAAGCAGCAGCCACTCACCCATGACCAGCACTGGTACCAGGAAGGCCAGGTAATAATAGAACTCCATTGACAAGCTTCTGGGCTGAGCACACACGACCTGTTTGAGCACTTCGGACACCCCTGGCCGGCTGAGAATGAGTTGGCTTTCTTTAAGACAGCTGGCTGCGCAATTATTCTAAGGCGGCCACCCACCCCAGCCCGCAGCGCACACCGTGACTCAGCAAATGCTGCTAACAGTTCAGGCGCGCGACCCCGCGGAGTTGCGATAAGGAGGGGGTGGGGGACAGCGGAGACAGTCGGCAATCAGAACTGCCAAGCACTCTCATGAACCTCAGCTGTGCCAGCTCACACAGCTCTGCCAATGCTCTCTAGGGCTCTGAAGGTAACTGGTCCTGTTCTATCACTGGGAAATATTCAGTTGCAGCTACACCTGTCTTATTACCTGTGTGCGCGTAATCCTACCCACTACCTCAAACCCGACAATTCAATCTCCGTCAGAGGGTCACGTGATCCTGGATGTGCGTCTGCTTATAAACAGCTATGCCAAAATTGTAAGATTTATCTGACTAGGTGCGAGGATAGCCTACTATCAGTAGAATGCTGATTGGCCTACTATCAGTAGAATGCTGTATGGCCTACTATCAGTAGAATGCTGCATGGCCTACTATCAGTAGAATGCTGCATGGCCTACTATCAGTAGAATGCTGCATGGCCTACTATCAGTAGAATGCTGCATGGCCTACTATCAGTAGAATGCTGTATGGCCTACTATCAGTAGAATGCTGTATGGCCTACTATCAGTAGAATGCTGTATGGCCTACTATCAGTAGAATGCTGTATGGCCTACTATCAGTAGAATGCTATATGGCCTACTATCAGTAGAATGCTGCATGGCCTACTATCAGTAGAATGCTGCATGGCCTACTATCAGTAGAATGCTGCATGGCCTACTATCAGTAGAATGCTGTATGGCCTACTATCAGTAGAATGCTGTATGGCCTACTATCAGTAGAATGCTGTATGGCCTACTATCAGTAGAATGCTGCATGGCCTACTATCAGTAGAATGCTGTATGGCCTACTATCAGTAGAATGCTGTATGGCCTACTATCAGTAGAATGCTGCATGGCCTACTATCAGTAGAATGCTATATGGCCTACTATCAGTAGAATGCTGTATGGCCTACTATCAGTAGAATGCTGATTGGCCTACTATCAGTAGAATGCTGCATGGCCTACTATCAGTAGAATGCTGTATGGCCTACTATCAGTAGAATGCTGTATGGCCTACTATCAGTAGAATGCTGTATGGCCTACTATCAGTAGAATGCTGCATGGCCTACTATCAGTAGAATGCTGTATGGCCTACTATCAGTAGAATGCTGCATGGCCTACTATCAGTAGAATGCTGTATGGCCTACTATCAGTAGAATGCTGTATGGCCTACTATCAGTAGAATGCTGATTGGCCTACTATCAGTAGAATGCAGGCTGTGGCAGTTAGGGCCTAAGCGAAACAAAGGAATAGTTGAAGACTCCTCGCATTGCTAGCCAATTGAGTTTAATTATTTCCCCGTCTTTTTTCATGGTACTGAGAGAAAAGAAGCTTTTAAAGAAATTATGAAAAAACGGCTAAAATTTTAGTACTCGTGAAAACGCTTTTTTTGAATAGAAAAGTGTAAAATCGCTAAATGACAGATTATTGGACTAAACAGTTCAGAGGCCCAGAGTCCGTATTTATCAGCTCCCAAAATGAGGTGAAGCAGGGCTCAGTTGAGCAGCTTGTTTCAGTCGATCAGCCCACATAGCAGGCGCCCTTCCGCACAAGGCCGGTGTCCGTGGCGTGGAATCCGGCCAGCGGCAGCGCCTCCCCGTTGATGGCTACCGACTTCAGGCAGCCGACATAGTTGCCGGGCAGGAAGCTCAGACTGCTGGACATGTCTGCGAGGCCAAGGGTCAATTCGGGTCAATGTGGATCAATGTTGGTCAATTTGGGTCAATTTAGGGCAATGTGGGTCAATGTAGGTCAATGTAGGTCAATGTGGGTCAATGTGGGTCAATTTAGGTCAATGTGGGTCAATGTAGGTCAATGTGGGTCAATGTAGGTCAATTTGGGTCAATGTGGGTCAATATGAGTGAATGTAGGTCAATGTGGGTCAATGTTGGTCAATGTGGGTCAATGTTGGTCAATGTTGGTCAATGTGAGTCAATATAGGTCAGAGCTCGGGTCATACTGACTCGTAATTTCTGCTCAGGGAATATTACACGCATGGGTGGCGTCTGTGTGACTAGGACTGGAAACCAGTTGGGTCAGGGCTCAGCCGCAACTCACCGCTGCTCGGCAGGCCTCCGAGGAACGGCTGGCCATCGAAGCCTTCAAACTGCACCGGCAGGGCGCCGATCACTGACAGCCGGTCGTCGACCCACACGCGGACTCGGCGGAAGTCAATCTCAGCTGCGAGGAGACGGAGGAAATGAATTTTCTGCTGATGTTCTATCATTACTGACAAACTGACAGCCTCCCTGCCGAATCTGCCTGATTTACTTTGTCAGAATGAGAATTAGCCTCCCTTCATCATCAGTCTGAGTCTCCCTTCATCATCAGTCTGAGTCTCCCTTCATCATCAGTCTGAGCCTCCCTTCATCATCAGTCTGAGTCTCCCTTCATCATCAGTCTGAGCCTCCCTTCATCATCAGTCTGAGCCTCCCTTCATCATCAGTCTGAGCCTTCCTTCATCATCAGTCTGAGCCTCCCTTCATCACCAACCTGAGCCTCCCTTCATCACCAACCTGAGCCTCCCTTCATCACCAACCTGAGCCTCCCTTCATCATCAGTCTGAGCCTCCCTTCATCACCAACCTGAGCCTCCCTTCATCACCAACCTGAGCCTCCCTTCATCATCAGTCTGAGCCTCCCTTCATCACCAACCTGAGCCTCCCTTCATCATCAGTCTGAGCCTCCCTTCATCACCAACCTGAGCCTCCCTTCATCATCCCTTCTCATGAGATGAGATCAGCCTGAGCCCCGGATCCCTGGCTCACCCTCGACGGTGTGCCAGTCGCCGTCGCACAGCAGGAAGGTGCTGGGCATAGCGGCGCGGACCTCGCTGAGGATCCGGTTCGGAGACTTCATGCTAATGACGATGTCACCGTCGCGCAGCTGGACGGCCAGGACTCGCTTCTCCCTGCCGCCGTTGCCGCCTCTGCTCTCAACCAGGCCGAGCAGGGTCCCGGTGGACAGGCGCGGCTTCAGCATCAGGCTGATGCGATTGCGGGGGAGCAGGCTCACCAGGGCTGGGGAGCGAGGGGAATCGGGGTGGGGATGAGAGTTGCACGATAAACAGAGAGACGGATAGATCCAAGCAGAGTGACGGATGGATCCAAGCAGAGTGACGGATGGATCCAAGCAGAGTGACGAATGGATCCAAGCAGAGTGACGGATGGATCCAAGCAAAGTGACGGATGGATCCAAGCAGAGTGAAGGATGGATCCAAGCAGAGTGAAGGATGGATCCAAGCAGAGTGAAGGACGAATCCAAGCAGAGTGACGGATGAATTCAAGCAGAGTGACGGATGAATCCAAGCAGAGTGACGGATGAATCCAAGCAGAGTGACGGATGAATCCAAGCAGAGTGACGGGTGAATCCAAGCAGAGTGACGGGTGAATCCAAGCAGAGTGACGGATGAATCCAAGCAGAGTGACGGGTGAATCCAAGCAGAGTGACGGATGAATCCAAGCAGAGTGACGGATGAATCCAAGCAGAGTGACGGATGAATCCAAGCAGAGTGACGGATGAATCCAAGAGTCCTTGTGGTGCTCACAGGTGCTGTAAAGGCTTGTGGCGACAGCCGCGGCCTGGAAGCCAACTCCCTCCTCGATGTCCTCCCGGCAGCTGTCGGTGTTCACTTCCTCGCCGGGCGCTCGCTCCAGGCGCGAGTTGGCCTCATTCAGGAACTCCACATCCCGGATGCAGCCGGAGAAGCTTTGCAGATCCTTGGGGGAGGAGGGAGGATGGGGGTGAGGCTGCGAGCCGCCAGTGTGAATCTCCCCAGCAACCTGAGCAGCCGTGGCGCCGAGTCACTCACCTTGGTGATGGACTCCTGCTTCAGAGCCAGTGCGTCAGCCGGCAGGCCTCCAAGCGTGACCCGGAAGTAGCCCTCTATGACGCTGTAGAAGCCGTTGCTGATGCTGCAGTCCATTGTGTCGTTGTCGACGCCGACTCTGGCGCGCGCCTTGTTGAACTCCAGCCGGTGCCAGCGCCCGTCGCCGACAGCCCTGGCGCTGCGGCAGTAGGACTTCTGGATCTCGTTATAGACGTAGAGCCAGCCGCTGTGCAGAAACACGATCAGGTTGTCCATGAGGTTGTCGAATGTCAGCAGGATTCCCGTGCCGCTCGTGGCCCGGAAGCTCAGCCCGAAGGTGGCGAAGGAGCCGGATGGCTCGCCCAGGCGCGTGAAGCCACCCCACTTGGCGCTGTAGAGCACGGCGTCGGGGAAGTCGCGCCTCACCGGCGAGCTGCTCCGGCCGCAGCCGTCCAGCACCCGCAGGTCCGCGCCGCCATCGGCGCCGCCTTCCACGTGTCCGTCCGCGTCGATGGCGCCGCAGGATGCGAACTTTACGCTGCTGCGCCCGCCAGAGACTACTTTCAGTAGCGAGCGCAGGTGAATCAGCCTGCGTGATCGATGGAGTCGGAGAACTGGGACTGCCTTACTGGGACTGCCTTACTGGGACTGCCTGACTGGGACTGCCTGACTGGGACTGCCTGACTGGGACTGCCTGACTGGGTCTGCCTCACTGGGACTGCCTCACTGGGACTCACGTGTCGTTGACCACCAGGTCCTTGACGCAGCCGTCGAAGCCGCCGCCCAGCTGGAGGCTCTGCAGGTTGATGTTTCGGCTGATGAAGCGGCTCCGCTTGATGCCGTTCAGCTCCAGGCTGACCCTGGGCACATAAATGGGCTTTCGTTTATAACTGGTAAGAGCTTTAAGTGGCAACAGACTACTTACAGTAGAAATTTAAAAAATTCGAAGGTTCAGGAAAGTGTGAGAAAATTGGTTCTCGAGGTGTTCACTTTCATCCTTGAGGTGTTCACTCTCATCCCTAAGTTGTTCACTCTCATCCTTGAGGTGTTCACTCTCGTCCCTAAGTTGTTCACTCTCACCCTCAAGGTGTTCACTCTCATCCCTGAGGTGTTCACTCTCATCCCTGAGGTGTTCACACTCATCCCTGAGGTGTTAACTATAATCCCTGAGGTGTTCACACTCATCCCTGAGGTGTTGACTATAATCCCTCAAGGTGTTCACTCTCATCCCTGAGGTGCTCACTCTCATCCCTGAGGTGTTCACTCTCATCCCTGAGGTGCTCACTCTCATCCCTGAGGTGCTCACTCTCATCCCTGAGGTGCTCACTCTCATCCCTGAGGTGTTAACTCTCATCCCTGAAGTGTTAACTCTCATCCCTGAGGTGCTCACTCTCATCCCTGAGGTGTTAACTCTCATCCCTGAAGTGTTCACTCTCATCCCTGAAGTGTTCACTCTCATCCCTGATGTGTTTCCAGGCCGACTCACTCTCCCTGGTTGAACCGGAAGTACAGGTTGTAGAACTTGGACTCGGTCATGCCGATGAGCTGGCTGAGTGTGTCCTGCACCACGCGGCCGTTGTTAATGTACTCCTGGCCCATGGACAGGATGCCGCTCTGAAAGAACACCGTCAGATTCTTGCCCTGCGAGTCTGCGCGCGAGGGGGGTAGGAAGAGAAAATACAGGCCGCGAACCCAAGAGCAGAGAGGCAGCTCATAGGCAAGTCAGAAGCATCTCAGAAGCAGCTCAAAAGCAGCCCTTACCATCGCGCAGCTTGAAGATGAGGCCCTCCAGGCGCCGGACCAGGACCCCAGCCGACACCTCGATGCCGGTGCCGGAGCTGCCAGACACGCTCCGCCTCAGCGGCAGCTCCAGCTGCGTATCGCGACTGACCTTGACGAACCGGGACATCTGGAAATCGTTCGGGGGCATGAGGCTCGCTCCGGACTTCCAGCGCAAGGCAAAAACTTAAAGTTCGAGTCCCTCACCATGCTGTCCCTGCTGGAGTTCACCGCCCGGCTGGTGTTGCCGGAGAACTGGATGTTCAGCGATTGATTGCCGTTAAAGGCCAGGCTGTAAACCTGGCCGATGAACCGGCCCGAGCTGCAGGGTTTCAGGTTTTTCCAGTTTTTCGGGCTTTCACAAGAATTTAGAACGGGCTTCACAATAATCAAGGCATCAGACCTGTCATCCGCAGGCTCCGGTGCCAGAATGAATTCGTTGTAGAAGATCGAGGGTTCGAACCCTTTCTCATCCTGCAGCTGACCGTCCATCAGCAGGCGCAGCTTCTGCGCCTTCATTTCCAGCCGGACGCCGCGTTCCCGTCCATCGTCGATGCGTTCGCGCGAAGCCAGTCGGACGGTGCGACTCTCGCCAGAGGCGCTCGGACTGGTTACCATGGCAACCAGGCGGCCGGACTCGGTGTGGAGCTCGATCAGGCCGTGGCTGCCGCGGGCGGAGGCGGCGCCGGGCCGCAGCAGGGCGGAGTCGGGCGAGTGCGTGGCCAGCGAGAATTCAAGCCGCTCGTCAGAGAGAAACTTCACGGCCGAGCTGCCGAAGGCCTCGTTTATGATGGCCCAGGTGTCCCCGTCCAGGTAGTAGCTGGTGGCCGAGCCGGGCAATGCTCTGCGGACCGGGCGACGGACAGGAGGAATTGGACGGACTGGACTGGAATTCTGGGATCATTCTTGTCTATAGAGTTGACTGGGATCTTGAGTTGATTGGGATCTTGAATTGATTGGGATCTTGAGTTGACTGGGATCTTGAGTTTATTGAGATCTTGAGTTGATTGGGATCTTGAGTTGTTTGGGATCTTGAGTTGTTTGGGATCTTGAATTGATTGGGATCTTGAGTTGATTGGGATCTTGAGTGAATTTGGATCTTGAGTTGATTGGGATCTTGAGTTGTTTGGGATCATGAGTTGATTGGGATCTTGAGTTGATTGGGATCTTGAGTTGATTGGGACCTTGAGTTGATTGGGATCTTCTGTTTTTCCCTTGCAGGATTATTCATCCCAAAATGCCCAACTTACTCGGAGATCTGCTGCAGCCTCACGCCTGTCCGCGCGGTGAACTGCCACAGGTTTAGCGGCTGTCCGTTCAGCGAGACTCCCAGGATGGTGCCGGCGAAGCCGCCCCACTGCTGCGGTTGCCGCTCTGCGAACTGCAAGCATTTGGGAACTGAGAGCCATGTACTGATGCGGTGAGGGGGCGGGGAAGACTGGTCCCAACACCTGTTAATCACAGGTCTATTCAAAGTATTGCGGCCCGTAGTCTCACCCTGGTGGCCAGGTGAGCGGGCAGTCCACCCAGGTGCAGGCTGGTTGAGAACTGGCGCATTGCGGGGAACAGGGCAGCTGTCCGCAGGCTGTAATGGTTGCTGTAGTACCGGCCCGAGGCCGAGTCCCACACCGAGACGGCCAGGTTGCGGCGGTACCGCTCCACGGTGGCGGCGTACAGCCGGCCGGGCCGCAGGGTGAGGGGCGTGAATGTCATTAGGCTACCTTCGTTGCCGGGGCCGTCGCTGCTCCCAAAAGCCAGCTGGTTGTTCAGAATGTGCACCGATGTGTAGTAAGCCACGGTGTTCTGAGGATATTTACGAGTAGTTTGAGCAGTTCTTCGCTGTCAGAGTTTAAATTCGCGGCATTCAGAAGCTAATTAGAGGCTGTAGGCTATCAGCTCAGAATAAGGGACCTTGAGCTAGAACTCAGGACCACTGAACTCAGGACCACTGAACTCAGAACCACTGAACTCAGGACCACTGAACTCAGGACCACTGAACTCAGCAGGACCACTGAACTCAGGACCACTGAACTCAGGACCACTGAACGCAGGACCACTGAACTCAGGACCACTGAACTCAGGACCACTGAACTCAGGACCACTGAACTCAGGACCACTGAACTCAGGACCACTGAACTCAGGACCACTGAACTCAGGACCACTGAACTCAGGACCACTGAACTCAGGACCACTGAATAAGCTGAGTGTGGAAACCCCTGCAGCTCACCTGCCGCACGTCGGCCAGCACAGCCAGCAGGCCGCTTTGCTCAGACGGGATGAAGCTGATGCGCAGTCGGTTCAAAGTGGCCAAGTCGGCCACGTCCTCAACTGGCAGCGTCATGGAGTCGTTCCTGCCGAATATCCTCGCGTACTCAAGCTGTGGGCGAGGTTGGAATGGGTGCTCAGGCTCAGGATTGGGAGTATGAGGCTTCTCAGTGTGGGGTTGCTGTCTCTGATTTCGAGATTAACATCTAACACATTGTCTAACAGTTGACACCTTGCCTAACACCTTCAAGGATCTATCAGACAATCTAACAGGTGAATCACTGACCGAGTTGACCCGCTCCGTCAGGGTCCGCAGGCCCAGCCTGGTGCTGCTGATTTGGTCGCGCAGCAGGTTCAGCCGCTCCCGCAGGCCGCTGAGCTTGGCCGCCAGGCCGCTGCTGGAGTTGCCGGCCGGCCGCAGGGCGCTGCGCATCGCCTGCAGGTTGCCACTGAGCTCCCGCACTGCGGGTGGCCAGAGTGAACACCAACTACTTAGTAAGTAGTATGTGAATACAGTCCTTCCATCCCCTCCTGTCCATCCCGAACTGTCCATCCCGAACTGTCCATCCCGAACTGTCCATCCCGAACTGTCCATCCCGAACTGTCCATCCCGAACTGTCCATCCCGAACTGTCCATCCCGAACTGTCCATCCCGAACTGTCCATCCCGAACTGTCCATCCCGAACTGTCCATCTCGAACTGTCCCTCCCAAACTGTCCCTCACGTTTGTCTTCACTCAGCCGCAGCTCAGCGCTGGCCTTCTCTTGTCTTCGGCTGACGTCCTCGGAGGCCACCCGGATTCCGTCCCGCCCAGCCTCCAGGTCCGCCAGCTTCAGCTGGATCTGCCGTTGCGGCTCGCTGCTGGAGTTCGCGCCTTCCAGGACGGCCACGCGGGCTTCGGCTGCAATTTTACGGCAAATGCGCATTGCTCACTGCTAGTAGTAGGCTGGTGAGAATCTAGCCACGGGTGGCACAAATGTCAAGGCCAAACTCACCAGCATCAGCAGCCGCGCTCAGGTCCCCGACCGCTGAGTCGACTTCGTTGATGAACTTCGCCTGTCGGAACTGCACGGCGCGCGAGTTGAGCTCGCCGATTTGAGAGGCCTTCGATTTCACCTTGTCCACCATCGCTGCGATGGGATTAAGGATTAACGAATTCATGCCAGTCACTACCCTAGCCATTCAAGTCATTCGGACAGACATGAGTAATTCACCCAGCCAGCCAGTCACTCATCCAGCCAGCCAGTCACTCATCCAGCCAGCCAGTCACTCACCCAGCCAGCTAGTCAGTCACTCATCCAGCCAGCCAGTCACTCATCCAGCCAGCCAGTCACTCACCCAGCCAGCCAGTCACTCACCCAGCCAGCCAGTCACTCATCCAGCCAGTCAGTCACTCACCCAGCCAGCCAGTCAGTCACTCATCCAGCCAGCCAGTCACTCACCCAGCCAGCTAGTCAGTCACTCATCCAGCCAGCCAGTCACTCATCCAGCCAGCCAGTCACTCATCCAGCCAGCCAGTCACTCATCCAGCCAGCCAGTCACTCATCCAGCCAGCCAGTCACTCACCCAGCCAGCCAGTCACTCATCCAGCCAGTCAGTCACTCACCCAGCCAGCCAGTCACTCATCCAGCCAGCCAGTCACTCATCCAGCCAGCCAGTCACTCATCCAGCCAGCCAGTCACTCATCCAGCCAGCCAGTCACTCACCCAGCCAGCCAGTCACTCATCCAGCCAGTCAGTCACTCACCCAGCCAGCCAGTCACTCATCCAGCCAGCCAGTCACTCATCCAGCCAGCCAGTCACTCACCCAGCCAGTCAGTCACTCACCCAGCCAGTCAGTCACTCACCCAGTCAGTCAGTCACTCACCCAGCCAGCCAGTCACTCACCCAGCCAGTCAGTCACTCACCCAGCCAGTCAGTCACTCACCCAGCCAGTCAGTCACTCACCCAGCCAGTCAGTCACTCACCCAGCCAGCCAGTCACTCACCCAGCCAGTCAGTCACTCACCCTGAACGTGCTTGTCAACCAGTTTCGCCCAGTTTGAGTTGTTCTGCGCCACAAGGCGGGTGGCCGTCGCGTTGTCGGTGCCACTGAGCACGGCCATCGCACGCAACGACAGGCCTTTGGCGGTCTCGGCGCGACTCTTGGCGTTGGTGGCAATCCCGCGGGTGGACTGCAGCAGGTCAAACTCGGCACTGCTGCCTGTGGCCAGGAGCGGCTGCAGGATGAGGCCCACGAGCTCGTCATTGCTGCTCAACCGCTGCACCTGCTGATCCACGGCTACGCGGGCCGCCTCAAAGTTCACTTCCGCGGCTTCCCGTCTGGATCGGGCGCTGACGATGGCAGAGCTGCTGGAGAAGTCGCGCAGTTCGCTGTGCACCTTGTAGACCTGAGCGCGCAGGCCCTCCAGCTGGTTGGACTCGGACAGGTTTGTCAGCCACTGCGGGTACGGGGGTAAACTCCCTGCATACGATCGTGATCCCTACTCAAACAAGACTAAAACCCCAAATCCCAACTTAAAATCAGACTCTAATAGATTTTTAATCGGGAACTCGAATCCCTTCTCGATCCCGGACTCGAAACTCTTCTCCATCCCGGACTCGAATCCCTTCTCCATCCCGGACTCGAATCCCTTCTCCATCCCGGACTCGAATCCCTTCTCCATCCCGGACTGGAATCTCCATTTCAATCTCATTTCACTCCAGTTTCGAATCCCTTCTTAATCTCGGACTCCAATCCCTTCTCAATCCCGGGTTCGAATCTCTTCTCAATACTGGGTTCGAATCCCATTTAAAATGAAAACTCGCATCCCAATCCGAATCTCGCCCACCTCCGCGGACGCATTCAGCCGATCCCTGATGTTGGCGGCGCTGCTCTCGAGCCGCCGCGTTTCGGCTGCACCGCTGCTGGCCGCACCGTCCAGCTCGGCGATCTGCGCGCCAAGCCGCAGGAGGCGGGCCTTCGCGTCGGCCGCTCCCGCCATGGCCTCGCCACTCAGGTTGAGCACGGCGTTCAGGTAGGATGAGGCGTAGGAGAGGCTGGGAGATGGGGAGGCCGCCTCCTCGGTGCTGTTGCTGAGCTGCGCCTTCACCTGCTGCAGGCTGCCGCGCACTGCGGTGCGGGGAGCGGGGAGTCAGGAAATCAGCACTGGAGTCCAATCTCGGCGGAGAAAAAATTTAGTGAGCCTTTACTTTATATATCAGTCGCAATGCTTTTCTCAAAATACTGCTTAGGGAAGTCGCACCCTCATTCCCCTTTCCCTTATGCTCAAAGCAGTCTCAACCAGCGGCAAGCACTCACTGGTTTGCTCCCGTGAGCGAGACGCCCTCTCCCCGGCCTCGATGGGAGCCAGCAGGCGGGTCTTCCTGGCCCAGAAGTCCTCCGTCTCGTTGGCCAACAGCTGCGAGGCCTCCGCGTACTCGGGTCGGCTGACAAAGGCGTCGCTGCGGTTTCGACTCTCCCGCAGCAGCTCGAGGAGGCCTGCGGGGAGGGCGGCGGGTCCAAAGCTCCACAGTGGATGGGGATGAGAGTTCCACAGTGGGTGGGGATGAGAGTTCCACAGTGGATGGGAATGAGAGTTCCACAGTGGATGGGGATGAGAGTTCCACAGTGGGTGGGGATGAGAGTTCCACAGTGGATGGGAATGAGAGTTCCACAGTGGGTGGGAATGAGAGTTCCACAGTGGATGGGAATGAGAGTTCCACAGTGGATGGGAATGAGAGTTCCACAGTGGATGGGAATGAGAGTTCCACAGTGGATGGGGATGAGAGTTCCACAGTGGGTGGGAATGAGAGTTCCACAGTGGATGGGAATGAGAGTTCCACAGTGGATGGGGATGAGAGTTCCAGAGTGGATGGGAATGAGAGTTCCACAGTGGATGGGAATGAGAGTTCCACAGTGGATGGGAATGAGAGTTCCACAGTGGATGGGAATGAGAGTTCCACAGTGGATGGGAATGAGAGTTCCACAGTGGGTGGGAATGAGAGTTCCACAGTGGATGGGAATGAGAGTTCCACAGTGGATGGGGATGAGAGTTCCAGAGTGGATGGGAATGAGAGTTCCACAGTGGATGGGAATGAGAGTTCCACAGTGGATGGGGATGAGAGTTCCACAGTGGATGGGGATGAGAGTTCCACAGTGGATGGGAATGAGAGTTCCACAGTGGGTGGGGATGAGAGTTCCACAGTGGGTGGGGATGAGAGTTCCACAGTGGATCGGGATGAGAGTTAGACAGGCAGAATTTCAAAATGGATGGGAGTTTCGGATTTGCGGTGGTCGGGGCTATTACCGGAAGCTTCGGTCTCGAGCAGCTGGCTTGAGTTCTCCAGCGATTGGAGACTGCTCACGGCCTGCTCCGCCAGGTTCCTGGTGTCGTTCCGGTCCATCATGAGAGCCGGCGCCTACAACCGTGAGGGTCGGCAGGGGTGAGTAATGCCTGTGCTAAGCACTAGCAAAGCCAGTGCTATGGCAGCTCACTCACCTGGTTATCGTTGATTTCCTGTTGCCTGTTGAGCTCGCCGAGGCCGTCCTTTATTGGGACGAGGCCCGCATCGCGACTGCCTTCATCCGACAGACTCTCAGCCGAGACCTGCAACAGAGGAGTGAGGATCAGATGGGGATGCACGGGACACGAGGAGAGGAGAGGAGAGGAGAGGAGAGGAGAGAAATGAGAGATGTGTGGGAGGAATGTAGAATGAATTTGAATTTCTAGTGACGTCAAAGCTCACCCTGAGTTCCTCCAGCTCGTTATCAATGCTAAACAGCAGGCGTTCCAGTGAGCTTCCATTGAGCACTTCCGTGCGCTCGGCCCGCAGCGCCTGCATGCTGGCATTGGCTGAGTCCACGCTATCTATGAGCATGAAGATGCAGCTGTCGCAGACTTTGCAGCCTCCTAGCGGGGTATCCAGCCAGCCCCGACGGCAGATGTTGCAGCGGTCGCCGCGGACGCCGTCAACGCAGCGGCACTCTCCGGTGACATTGTCGCAGCCGACGAAATTCGGCCCGATGCAGTTGCTGCATTCTGCGAGAGAGGGGCGAGCGGGGAAAGCGTCGTCAAATAATAACCTCGTATTTGCTGCTTTTGCTGCGAACACCCAGGCTGCAGTTCCAGCGCTCACCCTTGCACCCATCCGGCCCGTAGCCATAGTAACCGGGCAGGCACCTATCGCACTTGTCCCCAGTGACGCCTGGTTTGCATTGGCAGATGCCGCTGTTGGCATCGCACTGTGAGTCCACGCTGGCGTTGCCGCAGTCGCAGTCGCGGCAGCCACCTGGCGAGCCGAAGCCCCAGCGGTCGCGCTCGCACTCGGAGCAGGTGGCGCCGCGGACGCCAGCCTTGCAGAGGCACTCGCCGGTGCGCCGGTTGCACTTCACTGTGCCGTTGCGATTGCAGGCGCAGGCTGGCATGGAGATTGGGTGGGGGCGTTTCTAAGAAACCGACTGGAGAATCTGCCAATCTGGGACTGGGGAATCTGCCAATCTGGGACTGGGGAATCTACAAATCTGAGACTGGGGAATCTGCCAATCTGGGACTGGGGAATCTGCCAATCTGGGACTGGGGAATCTGCCTCTGAAGCTCACCACTGCAGTTCTTGGCATTCACGGAGTCTCCGTACATCCAGTCGCTGCACAGCTCGCAGTAGTAGCCCGTGGAGTTCTGGCAGCGCAGGCACTCGCCAGTGACATTGTGACAGGCGCCAGCAACCAGCTTAATGTTTCCGTTGCACGGGCAGGGTCGGCAGGGCATGTTGCGTTCCGGGTCGCCATAGTAACCTGGCCTGCAGCTGCGCGAGTGAAAACATTTTTGTCCTCAAATTCAACATTAATAGTCAATCTTTCTTGTCTCTCTCCTCTTCTAAGCGTACAGTCAGCCTCACTGCAGTTTATCGATCGTCCCAAAATTATTTGAAGGGAAATATTCCCACACAACTCACGCCTCGCAGTTGAGTCCATCGTGTCCCTCCTGGCAGGTGCAAATGTCTATGTCTCCGACAGCGTCGCATCTCTCGGCAAAGTTTCGAGGACACCTTGGATACCTCTGCCTGTCTGCGGACAGGAAGAACTTGCATTGGCTGTAGCTGCAGTTTTTGGGAAAATGTTCGAGTGGAACATATCAGACAAAGTTGTGTTGGGAGTGAAATGAACAAATTTCAATGAGCCGGGCTTACTTAGAAACAGCCGGGCCGGGGCAGCGGCAGGGGCGGCAGACGGTCCTTCCATCCGAGCCAGCTTCAGTCACGTGACCGGAGGGGCACCACTCGCAGTTCTTGCCGTAAAATCCATCGCGACAGTTCTGCGGAAAATGTGCCAGCGTTTGCCCTGGGACTTTGAAGGACTATAGTCAGTAATGGGATCCAGGATGGAAGGGGATTCGAGAATGAGTGGGATCCAGGCTGGAAGGGGATTCGAGAATGAGTGGGATCCAGGATGGAAGGGGATTCAAGAATGAATGGGATCCAGGATGGAAGGGGATTCAATAATGAATGGGATCCAGGCTGGAAGGGGATTCAAGAATGAGTGGGATCCAGGATGGAAGGGGATTCGAGAATGAGTGGGATCCAGGTTGGAAGGGGATTCGAGAATGAGTGGGATCCAAGATGGAAGGGGATTCGAGAATGAGTGGGATCCAGGTTGGAAGGGGATTCGAGAATGAGTGGGATCCAGGATGGAAGGGGATTCGAGAATGAGTGGGATCCAGGATGGAAGGGGATTCGAGAATGAGTGTGATCCAGGATGGAAGGGGATTCGAGAATGAGTGGGATCCAGGATGGGAGGGAGCTATTCTGTAAAGAGGCCATTCCGGAGGGAGCTATTCGCAGCCCCTCGAGGCTGCACGCGAGAGCCCCACGGCCTCACCAGGCACTGGCCACTGAAGGGGTCGCAATGCTCAGAGCGGCTGCTGCAGGAGCACAACTCCATGGTCAGCTTGCTGATGTCTCGGGCGCGATTGGTGCTAATGTAGTAGCCGGTGCCGGGGAGCTGGCAGGACAGGCCCGAGTATTCCTTCGGGCAGAGGCAGCGCTCAACGCCGCGGACTGGCCTGCCGGATGTCGGCGAGCCGTCCGCCACTTCCGCCAACTCGATGGAGGCGTCCAGCAGCCTGGCAGTTGCGGTTTTTTGGAAAGTCCATTTCAGGGCGAGTTGCTCTTTAACAGGTACGTTCATGTCTAACAGGTAGGTTCTTGTCTAACAGGTGTGTTCTTGTCTAACAGGTAGGTTCTTGTCTAACAGGTAGGTTCTTGTCTAAGAGGTGGCTTCTTGTCTAACAGGTGGCTTCTTGTCTAACAGGTTGCTTCTTGTCTAACAGGTGGGTTCCTATCTAACAGGTGGGTTCCTGTCTAACAGGTGGGTTCCTGTCTAACAGGTGGGTTCCTGTCTAACAGGTGGGTTCCTGTCTAACAGGTGGGTTCCTGTCTAACAGGTGGGTTCCTGTCTAACGGTTTGATTCTCGTCTAGATCGAAAGTCTGCTTATCAGCTCACCTCGCCGCTTTCACATTGCTGACCACAGCGATTGGCCAGGAGATGCGGCGCACTCGGCTCAGGAAGGCGAGCAACTCCAGGCGAGTCCGCTGGCTGCCGTCCGGCTTGGGAAAACTAGTCTGGAATTGGTTCGGGCCTGGGATTGACAGCTGCGCTGGGATTGACAGCTGCGCTGGGATTGACAGCTGCGCTGGGATTGACAGATGCGCTGGGATTGACAGATGCGCTGGGATTGACAGCTGCGCTGGGATTGGCACCTGCGGCTGCTTCCCAAATAAATGTGGCCTCCCCGCGGATTCGAGCTCAGGACCTTTGTTCGAGAGGCAAACGCATTATCGCTCTGCCACTCACCCACTCCATGCACAGCGTGAATTAAACTGGGTGATTTCGACAAGCCCAAGCTGACTCACCTCGTGCAGCTGCAGCTCAATGAGCAGCTCCTGGCTCGCGGGTTGCCCGGCCTGCACAATCCGGCGGCGCAGCAGGTTGCCATCGTTGGTCTGGAAGTGCAATTGGTTCGATCTTAGAAGCATTTGAGCTCGGGGAAGCTTTGCGGCTTCTGCCTGAGCACACTCACCCAGAGCGTCACGAAGCTGTCCTGCTCAGCGGGTGCTGGCGGCCCATTGAACTCCAGCCGCAGGGCCAGGCGCAGCCGGCCCAGGTACAGCCGCATTGTCTCATTAGTCAGCTGGCGCAGCTCAATCAGCAGGTTGGCCGAGTCAGCGAAGCTGCTGGCGCCCTCCGGCGGAGGGGTGAAAATCACATCGTTGAGCAGCTGGGTGGCGACTGAGCTGCCCGGCGGCAGCGGCTCCACGAGGCGCTTCATTGATTGCTGCGGGTCATTGGATGGGATCGGATATTGCTAGGAGACCACAATTCACCCCAGCACCCATTCACCCCAGCACCCATTCACCCCAGCACCCATTCACCCCAGCACCCATTCACCCCAGCACCCATTCACACCAGCACCCATTCACCCCAGCACCCATTCACCCCAGCACCCATTCACACCAGCACCCATTCACCCCAGCACCCATTCACCCCAGCACCCATTCACCCCAGCACCCATTCACACCAGCACCCATTCACCCCAGCACCCCAGCCGCTTTCACCGCAGCAGCTTTCACCCCAGCCTGGCACCGTGATCATCCTGGCGTCGGCCTCGGTGCAGGTGACATTGGGCAGGCCGCTGCAGAAGCATTTGGTGCAGCCCGCAGGGTTCGCCGGGTCCAGCTGGAAGAAGCCGGGCTTGCAGTCCGAACAGGTGGGCGGGGCCACGTTTTCCTAGAAAGTGAGGCTTAGGCAGGTTAGCAGTTGCTGCAGCTGAGCTAAATTCTCAGTCAGTTTTCAACCCGTGAGAATCAGCTCACCTTGCAAGCGCAGGTGCCAGTGTCCGCCGTGCAGATCTGCTCCTGCACTCCGCTAGCTGAGCAGTTGCACTTTTCGCAAACAGGAAAGGCGAAGTGACCCCGCTTGCAGAAGCTGCACTTTTGGCCAGCGATGTTATCTCCGCAGCTGCGGCGGCGATAGGGGTCAGTCAATCCAAGATCACAATGGTATCCGTTTGAATCCCAGCTCAACATACTACGAGTATTATCCACTATTCTCCCAATCTGCCAGTTCCACTTTTATCCCAATCTGCCAGTTCCACTATTCTCCCAATCTGCCAGTTCCACTTTTATCCCAATCTGCCAGTTCCACTATTCTCCAAATCTGCCAGTTCCACTTTTATCCCAATCTGCCAGTTCCACTATTCTCCCAATCTGCCAGTTCCACTTTTATCCCAATCTGCCAGTTCCACTATTCTCCCAATCTGCCAGTTCCACTTTTATCCCAATCTGCCAGTTCCACTATTCTCCCAGTCTGCCAGTTCCACTTTTATCCCAATCTGCCAGTTCCACTATTCTCCCAATCTGCCAGTTCCACTTTTATCCCAATCTGCCAGTTCCACTATTCTCCCAATCTGCCAGTTCCACTTTTATCCCAATCTGCCAGTTCCCATATTCTCCCAATCTCCCAGTTCCACTATACTCCCAGTCTGCCAGTTCCCATATTCTCCCAATCTCCCAGTTCCACTATACTCCCAGTCTGCCAGTTCCCATATTCTCCCAATCTCCCAGTTCCACTATACTCCCAGTCTGCCAGTTCCCATATTCTCCCAATCTCCCAGTTCCACTATTCTCCCAGTCTGCCAGTTCCACATCCCTGCACTCACCTGCACTGTCCAGTGAGCAGGTCGCAGGTCTCTGACTGATTGGCTGTTCCGAGCAAGTTGCAGCCGCACGGCTGAAATGAGTGGGTGGGATGGAGCTCTAGCTGGCAGCTGAGGAAGATGTGGCACAGGGGTCAGGTGGTTACCATGCAGCCGGTGACCACATTGTAGCCGTACGTGCCGTTCCTACAGCGGTCGCACTTCTCGCCAACCACATTGCTGGGGCAAATGCAGTCGCCCGTCAGCTCGGAGCACAGCAGGCCGCCCGGGCAGTCGCACTCTAGAAAGGGAAGCAGCAGCCGATATGTATCGAAAATAGTAATAATCGGTCAGGGCAAGATCAAGTAATTTGGGTCAGATCTCCTAAGATCTCCACCTTACACCCCAATACCTCCTCAGACATGCCACTTGACACAGTCTATGCTTCTCAGTCCGCAGCCCTCACTGACAAGCTCCCTGACTAGACTCACTCACTGACTAGACACCTGACTAGACTCACTCACTGACTAGACTCACTCACTGACTAGACTCACTCACTGACTAGACACCTGACTAGACTCACTCACTGACTAGACTCACTCACTGACTAGACTCACTCACTGACTAGACTCACTCACTGACTAGACACCTGACTAGACTCACTCACTGACTAGACTCACTCACTGACTAGACACCTGACTAGACTCACTCACTGACTAGACACCTGACTAGACTCACTCACTGACTAGACACCTGACTAGACTCACTCACTGACTAGACACCTGACTAGACTCACTCACTGACTAGACACCTGACTAGACTCACTCACTGACTAGACACCTGACTAGACTCACTCACTGACTAGACACCTGACTAGACTCACTCACTGACTAGACACCTGACTAGACTCACTGGTGCAGTCAGGGAAGTTGAAGAAGCCAATGGGACATTTGTCGCAGGTGCGGCCCACCGTGATGCCGCGGCAGCTGCACTGCCCAGTCAGCTGGTCGCAGCTGTTGTTGAAGGCGCCTTTCGGGTCGCAATTGCAGGGCCGGTAGCCGTTGTTGTAGGCCACACTGCCCTGCCGCAGGCACAGCGAGCACAGAGGGTCCGAGCGCCTGCAAATTTCAGCGGATCAGGGTCAGTGAGCAACTGTTGAGTGTCAGCGAATCAGGGTCAGTGAGCAACTGTTGAGTGTCAGCGAATCAGGGTCAGTGAGCAACTGTTGGGTGTCAGAATTGTTAGTCTGAGACACTCAATGAATTGGGTATTTAAATTCACCTTTAATTCACTCCACATCACCTGACCTCCAGCTCACCTGACCTCCAGCTCACCTGACCTTCAGCTCACCTGACCTCCAGCTCACCTGACCTTCAGCTCACCTGACCTCCAGCTCACCTGACCTTCAGCTCACCTGACCTCCAGCTCACCTGACCTTCAGCTCACCTGACCTCCAACTCACCTGACCTCCAGCTCACCTGACCTCCAGCTCACCTGACCTTCAGCTCACCTGACCTCCAGCTCACCTGACCTTCAGCTCACCTGACCTCCAGCTCACCTGACCTCCAGCTCACCTGACCTCCAGCTCACCTGACCTTCAGCTCACCTGACCTCCAGCTCACCTGACCTTCAGCTCACCTGACCTCCAGCTCACCTGACCTCCAGCTCACCTGACCTTCAGCTCACCTGACCTCCAGCTCACCTGACCTTCAGCTCACCTGACCTCCAGCTCACCTGACCTCCAGCTCACCTGACCTCCAGCTCACCTGACCTCCAGCTCACCTGACATCCAGCTGATTTGAGTTCAAGCAGTCCTCCCGAAACTGCTGGCCAAAGCGAATGGGGCTCTGTGACAGCGGCGCCGCCGAGGTGGTGAGAAACGCTCCGAACTAGAAGGCAGTTTATATTGAAGGTATTTACAGCATCAGTGACAGTCAGACAGCATCAGTGACAGTCAGACAGCATCAGTGACAGTCAGACAGCATCAGTGACAGTCAGACATCATCAGTGACAGTCAGACAGCATCAGTGACAGTCAGACACATTGAACTGACCAACAGCAGCGCTTGGTCTTCTGCCACGATCTCCACTGCGAGATCCTCAGCTCCTGGCAGCCATAGGACTTCTCCGACGTCCACGGGACATCCTGCATCTGCAGCGCAGAACTGCAGGAGGACGCTCACGTTTGCCGGACCGACGAGCAGGCCGGTCAGTGAGGCGATCATCCGCGGCTGCTTGTCGGCGAACTCGGAGCTCAGCTGCCGCACCATTACGAAGGCCTGATAGTTAGTCGGGACATTGGGCTCCGAGACGGTGAAGCGCAGGCTGATGCTCGCCCGACCTCCTGGCGGCAGCTCCAACGGCTGCCCGGGTGGCGGCGGTGGGCCCCGGGCGGTGGCCAGGCGGGGCTGGCCTGCAGCGACCTGCGCAGCCTCCCAGGTTGGGGCGATGGGGGCGCGTCGTCGGCCGCCCTCAGCGGCAGGAAGGTGGTAGCGGGCGATGCGGGACTCCAGCATTAGCGGAGACCATCGGTTCAGCGGGATCGAGTAGAGAGACTTCTGCGGGTTGGTTTTAGAGGTCCTAGAAGGAGGTGTCAGACAGGTCCTGGAAGGAGGTGTCAGACAGGTCCTAGAAGGAGGTGTCAGACAGGTCCTAGAAGGAGGTGTCAGACAGGTCCTAGAAGGAGGTGTCAGACAGGTCCTGGATCGGGGTATCAGGTGAGATCCCGGCTCACCAGGTTCAATCCAGGCCCACCCAGCAAGCTCAAGCGCATCTCCGTGTCGGCCGCCGTCAGTCTCAGGGCCGCCGGCTGGTCGGGGGCTTCGGCAGTCTTCACCAGATGCCGACAGGGCGCGGAGTTCGGGCAGGTGGGCAAAGCGAATCGAACTGTCGCGCTGCCTAGCTTTAGGGAGGCATTGTGCCCGCCGGGCCCGTCGCTGACATAGTCGAGCAGCAGGAAGCGAGCACCGGGCCGCGTCACATTCAGCGGCAGGGCGATTTCACCGTCAGCAGCTACCGACTGCTCGGGGATTGCGAATTCCTGCGGAATTTTCGGGTTTTGTAACTTGTTTACAGTCAGATGCTGGATCAGTCAGATGCTGGATCAATCAGATGCTGGATCAGTCAGATGCTGGATCAATCAGATGCTGGATCAGTCAGATGCTGGATCAGTCAGATGCTGGATCAGTCTGCTAATGTTGTTGGATAAAAGGTGAATCGGGGGCTGGGAGCTCACCTGTCGATACTCGGTCAGGCCGGGCAGGGCGAATTCCGCGCAGACATTCTCGGTGCCGCCGGCACTCGGGCAGGGCGGCGGGCTGACTGCGGCGCAAACTTCCCCGTCCAGCAGCCTAGCGGGCGTGAGCTCCACCCAGTCGATCAGCAGCGCCTCCTGGGCGAGCCGAGCGTCCGGGTCCGCCAGCTGCAGCCGCAGGGTGAGGTTCCTAACGTCTGGCAGGTTCACAAAAGCCGTCGACGCCAAGGATGAACCATCGGCTGTCAGGCTGACCGGGACGCTGCCAAGCTGCGTGCCGTCGCTGGTGGACACCCGCAGGGCGAAGCCGCGGTCTCCGGCTGTGGCGTTCAGGCCGGCGGCCCGGAAGCCCGACTGTCTGTAGTGGATCGTCAGTCGCTGGGGTCCCGCCCCGGCTCCGACAGTCGCGAGTTCGAGCTCCACAGCTGGTTGCGGTTTGTCCAACGGCACGTAGCCCAGGTAGGAGAAGCCGGGGAACTCGCTGGCGTTGAATGCGTAGCGCAGCGGCGGCCGCTTTGAGGCTGAGGCTGAGCCGGCGGCGCCAGCTGGCGGAAGCGGCACGCGGGCGGAGGTCTCGAGTTCGACTCGATGCTGTCCGAGGCCGGGCCAGTAGTGCTCGAGCGCGGGCCGGTCGCACAGGCGGCCCGCCACAGAAGCGTGCCGGCAGGCGCAGACGCTCGAGTCGCTGGGGTCGGCGATGCAGTTTGGAACGACCGAGCCGGCGGGGTCGCAGCCGCACGGCTGGCAGCCGAGCCAGCTTCCGGCAGCGAGGTCGCGGGAGCCGCTGGGGCAGGTGTTGCAGGTGGCGCCCGTGGCCAGGGGCTTGCATGCGCATCTGGCGGTTGCGGGCCGGGTTGGGTTTAGTCCCAAATCCCAAAACAGCCAATCCCATAGAGACAATGAGATGCATAGTTCCAATTAGAACAAGAAAGGTCAGTCCGCGAGACCTTCCAATGAAATCCCACTGGCTGGAACTCTCACCTGCCGGCCTGCTGGTCGCAGTGGCTCAGCTCGCCGGCCACGCCGCTAGGCGTGCAGTTGCAGGCCCGGCAGCCTCTCGGGTCGTCCCTGCTGAGGTCCCAGAAGCCGGGCCGGCAGCGCTGGCAGCGCCGCCCGAACGCGTTGGCCTTGCACACGCAGGGGTTGGGCGCGTTCTGGATGCACAGGCCGTTCGGGAACTTCGGGAACAGCTTCGAGCCGCGCATGTCGCAGGCGCAGGCTGCGGTGGGTAAGGGGTGCGGGATGCTTTCAAAAGCTGGATTCCGCAGGTTTCTAAGCCACAATCTTCGGAGAGGGCGGGTGACACTCACGCTCGCACACGGGGAAGTTGAGGAAGCCGATGCTGCAGGAGTCGCAGCTGGGCCCGCGCACCCGGCTGCGGCAGCGGCACTTGCCCGTCAGCGGGTCGCAGACGCCGCCGGCCTCGCTGCCCACCGCGCTGCACCGGCAGGGCTTGCACTCCACGGAGCCGTTGTCATGGCGACGCAGCAGGGTGAAGCCGGGCGCGCATCGGGCGCAGTCGCGGCCCTTGTAGCCCTGCCGGCAGAAGCAGCGCCCGGTGGCGGGGTCGCAGCCGGCGGTGGCCTCGGAGCCCGCCGGGTTGCATGCGCAGTCGGTGCAGTTCGGAAAGTCCCATCGGCCAGGCTGGCACACGGAGCACTGCGGCCCGCTGAAGCCGTCCTCGCAAAAGCAGGCGCCGTTGCCGGCGTCGCAGATTGAAGCGTTGACACCCTCGCTGTAGCAGCTGCAGCCTGCCACGGCGAAGTGAGAACAAAGCCCTCGTGTGATGGCTAAGTCGGACTCATACTCTCCCTGACAACACTAAGCCCCAGTGCGTAAACATTTTTCCCATCCTCCAGCAGGTGCAAATGCCAGATCCCATCGGGCAGATCATTCCCATCCTCCAGCAGGTGCAAATGCCAGATCCCATCGGGCAGATCATTCCCATCCTCCAGCAGGTGCAAATGCCAGATCCCATCGGGCAGATCATTCCCATCCTCCAGCAGGTGCAAATGCCAGATCGCGGGCACTCACTGAAGCAGCTGCCCTTGTGCATGTAGTAGCCGATGTCGCACTGGTCGCAGTTTGTTCCAGTGTAGCCCGGCTTGCAGACGCACTGCCCGTTGTCCGGGTAGCACACTTCGCTAGCTGCTCCAAAGACAGAACACCTGCACTCTGCGGGGTGGGCAGTTGCTAATTATCATCTACCTGCAGGTGGGATCTAAACGTGTCACAGCTCTGCCTCGGTGGCGACTTACTCTGGCAGCTGGGGAAGCCAGTGAAGCCGTCAGCGCAGGTGTCGCATTTGTCACCGCTGAAAGTCGGCCGGCAAGCGCAGCGGCCGTCGGCCGAGTCGCAGCGGCCGGCCACCGTGCCCACCGGGTTGCAGTCGCACGGCTCGCAGGTCGGCGGATTCATGTAGCCCGCGGAACACCTGTGAGCATTGAGGGCCGCAGATAGAGGGATGATAATGGCAGATTGAGGGATGATAATGGCAGATTGGGGGATGATAATGGCTGATTGGGGGATGATAATGGCAGATTGAGGGATGATAATGACTGATTGGGGGATGATAATGGCTGATTGGGGGATGATAATGGCAGATTGAGGGATGATAATGACTGATTGGAGGATGATAATGGCTGATTGAGGGATGATAGTGGCTGATTGAGGGATGATAATGGCTGATTGGGGGGATGATAATGGCAGATTGAGGGATGATAATGGCTGATTGGGGGATGATAATGGCTGATTGGGGGATGATAATGGCAGATTGAGGGATGATAATGACTGATTGGGGGATGATAATGGCAGATTGAGGGATGATAATGACTGATTGGGGGATGATAATGGCAGATTGAGGGATGATAATGGCTGATTGAGGGATGATAATGGCTGATTGGGGGATGATAATGGCAGATTGAGGGATGATAATGGCAGGTTGAGGGATGATAATGGCTGATTGAGGGATGATAATGGCTGATTGGGGGATGATAATGGCAGATTGAGGGATGATAATGACTGATTGGGGGATGATAATGGCAGATTGAGGGATGATAATGGCAGGTTGAGGAATTAACTCACAGTTCGCAGTTCAGTCCAGTGAAGTTCTTCTTGCACACGCACTCGCCGTAGCCATCCTTGCATTCGCCGCTGGACAGCTGAGTGCTGCAGTTGCACTCTGCAGCGGGTTGGGGCTTGTAATGTACCTCAGACACTAAACACACTGCTGGTCATCAGAAACACCACTAAACACACTGCTGGTCATCAGAAACACCACTAAACACACTGCTGGTCATCAGAAACACCACTAAACACACTGCTGGTCACCAGAAACAACGCTCTAAACACACTGCTGGTCACCAGAAACACCGCTCTAAACACACTGCTGGTCATCAGAAACACCACTAAACACACTGCTGGTCATCAGAAACACCGCTAAACACACTGCTAGTCATCAGCAACACCGCTAAACACAGCTGCTGGTCATCAGAAACACTGCTAAACACACTGCTGGTCATCAGAAACACCGCTAAACACACTGCTGGTCATCAGAAACACCGCTAAACACAGCTGCTGGTCATCAGAAACACCGCTAAACACACTGCTGGTCATCAGAAACACCGCTAAACACACTGCTGGTCATCAGAAACACCACTAAACACACTGCTAGTCATCAGCAACACCGCTAAACACAGCTGCTGGTCATCAGAAACACCGCTAAACACACTGCTGGTCATCAGAAACACCGCTAAACACACTGCTGGTCATCAGAAACACCGCTAAACACACTGCTGGTCATCAGAAACACCGCTCTAAACACACTGCTGGTCACCAGAAACACCAATTAACACACTGCTGGTCATCAGAAACACCACTAAACACACTGCTGGTCATCAGAAACACCGCTAAACACAGCTGCTCCAGCTGCGGCGGCCACTCACTGACGCAGGAGTCGGTGCGGTTCCACAGCCGGCCCACCGGGTGGAAGAACCCCGGGGCGCAGGCACGGCAGTTCGTGCCCTTGGTGTTGTCGCGGCACTCCGAGCAGACGCCGCCGCCCTCGTAGACGCCGTCGAGGTCCATGGAGAGGCGCTGGCGGGCCACCTCGGGATCGAAGCGGCACTGATCGCTGTGGCCGTGGCAGTTGCACTCTGATGGAGACAGTCAGAGAATAGCTGATGAAGGTCATTGCAAAGCCTACTCCAGACTCCTTCATCCGGGATGACAAGGGTCTCCCAGCAACCCAGAGTCCAGTTCCTAGTAGCTCCAGCAACCCATAGTCCAGTTCCTAGTAGCTCCGGCAATCCAGAGTCCAGTTCCTAATAGCTCCAGCAACCCATAGTCCAGTTCCTAATAGCTCCGGCAATCCAGAGTCCAGTTCCTAATAGCTCCAGCAACCCATAGTCCAGTTCCTAGTAGCTCCGGCAATCCAGAGTCCAGTTCCTAATAGCTCCAGCAACCCATAGTCCAGTTCCTAATAGCTCCGGCAATCCAGAGTCCAGTTCCTAATAGCTCCAGCAACCCATAGTCCAGTTCCTAATAGCTCCGGCAACCCATAGTCCAGTTCCTAATAGCTCCGGCAACCCATAGTCCAGTTCCTAATAGCTCCGGCAACCCATAGTCCAGTTCCTAATAGCTCCGGCAATCCAGAGTCCAGTTCCTAATAGCTCCGGCAACCCATAGTCCAGTTCTCCGGAGTCCTCAAGCTGCTCACTCTCGCATGGTCGTCCAGCCCGCCACGGCTTCTGTGGATGCGTGGCAGCGCACCGGCTGCAGTTGTCTCCCTCGACTCCCTCCAGGCAGCGGCACTTGAAGTCGTCAATCAGTGTGTCCAACTCGCAGTCGCTGGCCAAGCCGTTGCAGTAGCAGTGCCCGCTGATCTTCAGCAGGCTTACACTGTAAAAGTACTGTGGGGAGGCGCGAGTCAAGGATGTGAGGGATATTGGAAGGATGTGAGGCATATTGGTAGGATGTGAGGGATATTGGTAGGATGTGAGGCATTTTGGTAGGATGTGAGGGATATTGGAAGGATGTGAGGGATATTGGTAGGATGTGAGGGATATTGGTAGGATGTGAGGGATATTGGTAGGATGTGAGGGATATTGGAAGGATGTGAGGGATATTGGAAGGATGTGAGCTAAACTGGGCTGATGTGAGGATGTGAGCAGGGCTGTTGCTGAGTTCTCACCCTCTTTTTCTGGTTGTCGTCCAACCTGGGTGTCTGCGGTGACATGCTGACAGAGAACTTGTACATCCTGCGGAAGTTGATGCGCACTGACTTGACCCGCAGGAATTCCAGCAGCTTGTCTGAGGGCTGCTGCCCGCTCGGACGGTCCTTGTTGAGCAGGATGTTAATCTGCGATCGGACATTTTTAAAGCGGTGGTTTCGATGCAGTTTTCTTTCTGTACTACTCACAGTAGAATACTAACATTCACGCCCTAAACAAATAACGTACATCAGCCGAGTGGTCCTGGAAGTGCTCCATCGTCTTGTACTTCTCGATGCAGATCACCTCGTCGTCCGCGTCGGCCCATGCCTTCGGCTCCATGCGAAAGTCCTGGCGGCAGTCGGTGCTAAAGTACATCATCGGCTGGTAGCTCTCGCCATCTAGCGACTTCAGCACGACGAAGGCGGCCGGCCGCGGACTCTCGCCAGTCTTCATGACGATGTTGTCAATCTGGTAGAGCTTCTTGAAGCTGATTGTGAAGTTGACGCTCTCGTAAGCGTCACCACGGATCAACGGCGGGCTGATCCAGCTCAGCGAGTCGCCCAGATTCGAGCTCTTGACGTTTGAGGCCGGGTGAGAGAATGCGTTGCACTTGCCGCACTGGCTGCCGTCCTTGACCTCGATGTTCGCCTCCAACTCGTGCTTGATGCCGCCGGTGATCTTGCAGAACTCCTCGGCGATCCCACTGCCGTCCGGAGCGACGCCGCAGGTGGCCGACGCTTCCAGGGTGGCCGCCTGCTCCAGGTTGTTCACCATTGGCTCCTGAAGCGGCTGGCCGGAGCAGCGCAGCAGCAGCAGCAGCAACGGGAGCAGCGGCCCAGTTGGCAGCCAACTCCGCATTGTTCGTGGGGGTAGCGAGTGAGCAGGTGAGCTGTCTGCGGTATTTCAACAGAAGTTCAGCTGCAGCATTCGAAACTGCTGAAAATTTGCGGGAGACAAAGAGGCTGCCCCGGCGAATGGGAACTGGCTGAAATACCCGCCCGCGCTTCCGAATGGGAAGGCCCTGGGAGGGAGGAGGGCCGGACTGGAGGTGAACAACTGTCGGCAGCGTTGTCCAGAAGGGCTGAATCAGCCGCAACTCGGAATCCAACCCCAGCCCGTCAAGGCCCCCCCAACCCTGCCGCCTTCACAGGCCTGGTGGGTGCGGGGGGCCGCGGTCGATGAAACCCAGCGGGCGGTCGGCACGGCTTGTGCGGCCATGGGGAGCGGGGCGAGGAAGGCAGACTTGGCCGAGGGACCGAGGGTGCCGGGCCTGTTCCGCGCAATCATTTGTTCTCCCAAACAGATGCTTTGCTTGCCCGGCCAAGTTAGTCTGTTTGGCAGAGCCATCGAGGCATTCAGACGAGAGACAAAGCAGAAACCTGATTCGCATGCGCACACTTCATGCAGTGAAACTCGCAGCGGACATTGTGGGCGATGGTTCTGGTCTGTCTGTCTGTCTGTCTGTCTGTCTGTCTGTCTGTCTGTCTGTCTGTCTGTCTGTCTGTCTGTCTGTCTGTCTGTCTGTCTGTCTGTCTGTCTGTCTGTCTGTCTGTCTGTCTGTCTGTCTGTCTGTCTGTCTGTCTGTCTGTCTGTCTGTCTGTCTGTCTGTCTGTCTGTCTGTCTGTCTGTCTGTCTGTCTGTCTGTCTGTCTGTCTGTCTGTCTGTCTGTCTGTCTGTCTGTCTGTCTGTCTGTCTGTCTGTCTGTCTGTCTGTCTGTCTGTCTGTCTGTCTGTCTGTCTGTCTGTCTGTCTGTCTGTCTGTCTGTCTGTCTGTCTGTCTGTCTGTCTGTCTGTCTGTCTGTCTGTCTGTCTGTCTGTCTGTCTGTCTATCTGCCTGTCTTGTGAGCCGCTCAAACACATATTACAATTCCGGCCTAGGCGGCGTCATTCGCCAACCCCTCCACCCCAGAGTCGTTGCGGGGCAGCAGCTGTGCCCAGGTCTGGCTGGAGCGCCGCCAGCTGCTGCCGCAACGCCTCCGCTGGGGCACACAAGCAGAACAGAACGGCCTCTTCTCCCGTCCCACGCCTCGCTCAAGCCGTCTTTCAGCCGAGCCGCTTCCTCCTGATTGCTGATTGGCTGCAGCTGTTCGGTCACACACCAGATGGGCGCTGCTGGTTCGCCAGAATTGGCCAGGCAGACCAGGCAGGGGGGTCAGTCCTGCTAGCGGAGACAGCTGGGCAAAATAAATCGGGCACAGCCCGGGGCGAAGCTGAGAGACTCAAGCGCTGCCAGTCTGTCACTCAGTTCAGCAGCCAGCCACAGGAGCAGATGGGCGCGAAACCCGCTGTCAGCTGCGCCCGCCCGCACCTCAGTCTTGCTGACGCCGACCGGGAGGACGTCAGTAGCGACGTCTTTGACGTGGGCGACGGCAAGCTGACAAAGCTCAGACGCTTTCTGAGCACCCTGCTGCAATTCGGCTGCGACATCGGGCCGCGGGTCGGAGATCGAGTTCGAGGGCTGGTCAGGCGGCTGCTGGTGAGGGCAGGGGAGATGGGAGCATCAGGCATAGGAGGAGCAGAGCCTCCCCAACCGGAGGATTGTCTCATAGGCACGGCAGGATTGTCTCATAGGCACGGCAGGATTGTCTCATAGGCACGGCAGGATTGTCTCATAGGCACGGCAGGATTGTCTCATAGGCACGGCAGGATTGTCTCATAGGCACGGCAGGATTGTCTCATAGGCACGGCAGGATTGTCTCATAGGCACGGCAGGATTGTCTCATAGGCACGGCAGGATTGTCTCATAGGCACGGCAGGATTGTCTCATAGGCACAGGGGACTGTCTCATAGGCACAGGGGACAGGTGATACTGAGATAACCAATCAGCTGTCCTTCACAATGCGCTAGTCTTGCTCAACGCCGCAAACGATGCCCGCAGAGCGGCGGCCTGACCCTGGAGGACTTCCAGTCTGAGCTGCTCAGCGCCACCAATTTTCCCCTGCGCCCGTTTGTGATCCCATTTATGCGGTCCAGCCTCCCACTGATGCAGCAGGAGGTGGCGCAGCTCTCAGCCGCCGCTAGTCAGACGCCATCTGAGTTTCTGGCTGCGGAAAAACTGACTGAGTATCTGCTGCAGCAGCAGCAACAGCAGCAGCAGCAACAACAGCAGCAGAAGCAGCAGCAACAGCAGCAGCAGAAGCAGCAGAATCAACAGCGGACGGAGACATCTTCCGAGTCGACAGGGACATACGGGGCAAGAAGTGTCGACTCGACTCGAAAGCGTCGATCTAGCGGTGACCACAAAGACGAGTAAGTGGCAGTTCAGGGGGTGAAGTGGCATATACACCCCCTGAGTGAGCGTGTGCCTGCCCACGGTATCTGTGTGAATGTGTGCTGAGGAGTCAGTGAAATGAGCAGAATTGCCACCTCGCTGGCTGCAGGTCGACTGTCACCAAATAATATACCATTACCCACAGCAAAGTAAGTAGCAGATCAGGATGTCTCAGAGGCGAGTGAGTGACAGATCAGGATGTCTCAGAGGCGAGTGAGTGACAGATCAGGATGTCTCAGAGGCGAGTGAGTGACAGATCAGGATGTCTCAGAGGCGAGTGAGTGACAGATCAGGATGTCTCAGAGGCGAGTGAGTGACAGATCAGGATGTCTCAGAGGCGAGTGAGTGACAGATCAGGATGTCTCAGAGGCGAGTGAGTGACAGATCAGGGTGTCTCAGAGGCGAGTGAGTGACAGATCAGGATGTCTCAGAGGCGAGTGAGTGACAGATCAGGATGTCTCAGAGGCGAGTGAGTGACAGATCAGGGTGTCTCAGAGGCGAGTGAGTGACTGATCAGGATGTCTCAGAGGCGAGTGAGTGACAGATCAGGGTGTCTCAGAGGCGAGTGAGTGACAGATCAGGATGTCTCAGAGGCGAGTGAGTGACAGATCAGGGTGTCTCTGCAAAGACTCACCGTTTAATTTCTTAGAAACATCAGCCGAGTCAAGAGGAGCCTCTCGGTCTTCTCGTCGACGGTTGATATCAAGGGCAATGAAGAATCGCGAGGATCAGCTTCGAGCTCTGCGCCCGCTTCTTTCAGGCAGCTGAGTGAGTGCTGGGGAGCTGAGTGAGTGCTGGGGAGCTGAGTGAGTGCTGGGGAGCTGAGTGAGTGCTGGGGAGCTGAGTGAGTGCTGGGGAGCTGAGTGAGTGCTGGGGAGCTGAGTGAGTGCTGGGGAGCTGAGTGAGTGCTGGGGAGCTGAGTGAGTGCTGGGGAGCTGAGTGAGTGCTGGGGAGCTGAGTGAGTGCTGGGGAGCTGAGTGAGTGCTGGGGAGCTGAGTGAGTGCTGGGGAGCTGAGTGAGTGCTGGGGAGCTGAGTGAGTGCTGGGGAGCTGAGTGAGTGCTGGGGAGCTGAGTGAGTGCTGGGGAGCTGAGTGAGTGCTGGGGAGCTGAGTGAGTGCTGGGGAGCTGAGTGAGTGCTGGGGAGCTGAGTGAGTGCTGGGGAGCTGAGTGAGTGCTGGGGAGCTGAGTGAGTGCTGGGGAGCTGAGTGAGTGCTGGGGAGCTGAGTGAGTGCTGGGGAGCTGAGTGAGTGCTGGGGAGCTGAGTGAGTGCTGGGGAGCTGAGTGAGTGCTGGGGAGCTGAGTGAGTGCTGGGGAGCTGAGTAAGTGCTGGGGAGCTGAGTGAGTGCTGGGGAGCTGAGTGAGTGCTGGGGAGCAACAAGTCACAGACCATTCCTTGGCATTCCTTGACCGTAGGCACTCGCCCCAGGCCAGAAGCGGAGTCGGGTGAGTCGCAGCCGCACTCGCTTGATCATCATCCGTCCCAACGGCCACCGTCTTTGGGCCGCTCCGAGCTGGAAGAAGACGACGCGGGTCAGTTCGATGGAAATCTCCGCGTTGACACGGCGACGGAGGCGCTGAGGAGGCTGGAAGATGTGAGTTTGGCAGGTTGACTCAGGCACGTTCAGCAGACTATAAAGCACACGGGGTGACAGCTGGGCGGGCAGAGAGGGTGAGCGGAGGGTGTTGAGGGTGAGAGGAGGGTGAAGAGGTTAAGTGGAGGTGAGGTGAGAGTAGTGTAGGGAGGGTGATGGTATGAGGAGGATAAGCTCTGTTCTATCAAATCCGCGTTATTTTGTTTCCTGCAGACACTAACGACCTTGGCAAATCTGGTTGCCGACACTCGAAGCACACTGTTGGAACTTCAAAGGCAGCAGCAGCAGCAGCAGCAGCAGCAGCAGCAGCACGTAGGCTCCAACCTTGCAGTCTCGGTGTCAGCACTGATGCAGGACAACGGAACTCGAGGCTGGTGGAGCTTTCAAGGCACCAGAAAGGATTTTCGACAGCAGCAGCAACGGCAGCAGCAGCAGCAGCAGCAGCAGCAGCAGTATTTGATGCACCTTGGTGAGTGAATTCTGCAGATTCAAAAAAGAAAGACACGAATTTGCGCCGCACTGTCACCTGAAACTCGCGCGGCCCGCTTCAGTCTGCTCAGCCGATTTGCTGTTTACTTTGTCTTCTGCTTTCGCCCCACCTGCTTTTTCTTTCCTGCTCTGCCATTCAAAGCCACACCTGGCATTCGAGGAGGGAGCCGACAATAATTTCCCGTGAGCCAGGGCGGGGGGCAGCTGCGCTCCGAAAATTGCTGCTGCTAGGAGAGGCCAGGCTCCGGAGGATGCGGGGCCGCAGGTGCGGCAGCCGGACTAAATTGGCGAGCGGGCGAGAAGAAAGCAGAGCAAAGCGACGGCTGCGGCCCAGGTGGTGCCCGGCTTGGCTGAGGCTGGGGTGGGTGGCGGCCTTTGAATCAGCTGCTGCTGCTGCTGCCGCCGCTGCCGCTGTGAGCTCAGCTGACCGCTGCTTGCCACTGTCTGCCTCGGCTGTCTCTCGCAGAGGGCCAGTGCGCGGAGCTGTCCTGGCAGGTGGTCTCCGTGAGGGGAGGGGAGGCGATAAGTGGGCAGGGCAGGCAGCGGGACACGCGGGGCGGAGGGAGCCCGCAAAGCAGTGGGGGAAATCCCCAGCTGTCTTTCTGCCCCCCTCGGCTCGGGCAGGGCG
Source organism: Macrostomum hystrix (assembly GCA_950097015.1). Taxonomy (NCBI): domain Eukaryota; kingdom Metazoa; phylum Platyhelminthes; family Macrostomidae; genus Macrostomum; species Macrostomum hystrix. The sequence goes on along the minus strand of CATNEN010000041.1, from coordinate 2,876,954 downwards.
TCTCCCAACCAGATCTGCGAACTCGACGGCTGCCAGGTGGCTCCCAGGGACGCCAGGTGGCGGCCGCCCTCTCGCGTCGCGCTGCGCAGCGCCCAGACTTCCCACGTCTGTTTCTAGGAGATCTGGGAACTGTGCTTTTTCTTGGCTTGGGGATCAGCGAATGCAACATTTGGCTGCAGAGTTGGCGGTTCAGATTCACGAAATGGGACGGCGTCAAGAGGACCCGCTCCCTGACTTGCACTAAAAGCACTGGGAGTGCAAACCAAGCGGCCGGACAGGCCCTCCATTCGATCAATGCGTGCTGAGTTCCTGTGACCCAATCTGAGTTCCTGTGACCCAATCTGAGTTCCTGTGACCCAATCTGAGTTCCTGTGACCCAATCTGAGTTCCTGTGACCCAATCTGAGTTCCTGTGACCCAATCTGAGTTCCTGTGACCCAATCTGAGTTCCTGTGACCCAATCTGAGTTCCTGTGACCCTATCTGAGTTCCTGTGACCCAATCTGAGTTCGTGTGACCCAATCTGATTTCCTGTGACCCAATCTGAGTTCCTGTGACCCAATCTGAGTTCGTGTGATCCAATCTGAGTTCCTGTGACCCAATCTGAGTTCCTGTGACCCAATCTGAGTTCCTGTGACCCAATCTGAGTTCGTGTGATCCAATCTGAGCTCCTGTGACCCAATCTGGGTTCCAATTAATGATCCATCTCAGTTCCAATGATCCATCTCAGTTCCAATGATCCATCTCAGTTCCAATGATCCATCTCAGTTCCAATGATCCATCTCAGTTCCAATGATCCATCTCAGTTCCAATGTTCCATCTCAGTTCCAATGATCCATCTCAGTTCCAATGATCCATCTCAGTTTAATGTTTTATATCAAAGACTTGCTCATGAGTCTCCGCCCAATGATCCACCGTCCGCAGACAGCCTGATGTCCAGCGTGCGCTGCCAGGCGCAGCAGGAGGCTCGCGTAGCCGTTGCTGCGGCGGAGGCGCGCGCCGAGCAGCTGTTGACCGCTGAGCGGCTGCGCTCCCAGCGACTGCTCGCCCGGATCCGGGACGAGGCGCTGGCGGTCAGCAGGGTCCAAAGCAGCTCCGCAGAGGTGAGCTGGGATGAGCTGGGATGAGCTGGGATGAGCTGGGATGAGCTGGGATGAGCTGGGATGAGCTGGGATGAGCTGGGATGAGCTGGGATGAGCTGGGATGAGCTGGGATGAGCTGGGATGAGCTGGGATGAGCTGGGATGAGCTGGGATGAGCTGGGATGAGCTGGGATGAGCTGGGATGAGCTGGGATGAGCTGGGATGAGCTGGGATGAGCTGGGATGAGCTGGGATGAGATGGGATGAGCTGGAATGAGCTGGGATGAGCTGGGATGAGCTGGGATGAGCTGGGATGAGCTGGGATGAATTCAGGATGACGTCGGAGTTTTCGCTTAAACTTATGCCCAGCCTTCCACAATCCATGCGTGACCTTGCAGAGCTGCTGGAACTGCGGCCGCATCGCTACTGAGACCTGCAGTGGCTGCAGCGTCGCCAGGTACTGCGGCAGCTTCTGCCAACACCGCGACTGGGACAGGCACAGAACCGCCTGCGGACAACTGGCTCAACAGGGTTGGTTGCAGTATAAACTGACGGGTTGTCAGTGCGCCTGCCGGGGTGTTGGTGCGTCAGATGGGAGTCAGTGCGTCAGTTGGGAGTCAGTGTGTCAGTTGGGGTGTTGATGTGTCAGCTGGGGTGTTGGTGTGTCAGCTGGGGTGTTGGTGTGTCAGCTGGGGTGTTGGTGTGTCAGCTGGGTTGTCGGTTTGTCAGCCGTGGAGTCAGTATGGAGTCAGTATGGAGTCAGCAAGGCTGTGCCAACAAGCCGTATCTCGTCCTCAACTGCAGAATCTCCGATCGATGGGGACAGCGGTGGCTCCGGGGACTTCAAGATGGCTCGGACGGACCCGAGGGAGAGCGGTGCGGACCAGTAGGGACCGTGGAGACCTGAGCTGCCAGCAACTGGCCCTCGGAAGGCCCAAGCGGTTGTTTCTCAAGACGCTCGTTCTGAGCTGAATCCGTGAAATTCCGAAACCCCTATGTAAATTGGAACTGAAGCCCAATGCAATGCAATAGATTTGTCATGCCAAAATACACTGACTCGGCAGAGACAAGTTCACGAATAAACACACTTCTGCCTCTCGTGCACGGTGGGGAAGGCGCCAGTTTTCACAAGGGAACTCGCCCAGCTGGCGGGCTGGGCACCTGCCGCAGTTCCCACAGCTGCCGACCTGCTCCGCCGGCTTGGGGACTGGCCCAGTGAGCCAGCAGTGCTACACTTCTGAGCAATGTCAGGTGCGAGCCGGCATGCGGGTTCATTGTGCCAGTGCAGCTGGGTTCATGGCTGCCTGTCCTGCAGCATCTCTATCCACACCCCACAATGCTGCTGAACTCAGTTTGATAACACTGCGAGACCTGCCAGCGAGGCGTGTGGCCAGCTGCTGGGCTACAGTTTGCCTCATCTGTACCGCTGTGTGGAGTGTTTGCACAGCCTACAGCTGCACTGCCTTCGCCATGCGAACTGCCAAGACAGCGACTAGATATTGACGATAGTCTTGCTGGTGAGCTAGACAATTACAGCAGACAGCAAGTACAGCAAGTACGAAAACCTGACAGATTTTTGCTGACTGATCCCAGCTGACTGATGCTACTGACAGACACAGCTGACTGATGCTACTGACAGTCACAGCTGACTGATGCTACTGACAGACACAGCTGACTGATGCTACTGACAGACACAGCTGACTGATGCTACTGACAGACACAGCTGACTGATGCTACTGACAGACACAGCTGACTGATGCTACTAACAGACACAGCTGACTGATGCTACTGACAGACACAGCTGACTGATGCTACTGACAGACACAGCTGACTGATGCTACTGACAGACACAGCTGACTGATGCTACTGACAGACACAGCTGACTGATGCTACTGACAGACACAGCTGACTGATGCTACTAACAGACACAGCTGACTGATGCTACTGACAGATCACACAAAGTTATAGCCGTCTTGCATCGCGTGGGTGGTAGGAAGCCAGAGTAGCGCCAGTGTAAGTAGTATGTTGCAACATATTTGCATAAATCCGTAGGGAAAGAACCGAAAGTGAAACGCATTTAGGTTCAGTGAAATATTTAATGATGCACAACGCAAATTGTGGATTGTGCATAATCCAGCTATAATTGGTGAGCTAGATCAACGTCAATGAGAGTTCAAGTTAATCAATAATTCAACTGAATTTTTGCATGCAAAATTCAACTACTAAAGGTCAAAGTAATAAATGGAGTCCTCTTTTTAAGGATTCTGAAACTCTGCCACTGGGCAATCTGACTGATCATTCAACGAATCTTAAAGTAAACATCCACTCAGAAAAACAGAATAAAATAATACATATTTGTCGGCAACAGGCAATGATTACACAAGCAAGTTTAAACTGAGGACACAAACAACTGGCCAGAGGACCACTCCACAACCAAAAATAAATTCCAACTTTGAAGTGACTCACTGCAATGGACATTGCTCATAGCTGACAGTTATCAGTGCTCACTGCAATGGACATTGCTCATAGCTGACAGTTATCAGTGCTCACTGCAATGGACATTGCTCATAGCTGACAGTTATCAGTGCTCACTGCAATGGGCATTGCTCATAGCTGACAGTTATCAGTGCTCACTGCAATGGACATTGCTCATAGCTGACAGTTATCAGTGCTCACTGCAATGGGCATTGCTCATAGCTGACAGTTATCAGTGCTCACTGCAATGGACATTGCTCATAGCTGACAGTTATCAGTGCTCACTGCAATGGGCATTGCTCATAGCTGACAGTTATCAGTGCTCACTGCAATGGGCATTGCTCATAGCTGACAGTTATCAGTGCTCACTGCAATGAAGAATTCAATGGACCAGACATTGAACTATTGATTGAAAGCAAAAAGCAAGAGAAGAGATTTTGAGATAGCGCGGATTCGTAATGCACCCCTAAATACGCCCCCAACACAAATTATTGAATGAAACGCGAAAGGCGACAGTTAATCAGGAACCAATTAACACAAGGAACTAATGATCCGCAAAGTCTCCAATAGAATTGTCCTCAAATCCCATCCACCAGATGAAGCAAAGGTCTGTTTGGTCATTGCTGTCGGCTTTATTTTTTGCGATGAAGCGAGCGGCCCTTCTGCGTGAGCGGAGGCCCGCTGCCGAATACGGACGGCTTTGGGGCGGCCGCAGAGCCGGACGGTGGTGGTTGCTGCGGTTGCAGCGGCTCTGACGGTACCTGTGGCTGCGGTGGTGGCGGCGGTGGCGCCGGCTGGAATAATGCAGCGGCCGGCGGCTGCTGCTGATAAATCACCGTGGGCTGAGCCAGTGGTGGCGGCGGCCCTGGCTGGTAAAAGTTGGCTGCTGTTGTCGTTGAAGGCGGCGGTGGTGGAGGCTGCTGATAATAGAAATCAGCTGCTGATGTTGTTGAAGGCGGCAATGGTGGTGGTGGCGGCTGGTAATAATTGGCCGCTGATGTTGTCGAAGGTGGCAGAGGCGGAGGCTGCTGATGGCAAAAGTTTGACAAAGGTGCTGACGATGGCGGTGGCGGCTGGCGATAGAAGGTTGAGGCAGATGCAGCGGGTGGCGGAGGCGGCAGGTGATTGGAGATGCTGACAGACAATGCGACAGTTGAATTCGGCGGTGGCAGGGGCGGCGGAGTCATGGATGACAGGCGAGACTGCGAGGTGGAGGTGGTTTGAGCGGCAGGCCGCACGCCCAGGGGCAGGTAAACCTCGCGCAAGATCGCCAGCGCGGTGTCCTCGGAGCTCCAGTAGCCGGCGTGGCTTCCTACGGCGAACAGGTACTCGTTGAAGGTCTCGATTGGAGACTCCTGCAGTGCGAAGTCAACGCGGCGACCGTTGTTAAGCGCGGCCGCAAGGCTCTCCTGCTCCTCGCCATCTGAGTCGGCAGGAGCCTTCGGCTGCCGCTGCTGCATGGAGTCGCCGAGCAGCTCTGCGGCCAGTGAATCCAGCTGCTGGTCTTCGTCTGGCCTGTACGTTGAGGCAGCCGATCTGTGGGACAGTCGAAGCCTCATCCAGGTAAGCCTAATGCAATTTCAAATTAGATCGGCGAATCTCAGGCCTGCCAACCTGCTTACCTGTGCGCCTGCGCGAAGCCCTGCAAGCTGGCCCAGGTGGAGCGCAGGCTGTCCACCAGACGGGCCTTGATATCGGCGCCGACGCGGGCCAGGCCATCGCGAAGCTCCAGATGCAGCCGCTTGCGCCCCTTGTGATGCGGCAGCTGGCAGGGCCGCGCCGGACACTGCGGCAGCAGGGGCTCCAAGCGGAAGGCCAGCGGGTCCAGCGGGTGGAAGATGTTGAACAGGCCGGTGCCGCCGGGCAAGCGAAACTCGGCGCCCAGGAAGAGGCGGCCGCGAGCAGCCAGGAAGAAAGCCAGCGGGCAGCCCAGCGCAAACAGGGCGCCGGGGGTGAAGTCCAGGCTGGCGCAAGGGGCGGCCACAATGGCAGCGGGCGGAGCGGGAACAGCAGGGGCTGCGGCAGGAGCGGAAAAGCCCTGGGCGTAGGCCAGGAGTTTCTTTCGAGGACCAAGCGGCAGGCTTAGATCCTTGGCATCCTGTGAGAAGCGTGATCAACAGCGCGATAGATTGCGGGCGGATTAATGTAAGAATTTACCTGATAGGAAACCCAAGCACGGGATCAGGGATGGGAAACACAAGCCTGGGATCAGGGATGGGAAACCCAAGCCTGGGATCAGGGATGGGAAACCCAAGCCTGGGATCAGGGATGGGAAACCCAAGCCTGGGATCAGGGATGGGAAACCCAAGCCTGGGATCAGCGATGGGAAACACAAGCCTGGGATCAGCGATGGGAAACACAAGCCTGGGATCAGGGATGGGAAACCCAAGACTGGGATCAGGGATGGGAAACACAAGCCTGGGATCAGGGATGGGAAACCCAAGCCTGGGATCAGGGATGGGAAACACAAGCCTGGGATCAGGGATGGGAAACCCAAGCCTGGGATCAGGGATGGGAAACCCAAGACTGGGAGCAGGGATGGGAAACCTGGGGATCTTAAATAGGAGGACGGTATAAATCTAAGATTTCGTAATTAAAAAGGATGCAGCAACAGCGCAGCAAAGAGACTGGGCAGAAGCAGTCGCTCACCTGCTCAGTGAAGCCTTGCAGGGTCTCCAGGTCGATCTGCTCTTGCTCGAACTGATCAGCCAGATCGCTCAGCCCAAGCCGCTCAAGCACCGCTTTTACCGACTCCTTTCTGATGTCGTCAGCGACCGTCTCCGCCTCAATGTCTCCATCGACCGCAGCCAGCGTCTCGGAGCCGTTGGCCTTGACGGCCAGACCGGCAGCCTCAACTAGGTCGAAGACCAGAACGCCGCCCAGGCCGTGGCCAACGATGGAGAAGCCGCCCGAGTAGCCGGGGTTTCGGGCCGCAAAAAGCGCCCGCAGGCGGCAGAGCTCGGCGGCCAGTGCCGGCGCCGCCTCAACCAGCCGACGAGCCTCACCGGCGGCCAATGAGTCGCCAAGGAGACGGCGAAGCCGCGGCACCGATGTGGGCATCAAGCGGGCCATTAGACGGGAGTCAATGAGGGGTGCCTGCCGCCACACAGCAGGGAGGAACTCGACCCGGCCAGGTCGGTGCGGGAAGTGGCTGCGCATGAGCTCAGCGCAGGTGCGCCGAATCCGTTCGGCAGCGCTCAGCGGGTGCTGGCCGCCGCTGCCGCAGACAGACGCGTCGGGAACCAGCAGGATCACGTGATCGACGGGCTGCCACTCGCCCTCCGGCAAGGCGCCAAACAAGTGTCCGGTGCCTCGGACCAGAGCCCAAGGTCCGGCCGACTCGCCTGGGCCCTGAGCCGGCGCCACCCGGTACTGCAACAGGTCGGTGGGGCCCTGGAACACGAAGGCCGTGCCGGGCTGGTCCTGAAGGCGAATCTCCCGACGCCAGGTGCCGGTCTCCACCGTCGAGCGGTAATGCAACTCCAGCTGGTCGCTTGTGGCCTCGTCGAACGGCGAGAGCGCGCCGGACGAGTCGGACTCGGGCCTGCGAAACCAGGTGCAACGCCGGATGGGCAGGTCGGGCTCTTCCCAGTAGGCGGCCCGCTTGACCCTGGCCGGTAGCCAAGCGTCGTACCGGCCGCCATCGACCGTGACCGGAGACTCCGATAAAGCAGAAGCCGCCTGTTCAAGACGCTGCGAGTCGTGGCCGGTGAAAGGAAGCCAGAGCTTTGCGCCAGTCGATGCGGCATCCTCAGCCTCCCAATCGTCCAGGGGCTGCTCATAGAACCAGTGCGCCTCTGGCGGCCGGTAGCCGCTGAACAGACTCGGTGGAGGACCCCCGGCTGTCGGGTCCGGCACTGACGGGACAGAGGAGGCAACCGCCGCAGCCGCAGTCGTCTGGAAGGTGCCGGTGGAATATGAGACTGGAGGTGGCTGGAACAGTGAGTTCGCCTGCTGCTGGAAGGATGGCATCGGTGGCACGGTCGGATGCGCCATTGAAGACATTGCGGTGCCAGAGAATGCGGCATCGGCTGGAGGCACCCAGCGCCGCTGTGGCAGGCCACCGAAACGGACTCCGCCGGCACTAGCGGCCCCCATTGTGGGCGGTGGGCCGCCGGCAGCCGGTGGCGCCTCAGACGCGGTTGCAGCCGCCTGGCCGATAAACGAGTCCTCATCCAGAGCCTCCAGTTCCTCAAATCCGCCGCCAACAACACTGCTAACCGCGCCAGTAGGCAGCTCGGCTGCAGGAGGCGGCGGAGGTGGAGGCGGGGGCGGAGCCGGTGGCATCAGCAGGGCAGGCAGCTCGAATGTGAGGTTCTGGTTGGAGGCAGCGAACAGAAGAGATGGAGCGGCTGTCTGACCACTCGGTGTGCCGCTTCTCTCGCGACCCGCTGCTGCTCGGTGATGCTCGGACATGCGGGCTGGTTCTGGAGGGGAGTTTAGTGAGCGATTTGTATTACTGACATGTGCCTTATCAATATCTTACATGATTTATTTAGATGACGAGATGAATAACATATTAGCTAGAGAATGAATGTCTGGGACACAATAGACAAATATCGTCTGAAATTGCTAAACCTGCTGCCTTCACAGTAAAACAATAATTGCTTTCAATTTAGAGCTATTTGACTAGAATGAAATCGAATGTTTGTTCAAAGCCAATGCTATTACATGGAGTTTAAAGGCAAAAAGCGAATAAATTAATTTTTGCTTTTAGAGACTAGTTCGCAAGGATGCTTTCCAGAAAGTGATATGTCAAATGGAAAATATGGAATATTTGAAAAATATATGGAATATATGGAAAATTCCAAGTTAATTGGAAAGTAAAGTATAGTGATTTGACATATTGTTTGCAATACTCTAAATCAATATTTGTATACAACTTGGACATCATTTAGATTATATTGGGAAGAAACACACATATTACACAGATAAATGAGATGCATATGCAAATTGAAAAGGACTAGTGAAATTGATAAACAAGTTGATGTTAACTATGCTAACAAAAAATAATGATTGTAGTTAGATTTAGCCTTAAATTATTGCATGAATCACATTTTTTAATATCTACTAATATTAAATATACATAGTGTCTACTTTATTATGTCTCACAGTGCTAACTATATGCTGATAACCAAGCTCTATTGTTGTCCCATGCCAAAGGAGCTTATAAAGTATTCTCTAATATTTAGCTGCTAAGAATTTTAGCTGTGTCAGTCAAGCACAGTCTTAGCCCCTTTAGCCACAACCATGTTAGCCTGAAATCATTTTGGCCCATATTTTATTACTTAGTAATTATTTCCAATTTGTTTATAGGTTTGAAATTAATCATTTCTTTATCCTTAATTCAAATTTACCATATCAATATTACTGTCAAAATGACAAAAAGTGATGACACTAAATGTAATTAATAGGAAGACTGTTAGCTAAAAGAAAAAGTGGCAACAAAAATGTATCATTTTTCAATAGCTTTGAACAGTTCTTAAAAATTTTTTTTGTCAAAAGCACTGTATTTATGCCTTCATATTAAGCTAATAGAGCTGTTAACGCTAGTATATTGAAATTAAATTTAAAATAGACTGTTACTTTAATTTAGATATAAGACTTTCACTAACAAATGTGTATACGCAAAACATAAGCAAAACAAAACAAACAAAATAATTTTAAAATGTAAAACTAATTAAAAAATTTAAACAAATGATTAATTCTTTACAATGTGATATTAAGTGACAAAAAGTTAAGAGCTAAAAGCTTCAAATGTTAAAGGTTTTTGTTGAAAAAAATTTACTAGCAAACTCCAAATACCACAGGAGGATATCTGGGAAGAAATTAAATATCTCATCCAGAAATTCTCAAGAGAGGGCTCTGTATAGGAGTCCTAAGAATAGTATAATAATTACTATTAATATTATCAGCACTAATAATAAATGTTTAACTTAAACTTTGCATAGGCCTTAAAATCAAAGGTTATTTCTGCTTAAATTATATACTGATAGTTTAAAGTATGCTTTTAAGTAGCGAATGTTATGCCCTGGACTGAGAAGGCTAGTACAGCACATTTACAATCATAGGAAAGGTAATTAATAATGCATGGGTTCCCCAACAGACATTTTCCTCTTTGAACAAAAAATAACACTAAAACTCACAAACTCTTAGGCAAAGAGTTTATGTTAGACTCAGATGTCAAACTCAGCTTTTAAAAATATGCAAGATGAATTTTTTGCAAGGATTTGCATCTATATATTTTTACAGTGTAAAAAGTGAATATGCAGGCAGAGTGACACCCATACACTAAAATTATGTTTCATCTAGTTAAGTTGGCGACTTAAACCTATTTACTTTAATTAATATACTCGATTGTACTGTCGGAATTCAACCAGTGGTTGACAATAAGCCTATTAAGCAGCCGAAGGTCTAGAGGCTGTGCTTATGTTAGTAGATAAGGATTGCAAGCGGATTCGATGATTGTTTCGTGTTGACAATAGTAATTTCTTAGAAACATAGTTTGCGTGACACCACATGAGTTTAAACTTCTTATTTAATAAAACAATTTTTTTCAACAGAAATAAGTTACAGCGGATTGTGAAGCGTAACGTAGGAAGCGTAACGATAATTAATACAGTGAGCTTTGGTTGTTGTTAAACGGCCTCGTCCAATCTGGACTGCAGGTCAGCCCTTTGTGGGGGCTCTACTGCTGTGTATATAGTAAGCTTTGGTTAAAGGCTGTACTGCTAACTTCTACTCCAGTAAAGGGAAAAGTAAATTACTACTATCAGCATGATGGGTCAGAATTACCATATTTAGTGACACCCTTGTCATAAAATAACACCCTCGGATCAATTATCTAATAAGAATCTATGTGACGTGTCTTGTATTTTTGTTGCCGATTAGCTGCTTGACTTTCTAATGCAAAAAGCAAAGGTCACCTAAGGCAGCAGGCCAGGGCCAGGGGTTAGCGGAATGGGCGGTTCCCTCCGCCTCCTCGCTGCGTCCGCCGGTACGGAGCACCCTGCAGCTAAGTCATGTAAGTCAAGGCAGGAGGCACTTTGCTACAACAGCAGTATAAAAGAGCTTCATTCAAAAAGCATAGCTATTTTATATATTTGCAATTTGTAAAAGAAAAGTGTTTCAGATTTGTTTCAAATCACATTTTCAAAGAAAATATTTCTTTGCTCATGAAGAAGCTCTACATGCACAGTGGAAGAATATGAAGCGGAACCGCCCCGTTGACTCGTCGCATACCAACGAAGTGCACTGCATTCGCAGTCACTCACCCGCTCAGGTGAACGGCAGACTGCAGTGCATCGGCATTCCTCAGCACCTGAAGAAAAAATTCGACCAAGGATTCAACATTTTCCGGCGCGTTCGCCAGCCGCAGTATGCAGCCGCCGCCAGTGCCGGGGCGGCTGTGACACCGAAGAGAGCTGACGCCGCGTCAGCCTTCCCTGATGCAGTGCTGATTGAGAAATACGCGACTGTGCAGACTGTGCAGCCCAGGACCATCTTCGAGTGCTTCCAGAAGCTCAAGGACAGCGTTGTAATGCTCGACTACAGCGTCAACCAGACCCCACTGGATCAGGTAGGCAGTGCTAGCTAGAGTCGCTCTTTTTTCAGCTAGGTTGTTTTTTATTATCGAATTCCAGGTACCAGACAATCCAACTGAGCGCTGCAGGCTTTTACTAACTTTGCCAAGAAGCAGTCAGAAGCGACCGAGTAGGGCTTCCCGGCAGTTTGCGTTCGGCTCTGCGGTACATTCAGAAACTTAGCAAATCTTTCTGTCTGCTGCCCAACGGCTGCTTATCCCCGATGCATTTGCGCCTCTCTCGCAATGGGACAGTAAATTTAGGAGTACCGATTCAACCTCTGATGCTGCAAACTTTGTAAAATTAAGCCGAAAGCAGATCGCTTGTCGAGCTGCTCGATTAAGACTGTCTTAAGACTGCTGTTTGATAAGTCAAGTATAACTCTAAGTAGAAATCCTTTCGTACATAGCACAGTTCGTGTCCATAAGCTTCAGTTTGAATAGTAAACTCATACAGATCTACTAACCGCCTGGAGTTAGATTCTAAGATTTGCGTTGGCGTATTTATTTACTTATGCTAATTTATACGGGGTAGAGAATCAGGGTTGGGTAGAGACTCAGGGTTGGGCAGAGACTCAGGGTTGGGTAGAGAATCAGGGTTGGGTAGAGACTCAGGGTTGGGTAGAGACTCAGGGTTGGGTAGAGACTCAGGGTTGGGTAGAGACTCAGGGTTGGGTAGAGACTCAGGGTTGGGTAGAGACTCAGGGTTGGGTAGAGACTCAGGGTTGGGTAGAGAATCAGGGTTGGGTAGAGACTCAGGGTTGGGTAGAGACTCAGGGCTGGGCAGAGACTCAAGGTTGGGCAGAGACTCAGGGCTGGGCAGAGACTCAGTGTTGAGCAGAGACTCAGGGTTGGGTAGAGACTCAGGGCTGGGCAGAGACTCAAGGTTGGGCAGAGACTCAGGGCTGGGCAGAGACTCAGTGTTGAGCAGAGACTCAGGGTTGGGTAGAGAATCAGGGTTGGGTAGAGACTCAGGGTTGGGTAGAGACTCAGGGCTGGGCAGAGACTCAAGGTTGGGCAGAGACTCAGGGCTGGGCAGAGACTCAGTGTTGAGCAGAGACTCAGGGTTGGGTAGAGACTCAGGGTTGGGTAGAGACTCAGGGCTGGGCAGAGACTCAAGGTTGGGCAGAGACTCAGGGCTGGGCAGAGACTCAGGGTTGGGTAGAGACTCAGGGTTGGGTAGAGACTCAGGGTTGGGTAGAGACTCAGGGCTGGGCAGAGACTCAAGGTTGGGCAGAGACTCAGGGCTGGGCAGAGACTCAGGGCTGGGCAGAGACTCAAGGTTGGGCAGAGACTCAGGGCTGGGCAGAGACTCAGTGTTGAGCAGAGACTCAGTGTGAGTAGTCGAGCAACCACAAAAAGATCAATCGAAGCTTCGGCCAAAGTGGCATGGTAGATTTGTGCAATCGAAAGAAATCTGTAGAGGCTGAGTTTGTATTGTCTGAAGCAACAGAAGGTGCACAGGAACACAACAAGTATCACAGAGAAGCCATTCGCTGATCTCTCGAGCGCACATGTAAGGCACAATGTCTGGAGCTTAGAGGTGAGATAACCATTTAATAATAGGAATAGTGTTCGAGAATTGTTGTGCAACTCAGACTCAGCTTTGAGTTCCAATACCTTGAGCTCAAAAGCAGGACAATATGCATGTTTCGGAATACGAGAGTAAGTGTAATGTGTCAGACAAGCGAAAAAAATAAAAAAAAATTGTCCAAGTAAAACACTTCTAAAAGACAGAATGATAAGAAGGATTTGTCACCGTAACAAAAAATCTCAAAAATATCAATCTACATTCTGTTGCAATGAGGTCTGGGGGACAGCGCGAGCTCCCAGGCCTCATTGTGCAAGGCTCTCAATAGAACAATAGAAAGGCTGTTTTCTTAGAAGGCAGAGTCGGTTTACATTCTGTGTAAATAAACTTAGCGCGAGTCAGTCAGCAGCGAAGGTCAGGCGATCGAGTCGTTGGCGAAGCTCACCCATTGCCCGACTGGCTGCGCCACGGGCCCGACCGGCTCCTCGGACCGGAATACGGCGTTGCCTCGACCGCCTGCGGCAGGTGGGGGGGCGGAGCAGTTGCAGCTGAGGGAGTGGGGCTGAGGGAGTGGGGCTGAGGAAGTGGGGCTGAGGGAGTGGGGCTGAGGGAGTGGGGCTGAGGGAGTGGGGCTGAGGGAGTGGGGCTGAGGGAGTGGGGCTGAGGGAGTGGGGCTGAGGGAGTGGGGCTGAGGGAGTGGGGCTGAGGGAGTGGGGCTGAGGAAGTGGGGCTGAGGGAGTGGGGCTGAGGAAGTGGGGCTGAGGGAGTGGGGCTGAGGGAGTGGGGCTGAGGGAGTGGGGCTGAGGGAGTGGGGCTGAGGAAGTGGGGCTGAGGGAGTGGGGCTGAGGAAGTGGGGCTGAGGGAGTGGCGCTGAGGGAGTGGGGCTGAGGGAGTGGGGCTGAGGAAGTGGGGCTGAGGAAGTGGGGCTGAGGGAGTGGCGCTGAGGGAGTGGGGCTGAGGGAGTGGGGCTGAGGGAGTGGGGCTGAGGGAGTGGGGCTGAGGAAGTGGGGCTGAGGGAGTGGGGCTGAGGAAGTGGGGCTGAGGGAGTGGCGCTGAGGGAGTGGGGCTGAGGGAGTGGCGCTGAGGGAGTGGGGCTGAGGGAGTGGGGCTGAGGAAGTGGGGCTGAGGAAGTGGGGCTGAGGGAGTGGCGCTGAGGGAGTGGGGCTGAGGGAGTGGGGCTGAGGGAGTGGGGCTGAGGGAGTGGGGCTGAGGAAGTGGGGCTGAGGGAGTGGGGCTGAGGAAGTGGGGCTGAGGGAGTGGCGCTGAGGGAGTGGGGCTGAGGGAGTGGGGCTGAGGGAGTGGGGCTGAGGGAGTGGGGCTGAGGGAGTGGGGCTGAGGGAGTGGCGCTGAGGGGGTGCCGCTGAGGGAGTGGCGCTGAGGGAGTGGGGCTGAGGGAGTGGCGCTGAGGGGGTGCCGCTGAGGGAGTGGGGCTGAGGGAGTGGGGCTGAGGGAGTGGCGCTGAGGGGGTGCCGCTGAGGGAGTGGCGCTGAGGGAGTGGGGCTGAGGGAGTGGGGCTGAGGGAGTGGCGCTGAGGGGGTGCCGCTGAGGGAGTGGGGCTGAGGGAGTGGGGCTGAGGGAGTGGCGCTGAGGGGGTGCCGCTGAGGGAGTGGCGCTGAGGGAGTGGGGCTGAGGGAGTGGGGCTGAGGGAGTGGGGCTGAGGGAGTGGGGCTGAGGGAGTGGGGCTGAGGGAGTGGGGCTGAGGGAGTGGGGCTGAGGGAGTGGCGCTGAGGGGGTGCCGCTGAGGGAGTGGGGCTGAGGGAGTGGGGCTGAGGGAGTGGCGCTGAGGGGGTGCCGCTGAGGGAGTGGCGCTGAGGGAGTGGGGCTGAGGGAGTGGGGCTGAGGGAGTGGGGCTGAGGGAGTGGGGCTGAGGGAGTGGGGCTGAGGAAGTGGGGCTGAGGGAGTGGGGCTGAGGGAGTGGGGCTGAGGGAGTGGGGCTGAGGGAGTGGGGCTGAGGGAGTGGGGCTGAGGGAGTGGGGCTGAGGGAGTGGGGCTGAGGGAGTGGGGCTGAGGGAGTGGGGCTGAGGGAGTGGGGCTGAGGGAGTGGGGCTGAGGGAGTGGGGCTGAGGGAGTGGCGCTGAGGGGGTGCCGCTGAGGGAGTGGCGCTGAGGGAGTGGGGCTGAGGGAGTGGGGCTGAGGGAGTGGCGCTGAGGGAGTGGGGCTGAGGGAGTGGCGCTGAGGGAGTGGGGCTGAGGGAGTGGGGCTGAGGGAGTGGGGCTGAGGGAGTGGGGCTGAGGGAGTGGCGCTGAGGGAGTGGGGCTGAGGGAGTGGGGCTGAGGGAGTGGGGCTGAGGGAGTGGGGCTGAGGAAGTGGGGCTGAGGGAGTGGGGCTGAGGGAGTGGGGCTGAGGGAGTGGGGCTGAGGGAGTGGGGCTGAGGGAGTGGGGCTGAGGGAGTGGGGCTGAGGGAGTGGGGCTGAGGGAGTGGGGCTGAGGGAGTGGGGCTGAGGGAGTGGGGCTGAGGGAGTGGCGCTGAGGGGGTGCCGCTGAGGGAGTGGCGCTGAGGGAGTGGGGCTGAGGGAGTGGGGCTGAGGGAGTGGCGCTGAGGGAGTGGGGCTGAGGGAGTGGGGCTGAGGGAGTGGGGCTGAGGGAGTGGCGCTGAGGGAGTGGGGCTGAGGGAGTGGCGCTGAGGGGGTGCCGCTGAGGGAGTGGGGCTGAGGGAGTGGGGCTGAGGGAGTGGCGCTGAGGGGGTGCCGCTGAGGGAGTGGCGCTGAGGGAGTGGGGCTGAGGGAGTGGGGCTGAGGGAGTGGGGCTGAGGGAGTGGGGCTGAGGTGAGTAGAACAGACAACTAACCGTCGCTGTCTTGAGTCACAGCGCTGCCGTCGGCTCCCTGGCCGGAGCTTTCGTCACCGGTCCGAGTGGCGGCAGGGCTGAAGGTCTGGTAGCGGCTGGCTGGTGGCTTCTTTCGGCCGAGCTCTGCAATGGGGAGGGCGGGGCGCACTCGGTCAGGGGAGGCCGTGCGGGTTCCAACCGGCTGCAGAGCTGTGAGCCCGCAGACTGGTTTGGCATTGAAGGTTAGGGTCTGAACCAACAGGCAGCAATCACATACGCAAGCGAATCAATAAGGATTTTTTAACGCCAATCGGAATATTGAGCTGAAGCATGAATCAGGTACATCTACACGCAGTTGCCTCCCAGTTACCAGTTGCCACTACACAGTGAAATCCCAAAAGACTAGGAATTTGGCTGCGTAAGCAGTCTTATGAACACTTCTACAGCATATTTAGGATTTCACTAGCCTGGCCGTGGAGCGTGGAAACCAGGCTAGTGAGATCAGCCGCTTGAGCAATCAGGTACGCTAAGCTTAAAGGCCAGGCCGGGTGCTCCGACATCAATGCCTTTTATTGGATTCAACGAGATCTGACTGTTATTGAGTGAGCACCGGTGCTTCAAGGGCTTCCTTTGGCTCACGTGACCACTCGGTGTCAGCCTCATCACCACCAACATCAATATCGGAGGCTGCGGAGTCGCTGCTGACCTTGCTGGAGAACAAGCGCTCTGCGCATGGAAATGTGGCTGGGTGGCATTAGAACTCAAACACGTTATAATAAGCTGTCACATATGCTAAATACAGACAACTGGCTGCTGCAGAGACAGGCATGCAGAATTAAAAAAATCGCAGCAATTTACGACTGAAAACTACGATTAGTTTCGAGCTAGTTCCCGTTAACGAAACTAAAATTAATAATAGATTAATCCAGTCAGGCCACTCACTCTTCAGCCGTTTCAGCAGGCCGCGGCTTTGGCGGCCCGCCTCCTCCGAGGTCTCCGTCTGGTTCTTGGCGAAGTTGATGAACACCTGGCAAGGAGAAGAGATGCGCCTGTTAGAGGCTAGTTAGGGACCTGTTAGAGACTAGTTAGGGACCTGTTAGAGCCATGTTAGGGACCTGTTAGAGACTAGTTAGGGACCTGTTAGAGGCTAGTTAGGGACCTTTTAGAGCCATGTTAGGGACCTGTTAGAGACTAGTTAGGGACCTGTTAGAGCTATGTTAGGGAACTGTTAGAGACTAGTTAGGGACCTGTTAGAGGCTAGTTAGGGACCTTTTAGAGCCATGTTAGGGACCTGTTAGAGACTAGTTAGGGACCTGTTAGAGCTATGTTAGGGACCTGTTAGAGACTAGTTAGGGACCTGTTAGAGACTAGTTAGGGACCTGTTAGAGGCTAGTTAGGGACCCGTTAGAGGCTAGTTAGGGACCTGTTAGAGGCCAGTTAGGGACCCGTTAGAGGCTAGTTAGGGACCAGTAAGAGACTAGTTAGGGAACTGTTAGAGACTAGTTAGGGACCTGTTAGAGACTAGTTAGGGACCTGTTAGAGGCTAGTTAAGGACCTGTTAGAGACTAGTTAGGGACCTGTTAGAGACTAGTTAGGGACCCGTTAGAGGCTAGTTAGGGACCTGTTAGAGGCCAGTTAGGGACCCGTTAGAGGCTAGTTAGGGACCTGTTAGAGACTAGTTAGGGAACTGTTAGAGACTAGTTAGGGACCTGTTAGAGGCTAGTTAGGGACCCGTTAGAGGCTAGTTAGGGACCTGTTAGAGACTAGTTAGGGACCTGTTAGAGACTAGTTAGGGACCTGTTAGAGACTAGTTAGGGACCTGTTAGAGCTATGTTAGGGACCTGTTAGAGCCATGTTAGGGACCTGTTAGAGGCCAGTTAGGGACCTGTTAGAGGCCAGTTAGGGACCTGTTAGAGGCCAGTTAGGGACCTGTTAGAGGCCAGTTAGGGACCTGTTAGAGCCATGTTAGGGACCTGTTAGAGGCCAGTTAGGGACCTGTTAGAGGCCAGTTAGGGACCTGTTAGAGGCCAGTTAGGGACCTGTTAGAGGCCAGTTAGGGACCTGTTAGAGGCCAGTTAGGGACCTGTTAGAGGCCAGTTAGGGACCTGTTAGAGACTAGTTAGGGACCTGTTAGAGCCATGTTAGGGACCTGTTAGAGGCCAGTTAGGGACCTGTTAGAGACTAGTTAGGGACCTGTTAGAGGCCAGTTAGGGACCTGTTAGAGGCCAGTTAGGGACCTGTTAGAGGCCAGTTAGGGACCTGTTAGAGGCCAGTTAGGGACCTGTTAGAGGCCAGTTAGAGGTTAGAGACTATATATTTTATAGACCAGACAATTACCTGATCCAGTGTTGTCTGGTTGACGCTGTAGTCGAGCACCAGGCCGCTGTCCTTGAGCTTCTGGACGCTCTCAAAGATGGTCCTGAGCTGCACAGTCTGCTTCAGCTGATACTGCAGCACAGCTGCGTGGTTCTCGATCAGCACTGCATCAGGAAAGGCTGACATGAAGGCGTTGTGTGCTTTCTCCAGCTGGCCGTCGGTGTCAGTCGCTCCGGCACTGGCGGAGGCTGCGGACTGCGGCTGGCAAACGCGCATGAAGATGGTGAATCCTTGGCCGAACTTGCTCTTGAGGTGCTGAGGACTGCCGATGCACTGCAGTCTGCCGTTCACCTAAGAAATCGAGTGAGTTTCAATTAGGGGTCGCAAAATCGATAGGTTTTATGCATCTTTCTGTAAACAAAGGGCATTGCTGACACTTAAGCAGAAGCAAACAGAGACACAATGCAAAGAATTTTCGGCTTTATGAAATATTGACATGTTGATGGCGAATCTTCTCCTTTCAAAATAATTTGTCTACTTTCCATGTACGGCATTCTATGGCCACGTAGTTACGTACTATACGATTGTACAGTAAAAATTGAGAACTAGACTTTCAAAAGGAAACATTTAAATGTTCGAGCTGGGCCAGAGGCCAAACAGTGCGGCTGCACTTGCTTGGCATGGGTTCCTCATGTTTTTGTTTTGTTCGTCTTTGTCTTGACCCGGAGGCCTGTCACTATCTTTGTGTCGGGTTGTTTGGGTTTGGAGTGGGATAGAGCCCCTTTGGCCAGGGAGGCGCGGCCCCTCTCATCCTCATCTCTGTGTGTGGGGTTGGCTGGGGTGGGCGGCTGGCCTAAACCCCTCCTCCTCATCTCTGTGTGTGTGCTTGGCTGGGGTGGGCGGCTGGCCTGAACCCCTCCTCCTCATCTCTGTGTGTGCTTGGCTGGGGCAGGCTGCTGGCCTAAACCCCTCCTCCTCATCTCTGTGTGTGCTTGGCTGGGGCAGGCGGCTGGACTAAACCCCTCCTCCTCATCTCTGTGTGTGTGCTTGGCTGGTGTAGGCGGCTGGCCTAAACCCCTCCTCCTCATCTCTGTGTGTGTGCTTGGCTGGGGTAGGCGGCTGGCCTAAACCCCTCCTCCTCATCTCTGTGTGTGTGCTTGGCTGGGGTAGGCGGCTGGCCTAAACCCCTCCTCCTCATCTCTGTGTGTGTGCTTGGCTGGGGTAGGCGGCTGGCCTAAACCCCTCCTCCTCATCTCTGTGTGTGTGCTTGGCTGGTGTAGGCGGCTGGCCTAAACCCCTCCTCCTCATCTCTGTGTGTGTGCTTGGCTGGGGTAGGCGGCTGGCCTAAACCCCTCCTCCTCATCTCTGTGTGTGTGCTTGGCTGGGGTAGGCGGCTGGCCTAAACCCCTCCTCCTTATCTCTGTGTGTGTGCTGGGCCAGGTATAAATAACACCTATTCTATCCTGTTTCCAACGCGAGTGGAAGCGTTTTCATCGTCAATATGCAGCTGGAAAACCCAGACTTGATGCCAATTGCATATTGTACCAAAAACTGCAGAGAAGCACTTGACATTGCTTATCGAAAACAAGACACGCAGCAAAAGTCTTGCTGACAGGCTTCAGAGAATTATCAGAATGAGGAGAAGAGGACAGAAACCAGATCGGCCTCAAGCTGCGCGAATGTGAAAGGCTGTAAGAATTATGTTGACCCGAATATGAGAAATAAGGATGCTAGTTCAGCGTACATTAGAACTTCAAATGGCCATCACGAAAGCAGACTAGCAGGCTGCCAAAATACAGCAGAATAGCTGAACTAAATTTGTTTCATATCATTCAGTCTTGTAAGCAATGCTGCTGAAATGTTTGCACAAAGACTTATCTATGACTATAAGCAAGACAGAAGCTCAGCAAATCAGCAAACAGCGCAAAGCGGCAAGCTGAGGTCTCACCATGATGGTGAGTCTGTGGCACAATGCCTGGCAGTCCTCCATGCTGTGAGTTGTGAGAATGACACACGAGCCAGAGGCGACCATGCGTTGGATGCAGCGCCACAGGAACCTGCGAGCTCCGGGGTCCATGCCGGCGGTTGGCTCGTCCAGGAACACAATTGGCGGATTGCCGATGAAAGCGATTCCGCACGAGAGCTTGCGCTTGTTGCCTCCGCTGTATGCCTCCGTGATCTTGTCCAGGTGAGCCTCGATGCCCACCCTAGTGCGTTGTAATGATATGCACGTGAGCATTGAAATAGGGGACATGTTGAGAGATAGCTTGACATGACGTGTTGCTTGAGAACAGAAAATTGGCTAAAAAAGCGCCTCACCTTTTAGAGATGGTCTCAACCAGCTCGTCAATGTCCTGCTCCTCGACGCCCCGAATTCTAGCGTACAGCTGCAGCGTCTCCCTGCCAGTCAGCAGTGGCAGCAGCGCATCGAACTGGGGACAATATCCCAACTGCTTGTGCACCTCGAGAGCCTCCGTCAGAATTGAGAAGCCGCCGACTCGAGCATCTCCGCTTGTCGGCGTGAGGTCACCTGAGGTCAGCGACACAGATGTGAAAATGAGTGAGAATACAACTCTGGTGGACCTGACCTAACGATCAGACACTCACCAGTCAGCATCTTGAACGTAGTCGTCTTGCCAGCGCCGTTGACGCCCAAGAAGCCGAAGCACTCGTGTGACTTCACTCCCAAGCTGATGCCCTTGACGGCGGCCCTTGGTCCGGAGCTGGTGTTGAAAATCTTGATCAGCCGACGCAGCTCCAGCAGGTAGCTGCCGCTGTTTTCTGTGATGTCGTCAAGCTTCGCAGCCTCGGCGCGCACGTCATCGTCGACCTCAGCGACGTCCGGCAGCTGCAGCGACCGCTCGTACTCTGTGCGATAAAACATGCGAAAGAAGCGAGACGACACGAGGCCCTGTTTGCAGCAGCAGTTGTACTCCAGTAGCAGCACCAGCGCAAAGTACACGATGCTGTGCACAACAAGGCAGCCAAGGTATCGACCTGTGGCGTCCCACGGGCTGTCATAAGCATCGAAGCCGCTAACGTATCTGCTAAGGTCGGAGGCGCTAGCGCCGGTCTCCTTCATTAGCTGAGCGAGACGAACGGAGATCTGGAATTGTAAAAGTGACACCATAAAAGGAACTTTCTCTTGCTTATGCGAAACCTAAAACCTTCTAATCGAGAAATTTCTAAGACAACGAAACCACAAACAGTCCTAAAATTGAAGAAGAAATCAAGCATCACCTGATAATAGATGTTCAACTCCATGAGGGACTGGCCCAGACAGAAGTGAGGCAGCAACAGGAAAACAGTCTTCAGCGTGTCGGCAGTGTTGATCATGCTCTGGTCTTTGTTATTCTCGCCTATCATTCGCACGATCGTCACAGACATTGTGGTGGTGAATCCGATGCCTAGATTGAGACAGGATAGCATTGTGAAAGCCTTGCTGGGCACGGACATCACCCAACTGAACGGGTACATGAGTGGCGCGCTGGCGAACCCGAACAGAATCATGGTCAGCAAGAAGGGCCCGATGGTCTCAGAACCGACGAACTCGTAGTTCCTGAACGCCACGAACAACAAGATCACAATGGCCAGCGGTACCATGTAGTTCAGCAGATTCCAGGTGTGGTTTACTACCCAGTAGAGCAGGGGGTTGATGCCCGACACGAACTGCAGCTGCTTGGCGTTGGTGGTGCGTTCCGAGATGAGGAAGAGCACGAAGCTGGCGGGAATGAAGGACAGCGCAAAGATGATAGACACCACGGTCATTGCAGACACAAGAGTGTTAGCAGTAAGCACGTTCATGACATAGGTGCTTCGAGACGTGATCGGATGAGTCCAGCCTGAAACGCCAATCTCATCAGGTGAGCCGACACTGTTGTTGGCCAGGGCTCTCATGATCGCATTGCTCAGGGTATTAAGGTAGGCTGGGCCTGACACGTAGCCGCGGTTGTCAAACCAGACTTGATTTACAATGGATGAAAGGTTCTCAGGAACGCGAACACTCTCCAGGTAAGTCACTATCCGTTCAATAAAACTGCAAATGGTCGAGTATTTCATGAGTATTATCGAATGGGCAAACAATAGCTATAAAATACATGGCTTTTAAAAGCTCTGCTGCGAAGTTTGAAAAGAAGCTGTATCATGCAGCTCTCAACAAGTGTACTTACTCGTCAGTTGCGTTTCCCGTCATGTTTGCCAAACCTCTGAGCAGCTTCTGAGCTTCTGAGTTGGCGCTAGCAGCATCCGGACTCACCGGCTGAGTGTCGTTCACGAAGAAAGTGTAGCCTCCGAACCTCCTTCGATAGTACTGCATCACAGTTGACTGGATGTAGTTTGTCAGGTTGTAACCCTGCATGCTCTCCAGAATGTCTGCGCTCATCAGCGGCTTTCGAGCTGGTGTTGGCCAGTCAACGCACTTGACGCTCTTCGGGTAGTCTTTGTACGAGCACTGGCACCACGACGTGTTGGTGGGCAGGTTGCTGGGTGCCTTCGACCACACGGATCCTTGACGCTGTCTCTTGCAGGGGAAGTCTGGGTTGACGAACACATCTTTGTTCATGCAGCGAGTGCCGAGGAAGTCAGTGCTTTGCATGTGCCGCATCAGGCGATTGGACATTTCGGTCAGGCTTGCATTGTCAGGGAACGCCTTCAGACTGCGGCTGTGGAAAACTGACAGGTCCTGGAGAAGAGAACGCTCCGGCTTGCCAAGCATGTACCACGGTGCAAGCTCCATCGCCGGACTGTCACCGTTTTTGGGCACAATCTGCAGCAGGGCGAGGGACAAAAGAATGAAGAAGGCCGGCAGCACGAACTCGGCAAGAAATCCAATCTTTGAGCGCCGCAGAACGTGAAAGCGCTTGAGCCAGAGCGCCTTGACCTGCTGCCACAGCGGCTGTTGCGTCCGTCTAAGCTGGTTTTTGGGAAGCGAAGGAACTGCTGAAGCCACGGAAGCGACGACCTCATCAGCCTGATCATACGGGTAGATGCACTCGGTGCTGGAGTTGATGTGCAGCTCGCTGGAAGTTTCTCTGCTGGCTGCGACATCTATGCCACTGTCCAAGGGGTTCTGTACAAGCATCGCTCGCTGCAGCTGGCGACGTCGGACACTGTCGCGCATGTTAGGCCGAAATCCAACAACGGAGGGATCGTCCAGCAGCTCCTCGCTGTTCTCAAGACTGCACCCTGTGACAGCCAAAAATATCTCCTCTAGCGAACTGTCCTCAATGCCATAGGTTGCAATTTTCAGTCCCGTCATTTCTTCGTCGAGATTGGCAAACAGAGAAGCGAGATTTGGCACTGAGCTGTACGGAAGCTTCACGTTGATCTCACTCGAGGTGCACTCTCCTAGACTCGCATCCGGTACCACAGATCGAATAAAGCTCAGCACTTTTTCGGCGTTACAATCCGCTGACGACTTCACCATCGTGAGAGTGTAGCCCTCGCCGAAGACCTTCTTGAGAAACATCGGCGATCCTGAGCACACCAAGCGGCCCTTGTTGATAATGCAGATTCGGTCGCCGAGAATGTCAGCCTCATCCATGTGGTGGGTGGTCAGGATGATGGTGCGGCCTTGCCGGAATTTCGACAGCACGTCCCAAATCGCGCGACGAGCGTGCGGGTCCACACCTGAAAGGTGCAGGGATAATTCTTTCAAGTTCACCTCATACGAGCTTTTTTAGAAATGTATGAACTCATTGTTTACTCTTAATTTAGAGTGCGGAATTATTAGCAGTTATCATAATGATGATGATATTATGCACGAGTTTAAGGTGCAGCTAGCTCACCTGCAGTGGGCTCGTCCAGCACAACCACCTTTGAACCACCGACAAAGGCCATGGCTACCGACAGCTTCCGCTTCATTCCACCTGACAGATTCTTGCTGATCTCGTACTTCTTCTTCTGCAAGCCAACATCCGCAATGAAGGAGTCAATCTGCGGTGTCACCTCCGCCTTGCTGAGCCCCTTCAGCATGCCGTAGAAGTAGATGTGGTCTTCCACCGTGAGAGAGTCGAACAGCACATTGTGCTGGGGACACAGGCCGAGGTGCTTGCGGATCGCGTCCATTTCGGTGCGGATGTCGTGTCCAGCGATGTAGGCGGTGCCAGACGTTGGCGTGTAGAGACCCGTTAGAACGGACATTGTTGTGCTCTTGCCTGTGTGACAAGGTTTAAAAGTGTTGAAGAAGCACTGGAATTTGGGCTAATGGGAGACTTGGGAAATATTTCGCGACTCACCGGCTCCATTGTGACCCAGGAATGAGGTGACCTGGCCTTCAAAAAAGTTGAAGCTCAGATTGTCTACGGCAGTGAATGGCTTGGCATTCTTCTTACAGGCGAACAGGCCGGGCTCGTAGACCTTTGTGAGGTTCCTGATGCTGATGCCGACCTCCAGGTGAGTCGGCTCGGCCTCAAAGTGCGCCGGGTTGTGACCGTTCAACTCAACGCCCGCCGTCGCACCTTCCGAGGCCGGCTTCTCCTGCGAGGAGCTGGACGAGTCGGAGGTGGGAGTGGACGCCACGGAGGTGGCAGAGGCGCCCAAGTTTGTTATACCGCCGTTGTTCGAGCCGACAGCTCCTGCTTCAACGTCAGCCGTCAGGGCCTTCTTGGATTTGGGGCACCAGAAGGAAGGCGAGAACGGAAAGTACCACGGCTTTGGTACTCCGTAGGCGCCAGGGAAGACTTTCTCCAGGTACCAGGTGAGCAGCATTAGGATGCCAGAGTCGATCCACATCATTATTATCACCTGTGGGAGAGAGCCAATTTTTTTTAACAAATGTCATTGCAGAAGAGAATGAGTGGCAAGCCAAGCTCACCTCGTTGAAGGTGAACTCGCTGGTACTGAGCGGGGATTCGTAAAAGTTGCTGTTCTGCAGCCCGACCGACGCCAGCTCCCAGCTGCCGACGAACTTGCAGCCGATTCCAAACGCCAGTTGCGGAACGAGACAGCTCAGCAGGTACTGCGGGCGCGTCATGCTGTCGGCGAAGCTGTCGACAACGCTGTACGGCACATAGCCTAGGAAGTAGATCACACCGGCGAAGGCCGCTGCCACGCTCGAGTTCGAGAAGAAAATCGATATGAAAAAAGCCTCGCAGATTGTGCAAACAACGAATGAAATAATGAACAGGAACAGCAGCAGCGGGTTAGAGTACACCACGAGTTGCCCGGCCTTCAGCAGCAGAGTCATCAGCACGCTGGCTATGATCATGATGATCAGCGAGGTGATAAACCACGAGACCCAGTGTACGCCGTCAGACAATCCCATGATCTTCATCATCTCTTTGAGTCTGGTCTCCTTCTCATATACGATGGCATTGACAAGCAGGGCGACGTTATAGATCCAGGAGATCGTCATGATCATTGGCAGGAAGGAGCCCATCACGCTGGCGAAATTGTCTTGCAGGAAGCAGGCCGAGGGAAACAGACTAAGGTAGGTCCGAAACGGCGCGTCCACGCCCGTGACGGTCGCCTGGATTCCGTGTTCCAGGAGTTCCTGCGGGGTGGAGAAGAGGGGAGTAAATTGGAGTAAATCGCGACATTGTTGAGCGTCGCGCACATCAACTGGCACTGCCAGTTACCTCAGTGTGCTAGTGAATACCCTTGAAAGACGATGTACATCACACACCTGAATGTGCAGAAAGAACGACGTGAAGTACTTGAAGTCGGTGGGAAAGTTCGCCCGCGGCCCAGGCCGGAAAGTCCGGTCAAGAACCTTGAAGTCGCGAGTGCCGTCCACCGCCTTCTCTTCGTAGCGCAGGCGGTACTTGGCGAAGCTCGGCTGCAGCGAGTCAAACAGCAGCGAGGCCACCAGCTGAGGCTTGTCAACTTTTTTGTTGGCACCGAACTCATCGATGAGGAAGGTGGTGTAGTTGTCCAGGGACGCCTCGGTGTTGAAGCCGTACAGCTTGTTCATGCGGAAGCAGGCGGTGGCAAAGTACAGTCTGCGCATCAGCGAGTCCAGCGAGTTCAGGGCGTCTCGCCAGTTGCCCAAACCGCTGCCGGGCGGCTTGATGTCGGGGAACGGCGCCAGGAACGCGGACAGGCTGCGACACGTTGGCCCGTAGGACGAGTTGCCAAATAGATCGCTGCACGCGACCAGCAACCTCTGGGCGGACAGGAGAGAAATGGATGGCGCAATTCGCTAATTACTGAAACTATAAGAAGGCGCACTCTCTACTCAAAACCAGCGAACTCACCCTGACTAATTCCACCTGGCTGCTGTTGGCCAGGAAGTCAGCGATTCGCGGACTCTCGGTCAGCACGAAGCTCTCAGCAAAGTAGGACGCCGAGCTCATGTTCTGTAAGGTGCTGTTAACCTGAGAATTGGTGAGGGGTCGGGCACCAGGTGCTCAGATAATCTTTGCGGTTCCAAATGATCAATACTGAGCTGCTGATTTACCTTGGCGAGGAACTGACGGGTCTGTGGGACATCCGGATAGTAGGGGATGACGCCAAACATGATGTTGACAATGCTGCCGAATCCCAGGGAAGACATCAGCTGCCTTATCGAGCCCAGGATGGCTGTCTGGTACTTGCGGTTGTAGCAATCTGTGTGGCAATGGTCGGAGGCTTTCTGGGATAAAACAGACAACATGTACTCAACCTGACCAATCTGTACTCAGCCTGACCCATCTTTACTCAGTCTGACCCATCTGTACTCAGCCTGACCCATCTGTACTCTGCTTAAACCATCTGTACTCTGCCTGACCCATCTGCCCTCAGCCTGACCCATCTGTACTCTGCTTAAACCATCTGTACTCAGCCTGACCCATCTGTACTCAGCCTGACTCATCTGTACTCTGTTTAAACCATCTGTACTCAGCTCAGTCTCACAGTTTTCCGGCGGGATAAGGATGCTCAGGTCGGCAGTCGAGTTGCTGCCGGGAGCCACGGTGGAGGGCGGCACTGTGGAGGGCGGTACGGTGGTGTTGCCGCCGGTCTGGTTGCCTATCTGCTGGCGCAGTTGGTCGGCGTACTTGGTGAAGATGGTCTCGCCACTGCCGCAGACCAGCCGACTCAGACTGTCGATGGTGTCCAGCAGCTGCGCTATGGCGCTGCCGCTGCCGCTGCCGCCCATCAGCGCCCTCAAGTTGTTGAGGATCTCGGTGAAGACATTCAGAGTGCCTTCACTGCTCAGTTTGCTCAGCTGAATGACAGAAGGCAGGCGGGTGGCTTGCATCACTTGGTGCTAGAGAATTCAGAGGAAAGAATGCCGACAAGACGGAGAAGAATGAGGTTGCAGTGCAGAGCGGACATTTTTTTATTGGCGAAGGATTTGCAAATCAAGAGTATTAACCCCTACCTGTTTATATAGGGTATGCGAGACATAACTGATTAGTAGAAACTAAATTTATGGAATACTGCATTTATCTGTTAAAGTGTCTATGTTTCTACTCAGTAAGTAGTGCAGTAAGCCGAGAATAAGAAATTCGCGACTCGGAAAACTACTATTTTTGCATCTCATCAAGTTGATTCGAAGAACATTATACAAAGAAGTGAGCAGTGTCTATCTAGGGAGGGTCAGTGGCAGAGCGGTTAACGCGTTTGCCTCTTGCACCGCGGTCCTTAAGTTCGATTCCACGGCGAGGCCACATTCATTTGGGGCGCAGCCGCGGAGAGAAGGCTTTGGGGGCTTGTCGTGCAATTTACGCCCTTGAGGGCCAACCTCCAAGGCACAGTGAAGTGTACACTGCCTGATGATGAGAAAGTCAGGGCAGATGTACACACCTGTGTGAGGGTATGCCTGCGTACGGTATCTGTGTGCGCGTGTGCTCAGAAGTCAGCGAAATGGGCCGAATGGCCTCCTCGCTGGCCGCGGGTCAAGTGCCACCAAATGATGTTTCATTGCCTGCAGCCCTTCTGAAATTATTATTATTATTGTGAGCAGTGTCTATTGCGCAATTTTCCGACCTGAAGAAACAGCTGCGCTAGTCTGCTGACATCCGACATCTTCAGGTCGATGGTGTACTTGTTGGGCTCCGTGGACTTCAGCTGGAATAAATTGTGAGGACAGTGAGAACTAATGTACAGAGCATGAAGGTCTGGTTGAGAGCTTGGCCACTGAGAGATGACAGGATGAAGAGCGAGGAACACACCTGGTCGAGAGCCTCGGTCAGAGAGAACTGATTGTTGAGGTTTTCGCGGAAAGCTGCCTGGTTGCACAGGGTTTTCACATCGGACCAGTCGCTGCCAACGGCACCGCCGCAGACAATGTTAGGCACGACACTGAAGCTCCGAAGTAGCTTTTCCAGGATGAGCTGGTCTAAGCTAGCGACGGATACGTCCCAGCGCTGGGGGAGGGCCAAGGAGGGGCAAGCTTAGTTCTTAGTAGGCTGCCAAGTTCACTACCTGATCCCCGATCAGACAATGCCCCCGCACTCACACTGGGCCAGCTCACTACCTGATCTCCGATCAGACAATGCCCCCGCACTCACGCTGGGCCAGTTCACTACCTGATCCCCGATCAGACAATGCCCCCGCACTCACGCTGGGCCAGTTCACTACCTGATCCCCGATCAGACAATGCCCCCGCACTCACGCTGGGCCAGTTCACTACCTGATCCCCCGATCAGACAATGCCCCCGCACTCACGCTGGGCCAGTTCACTACCTGATCCCCGATCAGACAATGCCCCCGCACTCACGCTGGGCCAGTTCACTACCTGATCCCCCGATCAGACAATGCCCCCGCACTCACGCTGGGCCAGTTCACTACCTGATCCCCGATCAGACAATGCCCCCGCACTCACGCTAGGCCAGTTCACTACCTGATCCCCGATCAGACAATGCCCCCGCACTCACGCTAGGCCAGTTCACTACCTGATCCCCGATCAGACAATGCCCCCGCACTCACGCTGGGGAAGGCGAACGCGGCAGAATAGACGGCTAATTTCTGCTCCTCCGTTGCGTTCACCCCCTCGAACAGGCGCGAAGAGTTGTCCTTGAACATGGAGCCCAGAACGATCCGCTTGGCCTCTGCAAATGGTTTAAGGGCGACACGGATCGACAGGATCTTCGGCGATCGATAAGTGACTAGACACTTGCAACAGGTGACAGCAGACACCCGCAACAGGTAACAGCAGACACCCGCAACAGGTAACAGCAGACACTCGCAACAGGTGACAGCAGACACTCGCAACAGGTGACAGCAGACACTCGCAACAGGTGACAGCAGACACTCGCAACAGGTGACAGCAGACACTCGCAACAGGTGACAGCAGACACTCGCAACAGGTGACAGCAGACACCCGCAACATGTGACAGCAGACACTCGCAACAGGTGACAGCAGACACTCGCAACAGGTGACAGCAGACACTCGCAACAGGTGACAGCAGACACTCGCAACAGGTGACAGCAGACACTCGCAACAGGTGACAGCAGACACTCGCAACAGGTGACAGCAGACACTCGCAACAGGTGACAGCAGACACTCGCAACACTTACGACTGGGGTCACTCCAGTTGCTGGGCAGGGTGCCAAGGGCCCCGGTTATCATCTTCACAGTGGGGTTAGTCAGCGCGTCGTTGATAAATTTCAGGGTTGTCGAGATGTTTCGATACCTGAGAATTGAATCATAAACTAATTAACAATAGCATCGATTTCCACCTTAACCACAAAGCCCAAGCTTTGGTTCAATAGCATTAGTACAGGAAAACGATTAGCACGAAAAAGTGCAGAAAAACAAGGAGCCCTTCTCAAATAAGTCACTCAATCAGCTTTAATTTTTTAGTTCATTCGCACTCAATTTGACTAACATGTAATTGTGTCTAGATGCCACTGTCTGACAGTCTCAGAGTACAGTTTCCTGGTGCAAGAAATACTACTGGTAGACAATAGCACTCAGCAGCAACTGGTTAGTTAGTGACGTGAAGGGTGCGCACAATGGCTATAAGCAAGCAGGCAAGCATTTCAAGCGAGCTTGTCCTGCAGCAGAGCTACTTGGAGTGGATGGAAATATAGGTCGGCGGGCTAAAACAGAGAGAATTTCATGGCCCAGGTAGCCATTAAGGCAGCAGAGCTGAGATCCAAGGACTCTCCTGAGCACTCGTTGCCTTCCGCAGACTCGCATGGCACAATGTCCAGAACGAGTCTCAGCTGGGTAGCTCGCATTGTTAGAAAACAATTGAACGGCGCTGCACCCCTGCTCTAAGACAATCTGCAACTTCTACCGGGCTAATAATTATAAGGGGCGGGTGGCAATTGAGGAGTGAAGGCATCGGGTCTTGCTGTGCAATGTACGCCCTTGAGGGCCAACCTGCAAGGCACAGTGCAACTGCCTAACGATGAGAAAGTCGGGGCAGATATACACACATGTGTGAGTGTGTGTTTGGGAGTCAGCGAAATAGGCAGAATTGCCTCCGCTGGCTGCGGGTCTACTGTCACCAAATGATGTGCCAGTGCCCATAGTCTGGCTGCGGGTCTACTGTCACCAAATGATGTGCCAAGGGTGCCCATAGTCTGGCTGCGGGTCTACTGTCACCAAATGATGTGCCAAGGGTGCCCATAGTCTGGCTGCGGGTCTACTGTCACCAAATGATGTGCCAAGGGTGCCCATAGTCTGGCTGCGGGTCTACTGTCACCAAATGATGTGCCAGTGCCCATAGTCTGGCTGCGGGTCTACTGTCACCAAATGATGTGCCAAGGGTGCCCATAGTTTGGCTGCGGGTCTACTGTCACCAAATGATGTGCCAGTGCCCATAGTCTGGCTGCGGGTCTACTGTCACCAAATGATGTGCCAGTGCCCATAGTCTGGCTGCGGGTCTACTGTCACCAAACGATGTGCCAGTGCCCATAGTCTGGCTGCGGGTCTACTGTCACCAAACGATGTGCCAAGGGTGCCCATAGTCTGGCTGCGGGTCTACTGTCACCAAATGATGTGCCAAGGGTGCCCATAGTCTGGCTGCGGGTCTACTGTCACCAAACGATGTGCCAAGGGTGCCCATAGTTTGGCTGCGGGTCTACTGTCACCAAATGATGTGCCAAGGGTGCCCATAGTTTGGCTGCGGGTCTACTGTCACCAAATGATGTGCCAAGGGTGCCCATAGTCCTACGATTAAGTTTATTTGCAGGTTAAAAAACATGTTAATAAAAATTGTGTGAAAGAAAAAGGTGACGAATTAAAAAAATTAGACCACAGATTTTAGGGGACGAATATGATGGCAAGCAGGCGAGGAGGTTGGGAGTCGTGGGAGATAAGCAGCGATGAGGACAGAGCGCAGGCAATAAGCGTACAGGTGAGGAGACCAAGGTACAGCACGCAGGTGACAAATGCGGCCAGAATGGAGCAGTCCCATAGCTGCTGATAAGCCGCCAGCTGGCTAAAGGCCCAAGCCCGAGCCAGAGAGCCGTGAGAGATAAGGCGGGCCAAAGTGCACGGGACGCAGCTGTGACGTACAGCGTGCGGGCAGGGCTGTCTCGGTGCGCCCACAAGAGAGAGAGCAATTGCAATTGATAGCAGGTGCGATTGCAAGGATAAACGGACAGGACTGGGGCGGGGGTGGGTGAAGTGCGCACTAGGCTGGGTTCATCTGACAGCTTAATAGGCTTGTTCAGGCAGATTTTTTAATACGGATTTCCGTCACAGGATGTAATATTGTGCCAGCTGGAGACCTCCCGTGAGCCCCTCACCTTGGGGAGGCGAAGCGGGCACGGACACTAGCTGAGGGAGAGGCGAAGCGGGCACGGACACTGGCTGAGGGAGAGGCGAAGCGGGCACGGACACTGGCTGAGGGAGAGGCGAAGCGGGCACGGACACTGGCTGAGGGAGAGGCGAAGCGGGCACGGACACTGGCTGAGGGAGAGGTGAAGCGGGCACAGATCCCATGTTCACCCCATGGCAAAACTGATCAAAAAGCCTCACTCGGTGTCATTCAGCAGGCCAGAGTCAATGTAAAGCGACTGGTTGCCTTGACGACAGACGCCCAGGAAGCAGAAGGAGCGCAGCGCGGCCAGCGGGCCGTTCGAGGCCAGGGCGGCCGGCTTGAACTGGCAGTCTGGCGACTGTTGGTAGAAATTCTGCGACTGGCGCACCGCAATGAGAATCAGAAAGGAGAACAGCGGCGCGATTACCTCGAACAGTGTCCGCACCTGAGGGGGGGCAGAGTGAAGAATTTGAGAACACCGTAGAGAATGCATCAGTGATATAATATATCAGCAATTTTTGTCAACATACTTTATTCCGCTGCTTGAGTTTGGCATTCTTCCACTGTAGCAGGTAAATGTGTCGGAAGAAGGCTTTCATTTCGTGACCTGAAGTTTGTTTACTATTTTTTGCTTAGAATTACACAAGCCATGCCTTAGATTCAAAGCTGCTCTAAAACATTGAGTCCAAGTCCAAATATAACTTTAAACCTATATTTAATAGTGTATCAAGTGTGTATCAAAGCATCCATGAACAAGACTTTTGTCTTCTGAAGTATAAAAATAATGTTCTTTGGTGCTCAAAATCGAGCAAAGCAATTGAATTCGATATCTATTAAGGATGTTTTAGTTAGAACTAAAAAATGGGAAACTTGCAATATTTCTTGAAAACATGAAATAAGTAGCAACACTTTTCTTTTTTAATCAGTAAATGTATAAAAAATTAAATTGGTTGGAACATCAAATTGTGTTTGTCCATAAGAGAAGAAAATTAATAATAAACAGATTCGGAACAAATCTTACACAGCATAAAAAATATTCAAAAATTAAATTAAAAAAAATGCATGCAAAGACAAACTGCTAGATCCAACAACTTAGTCTAAGAGCTTACCGAAAGTGTCACGACCCAGGTAGACAATAGCCTAGGTCTTAACTCTTTATTAAACAATACAATTTATAGAAAAAAATACTGAGCCACTCGCAGTTCAAACGGCCCAACTAGGCTTTGTCGCTTTAATTATCGAAGCGCGAACTATTCTCAAATTATATATGAAATTGTTCTAAGAAACTGTTGTTTTAAAAAGAGCTGCTATTTTTTGTTGAGCAGTTAAACAAAAAGACCACCTATCCATGTCCAAAATTTGTTTTATGATGTAATTACTTGTCAAGTATTGAATTTTATTTTGTGTGTCTTGAGACCTTTAAAACAACGTGCCCATGCCTTACATGCGCTGCATTGCATAGCCACCCGTGTTGACACGGTAGTCAGCCTAAGAAACGATTTCGGAGCATGCACGAGGAGCGCATCATAGGCTACTCGGCGCATGCTCCGTGTTCTAAGAGCATGCTCTTTCAGTTTAATTAGGCTCGATAGTCCAATTTAATAGGGAGGATCTACGCTACAGAATAGATCCTCCTTAGATTTAACTTGCCAAAGAGGTGCTCGATGCTTGGAATAGGGTATGACTCTGGCTTTATTTTGTCGTTCACATGGACCTTGTAATCGGCGCACATGCGCAACGTCCCGTCCTTCTTCTTGATCCAGACGACCGGAGAAGCGTTGCTCACAGGACCCTCCACAGGCTCGATGATGCCAAGCAGCTGCAGCCGGTTCAACTCTGCGTTGACTTGCTTCTCTAGTGCGATTGGAACCGGACGAGCACGGCAGAACTGGGATCGAGCGCCTTCAACCAGCTCCATCTGTGCCTTGATGCCCTTGATGGTGGGCAGCGTTGTAGCTGCAACTGTGGGGCTCGGAGCTTGAGAGTTGGTGTGAAAGAGAGAGTCGGAATCTAAAAGATCACGGCCAAGGAGGCCGAACGGCTTCAAAGACGAAACCACGACGGTAGTCAGCCTAAGAAACGATTTCGGAGCATGCACGAGGAGCGCATCATAGGCTACTCGGCGCATGCTCCGTGTTCTAAGAGCATGCTCTTTCAGTTTAATTAGGCTCGATAGTCCAATTTAATAGGGAGGATCTACGCTACACTGCAGAAATAGACGCTTAGTATTAGTTATATAGCAAGTAGTTATATAGCAATTAGCTATATATAAATGTATTTTTAGTAGTAGTATTTTAATTTGTACAGTATTTAAATGTGAGAATCTATTCTAAATGCCAAAAAGACTCTTGACAATTCAAGATAGAAGAGAAGCTCTCTACTGCATTATTGTAATCCTTTATGATATCTATTTAGTGGTCCAATGGTGCACAATAGAATCGATAATTGGCTTGAACAAAACTGTCAGTTAGTTAATAAAAAGGCTAGAACTAGTTTAGCTGCATGCCTGTATAGTATTATTTGAACTAAAATTGTATTTCTAGCTGTCTTAAATGGGCAAGTATTAATATTAGGCCTAATATTAGCTAGGCCTATTAGCTTTCTTTTTGGATTTAGGCCCAATTTAAATTGTTGATGTACCTGATCCCCTAAATTTATAATTACTTCTATGTATTGACTTGTAAATGAATAATTCAGCTAGCTTACTATCACATACTAGGCTTATAGCTATAGTCAAAGGCTTAAATAAATAACCATAAATTATTCCAATGCCATTGCAATGTCTATATGCATAAGTAACCAAGGCTTTTACATATAATTTATTAAATATAAAATCAAATGTCCATAGCTCTATAATCTATATATACAGTCCATTTCATAAGCTAATATAGCCTGCCTGTCTAAGGCAATAAATAGGCAGGGGCTAGATAGTAGAGCTTGTAGTAGGCTAGCTGGTAGGGCTAGCTAGTAGGGGCAGGCTGGTAGGGGCTAGATGGTAGAGCTGTTAGGGGATAGCTAGTAGGGGCTAGATAGTAGAGCTGTTAGGGGATAACTGGTAGTGGCTAGCATAGGCCTAGATAATAGAGTTAGGGGATAGCATAGTTGGTAAGGCTAGCTAGTAGGGGCAGGCTGGTAGGGGCTAGATGGTAGAGCTGTTAGGGGATAGCTGGTAGCAGCTAGCATAGGCCTAGATAATAGAGTTAGGGGATAGCTGGTAGGGCTAGCTAGTAGGGGCAGGCTGGTAGGGGCTAGATGGTAGAGCTGTTAGGGGATAACTGGTAGCCTAGGGGCTAGATAGTAGAGCTGTTAGGGGATAGCTAGTAGGGGCTAGATAGTAGAGCTGTTAGGTGATAGCTGGTAGGGCTAGTTAGTAGGGGCTAGCTGGTTGAGCTGGTTGGGCTGGTGCGGGCTAGCTTGTAGGGCTGGTATGGGCTAGCTTGTAGGGCTGGTAGGGGCTAGCTTGTAGGGCTGGTGCGGGCTAGCTTGTAGGGCTGGTGCGGGCTAGCTTGTAGGGCTGGTGCGGGCTAGCTTGTAGGGCTGGTGCGGGCTAGCTTGTAGGGCTGGTGCGGGCTAGCTTGTAGGGCTGGTAGGGGCTAGCTTGTAGGGCTGGATGGTTGCTAGGACGGGGCTAGATAATAGAGCGGTTAGGAGATAGCTGGTAGGGCTAGCTGGTAGTGCTAGCTGGTGGCGCTAGCAGTTTCTGGCTGGATATGGGATACGGGAATGTGGAGGCAGGAGTAATTTAGTTCCTTACATTACCAATTACTATTACTTACTAATTATTAAATACTATAAAATGATTTCGATAGTAATATTGATTGTCTATTTGAACGTTTATTTACATCACTTTACACTGCTTTTCAGATTAATTGCAATGTCAAAAAAATATCTAGTCAGTACCAGTAAGGAAGTCATATTTCATGCGCCAAAGCGAAGAAAAGTTCGTGAAAAAATCGAACATCCTGCAGTAAAAAGGTTTGTTTTGAGTCTTAGAAAATTCGTGTTTTTACATTTTTCATCTCGAAGAGATGTAAACTCTTTTATTTCGTTATCAAATATTTAGTTTATCAAAACACAGGATTTAGTCGAATGAGTAATTTTTAAATGAATTTATCTGTTGTGCTCATCTTACTACTCTTGACTAAAATAATGTATTGTTTAGAATTCAATTGAATAAAGTAATTTAATTCCTCCACAATTTTAGCGATATTGACATGAAGTCAATAAATGCACCCACGCCTAGTGCTATCGAGGAAGGCGACGATTTTGAACCAGAAGAATTCTTAGAAGTTTTTGAGATTCCCCAGATATTCATATAAAAACTTTTTATATGGAATTTGTGGTAATTTTTAATAGCTTAGTTTAGTTTTAGTCTTGCTAATTTGCTGTAAACTTGGCAAATGCAGTATAGGCTTGTACTGTATAGATAGCCCAAAAATCGGATAGCGTTTTAAGGCTTGTTTCTTTTGCAGAACAAAAACGAAACTTGTCAGCCTTGATCTGAAATCTTTGCATGCGATTTTTTCTCAGCAAGAACCTTTGCAATGTGTAAAGTTTTTTGTTTATTAAGCTTCTTCGACGCAATTTTAGTTTTCTGACTGTTACTGGCGTCACTGTTGCGGCTGTTGGCAGTGACCACATCGATGAAAATGTGGATCATGATGACTATGAGCCACCTGCAGAAGAGGCCGATGGTGGGCCAAGTCGATATGACACTCGGCGTGAGCTTGAGGAGGACGGCTGGAAAAGTCTAGTCACAGAGCTGGCAGATGGATTTGCCTCGTTTTTTCGAAATGAAGTAAATAACCTGTGCTCGCTTTGTAAAGCTTTGGTTGGAGAGTTTAGGTGCGAGAGCTGTCACCTACTACAAGTGTGTGAGCACTGTCTCAATATCGCTCACTCACACAGTCCACCCCATGTTGTGAAGATATGGGATGTAAGTTCTGTGCTGTTTTGCTGTTTTTTATATTTAGCGTTTTCATAATGTCACGTTACTGATTTCTCGGCACGTTATATAAAGCTAGCGTATCCCTAAGTCAAACTTAAGGATTGCATTTTACAGAGCCGAGATTGCAATTAAGATCAAACTTGCACTTCAAGCTTAATAATGCGACCCATCCTTTATTTCGATTTCTTCATGTTCTTTTCAGGGTACAACTTACATGGTGGTCTCGACGCCAATACTTTTGGTTCGAAGAACCACTTGTGTCTGCGATGATATCAGCACGCAAGTTGTGACTGCATTAACAGATGAAGGTAAAGTGACAGTTGATGTCAGATAGACAATTAGGCCATTTTTAAGTATTTGTTAACGCTATTCTTAAGACTTCTGTCTAAATATTGATGCCCTTGCCAACATTGTAGGTCAATTGACCCTGCAAGTGGAGTCTTGCTCGTGCTTAACATTGCGGAACACGCTACTGTCGCATGGCTTCTGGCCGACGCAACCTCTGACCGAAACTGTCAAGGAGGTTATCGCTGTCCACATCAACTTGTTGCTGTTCTTCGATTGCGTATCATCAAGTTGTACAGCATCGTTATCATCACTCTGTGCTGCATGGAAAAATTGCAGAAGCTCCGCTTGGCTATCTCCGCCAACGAAGGTAACTGAAGGCTCGAGCAGATCTAGCTATCGTAAATAAAACTGAAACTTCCTTCTGTACAAAAATTAGCCGTCTTTATTCCATTTTTGCTGTAACGATTGCGCAGATCAATCTTTTTCGTACATTGAACACCACTGGAAGCTTTCGAGCATTTCGGCGACTTTTGCAAGACATTCGGTGGGGACAGAAGACATCGTGTCCAGC
Organism: Macrostomum hystrix; assembly: GCA_950097015.1. Lineage (NCBI taxonomy): Eukaryota > Metazoa > Platyhelminthes > Macrostomidae > Macrostomum > Macrostomum hystrix. The sequence continues at coordinate 2,839,759 of CATNEN010000041.1, read as the reverse complement.
ATGTTTTTTTGTAAGTTGGTAATGCATTTCGTCAGTGACGTGAAACTATTTCTGCCATCTTAAGCTCAAAGCAAGTGTTCGTACATCGGCTTTCAAGCGTAAATAAGTTATTTTGATTCCTTTAATGATTAGGATCCCACTCCGAGCACTCGAAGTGAAAGCTCGCAAGGACCCAATCCCGATGATAACACGCTGATGCCCGAAACTCAAGTCTCGACACCGACTTTTCTTATGCTGGACGGCTGCTTCGGCATAAGACATCGAAAACGTGCTGGAAAAGCGGCGATTCCGCTTGCGTCCGGTTTTTTCGTCGATGTCGATTTCAGCAGACCAGCTGGGCAAAACCGAAATCACTGCCCTAATTGGACAGCCGGTGGTCGGGGCAATGGGCTTGTTACTGCATCCGACAAAAACAAACTCGATGTTTTTGGCCTTTTCTGTGCTGTTTTGCTGTTTTAAAAGTTGTTCAATTCCATTGGCCCTGAGAACTCTTAAAGTCAGCAGGGGACGATGAGCATTGATCTCAACTTCTGATCTCGTGCGCAGGAGTGCATCAACAAAAAAGCGAGATGCCCGCCGAACCTCCTCTTGAACCAAAGAAGATTCCTCTTCGATTCTTCTTTGAAGCTGCAGCAACTTAACTGCTTGACGTTTCCTTGCGATATCCACCATTGAAGTGTCACCATTATCAGTTGCCAGAATGCTGTTGAAATTCAAAGTACAGCCTGGCGGACAACTTGCGTTGTACCGTTCAAGAAGTACATTAGCCCTTGCAGATATTTTGCTGAGTCGTTTGTTAAGGACTCGATTGAGCTTTTGACCACTTTCTCTAGCTGCCCGACAAATTAAAAATTCTCGCTCGCAAGCCAACTCTTGAAGTTCGAGAATCGTCTGGTCTGTGTGGTCCGTCCTGGCATTCTCCTTAACAGATTGCTCGATAAGTTCATTTTCCCAGACTTTGGCCAACGCTAGGAAGGTTTCAACGTCACCTAAAAATTAAATAACAGGGATTAATTTTGTCAGATTAATAACGTATTCTAATTAGTAAAGTGCGGTCAGAAAGCCCGAGGCTTTTAAGTCATATTTCAAGGTTGTGCTTTGATTAAATTGCGCCTTTGCTTTAATTATGAACTTCAATTACGCAAATTTATATCTAATTGGTTTTAAAATTTTTAATTATTACATAAAAACGTATACTAATAACCCACAGTTCATTTCGGTCAAAACGCAAAACTGTCGAACATCAGAATTGAAACGCTGCCAAGCTCGCTTCTCAACAAGCCGTCGTCCAAACAACCAGGAGCCTAAGTAATTTTAAAGTAAACATCTTGCTTCGGAAAATATAAAGTTCACTTCCTTGCAATAAAAAACTGTAAGTAAATGACTCACTAATAGTTCGAATTTTCTCGAAGTTGACCGAATCCGCCCAGTAGTTCAGGAACTCGCGGCGATTTGGATGAGTCATTTCTTTCAATTGCGGACCAAAGCGTCTAGCAGAAGACCATATGCGCTCACAGCTCTCACCGTCAGTCAAACCTGCGCCATTTACGGATCGAATTCCGAATTTCGTATGGCAGCTTTCCTTGTGACCGTATGCATGGAAAGCCGGAATGGCGAAGGACAGCCTGTCATCATTGAAATGACTGGCCAGCTTGCAGCTGATGTCGTACGACACGACCAATTTCTGATGGCTCGGAATGTCTGCCAACGCTTTCGATACCATTGCTTGGGAATACGCGAGCCTAAATTGAGGCAGGTTTTCAACTACATTGTAATTAGTTTTTAATGAGTTAGAATTAACTAAGTATTATTTTTAAGAAGGGGTTGTAGACTAGTGGTTAGAGCGTCGGACTCACGACTTGAAGGTCGGGGGTTCGATTCCCGACTCCACCGGTACAAGTTGTTTCCTTTAGCAAGCCATTTAATTCTGCCCTGCTTCAGTTCATCCAGCTGTAAAATCGGTACCAGCATTAGCTGGGGTAATTGAAGGTGGGTGTGGTGGTCCTTAATTCCGTGGACTAAACAGCCCTACGCAGCCTTCAGATGCGGCTGCGCTGTTAGCTGCACATCTAGCCCAGTTTGTGCAGGCATTATTAACTATGTATTCTTATTTTAATTAATACTAACATATTAATTATTATTTTTTCTGAAGAGAAAAAAACGAAAAGAAAGGAAGAAAAAGAAGAAATAAAAGATGAAATCAGAAAGGAGGACTGTACAAGATATTCGTGCATACCGGGCAAGATATTCGGATTATTAATTTTGAGTATACAGTCGCCAGGCTACAAGTTTAGACCTTAAAATTATAGAGTTAGGCAGGGCGCAAAAAGAGTCGCTGATTTTCTGTTCTTAAGAAAGGGACAAAATATATAACAAGTATATATATATATAACTCATATAACTCACTATACGATTATAGTGAGTTTATTTATTTGTGCGATGAAATATAGAAAATATGAAAGTTAGGAATGATTAAAATCAACCACTCAGTACAATAATATTTATCCCCTAACAGCTCTACTATCTAGCCCCTACTAGCTATCCCCTAACAGCTCTACTATCTAGCCCCTAGGCTACCAGTTATCCCCTAACAGCTCTACCATCTAGCCCCTACCAGCCTGACCCTACTAGCTAGCCCTACCAGCTATCCCCTAACTCTATTATCTAGGCCTATGCTAGCTGCTACCAGCTATCCCCTAAAAGCTCTACCATCTAGCCCCTACTAGCTATCCCTACCAACTATGCTATTCCCTAACTCTATTATCTAGGCCTATGCTAGCCACTACCAGTTATCCCCTAACAGCTCTACCATCTAGCCCCTACCAGCCTGCCCCTACTAGCTAGCCCTACCAACTATGCTATCCCCTAACTCTATTATCTAGGCCTATGCTAGCCACTACCAGTTATCCCCTAACAGCTCTACCATCTAGCCCCTACCAGCCTGCCCCTACTAGCTAGCCCTACCAACTATGCTATCCCCTAACTCTATTATCTAGGCCTATGCTAGCCACTACCAGTTATCCCCTAACAGCTCTACCATCTAGCCCCTACCAGCCTGCCCCTACTAGCTAGCCCTACCAACTATGCTATTCCCTAACTCTATTATCTAGGCCTATGCTAGCCACTACCAGTTATCCCCTAACAGCTCTACCATCTAGCCCCTACTAGCTAGCCCTACCAACTATGCTATCCCCTAACTCTATTATCTAGGCCTATGCTAGCCACTACCAGTTATCCCCTAACAGCTCTACTATCTAGCCCCTACTAGCTATCCCCTAACAGCTCTACTATCTAGCCCCTAGGCTACCAGTTATCCCCTAACAGCTCTACCATCTAGCCCCTACCAGCCTGCCCCTACTGGCTAGCTAGCCCTACCAGTTATCCCCTAACTCTATTATCTAGGCCTATGCTAGCTGCTACCAGCTATCCCCTAACAGCTCTACCATCTAGCCCCTACTAGCTAGCCCTACCAACAATGCTATTCCCTAACTCTATTATCTAGGCCTATGCTAGCCACTACCAGTTATCCCCTAACAGCTCTACCATCTAGCCCCTACCAGCCTGCCCCTACTAGCTAGCCTTACCAACTATGCTATCCCCTAACTCTATTATCTAGGCCTATGCTAGCCACTACCAGTTATCCCCTAACAGCTCTACTATCTAGCCCCTACTAGCTATCCCCTAACAGCTCTACTATCTAGCCCCTAGGCTACCAGTTATCCCCTAACAGCTCTACCATCTAGCCCCTACCAGCCTGCCCCTACTAGCTAGCCCTACCAGCTATCCCCTAACTCTATTATCTAGGCCTATGCTAGCTGCTACCAGCTATCCCCTAACAGCTCTACCATCTAGCCCCTACCAGCCTGCCCCTACTAGCTAGCCTTACCAACTATGCTATCCCCTAACTCTATTATCTAGGCCTATGCTAGCCACTACCAGTTATCCCCTAACAGCTCTACTATCTAGCCCCTACTAGCTATCCCCTAACAGCTCTACCATCTAGCCCCTACCAGCCTGCCCCTACTAGCTAGCCCTACCAGCTAGCCTACTACAAGCTCTACTATCTAGCCCCTGCCTATTTATTGCCTTAGACAGGCAGGCTATATTAGCTTATGAAATGGACTGTATATATAGATTATAGAGCTATGGACATTTGATTTTATATTTAATAAATTATATGTAAAAGCCTTGGTTACTTATGCATATAGACATTGCAATGGCATTGGAATAATTTATGGTTATTTATTTAAGCCTTTGACTATAGCTATAAGCCTAGTATGTGATAGTAAGCTAGCTGAATTATTCATTTACAAGTCAATACATAGAAGTAATTATAAATTTAGGGGATCAGGTACATCAACAATTTAAATTGGGCCTAAATCCAAAAAGAAAGCTAATAGGCCTAGCTAATATTAGGCCTAATATTAATACTTGCCCATTTAAGACAGCTAGAAATACAATTTTAGTTCAAATAATACTATACAGGCATGCAGCTAAACTAGTTCTAGCCTTTTTATTAACTAACTGACAGTTTTGTTCAAGCCAATTATCGATTCTATTGTGCACCATTGGACCACTAAATAGATATCATAAAGGATTACAATAATGCAGTAGAGAGCTTCTCTTCTATCTTGAATTGTCAAGAGTCTTTTTGGCATTTAGAATAGATTCTCACATTTAAATACTGTACAAATTAAAATACTACTACTAAAAATACATTTATATATAGCTAATTGCTATATAACTACTTGCTATATAACTAATACTAAGCGTCTATTTCTGCAGTGTAGCGTAGATCCTCCCTATTAAATTGGACTATCGAGCCTAATTAAACTGAAAGAGCATGCTCTTAGAACACGGAGCATGCGCCGAGTAGCCTATGATGCGCTCCTCGTGCATGCTCCGAAATCGTTTCTTAGGCTGACTACCGTGTCAACACGGGTGGCATAGCAAGCCAAAAATAGTTTTATATTTATTTACATTACAATTATCGAGATTACTTTCGTCTAGTATTTATGGCCGCCAGGGTTGACCACAAGATCATTGAAGTCTTATTCCGTTTTAATGAAGCAAAAATGTATTTCTTTAGCATTTCAATCGTTGACGTAAATTGATGTTTTGACTATAAGAAACGACAAAGATTTTTAGCGATAAAATTTAGTTTGAAATTACTTTAAGGTGGCTTAGATTTACATTAAGCCATTAAAATAGCTTTGCACATATGGAATATTTACTCATTAGTTACATATATTGACAATCATAGATAAATTCGTCTTGTTCGTTTTATTACCATCGTTCGAACAATATTAACTGCATGATGCCTTGGAGTGCGAAACGCGTCAAAACTTTCATGAAACTTATCATGTTAATACACGTATAAAAAAATTTTGTCCAATTATTATTTCTGTCGACTGGCATAGACGTAGTTTCACTCTGTGTATTCTTTTTTGCTGTTTAACAATACACATATATAGATATTTTTAACGTTGAGTTCGCGTTACTGGTAGGTATATCACTGCATTGTTTCGTTGATATTTATTATTGGAATTTTTTAAGTAAGTGACTTGGTCTGATTGATGGTTGATCAGAAACTTAATTTTAATTCTTTCATTTATGCACATCAGGACTAACTCGTAGAATAACAAAAACTGAGCTTAGATACAATAAGGTTAGTAGAGTTCGAAACAAGCGCTAGTTTAAAAAATGGCTCGTAGAAAACTGCCGATAAATCAAGTGACAAATGTTATGTAGTGAACGAAGGGAACAACGGATTTGTTGGCAGATTCCAAATTGAGCAGTTATCCTTTTTGTGATAGCTTTGTGTCCGTATATTTATAGGTAGCTGATATGTTAAATCGAAAGTTCTAGAAAACACGGACTATAGAAGGTTCTAGAATATTCTGGCTACAGAAGGTTCTAGAAACTACTAGCTTCCTCACTGCACTACTCATAGTGGCAGTATGCGTAAATTAGCATTCAGTCAGTCAATACACAACATCTTCCCCCTCTCCGCAAAATCAGTCAGTCAGAAGCCATAACGCTGCACAGGTCGCCTCGGCCGACCGGATCGTCGTACCGGCGGGGTCGCTAGTCCCTGTGCTGGATCCGGTGCAGGCAAGGGATCTCCGCCTCCCTCGTCCGGAACCGTGTGCTGTCCTTGAATGTCGATGAGCGGGTCGAGCTCGTCAGGCACCGGTGTCTCGGGGCTCAGGCGCATCGATGTTGGTACGAGTGCCTGCTGATTCCAGGTGCTGCCGTCGGTCAGTCGGCAAGCAGCGCCCATCGTTTTGACGATCCGAAGCGGCGCCGAGAGCCGCGTTCCGAGCTTGCCCCGTCGTATTGGACGCCGCACCCGAACCCAGTCGCCGGCGCGCAGTGCCGGCGGTCGCGCTCTTCGCCGCTGGTCCGTGTAGGCTGCCGTCCGCTGCTGGCGCTCTTGGATTCGCTGGGCCATCTCGGTATGCGCAACCGCGTTGTCCTTAGACGGTGACAGCAGAGCCGGTCGCAGCTTGAAATTCTTCTCCGCTGTCTCGCAGGCGCCGCAGTCTCGGACGAACGTCTCGACGTCGGCGTCCATCTTTGGCCACCAGGCGAACTCGTGGAGCTGCTGCTTGGTGCGCACGACCCCCGGATGTCCAGAATGGGCCGCCTCCAGAAGCTCGCGCCGCAGCTGCAGGGGAATGACGGCTCGTTCTTGGAAAGCCAGGCAGGCGCCGTCCTGCCAGACGCTGAGGTGCTCGCGGACCTTGAAGTACGGCTGCAGCTCGCTATCCGATGAAGAGCTCCAGTTGCCGCTTGTGACGTGCTGAATCACCTGTCGCAGAACCGCATCCTCGGCTGTGGCTATCGCTAGCTGCTGCGGGGTAACAACCCGTACCGGAGGCATCGCAGTGTCTGGTAGCTGGATGATGTTCATGTCGGAACCACAGCTCCACCTAGACAGCATGTCGGCCACGAAGTTGCGGTTGCCCGGCAGGTATCGCACATGGAAGTCATATTGCTGAAACCTGTCGCACCACCGGTGGATGCGCAGCGGCCGATGTCCGGTGCCGCTGGGTCCCAGCAGGAGCTGGCGCAGCGCTTGGTGGTCGGTCCGCAGCTCGAAATGGCGCCCGTACAGGTAGTAGTGCCACTTCACCATGGCCCACAGGCTCGCCAGCGCCTCTCGCTCGTTCGCTGCGTATCGCTTCTCCGTCTCGGTCAGGGCCCGGGCGGCGAAGGCGATCGGCCTCTCGATGCCATCTTGGACCTTGGACAGCTGCGCACCGAGGGACTCTGCACTGGCGTCGCTAGTGACGATCGTCTCGGCCCCTGGGTCGAAGTGGGCTAGGACCGGCGGACTGCAGATTGCCGCTTTCAACGTTTCGAATGCCTTCTCGCACTCCGTCGACCATTCGAACACCGCGTCGCTTTTCAGCAGAGGCCGCAGTGGCGCCGTTACCTCCGCGAAGTTGGGCACGAACCGCATCAGATAGTTGGCGGATCCCAGGAACGCCTGCAGCTCCTTCCTGTTGGTCGGCGGGCGCAGCTCGCTGAAGGCCTTGGTCTGTGTCGCTTGGGACAAAACTTCTTTGCTTGTAATTGACTTGTATATCGAATGTATTTGGTTCGAAGCTCTTGTGGGCTTAGTGCGCACTAGAAGCAACTAAAGGGGAACTGTACCGAGAAAGGCATTAGAAACATAGACAACGATTGAGTAACAAGGGGCGGGCAGGATGCGTAGTCTATGGGCTAAAAGGACGATAGAAAGCGAAACAATTAAAGTGCAGTGAAACGTACTGATTAACTAGTTGGTGAGCAAGAGAGAAAAGAGGAGAGTCGAAGGAAACGACGAGAAGGAGTTCTGGAGGAAGCATTTCCGACAGGGTGGGGGGGGCGAAGTTACGCAATGTTAAAAGGAGAGTCACGTAGAAGTTGTCGTCGCATGGCCCGTCGAGCGCGGTTGGTTTGTACCGGATCGTCCTTGCTGCCAGAAACGGGTGGAACTAGAGTCCTGCCGGCGTTGGCCGCGGTTTGGAAATCGATAATGTCGGCCTCGAGAGGGACGAGATGCGTGATGGCACGGCGGGACTCGTGACCGGTGCTCGTTCGGACAGTGACATAACGGGTGATATCCTGACTGTCGGGATGGACTTCGATGACGCGGCACGTCTTCCAGTTTGACCGCGGAGTCTGGTCGGCGAGGAGGTAGAGCTGTCCAACGAGGGGCTGGTGTGAGTGCTCGCCGTGTCGTCTACGGTGTTGTAAGTGGATCGAGTGGAGTTGTTGAATGTAGTCGCGGTTCCATCGCGCCCAGAAAGCGTCAATGATTTGCTCGCGGCGTCGATAGAGAGCTCGTAGTTGGTTGCTGGTCGTGGTCCCAGCAGATGGAAGAAGGTGCTCAGGCGCTGCAGGCAAGTCAAGTCGAGCGCTAGGAGCGATGAGATCGGCTGGCGTTAGGGGGCGCGTATCGCTTGGGTCATTCGAGAAAGATGTCAGCGGGCGAGAGTTCAAGACAGCCTCGATCTTTGTCAGCAGGGTGAGGAACTCTTCGTCCGAGATCCGCCGGCGCCAAAGTGCGGGTCGAAGGCTGGCTTTGACCATCCCAACCAGTCGCTCGACGGCTCCTTGGTGCCACGGAGCGCGTGCCGGTGCGAATTTGAAGTGGAGTTGTCTAGCAGTGGCGAATGGTTGGAGGTCAGCTAGGAGTTTGTGCTGGAACGTTGGTGTTAGCAGAGAGTCGATGATTTTGCCGGCCGCTTGGAAGGCGGTTGCCTGGTCTAGGAAGATGCTGGCTTCGGTGAGTCCCCGGCGGGCCCAGAATCGCTCGAAAGCATGGAGAACTGAGTCCGCAGAATAGTCATGGAGGTACTCGAGATGGACCGCGCGGCTTGAGGCGCAACAGAGGAGCATTGCCCATCGTTTGTTGATAGTGCGGGTCTTCGTATCGGTCGTCAAGACGGGGCCCAGCTGGTCGACGAGCAGAGAGCTGAACGCCGGGCCTGATGAGTTGAGGCGCTCTGGTGGTAGCTGGCCATGCTGTGGGGGAGGGAGTGTGCGTCCCTTCGTGAATCGGCATTGAAGACACTGGCGGAGGCTTGAGCGGACAGTGGAGAGACCACGGACAATCCAGAAACGGTCGCGAAGGCTCCGTAGAACAGATATGGCGCTGCTGTGGCAATCTCGTTTGTGGAAGTAGAGTATGAGCAGGTGAGTGAGATGATGATCGGGTGGAAGGAGCATTGGGTAGATTGCGTCTGCGTCTAAGGTTGCGTTTGCCATACGGGAATTGAGGCGGATCAGACCTTCGTCATCCAAGAAGAGGTCAAGCTGCGCGACTATCTTGCAGCTTTTGGGTCTGCCTTCCTGTATGGCATTGATTGCGTCAGCGTAGCGCTCTCTCTGTACCCATTTGATCCACAAGTGAAGAGCAGCCTGGCGTTCCGAGGCATCTGGCGCGGTGACTCGGTTTCTTCGCTTGACGAAACGGATAACATATGCGAGAGTTCCGAGAAGGGCACTGAGTTTGCCGAAGCGGTTGATGTCCATGTCTGCAGGGGGGACGCATCTGTTCGATGCAGACAGGAAAGCGCTTGTCTTCTTGGTCTTTTTCTGGGCTGGTGGGATGCCTTGGAGAATCGTGGAGTTCGTGGGTGTGGGTGTTGTCTGAGATGGCCACTCCCCATGTGGCTGTCGGAGGAATCGAGGTCCGGTGAAGAAATTTGAATTGAGAAGTTGGCTGAGTGTAAGTGGCCTTGTGCAACAATCGGCAGGGTTCTCAGCGGTGTTGACGTAGCGGTAGTCGTCAGTCAGGTTGGACTCCAAGATCTCCTGAACGCGACGGGCCTCATAGGGACGGAGCTTGGCCCCATTGTGGATCCAATGTAGGACTATCTGACTGTCCATGAAGTGGGTTATGCCACTGAGCCTCTTGCCTAGGTTAAAGGAGTCGCGTAGGAAAATCGCGGCTCGGTTGGCGATTAATGCGGCCCAGAGCTCAAGGCGAGGAACCGTGATGAGTACATTCTTGCGGCCAGATGGAGCGAGGCGGGCCTTGGCGTTGATGAGGCAGCAGTTGGTGAGGTCCTTCCCATTCTGATGCAGGTAAATTGTGTACCCGTAAGCTCGAGGTGAGGCGTCGCTGAAGATCACGAGCCTACTGGGTAGTGCCTGGTCTGCGAGGCAGCGACGAGGAACGGTAATACGGCAGATCTCGTTGAAATCATTGAGGAGTCTGCGCCAGCTCTCAACAGTATCGGTTGAGGCAGGCTTGTTCCATGCATCCATAGGACCGAAGCTTTCGTGATATAGAAGACGTCCAGCTAGAAGCAGGGGCGCTGCGTAACCGCACGGGTCGTATGGCGTAGAGATTCCCTTAAGAAGACTGGCCCGGTTGAGATTAGGGTCCAATTTCAGCTGTGGACTGGCCAGGCTCAGTCGGTCACTCTGTGTGTCCCAGAGGATTCCGAGGCTCTTGACGACTGGTTCGTGGATCTGATCTGCCCAGGGCACGTCGCAGAGCGCTCCTGGGTCACTGGCGGCAAACTGGCGGAGGTGAAACCCAGCGGATCGGAAGAGAGCTCGGGTTGCGGCAACGATACGTGGGCCCTCTTCTTGAACGTCATAGCCCTGGACCAAGTTGTCGACATAGAGGCTGTAGGGTAGCTGCTCAAGCTGTCGAGAGCTAAGACCTGATTTTCCGGAATCCATGGCATCCAGGCAGAGTTTCCGAATGACGGCGGCAAGGATCCACGGTGATGATCTGGCTCCCATGACGATACGGGTGAAGCGCCAGACTTGGAAATTGTCACGTGTAAGCGGCAGGTCGATGTTTTTGGGTAGGATAACACGTTGGGCGTCCCGACAATGCTCGTGCACGAGTACTTGGTAAAAGGCGGCCTGGATGTCGCTGAGGCAGATAAACTTTGAGGTTCGGAGACGTAGCTGAACCTTAAAGAGGTTGGTGAGCAAGTTTGGCCCAGACTCCATGAGGTCGTTGAGAGAGACGCCCCCTAGAGATGTTGGCGCTGAGGCGTCTACAACTGGTCGTACTTTTGTGGTGTTTGAAGACATCTTGATGACGGGAAAGTGCGGCAGGACATGGATGATCTTTCCTTTTGGACTAGTGTCATCGACGATTTCCAGGATCCCTTCTGCTTTGTGCTTTTCAAACTCTCCATAGTACTCTTGACGCTCCGCCTGTGAAAGACGACGGTGTGTAGCCTGAGCGCGACCCCAAGCTTGTCCGAAGTTTGATGGGAGTTGCTCCGCTCCAGGCTTGAAGGGTAATGCGACCGAGTAACGACCGTCCGATCCATGTGTGGCCGAGTCCAGGAGGTCTTTCGTCAAAACGTCGCCTCGTGGATTGGGTTGTTCGGCCCCTCTTTCGATGCCGAGCAGCTCGAGGCTGGTCATTCGGTCGACCAGACATTCAAGGTTGTCGGGACGGGATTGTGACAGAAGTGAGTTGGCGATGAGTTGACTAGAGTTGAGAAGCCCACTGGATTTACAATCGTCGGTATTTTCGAGGCAGCCTGTGAGGACGGCACCAAACGGGGTGAGGTGCGCGGTAAGACTTGGCCGCAGTGGGATTGCAGGAACGCTCGGGCCTATTAACCGCTGGGCATAGTCGTTACCGATGAGCAAATCTAACTCAAGTTCCCCGTCTTGGGAAGGTGGGAGATTGGCTATTCCATGGGGCAAGTGTTGCAGAGTGGCCAGAATATCACTTGGTAGCTGGACAGCTGGTATGTGGATTGGTGGAGCGATGTGCTCGGTTGCCAGAACTCGGAGTGGTAAACGGCGGCCATCGGGTGTTGAGAGTTCGAGTTCGACGATGTCTGCGGTCACTCGGCGTCGAGAGTTGGTGTGACATGAAGAGCTGTCAAGCGAGATTCGGCGATGTAAACGAAGACCGAGTTTTCGAGCCACATCGAGTTTTATGTACGTGAAACTGCAGCCGCCATCGATGAGGACCGACACTCGCGTAGTTCCGCCGCTAGTCGGGTTTACAGCAGTGGCAGAGAATGTGGCCATGATGGACGGTCTTATCAACTCGTCGCAGGTGGAGGAGATGCAGGAGACGGTATTGATGGTGTTATCGTTCATGGCTTTTAAGTTGGCGAATGCCGTCGGCAATGCGGTCGTCGAGTCGAGGTTGCTGTTGGCTTTCGCTGTTGAGTCGACGTGAAGAACATGCGGTGGTGGATTGAAACGCGCTCCGTGAAGTGATGTGTGGTGCAATGCTCGACACTCGCGGCATCTGTTCCGGGAGCTACAGTTTGAGGTGGCATGGCTACGCAGGCAGTTGAGGCACAGGGCCTTGCTTCGAATAACGCGGAGCCGATCATCGGGCTTCGAAATTACGTCGCATGTCTGACTGGAGTGTCCTGGCCGTTCGCAGTAGACGCAGATCGGTGCATGTGCACGTGTGTGCACGTGACCAGCACTCGGAGTGGATGAAGTTACGGAGCGGTTTGTGGCAGCGTTGATTAGACTAGCTCCGGCATAGGGGGCGAAAGCAGCTGTTGCGTAGTTGGTTTGCGAGGCACGGATGGCACGAAGCTTGTTGTCGAGGTGTCCCTGGAGCTCTTGCATTGTTGGAATTAGCGGTTGCAACGCCTTACAACGCACATCCTGGATATCTGATTGGAGCGCCGGTGGGAGCTTTGGCCACAGTGCATGCACGTAGGGATCCAGGGCAGCACTGGTTTCACCGAGGCGGGTTAGCTGGCCGACTGTGAGGCGAAGTGTGTCCGAAATTCCTCCAGGCTCTGGTGGTCGATGTTGCAAAGCTGCGGCAACGCGAGAAGTCGCCTGAAGCAGGTGCTCTTCTGCTCCCACAGGTCGCCATAATTAGCTTGGAGAATTTGGCAGGCTTGGTTGTAGGCCCCCGGTTGACAGGCGTCCAGACCACCTAGTTTCCGGAGGGCAGCGCCAGCGAGAAGCCCGCGAAGAGCTTCAAATTTATCAACGTCTGTGTAGTTGCTGCTGTCGATGCGGTAAGTGAAAGAACTCCAAAATGCAGGGAAACTAGCTGGGTCTTCACCGTCGAAACCTTGAAGTTGAACATTGCGGAGGACGGTGTCGCCGAAGAGGGACGTCGGTCGAGGCGTCGGAGGGGCGGGCTGGGATGTGGTCTGGTTTATGTGAAGCTGTTGTACGAGCAGCTGGTTCTGCTGCATCATCTGAGCCATTGCGCCAATAAGTTGTTGTACAGCGTCCTGTTGGTTAGATACACCGAATGCGATAGAGCCGACTGGACTGGCAGGTGCGGCGAGGCCGCTGGTGGGTGCGGCGAGGCCGCTGGCAGGTGCGGCGAGGCCGCTGGTGGGTGCGGCGAGGCCGCTGGCAGGTGCGGCGAGGCCGCTGGTGGGTGCGGCGAGGCCGCTGGTGGGTGCGGCGAGGCCGCTGGCAGGTGCGGCGAGGCCGCTGGTGGGTGCGGCGAGGCCGCTGGTAGGTGCGGCGAGGCCGCTGGCAGATGCGGCGAGGCCGCTGGTGGGTGAGGCGAGGGCGCTGGCAGGTGCGGCGAGGCCGCTAGCAGGTGCGGCGAGGCCGCTGGTGGGTGCGGCGAGGCCGCTGGTGGGTGCGGCGAGGCCGCTAGCAGGTGCGGCGAGGCCGCTAGCAGGTGCGGCGAGGCCGCTAGCAGGTGCGGCGAGGCCGCTAGCAGGTGCGGCGAGGCCGCTAGCAGGTGCGGCGAGGCCGCTAGCAGGTGCGGCGAGGCCGCTGGTAGGTGCGGCGAGGCCGCTTGTAGGTGCGGCGAGGCCGCTGGCAGGAGCTGCGAGGCCGCTGGCAGATGCGGCGAGGCCGCTGGTAGTCAGGTTAGTGTATGTAGGTCTTACTCGGCTTTGAGATTTGTGACCGAGCTTTGTGATTTGCACCCTCACCCTTGGTTAACTGGACTTGGCCTCGCCTCGCTTATTTGGCTAGCAGCCACAACACTTTCCACGAGTGGTGCTGCGCGTCTTCATTTTTGACTTGGCTGTGTGGATACGTTAGTGCGCTCTGCTACCAATTTGTCGCTTGGGACAAAACTTCTTTGCTTGTAATTGACTTGTATATCGAATGTATTTGGTTCGAAGCTCTTGTGGGCTTAGTGCGCACTAGAAGCAACTAAAGGGGAACTGTACCGAGAAAGGCATTAGAAACATAGACAACGATTGAGTAACAAGGGGCGGGCAGGATGCGTAGTCTATGGGCTAAAAGGACGATAGAAAGCGAAACAATTAAAGTGCAGTGAAACGTACTGATTAACTAGTTGGTGAGCAAGAGAGAAAAGAGGAGAGTCGAAGGAAACGACGAGAAGGAGTTCTGGAGGAAGCATTTCCGACAGTCTGACTCTCAGACGGTCGCATGCCGTTGGCTGAGAAGATGAAGCCAAAGAACTCAATCTCAGTCCTCCGCAGCTGGCACTTGTCCTTGTTGGCAGTGAGACCGGCGTCCTCCAATCGCTTCAGCAGTGCTCGCAGCCTCGAGTCGTGCTCGGCTTCAGTTGCTCCGAAGACGATGAAGTCGTCCAGGATGTGCTCAACACCCTGCAGATCAGACACCAGGTCGTCCAGCATCCTCTGGAATGCCGCCGGTGCAGAAGCAAGGCCGAACGGCACCCTGCAGTAGCGATACAGACCCTGGTGAGTAATGAATGCTGTCAGGTCACGTGATGACTCGTGCAGCTTCATCTGCATGTATCCTGCCTTAAGGTCGATCTTGGAGAACACGCTGCCTCCGGCCGCTTTGATCTTGGCCGAGATCTCGTCCAGCTGCGGCATCGGGTGCCGGTCGATGACGAGCGACTTGTTCGGCTCTCGCACGTCAATGCAGACTCGAATATTTCCGTCCTTCTTGTTAGCGACAACCAAGTTGGAGATCCATGGGCTGGAATTCACCCGTTCGATGATTCCCATGGCCTCCAGACGGTCCAGCTCCTCGCCGACTTGTTGCTGCTTAGCGAGCGGAAGTCGACGGAGCGGCTGCTGCACTGGTGGCACCGCTGCGTTAATCCTCGGTTTGTGCACTGCGCCTTTGCAGAGACCGATCGAGCCGCTGAAGACCGTTGGGAACTCTCGCTCGATGTCTACGCTGGCGATCTCGGCACCGATCTCAGCTGGCGGCTGCAGTTGCACGCGGAAGCCCAGCTTCTCCATCAGGTCGCGGCCGATGAGGTTCTCGCCAGACCTCGTGACGTAGAAGTCGTGTTGGAGCTCACGGCTGTGGTGCTTGACGGGCACTGTTGCGATCCCAGCTAGGGCGATCAGCTTCCCACCGTAGGCTCGTAGCCTCATCGACGACGTTCTTAGGCGAATGTCGCCCAAGCTCCGTGCCGTGGCCTCGTTCAGCAGAGACACCTTGGCACCGCAGTCGACCATCAGGCTGACGGTCTTTCGGATGCTGCCGAGCTGAAGGTCTGCGCGGACCTCGTTGTTGCCGTGGACTGCGTAGATTGTCTCTTCCGCGCTGACCTGCACTGTCTTATTGCGGCAGCATCGGCTGAAGTGATTCAGTTTGCCGCAGTTGTTGCACTTCTTGCCGTGCGCGGGACATTGGGCTTTGCCATCATGGCTGCGGCCGCATCGCTGGCAGGATCCTCCGGCTTGCTGCCCTGGCTTCTTCTTGGACGGAGCGCCATGGTGACCTCGGGGTCTGGCCTCCTGCACAGCCTGGACATTTCCTGAAGAGCCGGCTGCTGCCATCGCCTTGCTGCCTGCCGCTGCCTCCTCGATAGTCGTCGCGATCACGATGGCTTGGTCCAGTGTCAGCCTGGCGGCGTCCTCAGTCAGCAGGCGCTCACGAATCCGGCTGCTGCTGGTTTTCTGGGCCAGCTGGTCGCGGATCATTTCATCAGCCATTGCTCCGTAGTTGCAGGTGGCTGACAGCTCGCGTAGTGCTGCGGCAAACGTGACTGCGTCCTCTCCGGGCAGCTGATGTCGCTCCCGGAATCGGTGACGCGCCAACATCACGTTTGGCCGGTCGCCAAACACAGTCGTCAGCATGTCGCGGGTTTGCCAGAAGGTGTGGCCGTCGACAATCGCGTTGCGTGCCCTGGCAATCCGCTGCCCTTCGAAACCGAGCAGGTGCAGCAGCATGTTGCGGCTCCTCGTTGCCAGTCGCGTAGCTTCCTCTGTTGGAGCTTCGCCCTCTGCCGGCCGGTCAGTCCAGATCTGCGCCGCTTGGCAATAGATATCGAAAGCGTCTAGCCATCGATTCCATGGAACTGCTGGAGGTCCGCTTGCCGGCAGGTACGGTGTCGGTGGGCTAACGTTGAGGGCCATCCTCGTCGCCAGTTGTTATGTAGTGAACGAAGGGAACAACGGATTTGTTGGCAGATTCCAAATTGAGCAGTTATCCTTTTTGTGATAGCTTTGTGTCCGTATATTTATAGGTAGCTGATATGTTAAATCGAAAGTTCTAGAAAACACGGACTATAGAAGGTTCTAGAATATTCTGGCTACAGAAGGTTCTAGAAACTACTAGCTTCCTCACTGCACTACTCATAGTGGCAGTATGCGTAAATTAGCATTCAGTCAGTCAATACACAACAACAAATATTCGAGTGGTAAAATAGTTCTTTTAAAGGTCTTTTGTTTAAGTCTAGAGCCCAGATTTACTTGTAGGCCGAGTGATTAACCTGCCCGGCTTCGAAACTAAACGTACTGGAAGTCTCTGCTGGAAAATTAGCTAAATACAAGAAATTCTCGATTTATGAGTTCAGCTGAAGGGTCAACGTGACGGTTCGTCGCCTCCTTTCTGCCCTGCTGGCTTCATCTAGTACCGGCTGCGCTTTTTGTGGACGTTGTCGACGTCATAAAATACGTGCACAATTAGTACGCTGTGCAATCGGAACGGTGAGAAGCTGGCCGAGGTGGAAACTCGGTCACCCACTTTAAGTTTTCTACACATCCATGCATGTGAATTGATTTAAAAAAATTAATCTTAATTAGAAAGACGATCAGTTAATTATGAGTGTCTCAGACTCCGTTGCGATTACAATAAGAGCATATTGTGCACGTGTATTTGACTATACGTATGAAGCAGGCACTATAAGCACAAGAGAATTAGTTATTCAAGGTCAAGAGCAAAACAGAACTTTTACGAGCGTATTATCTTGATTTGATGAGAGAAACACAGCTCCTGGACAACTTCAAGGATTTTGCGAGAGTACAAACTACGATCGTATGTTTTAAACTAAGGCATAGTACTTGATCTGAGTATAATTCATTAATTAAAATTGCTACTGAATATTGTCAACGAGCTCTTTGGCCTCAGCTTCCATGTTGAACGATCAGCGATCAGCATCGGCATCAGCATCGGCATCAGCATCGGCATCGGCATCGGCATCGGCATCGGCATTGGCATCGGCATCGGCATCGGCATCGGCATCGGCATCGGCATCGGCATTGGCATCGGCATCAGCATCGGCATCGGCATCGGCATCGGCATCGGCATCGGCATCAGCATCGGCATCGGCATCGGCATCAGCATCGGCATCGGCATCGGCATCGGCATCGGCATCGGCATCGGCATCGGCATCGGCATCGGAAAACCCCTCTGTCTCGAGGGTTTCAAGGAGGTCAGAGTTGCTGAGCTTCTGTGCAATGTTGAGGTGAGGCTCAAGGACCTCCATGGTGTAGATGGTGTGGGTTTCCCAGCACATCTTGGCTGCAGACTCGCCCCAGGTAGTCCTCTCGGCCAGACACTCGGGACCCAACTCGGCAACGAGCCATTCTAGGATTGGACCAGCGTCACTATCGGCTGCAGCACAATGCACCACTGTCCTGCCCTGGCAGCCCTTCATTCGAAAGCACTCAATGCTCTTCGTGACTTGCTTGATGAACTTCATGGTTTCCACTTTCTGAGCATCCACAGCGAGGTGAACTGGTGTGTCGTTGCAATCATCGCGATCAGACAGACAGTCGGGTCCCAGTTCATCGACCAACCACTCCAGAGCAGAAATGTCCTTATTCCGAGCTGCGTAGTGCGCGACAGACTTGTTTCCCTGGCCCCTCAGCTTGAAGATTCCGACGTCATTGTTGAGCTGCTCCTTAATGAACTGCAACGAGTCTGCAGTCTGGTACTCCGCTGCAATATGAATGGCACAGGTCTGATTCATGTTAAATTCAGTCAGACCTTCTGGTCCGAACTCGTTCACCAGCCATTTGAGCACCGAGTTGCACGGATTGAAAGCCGCGCACTGAATAGCAGTCATGCCGTCGCCAGGCCGCCTGAACTGCAGAAGCCTATTTGTTGCATCCTGAAGCTTCTCTTTGATGATTATCAGCGCCTCTATCTTGTGATTCTCGATTACTCTGCTGATCAATGGACTAAACGAAATTGTTAGAAAATTTTCTTTTTCCTCTTTTACCTCTTCTTCCGACTCTGAGAGATGCAGAACTTCTTTCAGGTATTCCGGATCAAGTTCTCTGAGCAGCCAACAAAGCGCCGAGCCGCTCTTGCAGCTGTCACATGCATGATGCAAAGCGGTCTTTCCCATCCAGCCCTTCTGTTTGAAGGGTTCAACATCTCCCAAAGTTTCCTTGACAAACTGCAACAGCTCCGCTTCTTGATTCAAAGCCACGTAGTGAATCGGAGTGTCGTTTCTCTCGTTCCTGTCCGTCAGGCAGTCAGGACCAAGCTCTTTGACCAGCCAAATAAACGCGGAACTGTCACTGTTTTCCGCAGCGCAGTGCACGGCCGTCTCTCCGAGGAAGCCCCTGTCCAGAAAGTTTTGTGTACCTCCGAGCTGGTCCTTGATGAAAATCAAGGTTTCTGCGCTCTGATTCTGCGCTGCAAAGTGTACCGCGGTTCTGTTGTCTTCCATTTTTTTAATGAGATACTCCGGTCCGAGCTCCAACACCAGCCATTGCAGCGTGGCATCTCCTCGAGAATTTCTGGCAGCGCAGTGCACCGGCGTCTCGTCAGTGATTCCTTTGAAGGTGAAGCAGTGAACACATTGAAGCTTCTCTTTAATGAACTTCATCGTTTCAGGATCCTGGTGCTCCGCCGCAATATGCACGATCGTAGTGTCCCCTGTTTCGGCGATACAATTCGGTTCGGGGCCGATTTCAGTGAGCAGCCACTGGAATGTTGAGCTACTGATTCGATTTCTGGCAGCGATTTGCAGCACCGTCGATTCATATGACCCGCCCTCACACTTAAAGCACTCCACACCATTCGTCTTGTCCTTAAGGAACTGCATGGTGCTCGCCTGCTGAAATTCTGCGGCAGTTTTGACAGGAGATCCCCAGCGCCAGTCTCTCCTTTGCAGGCAATCCGGCCCGAGTTGGTTAACCAGCCATTCGAACGTTGAGCTACTATCAACGTTGGTTGCAGCTGAATGCACTACAGTGCTATAGTACCGATTTGCACGACCGAAGCACCGAGTATCGCCCAAAACGTCCTTCACAAATTGCAAAGAAGCTGCGCTCTGGTAGCATGCCATCAGGTGCACCACGGAGTTTCCCTCGGCGTCTGTCTCCTGTAACTCGAAAACCCGGCCGCCTATGGATTCCACCAGAGCCTGAAGAACAGGCAGGCCATCTTTTTCTCTGGCAGCAGCGAACACCACGGTGGAACCCTCAGCTTCGATTCCGCTGCGCACTGCGTCAGACAGTTGGCTGATCTTCGTCTTGTCGGCAGCAGCGACCGCGGCTTTGAGGCTGAGGAAAAGCTGCTCCGCTGAGGCCTCGAGCTCCCGCCTTGTCCTTGGCTGCAGAGCTGTGGAAGCCATTAGCAGCTTCTACCACACGTGTTTCAGTTTGGCCTTACAATTTGAAGATTGTGGGGCCTAGATTGCTTCAAGTTGCGTCAGGAATGTCTCAGGTAGAAAGCCTGATCTTTTTGGCACGCCCTTTCCTATCTGGCAGAGCTTTGTGGATTTTCTCAACTGCTGATAACATACCAAAGCAAGCAACTACAGCCTAGCTCGTATATCGTTGAGCTGCACTCAATAAGCCCAGAACAGCACATTCGGTGAGTGCAGAGCTGACGGACTCCGACTGAGAGAGCACAGTTGGTAGGAATCGTAGAGCAAACAAAAACTGGTTTGTTCGAGTGAATCGCCTGCAGTGGGTATGAGATTAGTTTGTAGTCCCGTAGTTTGAGTCAACAACAATGTGCGCGGAGTGACGCTATTTATAGCTCGCATGCAACACAGGCATTTCTTGATTTCCTTACCTTTGTGCTGCTCAGACGGAGTACACTTCAGGCTGTCTTACTGAAGTGTAGTAGTGGAGTTGACATGAGTAGTGGAGTTTGATCGGTGTATGAATATACTCAGCAACAGCTAAAACCCCCCAAGTCACGCTGTCACACGGGCACAAAAGTTAAGCAATGTCTTTAATTCTGGTCTCAGTATCGTGTGTAGGAACCACGAGCATGCAAAAGTGCCGTGACTCGTCGTGGCATCCTGATCACCAGCCGGTTGATGAACTCTTGGGGCAGCTGCTGCCAGGCATTCAGCACCGCCAGTCGCAACTGTTCAGCATTCTGTGGGGCATCCTGCTGAACTCTTCGCTTTACAAAGTCCCAGACATGCTCGATGGGGTTCATGTCTGGAGACTTTGACGGCCAGTTCAATGTGCGAATGCCGAGCTGCTCCTTCAGCAGCTGCACGTGTGCTGCTCGATGTGGCGCAGCGTTGTCGTCTTGAAGCATGCAGTTCTGCGGGCCGCCAAAGGTTGTCGTAGCAAATGGCAGAAACTGCTGCTGTAGCAGCTCTGCATAGGTCTGCCCAGTTACACTCTGCTCGAGAATGACAAGCTCTGTTTTGACATTCAGTGCGATGCCACACATTTCTGAGTCACCGATGGCATACAAAACTTTTGGGCCGTGTGACAGCGTGAGTTGGGGGGTTTTAGCTGTTGCTGAGTATATGTGGCTTCAAATCAAAAACGTGTTTTGTCTTTCTCGACAACGGTTTCCCGGCCAAAACTCCTCCAAAAGATCGCCAGTGAGAGCGTACCTTCTGGCAAGCACGGTGTCAACCGTGCTGGCAAGAAGACCGTATTTAGGATGCTGACTAATGAGGTTAGGTTTGCAAAGCGTTTTTCAAGCTTTTTTCGAAAAAAAACTTCTAATAAAACTAGCCGTACTATCGGAAAAGGGATCGATTGAAAACGGTAGCGAGAAGACAGGTGCAGCAGTGTGAAGCCCCATTCTGCGTGCCTAAAAACAAACGAGCAAAAGTTCCAGGGTTGTGGTATGCTCAATCTCACTTTTGACAGCGAATTTCGACTCACCCTGCTGCTGCTCAGGCGGTAAATGTGTAATTGCTGGCACGCCACAGTATGTCGGAGGCTTGATTTGGTCAGTGATCTACACTAAAGAAGTCGGGCGTGGCAATGTATTGAACTGTGAGCAATTTAGCTCATAACATAAATGTGGCCAAAAAGTGTAAGAGTGGATTTATGATCCAGATTCTGGATGAACTTCTGCTGCAACAAGAGCTCGGAAAACATCTTTTTTTTAGATCGACTGCAAAACAAAAAACTCGCCAAATCTGGAAATTCAAATAAACTTTTTCATGTTTTCGGCCTACAACGGAATTTCTCAGTTCACTTGGATTTGATTTTTTTAAAGGTGTACAGAAAATACACAGAAAGGGCAGAACATAGACATATCCAAGTCGTATGTATTCTCAGTCCATTTATACAAGGCCAACAGCTTATACACGCATAATTGTTCGCTCATATATTGATATCCAATCCCCCATGCCATTTTGGAATATATATTCCCCCCACCTTCAGCCGAGAGGTAAAAATTTTACGGAGCGGAACGGCTCCCCTTGGCTTAATCTGTATCCGTTATTGAACAGCTGCAGCTGCAATATTCCCTGAGACTTGCTGCCTTCCTTCAGTGCAGAAGCAGTCCTGTGCGAGCTGGCTCCCTGACTCCAGCAGAGTGAGCGATATCGATCCTGGAGCTCTCTTCTTCTCACTTTTAGCTAGCGCAGTACGCGGTGCAGGTGTGCGTTCGTTAGACATTCCACAATGAGCCAAGTGCGCTCTGAATGCCAGCCGTCGGTGCAGACCTTGGGCTCATATTAGGTAGAAGATTCCGATATGCGATCGCATGCGCCATTTCTTGAAAGCAGCAAGTGAAGAAATTGCTCCTCGAAGGCAGCATGCTGCATAGTTGCGCTCTCGTCTTCTTCATCTGCGCCTGCTTCTGTCTGTCCACCATCGGCCTGTTCAGCGATCGCTGGCTGCTGGTGGAGGCCTCCGTGCCCCGGCCAGGCTCAGCTGGAAACGCGACCGCCACGACCTTCGTGGCCGTTGGACTCTGGGAGACGAAGAGTGAGTGCCTGGGTGTAAAATCGAGAATTCCCGAAGCATCTTCCTTTACTGCCAAAGCCGAGAAATTCATTCAGATTTCCTTTCCCTAGCGCAGATCTTACACGCGCATTCGAGCTTTGAATTATTAAACCTTGTGACTTCTTGCAGTAATATGCACTTGTTTACCGCCCAGGGGTGGCATTCTACCACTTCTATTACCACCATCGGCCGCATGAAGTTCTGGTTTATCACGAGACAGTACTTGCCGATCGTCGCTCGTCCACGGGCCTGGAAACCCCAGACGCCCCTCTCAACAGTACCGGCCTGCAGGCCGATTGGCGCTCCGGTGTCGACCACCCGGTTGTGTCTGAGGCCACGCTGAAGCGCTTGACGGTGACAAACAGCGGGGCGCTGGTAGCGGCTCGCGTGCTGCTGTTCGCATGCCTCGCCTTGGGCCTGACCGCCGGGATCAAGCTGGTGATTGACGAGTGCGGCGAGCGCGGGCTGGTCCGGCACAGGTACAAGGAGCGGGTGCTGGCGGGCACAATGACCGCCCTGTGCTCGGGAGTCGGTGAGTGAAACTGGAAGCCTGTAAGCTTTTATAGAACAGAGTTAATATTTTGTTAAACACACAGACGCAGTGAGAGCGCGAATGACATGCAGGTTATTCGCTGAAGGTTCATGCGAGCATTTGAGTCAAAAGCATGGATACTTTATTTTAGGACTCATCGATGCCAACTTAATTACGAAGGGATCGAGTGATGATTATAGCTTAGAAGAGCTGCTAACAGTCAAAATCACACGAAAGCGACACAGAGCAGTCAAAGCAACTGCTTTGGTGTCACACAGCTGAGATCGTGTGCCGGTTTTGACTGGGGGACAGTAGGGGTGGAGTGTTGACCTCCAGAATCCTCACAACCCGCAGCTGTTCTGTCTATCGCTGCCTGGTCGGTGTTCCTCGGCACAATGTACAGCGCAGTTCTGCGTCACGGTGAGACTTCGGAGATACTGAGCTCCGGGTTCATCTGCAGCGTGCTGGCGAGCCTCACCGCGGCCGTGGCTGCTGGACTCTCGGCCTGCTCGATAACGGCAACGGAAGAGTAGCGTCCTGGATCCATCGACAGTTGTGACCACGGATCCGAGTACAGTGTATTTACTCATCTGACAAGAAAACTTTTTGCTAAACTTTTCCTCCTTCATTCCAATTATCAGAGTCCGATTGGTCTCCAGACTGCGACCTATCAAGCGTATTCACACTTTTTAAAGGATTTTGGGAAACTGGAATGACATCTTCAAACCACGACCTGTATACTAGATTGAAATTGTCGACTCTGTTCTCCATGATTTTTATTAAATAGTTTTGTTTGAAAATCTGGAACACTTTTTTGAGGGAGGTGGAGGGACTTACAGAATCAAAAGCCAGTTTCTAGCTGTACGCCTAGTGGTTAGGGCGTCGGACTCACGACTGAAAGGTCCGGCGTTCATTTCCCGACACTTGTTAAATGGGTACCAGCATTAGCAGGGGTAATTGAGGGCGAGTGTTGCGTCCCCCCCAGCCCAAGGATTGAACATCCGTACGCAGTCTTGCTTTATTATGAGCAGTGCTCAAACTTACTCGTACATTGTTTTAAGTTCGGTCTGAATCTAAAATTGTTAATTTAAAAAAAATTGCACTGGATTCTACAATCGTAGCTATGGATATAAATGAGCTCTGCAGCGAGTTCGTGCAAAATAATGTACGATATTCGCATGTAGCTATGGATATAAAAGAGCTCTGCAGCGAGTTCGTGCAAAATCATGTACGATATTCGCATGTAACCATGGCGCATTGGGAAAAAAATATAAGCTAAATTTTTCGATTACTCTATCAAATGACGCGAAAGAGCAGAAGATGCAGGTCCAAGATTAATGTGTACTCTAGTCATCGCGAAGCTACGAGCATTAAAATAAACAACACGAAGGCCGACTTGCATCGCTTCTACATCAGTCAGAACAATAAAGAGTGGTAACGAAAATTATTATAATATCAAGCATAAATACAGCATTTTTTCAATTTACCTACCTGAGAAACTATAACTAGGTCACGGGTTTGCAGATCAGGCTTTCCAAAAAAAGTAGTTGCGATTTTTTACAGAAATAATGCGCTTGAAATATTATGTTTCACTTTCATATTTCTGGGTAATGCATTAAATGAACACTCGAAGGATTAAAAAAATTTATAGATAATAATAGTTGGCTGCAAGGTCCTGTTTGATCAACAGCCATTCCATAGCTACTAGCTGCGAAATTTGTTCAAGATGCCAGCGCATTAGAAGAATAGGATGATGGACAGTGTCAAAGCTGGTCCTGCTACGGTGACCATGTTGGATGCGCCGGTTCATTCCTCGCGCTTGATGGCACTGAACAGGACCCACAGCAGCTCCTGGTTCATGCACATCGTCAGCCGACGCCGCCAGTTGCGTCTCGTTAGCTCGAAGCTCTTCTCGCCGAATTCCTGCGCAGGCGAAGGAAAGATTCTTTTGGCACTGAGGGAGAATTCTTGGGATATCGAACAGAAATATTCGTTGAAGACCCAACTCACATCGACAAACAGTTTTTTGTTCTTTTCCAGTAGATCGAGCTCCATCATTGTGATCTGCTGGCACCAGGGCGTGATGTCCTCCGTGGTGAGCGTGAGGAACTGGTTCTCAGTTAGCAGGGAGGCGTAGTCCTCCACTGTGCAGAGCCGGTGTGGCCGACGCGACCAGAAGCTGTCCAGGCCAGACTGCTCCGGGTTGTCGCTGCTGTGCAGGCAGTAGTCGGAGATGAGTAGGCGGCCCCCCGGCTTCAGCCACTTCTGCAATCAGTGTTCAGCACGCATCTCTCAAACTTAAGACAAAGTAAGTACTCGTAGCTATTGCAAATAGCTAATCCATTGACGGCACACGAAAATGTAAAATTTTGAAAGTTTTGAGCATGGACGAGAAGAGTACTCACATAGTACTTGGCGAGCACCTTATCCTTGGCGCCAACATATTGCAGTACGTCTCTGCTATATATGACATCGAAGGACGCCTCCTCGTACAGATCGTAAGTCTCAATGTCTGCCACCTCAAAGAAGACCTGGTGGAACAGCAAAAGGGTGAGATGGGTGGATGGTTCTGTTTTTGTCGCAGAAGTCAAGCTGAAATAAGATTTGAGACTCACGTTGGGCACACCGAGCTGATTGGCCCGCTGCAGTGCCACACTGATCATGGGGCCGGAGACGTCAATGCCGATGACATTGGCTCCATACTCCTGCACTAAGTACATGGAGGTGTCTCCTAACCCGCAGCCAACGTCCAGAACTCGCTCGCCCGATCTTACACCCAGTTTTTCACATAGCTCGCGGGTGCTGGAGATGCCCCCATCAGACAAGAAGCTCTTGCCGAACATCGCCTCTAGCTTGCCGATGTTGGCCTCCGAGAATAGGCGCTCTGATTTGCGCTGACGCCGAACTTCGTCAGCAGCCGCGGGGACCTTCTGAACCAGCCAGCACATCTGGTTGCGGTTCTGCTTGTAGCTAATGTAGGTCCGGCTGGGTCTGGCGTACAACACGCTGAACTTGCAGCTGCCTCCTGTCGCGGCCTCTAGCAGAAGATCATTGTACTGCTGGGGCGTCCGGTAGCGCGTGGGATTGTCGGTCCGCGCTACGGAGCCCGACTTGTGGAAGCAGGACTCGCGAAAGAAGAAGTAGCCTTCAGGACGCAGCCAGTCGAGGACCTTCTTGAAGACATTGATAACCTCGAAGTCGTCAAGGTACATGAACAGCCAGTTTGAGAACACGAAATCCGAGCCACCAGTCGAAAGGATCAGCTTAGTGACGTCAGCAACTCCGAATTCGACGTTGCTATGGTGACCGTTAAGCTCGCGGTTTTTATCAATAAAGTTCTGCATGAAGTCGAAGGCCTGTAGATGCGCGACCCTGGGCGCCAGGTACTGAGTGAACCTACCGATGCCTGCTCCCAGCTCCACCACTGTCAAGCCTTCAAGCTGCGGCAGCATGCCAAGAACCTCCTGTGCCTCCTTTTCGGCGATGGTCGACGCGTTCTCATCTAACATCATCATCTCCACCGTGGCTTGACCGTGCTCCTTCCAGTAGTTGGTCATGTTTTTCCGCGTGTCTGAGGGACCGAAATTGATGTTGAACTGTTGTGAAATCATCCACTTCTACAAGAACCAACAACAAATGGTTGCAGGCCTAGACCTGATCTCCTGGGTCATGAACTCCAGCCTGACAAACACAAACCCGGAACAAATTGCATGTGCGCAGTTTAGGCACTTTCACAAGTATTTCACACACCGTACCATTGCTAATTGGAGCAATATCAGATCATGTTTATTATCGCTGTGACACGCAGTAGCTCAAATCAAGGCTTACCGAAAATGTTTTTCATGGCGAGCTTGCTATGGAAATCTTCTGTTCAGTTAGAGCTCTAAAAATAGATCGCTGACGAGGCTGCTAGGGCAGCGTACGGGCTGCGTGCTGGCTTTATAGGAAAGGAAGGAAAATCCATACTGTCTGTCCCAGTGTACATTGCCGGTCCGGGCAGACATGGGTGGGGTTCTTCCTCTGATGGAAAATACCCAATTGAATTGCCTGTAATCTAAATGGCCTGAAATGAGCCTGGGGTTTTCCCCTGAATGTCACTGGCTCAATGCTCCGTCTGACTTCAGACACGGCAGTGGAAAAAACCAAGGACCTTTACACTGGGCCATCCGCGGCAAGCCAGACCGAGATAACAGCTACGAGGCTATAAAATGGCGGATTCGAAACTTGCCTTCGGTGGCCATTGCTCGGATTGCTCGGCACTCCACGAAAGATTTGAAATTGAAATAATTTTTTTCCTAAATGAATGACTCCGTCGGCAGGAAGTTTGAGAAATGTTAGCACCTGCCTCTACTATTTATAATTGTTTGTCATTAGCTGCTCAAACCAACTCCGATTGCATGGTGCAATGACAGTATGTGACTGTGTCATGTGACAGATAGGAGCGAGCACTGCAGCCCGGCGTAAACACGGCTTTGAGACTTTCCCTGGCGCACGAGGTCGGCGAACAGGCGATACTGCGAGGACCAGCTTGCGCAGCTGGTCGGCAACCGGTTCAGTCCGGTTCGAGCGCATTGATAACGCCGGGGGGGCAGGGCTGGTTTCCTATTGAGCTGCTAAAGCACGGGCCCGGCGCCTTACCGAAAGCTGCCAAACCCAGAAATCACATCTGCAAGCAAAAGGCCTCGGAACCGGTTCTCGGAAAACCGCTTTTGGGCTGATAAAAATTAATTTTTAGTCAAATGCACTGGACCTTCTCTTGCTCATGCCTATAACTAATATCTACGAGTAATACACTGCGAAAACAACAGTGCTTGCTTGACACAGTCAACTATTGACTATTTGTCAATAAGCAAGTGGAGCTGCTGGTTCAACATTTAGGTCACTAAAGGTCAAAAGATACCTATCGATTAGAAAATAGTGGAATCATTCATAAGTCTTACTGGCCTAATATCAAGAAATACCTACTCTGCTCTCAGTCAAGCACCCAACCCGGCGTTGCGAGATGAGTAAGACTATGAAGCAGACAATTACCTGCCTGTGCAATACACTCCGCAGCAAAGCGGAATTAAACGTGTAAACAGCAAACACGAACCCTTTCTAACAGGGTGATTTTGGACGAAAATATATATTAATTATTCACCTGCCAAAGTAGCTAGCTGAATGTATTCTGAGGATAACAGCTGGCTGAATGCATTCTGAGTATAACAGCTGGCTGAATGCATTCTGAGTATAACAGCTGGCTGAATGCATTCTGAGTATAACAGCTGGCTGAATGCATTCTGAGTATAACAGCTGGCTGAATGCATTCTGAGTATAACAGCTGGCTGAATGCATTCTGAGTATAACAGCTGGCTGAATGTATTCTGATGATAATCAGCTGGCTGAATGCATTCTGAGAATAACAGCTGGCTGAATGTATTCTGAGGATAACAGCTGGCTGAATGCATTCTGAGGAAAACAGCTGCCTGAATGCATTCTGAGTATAACAGCTGGCTGAATGTATTCTGAGAATAACAGCTGGCTGAATGTATTCTGAGGAAAACAGCTGGCTGAATGCATTCTGAGTATAACAGCTGGCTGAATGTATTCTGAGAATAACAGCTGGCTGAATGTATTCTGATGATAACAGCTGGCTGAATGCATTCTGAGTATAACAGCTGGGTGAATGCATTCTGAGTATAACAGCTGGCTGAATGTATTCTGAGGATAACAGCTGGCTGAATGCATTCTGAGTATAACAGCTGGCTGAATGTATTCTGAGAATAACAGCTGGCTGAATGTATTCTGAGGATAACAGCTGGCTGAATGCATTCTGAGTATAACAGCTGGCTGAATGTATTCTGAGAATAACAGCTGGCTGAATGTATTCTGATGATAACAGCTGGCTGAATGCATTCTGAGTATAACAGCTGGCTGAATGCATTCTGAGGATAACAGCTGGCTGAATGTATTCTGAGAATAACAGCTGGCTGAATGTATTCTGAGTATAACAGCTGGCTGAATGTATTCTGAGGATAACAGCTGGCTGAATGCATTCTGAGTATAACAGCTGGCTGAATGCATTCTGAGTATAACAGCTGGCTGAATGCATTCTGAGTATAACAGCTGGCTGAATGCATTCTGAGTATAACAGCTGGCTGAATGCATTCTGAGGATAACAGCTGGCTGAATGTATTCTGAGGATAACAGCTGGCTGAATGCATTCTGAGTATAACAGCTGGCTGAATGCATTCTGAGTATAACAGCTGGCTGAATGCATTCTGGTGATAACAGCTGGCTGAATGCATTCTGAGTATTACAGCTAGCTGAATGCATTCTGAGGATAACAGCTGGCTGAATGTATTCTGATGATAACAGCTGGCTGAATGTATTCTGAGGATAACAGCTGGCTGAATGCATTCTGAGTATAACAGCTGGCTGAATGTATTCTGAGAATAACAGCTGGCTGAATGCATTCTGAGTATAACAGCTGGCTGAATGTATTCTGAGGAAAACAGCTGGCTGAATGCATTCTGAGTATAACAGCTGGCTGAATGTATTCTGAGTATAACAGCTGGCTGAATGCATTCTGAGTAAAACAGCTGGCTGAATGCATTCTGAGTATAACAGCTGGCTGAATGCATTCTGAGTATAACAGCTGGCTGAATGTATTCTGAGTATAACAGCTGGCTGAATGTATTCTGAGTATAACAGCTGGCTGAAAGTATTCTGAGGATAACAGCTGGCTGAATGCATTCTGAGGAAAACAGCTGCCTGAATGCATTCTGAGTATAACAGCTGGCTGAATGCATTCTGAGTATAACAGCTGGCTGAATGTATTCTGAGAATAACAGCTGGCTGAATGTATTCTGAGGAAAACAGCTGGCTGAATGCATTCTGAGTATAACAGCTGGCTGAATGTATTCTGAGGATAACAGCTGGCTGAATGCATTCTGAGTATAACAGCTGGCTGAATGCATTCTGAGTATAACAGCTGGCTGAATGTATTCTGAGGATAACAGCTGGCTGAATGTATTCTGATGATAATCAGCTGGCTGAATGCATTCTGAGAATAACAGCTGGCTGAATGTATTCTGAGGATAACAGCTGGCTGAATGCATTCTGAGTATAACAGCTGGCTGAATGCATTCTGAGTATAACAGCTGGCTGAATGTATTCTGAGTATAACAGCTGGCTGAATGTATTCTGAGGATAACAGCTGGCTGAATGCATTCTGAGGAAAACAGCTGCCTGAATGCATTCTGAGTATAACAGCTGGCTGAATGTATTCTGAGAATAACAGCTGGCTGAATGTATTCTGAGGAAAACAGCTGGCTGAATGCATTCTGAGTATAACAGCTGGCTGAATGCATTCTGAGAATAACAGCTGGCTGAATGTATTCTGATGATAACAGCTGGCGGAATGCATTCTGAGTATAACAGCTGGGTGAATGCATTCTGAGTATAACAGCTGGCTGAATGTATTCTGAGGATAACAGCTGGCTGAATGCATTCTGAGTATAACAGCTGGCTGAATGTATTCTGAGAATAACAGCTGGCTGAATGTATTCTGAGGAAAACAGCTGGCTGAATGCATTCTGAGTATAACAGCTGGCTGAATGTATTCTGAGAATAACAGCTGGCTGAATGTATTCTGATGATAACAGCTGGCTGAATGCATTCTGAGTATAACAGCTGGCTGAATGCATTCTGAGGATAACAGCTGGCGGAATGTATTCTGAGAATAACAGCTGGCTGAATGTATTCTGAGTATAACAGCTGGCTGAATGTATTCTGAGGATAACAGCTGGCTGAATGCATTCTGAGTATAACAGCTGGCTGAATGCATTCTGAGTATAACAGCTGGCTGAATGCATTCTGAGTATAACAGCTGGCTGAATGCATTCTGAGTATAACAGCTGGCTGAATGCATTCTGAGGATAACAGCTGGCTGAATGTATTCTGAGGATAACAGCTGGCTGAATGCATTCTGAGTATAACAGCTGGCTGAATGCATTCTGAGTATAACAGCTGGCTGAATGCATTCTGGTGATAACAGCTGGCTGAATGCATTCTGAGTATTACAGCTAGCTGAATGCATTCTGAGGATAACAGCTGGCTGAATGTATTCTGATGATAACAGCTGGCTGAATGTATTCTGAGGATAACAGCTGGCTGAATGCATTCTGAGTATAACAGCTGGCTGAATGTATTCTGAGAATAACAGCTGGCTGAATGCATTCTGAGTATAACAGCTGGCTGAATGTATTCTGAGGAAAACAGCTGGCTGAATGCATTCTGAGTATAACAGCTGGCTGAATGCATTCTGAGAATAACAGCTGGCTGAATGTATTCTGATGATAACAGCTGGCTGAATGCATTCTGAGTATAACAGCTGGGTGAATGCATTCTGAGTATAACAGCTGGCTGAATGTATTCTGAGGATAACAGCTGGCTGAATGCATTCTGAGTATAACAGCTGGCTGAATGTATTCTGAGAATAACAGCTGGCTGAATGTATTCTGAGGAAAACAGCTGGCTGAATGCATTCTGAGTATAACAGCTGGCTGAATGTATTCTGAGAATAACAGCTGGCTGAATGTATTCTGATGATAACAGCTGGCTGAATGCATTCTGAGTATAACAGCTGGCTGAATGCATTCTGAGGATAACAGCTGGCGGAATGTATTCTGAGAATAACAGCTGGCTGAATGTATTCTGAGTATAACAGCTGGCTGAATGTATTCTGAGGATAACAGCTGGCTGAATGCATTCTGAGTATAACAGCTGGCTGAATGCATTCTGAGTATAACAGCTGGCTGAATGCATTCTGAGTATAACAGCTGGCTGAATGCATTCTGAGTATAACAGCTGGCTGAATGCATTCTGAGGATAACAGCTGGCTGAATGTATTCTGAGGATAACAGCTGGCTGAATGCATTCTGAGTATAACAGCTGGCTGAATGCATTCTGAGTATAACAGCTGGCTGAATGCATTCTGGTGATAACAGCTGGCTGAATGCATTCTGAGTATTACAGCTAGCTGAATGCATTCTGAGGATAACAGCTGGCTGAATGTATTCTGATGATAACAGCTGGCTGAATGTATTCTGAGGATAACAGCTGGCTGAATGCATTCTGAGTATAACAGCTGGCTGAATGTATTCTGAGAATAACAGCTGGCTGAATGCATTCTGAGTATAACAGCTGGCTGAATGTATTCTGAGGAAAACAGCTGGCTGAATGCATTCTGAGTATAACAGCTGGCTGAATGTATTCTGAGTATAACAGCTGGCTGAATGCATTCTGAGTATAACAGCTGGCTGAATGCATTCTGAGTATAACAGCTGGCTGAATGCATTCTGAGTATAACAGCTGGCTGAATGTATTCTGAGTATAACAGCTGGCTGAATGTATTCTGAGTATAACAGCTGGCTGAAAGTATTCTGAGGATAACAGCTGGCTGAATGCATTCTGAGGAAAACAGCTGCCTGAATGCATTCTGAGTATAACAGCTGGCTGAATGCATTCTGAGTATAACAGCTGGCTGAATGTATTCTGAGAATAACAGCTGGCTGAATGTATTCTGAGGAAAACAGCTGGCTGAATGCATTCTGAGTATAACAGCTGGCTGAATGTATTCTGAGGATAACAGCTGGCTGAATGCATTCTGAGTATAACAGCTGGCTGAATGTATTCTGAGTATAACAGCTGGCTGAATGTATTCTGATGATAATCAGCTGGCTGAATGCATTCTGAGAATAACAGCTGGCTGAATGTATTCTGAGGATAACAGCTGGCTGAATGCATTCTGAGTATAACAGCTGCCTGAATGCATTCTGAGTATAACAGCTGGCTGAATGTATTCTGAGTATAACAGCTGGCTGAATGTATTCTGAGGATAACAGCTGGCTGAATGCATTCTGAGTATAACAGCTGGCTGAATGCATTCTGAGTATAACAGCTGGCTGAATGCATTCTGGTGATAACAGCTGGCTGAATGCATTCTGAGTATTACAGCTAG
Source organism: Macrostomum hystrix (assembly GCA_950097015.1). NCBI lineage: Eukaryota > Metazoa > Platyhelminthes > Macrostomidae > Macrostomum > Macrostomum hystrix. The sequence continues at coordinate 2,806,938 of CATNEN010000041.1, read as the reverse complement.
CTGAATGCATTCTGAGGATAACAGCTGGCTGAATGTATTCTGATGATAACAGCTGGCTGAATGTATTCTGAGGATAACAGCTGGCTGAATGCATTCTGAGTATAACAGCTGGCTGAATGTATTCTGAGAATAACAGCTGGCTGAATGCATTCTGAGTATAACAGCTGGCTGAATGTATTCTGAGGAAAACAGCTGGCTGAATGCATTCTGAGTATAACAGCTGGCTGAATGTATTCTGAGTATAACAGCTGGCTGAATGCATTCTGAGTATAACAGCTGGCTGAATGCATTCTGAGTATAACAGCTGGCTGAATGCATTCTGAGTATAACAGCTGGCTGAATGTATTCTGAGTATAACAGCTGGCTGAATGTATTCTGAGTATAACAGCTGGCTGAAAGTATTCTGAGGATAACAGCTGGCTGAATGCATTCTGAGGAAAACAGCTGCCTGAATGCATTCTGAGTATAACAGCTGGCTGAATGCATTCTGAGTATAACAGCTGGCTGAATGTATTCTGAGAATAACAGCTGGCTGAATGTATTCTGAGGAAAACAGCTGGCTGAATGCATTCTGAGTATAACAGCTGGCTGAATGTATTCTGAGGATAACAGCTGGCTGAATGCATTCTGAGTATAACAGCTGGCTGAATGTATTCTGAGGATAACAGCTGGCTGAATGTATTCTGATGATAATCAGCTGGCTGAATGCATTCTGAGAATAACAGCTGGCTGAATGTATTCTGAGGATAACAGCTGGCTGAATGCATTCTGAGTATAACAGCTGCCTGAATGCATTCTGAGTATAACAGCTGGCTGAATGTATTCTGAGTATAACAGCTGGCTGAATGTATTCTGAGGATAACAGCTGGCTGAATGCATTCTGAGTATAACAGCTGGCTGAATGCATTCTGAGTATAACAGCTGGCTGAATGCATTCTGGTGATAACAGCTGGCTGAATGTATTCTGAGGAAAACAGCTGGCTGAATGCATTCTGAGTATAACAGCTGGCTGAATGTATTCTGAGAATAACAGCTGGCTGAATGTATTCTGATGATAACAGCTGGCTGAATGCATTCTGAGTATAACAGCTGGGTGAATGCATTCTGAGTATAACAGCTGGCTGAATGTATTCTGAGGATAACAGCTGGCTGAATGCATTCTGAGTATAACAGCTGGCTGAATGCATTCTGAGGATAACAGCTGGCTGAATGTATTCTGAGGATAACAGCTGGCTGAATGCATTCTGAGTATAACAGCTGGCTGAATGCATTCTGAGTATAACAGCTGGCTGAATGTATTCTGAGTATAACAGCTGGCTGAATGTATTCTGAGTATAACAGCTGGCTGAAAGTATTCTGAGGATAACAGCTGGCTGAATGCATTCTGAGGAAAACAGCTGCCTGAATGCATTCTGAGTATAACAGCTGGCTGAATGCATTCTGAGTATAACAGCTGGCTGAATGTATTCTGAGAATAACAGCTGGCTGAATGTATTCTGAGGAAAACAGCTGGCTGAATGCATTCTGAGTATAACAGCTGGCTGAATGTATTCTGAGGATAACAGCTGGCTGAATGCATTCTGAGTATAACAGCTGGCTGAATGCATTCTGAGTATAACAGCTGGCTGAATGTATTCTGAGGATAACAGCTGGCTGAATGTATTCTGATGATAATCAGCTGGCTGAATGCATTCTGAGAACAACAGCTGGCTGAATGTATTCTGAGGATAACAGCTGGCTGAATGCATTCTGAGTATAACAGCTGCCTGAATGCATTCTGAGTATAACAGCTGGCTGAATGTATTCTGAGTATAACAGCTGGCTGAATGTATTCTGAGGATAACAGCTGGCTGAATGCATTCTGAGGAAAACAGCTGCCTGAATGCATTCTGATGATAACACCTGGCTGAATGCATTCTGAGTATAACAGCTGGCTGAATGCATTCTGAGGATAACAGCTGGCTGAATGTATTCTGAGAATAACAGCTGGCTGAATGTATTCTGAGTATAACAGCTGGCTGAATGTATTCTGAGGATAACAGCTGGCTGAATGCATTCTGAGTATAACAGCTGGCTGAATGCATTCTGAGTATAACAGCTGGCTGAATGCATTCTGAGTATAACAGCTGGCTGAATGCATTCTGAGTATAACAGCTGGCTGAATGCATTCTGAGTATAACAGCTGGCTGAATGTATTCTGAGTATAACAGCTGGCTGAATGTATTCTGATGATAATCAGCTGGCTGAATGCATTCTGAGAATAACAGCTGGCTGAATGTATTCTGAGAATAACAGCTGGCTGAATGCATTCTGGTGATAACAGCTGCCTGAATGTATTCTGAGGATAACAGCTGGCTGAATGCATTCTGAGTATAACAGCTGGCTGAATGCATTCTGAGAATAACAGCTGGCTGAATGCATTCTGGTGATAACAGCTGGCTGAATGCATTCTGGTGATAACAGCTGGCTGAATGCATTCTGAGTATAACAGCTGGCTGAATGCATTCTGAGGATAACAGCTGGCTGAATGCATTCTGAGTATAACAGCTGGCTGAATGCATTCTGAGTATAACAGCTGGCTGAATGTATTCTGAGTATAACAGCTGGCTGAATGTATTCTGAGGAAAACAGCTGGCTGAATGCATTCTGAGTATAACAGCTGGCTGAATGTATTCTGAGAATAACAGCTGGCTGAATGTATTCTGATGATAACAGCTGGCTGAAAGTATTCTGAGGATAACAGCTGGTTGAATGCATTCTGAGTATAACAGCTGCCTGAATGCATTCTGAGTATAACAGCTGGCTGAATGCATTCTGAGTATAACAGCTGGCTGAATGCATTCTGAGTATAACAGCTGGCTGAATGTATTCTGAGAATAACAGCTGGCTGAATGTATTCTGAGGAAAACAGCTGGCTGAATGCATTCTGAGTATAACAGCTGGCTGAATGTATTCTGAGGAAAACAGCTGGCTGAATGCATTCTGAGTATAACAGCTGGCTGAATGCATTCTGAGTATAACAGCTGGCTGAATGTATTCTGAGGATAACAGCTGGCTGAATGTATTCTGATGATAATCAGCTGGCTGAATGCATTCTGAGAATAACAGCTGGCTGAATGTATTCTGAGGATAACAGCTGGCTGAATGCATTCTGAGTATAACAGCTGGCTGAATGCATTCTGAGTATAACAGCTGGCTGAATGTATTCTGAGTATAACAGCTGGCTGAATGTATTCTGATGATAATCAGCTGGCTGAATGCATTCTGAGAATAACAGCTGGCTGAATGTATTCTGAGAATAACAGCTGGCTGAATGCATTCTGGTGATAACAGCTGCCTGAATGCATTCTGAGTATAACAGCTGGCTGAATGTATTCTGAGAATAACAGCTGGCTGAATGCATTCTGAGAATAACAGCTGGCTGAATGCATTCTGGTGATAACAGCTGGCTGAATGCATTCTGAGTATAACAGCTGGCTGAATGCATTCTGAGGATAACAGCTGGCTGAATGCATTCTGAGTATAACAGCTGGCTGAATGTATTCTGAGGATAACAGCTGGCTGAATGTATTCTGAGAATAACAGCTGGCTGAATGTATTCTGAGGAAAACAGCTGGCTGAATGCATTCTGAGTATAACAGCTGGCTGAATGTATTCTGAGAATAACAGCTGGCTGAATGTATTCTGATGATAACAGCTGGCTGAAAGTATTCTGAGGATAACAGCTGGCTGAATGCATTCTGAGTATAACAGCTGCCTGAATGCATTCTGAGTATAACAGCTGGCTGAATGCATTCTGAGTATAACAGCTGGCTGAATGCATTCTGAGTATAACAGCTGGCTGAATGTATTCTGAGAATAACAGCTGGCTGAATGTATTCTGAGGAAAACAGCTGGCTGAATGCATTCTGAGTATAACAGCTGCCTGAATGCATTCTGAGTATAACAGCTGGCTGAATGCATTCTGAGAATAACAGCTGGCTGAATGCATTCTGAGAATAACAGCTGGCTGAATGCATTCTGGTGATAACAGCTGGCTGAATGCATTCTGGTGATAACAGCTGGCTGAATGCATTCTGAGTATAACAGCTGGCTGAATGCATTCTGAGGATAACAGCTGGCTGAATGCATTCTGAGTATAACAGCTGGCTGAATGTATTCTGAGTATAACAGCTGGCTGAATGTATTCTGAGAATAACAGCTGGCTGAATGTATTCTGAGGAAAACAGCTGGCTGAATGCATTCTGAGTATAACAGCTGGCTGAATGTATTCTGAGAATAACAGCTGGCTGAATGTATTCTGATGATAACAGCTGGCTGAAAGTATTCTGAGGATAACAGCTGGTTGAATGCATTCTGAGTATAACAGCTGCCTGAATGCATTCTGAGTATAACAGCTGGCTGAATGCATTCTGAGTATAACAGCTGGCTGAATGCATTCTGAGTATAACAGCTGGCTGAATGTATTCTGAGAATAACAGCTGGCTGAATGTATTCTGAGGAAAACAGCTGGCTGAATGCATTCTGAGTATAACAGCTGGCTGAATGTATTCTGAGGAAAACAGCTGGCTGAATGCATTCTGAGTATAACAGCTGGCTGAATGCATTCTGAGTATAACAGCTGGCTGAATGTATTCTGAGGATAACAGCTGGCTGAATGTATTCTGATGATAATCAGCTGGCTGAATGCATTCTGAGAATAACAGCTGGCTGAATGTATTCTGAGGATAACAGCTGGCTGAATGCATTCTGAGTATAACAGCTGGCTGAATGCATTCTGAGTATAACAGCTGGCTGAATGTATTCTGAGTATAACAGCTGGCTGAATGTATTCTGATGATAATCAGCTGGCTGAATGCATTCTGAGAATAACAGCTGGCTGAATGTATTCTGAGAATAACAGCTGGCTGAATGCATTCTGGTGATAACAGCTGCCTGAATGCATTCTGAGTATAACAGCTGGCTGAATGTATTCTGAGAATAACAGCTGGCTGAATGCATTCTGAGAATAACAGCTGGCTGAATGCATTCTGGTGATAACAGCTGGCTGAATGCATTCTGAGTATAACAGCTGGCTGAATGCATTCTGAGGATAACAGCTGGCTGAATGCATTCTGAGTATAACAGCTGGCTGAATGTATTCTGAGGATAACAGCTGGCTGAATGTATTCTGAGAATAACAGCTGGCTGAATGTATTCTGAGGAAAACAGCTGGCTGAATGCATTCTGAGTATAACAGCTGGCTGAATGTATTCTGAGAATAACAGCTGGCTGAATGTATTCTGATGATAACAGCTGGCTGAAAGTATTCTGAGGATAACAGCTGGCTGAATGCATTCTGAGTATAACAGCTGCCTGAATGCATTCTGAGTATAACAGCTGGCTGAATGCATTCTGAGTATAACAGCTGGCTGAATGCATTCTGAGTATAACAGCTGGCTGAATGTATTCTGAGAATAACAGCTGGCTGAATGTATTCTGAGGAAAACAGCTGGCTGAATGCATTCTGAGTATAACAGCTGGCTGAATGTATTCTGAGGATAACAGCTGGCTGAATGCATTCTGAGTATAACAGCTGGCTGAATGCATTCTGAGTATAACAGCTGGCTGAATGTATTCTGAGGATAACAGCTGGCTGAATGTATTCTGATGATAATCAGCTGGCTGAATGCATTCTGAGAATAACAGCTGGCTGAATGTATTCTGAGGATAACAGCTGGCTGAATGCATTCTGAGTATAACAGCTGGCTGAATGCATTCTGAGTATAACAGCTGGCTGAATGTATTCTGAGTATAACAGCTGGCTGAATGTATTCTGATGATAATCAGCTGGCTGAATGCATTCTGAGAATAACAGCTGGCTGAATGTATTCTGAGAATAACAGCTGGCTGAATGCATTCTGTTGATAACAGCTGCCTGAATGCATTCTGAGTATAACAGCTGGCTGAATGTATTCTGAGAATAACAGCTGGCTGAATGCATTCTGAGAATAACAGCTGGCTGAATGCATTCTGGTGATAACAGCTGGCTGAATGCATTCTGGTGATAACAGCTGGCTGAATGCATTCTGAGTATAACAGCTGGCTGAATGCATTCTGAGGATAACAGCTGGCTGAATGTATTCTGATGATAACAGCTGCCTGAATGCATTCTGAGGATAACAGCTGGCTGAATGTATTCTGAGTATAACAGCTGGCTGAATGCATTCTGTGTATAACAGCTGGCTGAATGTATTCTGATGATAACAGCTGGCTGAATGCATTCTGAGTATAACAGCTGGCTGAATGCATTCTGATGATAACAGCTGGCTGAATGCATTCTGAGGATAACAGCTGGCTGAATGCATTCTGATGATAACAGCTGGCTGAATGTATTCTGATGATAACAGCTGCCTGAATGCATTCTGAGTATAACAGCTGGCTGAATGCATTCTGAGTATAACAGCTGGCTGAATGTATTCTGAGGATAACAGCTGGCTGAATGCATTCTGAGTATAACAGCTGGCTGAATGTATTCTGATGATAACAGCTGCCTGAATGCATTCTGAGTATAACAGCTGGCTGAATGCATTCTGAGTATAACAGCTGCCTGAATGCATTCTGAGTATAACAGCTGGCTGAATGCATTCTGAGTATAACAGCTGGCTGAATGCATTCTGAGTATAACAGCTGGCTGAATGTATTCTGAGAATAACAGCTGGCTGAATGTATTCTGAGGAAAACAGCTGGCTGAATGCATTCTGAGTATAACAGCTGGCTGAATGTATTCTGAGGATAACAGCTGGCTGAATGCATTCTGAGTATAACAGCTGGCTGAATGCATTCTGAGTATAACAGCTGGCTGAATGTATTCTGAGGATAACAGCTGGCTGAATGTATTCTGATGATAATCAGCTGGCTGAATGCATTCTGAGAATAACAGCTGGCTGAATGTATTCTGAGGATAACAGCTGGCTGAATGCATTCTGAGTATAACAGCTGGCTGAATGCATTCTGAGTATAACAGCTGGCTGAATGTATTCTGAGTATAACAGCTGGCTGAATGTATTCTGATGATAATCAGCTGGCTGAATGCATTCTGAGAATAACAGCTGGCTGAATGTATTCTGAGAATAACAGCTGGCTGAATGCATTCTGGTGATAACAGCTGCCTGAATGCATTCTGAGTATAACAGCTGGCTGAATGTATTCTGAGAATAACAGCTGGCTGAATGCATTCTGAGAATAACAGCTGGCTGAATGCATTCTGGTGATAACAGCTGGCTGAATGCATTCTGGTGATAACAGCTGGCTGAATGCATTCTGAGTATAACAGCTGGCTGAATGCATTCTGAGGATAACAGCTGGCTGAATGCATTCTGAGTATAACAGCTGGCTGAATGTATTCTGAGTATAACAGCTAGCTGAATGCATTCTGAGGATAACAGCTGGCTGAATGCATTCTGAGTATAACAGCTGGCTGAATGTATTCTGATGATAACAGCTGGCTGAATGCATTCTGAGGATAACAGCTAGCTGAATGCATTCTGAGTATAACAGCTGGCTGAATGCATTCTGAGAATAACAGCTGGCTGAATGTATTCTGAGAATAACAGCTGGCTGAATGTATTCTGAGAATAACAGCTGGCTGAATGTATTCTGAGAATAACAGCTGGCTGAATGTATTCTGAGAATAACAGCTGGCTGAATGCATTCTGGTGATAACAGCTGGCTGAATGCATTCTGGTGATAACAGCTGCCTGAATGCATTCTGAGTATAACAGCTGGCTGAATGCATTCTGAGAATAACAGCTGGCTGAATGTATTCTGATGATAACAGCTGGCTGAAAGTATTCTGAGGATAACAGCTGGCTGAATGCATTCTGAGGAAAACAGCTGCCTGAATGCATTCTGAGTATAACAGCTGGCTGAATGCATTCTGAGTATAACAGCTGGCTGAATGCATTCTGAGTATAACAGCTGGCTGAATGTATTCTGAGAATAACAGCTGGCTGAATGTATTCTGAGGAAAACAGCTGGCTGAATGCATTCTGAGTATAACAGCTGGCTGAATGTATTCTGAGGATAACAGCTGGCTGAATGCATTCTGAGTATAACAGCTGGCTGAATGCATTCTGAGTATAACAGCTGGCTGAATGTATTCTGAGGATAACAGCTGGCTGAATGTATTCTGATGATAATCAGCTGGCTGAATGCATTCTGAGAATAACAGCTGGCTGAATGTATTCTGAGGATAACAGCTGGCTGAATGCATTCTGAGTATAACAGCTAGCTGAATGCATTCTGAGTATAACAGTTGGCTGAATGTATTCTGAGTATAACAGCTGGCTGAATGTATTCTGATGATAATCAGCTGGCTGAATGCATTCTGAGAATAACAGCTGGCTGAATGTATTCTGAGAATAACAGCTGGCTGAATGCATTCTGGTGATAACAGCTGCCTGAATGCATTCTGAGTATAACAGCTGGCTGAATGTATTCTGAGAATAACAGCTGGCTGAATGCATTCTGAGTATAACAGCTGGCTGAATGCATTCTGAGTATAACAGCTGGCTGAATGCATTCTGAGTATAACAGCTGGCTGAATGCATTCTGAGTATAACAGCTGGCTGAATGCATTCTGAGTATAACAGCTGGCTGAATGCATTCTGAGTATAACAGCTGGCTGAATGTATTCTGATGATAATCAGCTGGCTGAATGCATTCTGAGAATAACAGCTGGCTGAATGTATTCTGAGGATAACAGCTGGCTGAATGCATTCTGAGGAAAACAGCTGCCTGAATGCATTCTGAGTATAACAGCTGGCTGAATGTATTCTGAGAATAACAGCTGGCTGAATGTATTCTGAGGAAAACAGCTGGCTGAATGCATTCTGAGTATAACAGCTGGCTGAATGTATTCTGAGAATAACAGCTGGCTGAATGTATTCTGATGATAACAGCTGGCTGAATGCATTCTGAGTATAACAGCTGGGTGAATGCATTCTGAGTATAACAGCTGGCTGAATGTATTCTGAGGATAACAGCTGGCTGAATGCATTCTGAGTATAACAGCTGGCTGAATGTATTCTGAGAATAACAGCTGGCTGAATGTATTCTGAGGATAACAGCTGGCTGAATGCATTCTGAGTATAACAGCTGGCTGAATGTATTCTGAGAATAACAGCTGGCTGAATGCATTCTGAGTATAACAGCTGGCTGAATGCATTCTGGTGATAACAGCTGGCTGAATGCATTCTGAGGATAACAGCTGGCTGAATGTATTCTGAGAATAACAGCTGGCTGAATGTATTCTGAGTATAACAGCTGGCTGAATGTATTCTGAGGATAACAGCTGGCTGAATGCATTCTGAGTATAACAGCTGGCTGAATGCATTCTGAGTATAACAGCTGGCTGAATGCATTCTGAGTATAACAGCTGGCTGAATGCATTCTGAGTATAACAGCTGGCTGAATGCATTCTGAGGATAACAGCTGGCTGAATGTATTCTGAGGATAACAGCTGGCTGAATGCATTCTGAGTATAACAGCTGGCTGAATGCATTCTGAGTATAACAGCTGGCTGAATGCATTCTGGTGATAACAGCTGGCTGAATGCATTCTGAGTATTACAGCTAGCTGAATGCATTCTGAGGATAACAGCTGGCTGAATGTATTCTGATGATAACAGCTGGCTGAATGTATTCTGAGGATAACAGCTGGCTGAATGCATTCTGAGTATAACAGCTGGCTGAATGTATTCTGAGAATAACAGCTGGCTGAATGCATTCTGAGTATAACAGCTGGCTGAATGTATTCTGAGGAAAACAGCTGGCTGAATGCATTCTGAGTATAACAGCTGGCTGAATGTATTCTGAGTATAACAGCTGGCTGAATGCATTCTGAGTAAAACAGCTGGCTGAATGCATTCTGAGTATAACAGCTGGCTGAATGCATTCTGAGTATAACAGCTGGCTGAATGTATTCTGAGTATAACAGCTGGCTGAATGTATTCTGAGTATAACAGCTGGCTGAAAGTATTCTGAGGATAACAGCTGGCTGAATGCATTCTGAGGAAAACAGCTGCCTGAATGCATTCTGAGTATAACAGCTGGCTGAATGCATTCTGAGTATAACAGCTGGCTGAATGTATTCTGAGAATAACAGCTGGCTGAATGTATTCTGAGGAAAACAGCTGGCTGAATGCATTCTGAGTATAACAGCTGGCTGAATGTATTCTGAGGATAACAGCTGGCTGAATGCATTCTGAGTATAACAGCTGGCTGAATGCATTCTGAGTATAACAGCTGGCTGAATGTATTCTGAGGATAACAGCTGGCTGAATGTATTCTGATGATAATCAGCTGGCTGAATGCATTCTGAGAATAACAGCTGGCTGAATGTATTCTGAGGATAACAGCTGGCTGAATGCATTCTGAGTATAACAGCTGGCTGAATGCATTCTGAGTATAACAGCTGGCTGAATGTATTCTGAGTATAACAGCTGGCTGAATGTATTCTGAGGATAACAGCTGGCTGAATGCATTCTGAGGAAAACAGCTGCCTGAATGCATTCTGAGTATAACAGCTGGCTGAATGTATTCTGAGAATAACAGCTGGCTGAATGTATTCTGAGGAAAACAGCTGGCTGAATGCATTCTGAGAATAACAGCTGGCTGAATGTATTCTGAGAATAACAGCTGGCTGAATGTATTCTGATGATAACAGCTGGCTGAATGCATTCTGAGTATAACAGCTGGGTGAATGCATTCTGAGTATAACAGCTGGCTGAATGTATTCTGAGGATAACAGCTGGCTGAATGCATTCTGAGTATAACAGCTGGCTGAATGTATTCTGAGAATAACAGCTGGCTGAATGTATTCTGAGGAAAACAGCTGGCTGAATGCATTCTGAGTATAACAGCTGGCTGAATGTATTCTGAGAATAACAGCTGGCTGAATGTATTCTGATGATAACAGCTGGCTGAATGCATTCTGAGTATAACAGCTGGCTGAATGCATTCTGAGGATAACAGCTGGCGGAATGTATTCTGAGAATAACAGCTGGCTGAATGTATTCTGAGTATAACAGCTGGCTGAATGTATTCTGAGGATAACAGCTGGCTGAATGCATTCTGAGTATAACAGCTGGCTGAATGCATTCTGAGTATAACAGCTGGCTGAATGCATTCTGAGTATAACAGCTGGCTGAATGCATTCTGAGTATAACAGCTGGCTGAATGCATTCTGAGGATAACAGCTGGCTGAATGTATTCTGAGGATAACAGCTGGCTGAATGCATTCTGAGTATAACAGCTGGCTGAATGCATTCTGAGTATAACAGCTGGCTGAATGCATTCTGGTGATAACAGCTGGCTGAATGCATTCTGAGTATTACAGCTAGCTGAATGCATTCTGAGGATAACAGCTGGCTGAATGTATTCTGATGATAACAGCTGGCTGAATGTATTCTGAGGATAACAGCTGGCTGAATGCATTCTGAGTATAACAGCTGGCTGAATGTATTCTGAGAATAACAGCTGGCTGAATGCATTCTGAGTATAACAGCTGGCTGAATGTATTCTGAGGAAAACAGCTGGCTGAATGCATTCTGAGTATAACAGCTGGCTGAATGTATTCTGAGTATAACAGCTGGCTGAATGCATTCTGAGTATAACAGCTGGCTGAATGCATTCTGAGTATAACAGCTGGCTGAATGCATTCTGAGTATAACAGCTGGCTGAATGCATTCTGAGTATAACAGCTGGCTGAATGTATTCTGAGTATAACAGCTGGCTGAAAGTATTCTGAGGATAACAGCTGGCTGAATGCATTCTGAGGAAAACAGCTGCCTGAATGCATTCTGAGTATAACAGCTGGCTGAATGCATTCTGAGTATAACAGCTGGCTGAATGTATTCTGAGAATAACAGCTGGCTGAATGTATTCTGAGGAAAACAGCTGGCTGAATGCATTCTGAGTATAACAGCTGGCTGAATGTATTCTGAGGATAACAGCTGGCTGAATGCATTCTGAGTATAACAGCTGGCTGAATGCATTCTGAGTATAACAGCTGGCTGAATGTATTCTGAGGATAACAGCTGGCTGAATGTATTCTGATGATAATCAGCTGGCTGAATGCATTCTGAGAATAACAGCTGGCTGAATGTATTCTGAGGATAACAGCTGGCTGAATGCATTCTGAGTATAACAGCTGGCTGAATGCATTCTGAGTATAACAGCTGGCGGAATGTATTCTGAGAATAACAGCTGGCTGAATGTATTCTGAGTATAACAGCTGGCTGAATGTATTCTGAGGATAACAGCTGGCTGAATGCATTCTGAGTATAACAGCTGGCTGAATGCATTCTGAGTATAACAGCTGGCTGAATGCATTCTGAGTATAACAGCTGGCTGAATGCATTCTGAGTATAACAGCTGGCTGAATGCATTCTGAGTATAACAGCTGGCTGAATGCATTCTGAGTATAACAGCTGGCTGAATGCATTCTGAGTATAACAGCTGGCTGAATGTATTCTGAGTATAACAGCTGGCTGAATGTATTCTGAGTATAACAGCTGGCTGAAAGTATTCTGAGGATAACAGCTGGCTGAATGCATTCTGAGGAAAACAGCTGCCTGAATGCATTCTGAGTATAACAGCTGGCTGAATGCATTCTGAGTATAACAGCTGGCTGAATGTATTCTGAGAATAACAGCTGGCTGAATGTATTCTGAGGAAAACAGCTGGCTGAATGCATTCTGAGTATAACAGCTGGCTGAATGTATTCTGAGGATAACAGCTGGCTGAATGCATTCTGAGTATAACAGCTGGCTGAATGCATTCTGAGTATAACAGCTGGCTGAATGTATTCTGAGGATAACAGCTGGCTGAATGTATTCTGATGATAATCAGCTGGCTGAATGCATTCTGAGAATAACAGCTGGCTGAATGTATTCTGAGGATAACAGCTGGCTGAATGCATTCTGAGTATAACAGCTGGCTGAATGCATTCTGAGTATAACAGCTGGCTGAATGTATTCTGAGTATAACAGCTGGCTGAATGTATTCTGAGGATAACAGCTGGCTGAATGCATTCTGAGGAAAACAGCTGCCTGAATGCATTCTGAGTATAACAGCTGGCTGAATGTATTCTGAGAATAACAGCTGGCTGAATGTATTCTGAGGAAAACAGCTGGCTGAATGCATTCTGAGTATAACAGCTGGCTGAATGTATTCTGAGAATAACAGCTGGCTGAATGTATTCTGATGATAACAGCTGGCTGAATGCATTCTGAGTATAACAGCTGGGTGAATGCATTCTGAGTATAACAGCTGGCTGAATGTATTCTGAGGATAACAGCTGGCTGAATGCATTCTGAGTATAACAGCTGGCTGAATGTATTCTGAGAATAACAGCTGGCTGAATGTATTCTGAGGAAAACAGCTGGCTGAATGCATTCTGAGTATAACAGCTGGCTGAATGTATTCTGAGAATAACAGCTGGCTGAATGTATTCTGATGATAACAGCTGGCTGAATGCATTCTGAGTATAACAGCTGGCTGAATGCATTCTGAGGATAACAGCTGGCTGAATGTATTCTGAGAATAACAGCTGGCTGAATGTATTCTGAGTATAACAGCTGGCTGAATGTATTCTGAGGATAACAGCTGGCTGAATGCATTCTGAGTATAACAGCTGGCTGAATGCATTCTGAGTATAACAGCTGGCTGAATGCATTCTGAGTATAACAGCTGGCTGAATGCATTCTGAGTATAACAGCTGGCTGAATGCATTCTGAGGATAACAGCTGGCTGAATGTATTCTGAGGATAACAGCTGGCTGAATGCATTCTGAGTATAACAGCTGGCTGAATGCATTCTGAGTATAACAGCTGGCTGAATGCATTCTGGTGATAACAGCTGGCTGAATGCATTCTGAGTATTACAGCTAGCTGAATGCATTCTGAGGATAACAGCTGGCTGAATGTATTCTGATGATAACAGCTGGCTGAATGTATTCTGAGGATAACAGCTGGCTGAATGCATTCTGAGTATAACAGCTGGCTGAATGTATTCTGAGAATAACAGCTGGCTGAATGCATTCTGAGTATAACAGCTGGCTGAATGTATTCTGAGGAAAACAGCTGGCTGAATGCATTCTGAGTATAACAGCTGGCTGAATGTATTCTGAGTATAATAGCTGGCTGAATGCATTCTGAGTATAACAGCTGGCTGAATGCATTCTGAGTATAACAGCTGGCTGAATGCATTCTGAGTATAACAGCTGGCTGAATGTATTCTGAGTATAACAGCTGGCTGAATGTATTCTGAGTATAACAGCTGGCTGAAAGTATTCTGAGGATAACAGCTGGCTGAATGCATTCTGAGGAAAACAGCTGCCTGAATGCATTCTGAGTATAACAGCTGGCTGAATGCATTCTGAGTATAACAGCTGGCTGAATGTATTCTGAGAATAACAGCTGGCTGAATGTATTCTGAGGAAAACAGCTGGCTGAATGCATTCTGAGTATAACAGCTGGCTGAATGTATTCTGAGGATAACAGCTGGCTGAATGCATTCTGAGTATAACAGCTGGCTGAATGCATTCTGAGTATAACAGCTGGCTGAATGTATTCTGAGGATAACAGCTGGCTGAATGTATTCTGATGATAATCAGCTGGCTGAATGCATTCTGAGAATAACAGCTGGCTGAATGTATTCTGAGGATAACAGCTGGCTGAATGCATTCTGAGTATAACAGCTGGCTGAATGCATTCTGAGTATAACAGCTGGCTGAATGTATTCTGAGTATAACAGCTGGCTGAATGTATTCTGATGATAATCAGCTGGCTGAATGCATTCTGAGAATAACAGCTGGCTGAATGTATTCTGAGAATAACAGCTGGCTGAATGCATTCTGGCGATAACAGCTGCCTGAATGCATTCTGAGTATAACAGCTGGCTGAATGTATTCTGAGAATAACAGCTGGCTGAATGTATTCTGAGAATAACAGCTGGCTGAATGCATTCTGGTGATAACAGCTGGCTGAATGCATTCTGGTGATAACAGCTGGCTGAATGCATTCTGAGTATAACAGCTGGCTGAATGCATTCTGAGGATAACAGCTGGCTGAATGCATTCTGAGTATAACAGCTGGCTGAATGTATTCTGAGTATAACAGCTGGCTGAATGTATTCTGAGAATAACAGCTGGCTGAATGTATTCTGAGGAAAACAGCTGGCTGAATGCATTCTGAGTATAACAGCTGGCTGAATGTATTCTGAGAATAACAGCTGGCTGAATGTATTCTGATGATAACAGCTGGCTGAAAGTATTCTGAGGATAACAGCTGGCTGAATGCATTCTGAGTATAACAGCTGGCTGAATGTATTCTGAGTATAACAGCTGGCTGAATGTATTCTGAGTATAACAGCTGGCTGAAAGTATTCTGAGGATAACAGCTGGCTGAATGCATTCTGAGGAAAACAGCTGCCTGAATGCATTCTGAGTATAACAGCTGGCTGAATGCATTCTGAGTATAACAGCTGGCTGAATGTATTCTGAGAATAACAGCTGGCTGAATGTATTCTGAGGAAAACAGCTGGCTGAATGCATTCTGAGTATAACAGCTGGCTGAATGTATTCTGAGGATAACAGCTGGCTGAATGCATTCTGAGTATAACAGCTGGCTGAATGCATTCTGAGTATAACAGCTGGCTGAATGTATTCTGAGGATAACAGCTGGCTGAATGTATTCTGATGATAATCAGCTGGCTGAATGCATTCTGAGAATAACAGCTGGCTGAATGTATTCTGAGGATAACAGCTGGCTGAATGCATTCTGAGTATAACAGCTGGCTGAATGCATTCTGAGTATAACAGCTGGCTGAATGTATTCTGAGTATAACAGCTGGCTGAATGTATTCTGATGATAATCAGCTGGCTGAATGCATTCTGAGAATAACAGCTGGCTGAATGTATTCTGAGAATAACAGCTGGCTGAATGCATTCTGGTGATAACAGCTGCCTGAATGCATTCTGAGTATAACAGCTGGCTGAATGTATTCTGAGAATAACAGCTGGCTGAATGCATTCTGAGAATAACAGCTGGCTGAATGCATTCTGGTGATAACAGCTGGCTGAATGCATTCTGGTGATAACAGCTGGCTGAATGCATTCTGAGTATAACAGCTGGCTGAATGCATTCTGAGGATAACAGCTGGCTGAATGCATTCTGAGTATAACAGCTGGCTGAATGTATTCTGAGTATAACAGCTGGCTGAATGTATTCTGAGAATAACAGCTGGCTGAATGTATTCTGAGGAAAACAGCTGGCTGAATGCATTCTGAGTATAACAGCTGGCTGAATGTATTCTGAGAATAACAGCTGGCTGAATGTATTCTGATGATAACAGCTGGCTGAAAGTATTCTGAGGATAACAGCTGGCTGAATGCATTCTGAGTATAACAGCTGGCTGAATGCATTCTGAGTATAACAGCTGGCTGAATGCATTCTGAGTATAACAGCTGGCTGAATGCATTCTGAGTATAACAGCTGGCTGAATGTATTCTGAGAATAACAGCTGGCTGAATGTATTCTGAGGAAAACAGCTGGCTGAATGCATTCTGAGTATAACAGCTGGCTGAATGTATTCTGAGGATAACAGCTGGCTGAATGCATTCTGAGTATAACAGCTGGCTGAATGCATTCTGAGTATAACAGCTGGCTGAATGTATTCTGAGGATAACAGCTGGCTGAATGTATTCTGATGATAATCAGCTGGCTGAATGCATTCTGAGAATAACAGCTGGCTGAATGTATTCTGAGGATAACAGCTGGCTGAATGCATTCTGAGTATAACAGCTGGCTGAATGCATTCTGAGTATAACAGCTGGCTGAATGCATTCTGGTGATAACAGCTGGCTGAATGCATTCTGAGTATTACAGCTAGCTGAATGCATTCTGAGGATAACAGCTGGCTGAATGTATTCTGAGGATAACAGCTGGCTGAATGCATTCTGAGGAAAACAGCTGCCTGAATGCATTCTGAGTATAACAGCTGGCTGAATGTATTCTGAGAATAACAGCTGGCTGAATGTATTCTGAGGAAAACAGCTGCCTGAATGCATTCTGAGTATAACAGCTGGCTGAATGTATTCTGAGAATAACAGCTGGCTGAATGTATTCTGAGGATAACAGCTGGCTGAATGCATTCTGAGTATAACAGCTGGCTGAATGTATTCTGAGTATAACAGCTGGCTGAATGTATTCTGAGTATAACAGCTGGCTGAATGTATTCTGAGTATAACAGCTGGCTGAATGCATTCTGAGTATAACAGCTGGCTGAATGCATTCTGAGTATAACAGCTGGCTGAATGCATTCTGAGTATAACAGCTGGCTGAATGTATTCTGAGTATAACAGCTGGCTGAATGTATTCTGAGTATAACAGCTGGCTGAAAGTATTCTGAGGATAACAGCTGGCTGAATGCATTCTGAGGAAAACAGCTGCCTGAATGCATTCTGAGTATAGCAGCTGGCTGAATGCATTCTGAGTATAACAGCTGGCTGAATGTATTCTGAGAATAACAGCTGGCTGAATGTATTCTGAGGAAAACAGCTGGCTGAATGCATTCTGAGTATAACAGCTGGCTGAATGTATTCTGAGGATAACAGCTGGCTGAATGCATTCTGAGTATAACAGCTGGCTGAATGCATTCTGAGTATAACAGCTGGCTGAATGTATTCTGAGGATAACAGCTGGCTGAATGTATTCTGATGATAATCAGCTGGCTGAATGCATTCAGAGAATAACAGCTGGCTGAATGTATTCTGAGGATAACAGCTGGCTGAATGCATTCTGAGTATAACAGCTGGCTGAATGCATTCTGAGTATAACAGCTGGCTGAATGTATTCTGAGTATAACAGCTGGCTGAATGTATTCTGAGGATAACAGCTGGCTGAATGCATTCTGAGGAAAACAGCTGCCTGAATGCATTCTGAGTATAACAGCTGGCTGAATGTATTCTGAGAATAACAGCTGGCTGAATGTATTCTGAGGAAAACAGCTGCCTGAATGCATTCTGAGTATAACAGCTGGCTGAATGTATTCTGAGAATAACAGCTGGCTGAATGTATTCTGAGGATAACAGCTGGCTGAATGCATTCTGAGTATAACAGCTGGCTGAATGCATTCTGAGTATAACAGCTGGCTGAATGCATTCTGAGTATAACAGCTGGCTGAATGCATTCTGAGTATAACAGCTGGCTGAATGCATTCTGAGGATAACAGCTGGCTGAATGTATTCTGAGGATAACAGCTGGCTGAATGCATTCTGAGTATAACAGCTGGCTGAATGCATTCTGAGTATAACAGCTGGCTGAATGCATTCTGGTGATAACAGCTGGCTGAATGCATTCTGAGTATTACAGCTAGCTGAATGCATTCTGAGGATAACAGCTGGCTGAATGTATTCTGATGATAACAGCTGGCTGAATGTATTCTGAGGATAACAGCTGGCTGAATGCATTCTGAGTATAACAGCTGGCTGAATGTATTCTGAGAATAACAGCTGGCTGAATGCATTCTGAGTATAACAGCTGGCTGAATGTATTCTGAGGAAAACAGCTGGCTGAATGCATTCTGAGTATAACAGCTGGCTGAATGTATTCTGAGTATAACAGCTGGCTGAATGCATTCTGAGTATAACAGCTGGCTGAATGCATTCTGAGTATAACAGCTGGCTGAATGCATTCTGAGTATAACAGCTGGCTGAATGTATTCTGAGTATAACAGCTGGCTGAATGTATTCTGAGTATAACAGCTGGCTGAAAGTATTCTGAGGATAACAGCTGGCTGAATGCATTCTGAGGAAAACAGCTGCCTGAATGCATTCTGAGTATAACAGCTGGCTGAATGCATTCTGAGTATAACAGCTGGCTGAATGTATTCTGAGAATAACAGCTGGCTGAATGTATTCTGAGGAAAACAGCTGGCTGAATGCATTCTGAGTATAACAGCTGGCTGAATGTATTCTGAGGATAACAGCTGGCTGAATGCATTCTGAGTATAACAGCTGGCTGAATGCATTCTGAGTATAACAGCTGGCTGAATGTATTCTGAGGATAACAGCTGGCTGAATGTATTCTGATGATAATCAGCTGGCTGAATGCATTCTGAGAATAACAGCTGGCTGAATGTATTCTGAGGATAACAGCTGGCTGAATGCATTCTGAGTATAACAGCTGGCTGAATGCATTCTGAGTATAACAGCTGGCTGAATGTATTCTGAGTATAACAGCTGGCTGAATGTATTCTGATGATAATCAGCTGGCTGAATGCATTCTGAGAATAACAGCTGGCTGAATGTATTCTGAGAATAACAGCTGGCTGAATGCATTCTGGTGATAACAGCTGCCTGAACGCATTCTGAGTATAACAGCTGGCTGAATGTATTCTGAGAATAACAGCTGGCTGAATGCATTCTGAGAATAACAGCTGGCTGAATGCATTCTGGTGATAACAGCTGGCTGAATGCATTCTGGTGATAACAGCTGGCTGAATGCATTCTGAGTATAACAGCTGGCTGAATGCATTCTGAGGATAACAGCTGGCTGAATGCATTCTGAGTATAACAGCTGGCTGAATGTATTCTGAGTATAACAGCTGGCTGAATGTATTCTGAGAATAACAGCTGGCTGAATGTATTCTGAGGAAAACAGCTGGCTGAATGCATTCTGAGTATAACAGCTGGCTGAATGTATTCTGAGAATAACAGCTGGCTGAATGTATTCTGATGATAACAGCTGGCTGAAAGTATTCTGAGGATAACAGCTGGCTGAATGCATTCTGAGTATAACAGCTGGCTGAATGCATTCTGAGTATAACAGCTGGCTGAATGCATTCTGAGTATAACAGCTGGCTGAATGTATTCTGAGTATAACAGCTGGCTGAATGCATTCTGAGTATAACAGCTGGCTGAATGCATTCTGAGTATAACAGCTGGCTGAATGCATTCTGAGTATAACAGCTGGCTGAATGTATTCTGAGTATAACAGCTGGCTGAATGTATTCTGAGTATAACAGCTGGCTGAATGCATTCTGAGGAAAACAGCTGCCTGAATGCATTCTGAGTATAACAGCTGGCTGAATGCATTCTGAGTATAACAGCTGGCTGAATGTATTCTGAGTATAACAGCTGGCTGAATGTATTCTGAGTATAACAGCTGGCTGAAAGTATTCTGAGGATAACAGCTGGCTGAATGCATTCTGAGGAAAACAGCTGCCTGAATGCATTCTGAGTATAACAGCTGGCTGAATGCATTCTGAGTATAACAGCTGGCTGAATGTATTCTGAGAATAACAGCTGGCTGAATGTATTCTGAGGAAAACAGCTGGCTGAATGCATTCTGAGTATAACAGCTGGCTGAATGTATTCTGAGGATAACAGCTGGCTGAATGCATTCTGAGTATAACAGCTGGCTGAATGCATTCTGAGTATAACAGCTGGCTGAATGTATTCTGAGGATAACAGCTGGCTGAATGTATTCTGAGGATAACAGCTGGCTGAATGCATTCTGAGTATAACAGCTGGCTGAATGCATTCTGGTGATAACAGCTGGCTGAATGCATTCTGAGTATTACAGCTAGCTGAATGCATTCTGAGGATAACAGCTGGCTGAATGTATTCTGATGATAACAGCTGGCTGAATGTATTCTGAGGATAACAGCTGGCTGAATGCATTCTGAGTATAACAGCTGGCTGAATGTATTCTGAGAATAACAGCTGGCTGAATGCATTCTGAGTATAACAGCTGGCTGAATGTATTCTGAGGAAAACAGCTGGCTGAATGCATTCTGAGTATAACAGCTGGCTGAATGTATTCTGAGTATAACAGCTGGCTGAATGCATTCTGAGTATAACAGCTGGCTGAATGCATTCTGAGTATAACAGCTGGCTGAATGCATTCTGAGTATAACAGCTGGCTGAATGCATTCTGAGTATAACAGCTGGCTGAATGTATTCTGAGTATAACAGCTGGCTGAAAGTATTCTGGTGATAACAGCTGGCTGAATGCATTCTGAGTATTACAGCTAGCTGAATGCATTCTGAGGATAACAGCTGGCTGAATGTATTCTGATGATAACAGCTGGCTGAATGTATTCTGAGGATAACAGCTGGCTGAATGCATTCTGAGTATAACAGCTGTCTGAATGTATTCTGAGAATAACAGCTGGCTGAATGCATTCTGAGTATAACAGCTGGCTGAATGTATTCTGAGGAAAACAGCTGGCTGAATGCATTCTGAGTATAACAGCTGGCTGAATGTATTCTGAGTATAACAGCTGGCTGAATGCATTCTGAGTATAACAGCTGGCTGAATGCATTCTGAGTATAACAGCTGGCTGAATGCATTCTGAGTATAACAGCTGGCTGAATGTATTCTGAGTATAACAGCTGGCTGAATGTATTCTGAGTATAACAGCTGGCTGAAAGTATTCTGAGGATAACAGCTGGCTGAATGCATTCTGAGGAAAACAGCTGCCTGAATGCATTCTGAGTATAACAGCTGGCTGAATGCATTCTGAGTATAACAGCTGGCTGAATGTATTCTGAGAATAACAGCTGGCTGAATGTTTTCTGAGGAAAACAGCTGGCTGAATGCATTCTGAGTATAACAGCTGGCTGAATGTATTCTGAGGATAACAGCTGGCTGAATGCATTCTGAGTATAACAGCTGGCTGAATGCATTCTGAGTATAACAGCTGGCTGAATGTATTCTGAGGATAACAGCTGGCTGAATGTATTCTGATGATAATCAGCTGGCTGAATGCATTCTGAGAATAACAGCTGGCTGAATGTATTCTGAGGATAACAGCTGGCTGAATGCATTCTGAGTATAACAGCTGGCTGAATGCATTCTGAGTATAACAGCTGGCTGAATGTATTCTGAGTATAACAGCTGGCTGAATGTATTCTGATGATAATCAGCTGGCTGAATGCATTCTGAGAATAACAGCTGGCTGAATGTATTCTGAGAATAACAGCTGGCTGAATGCATTCTGGTGATAACAGCTGCCTGAATGCATTCTGAGTATAACAGCTGGCTGAATGTATTCTGAGAATAACAGCTGGCTGAATGCATTCTGAGAATAACAGCTGGCTGAATGCATTCTGGTGATAACAGCTGGCTGAATGCATTCTGGTGATAACAGCTGCCTGAATGCATTCTGAGTATAACAGCTGGCTGAATGCATTCTGAGAATAACAGCTGGCTGAATGTATTCTGAGGATAACAGCTGGCTGAATGTATTCTGAGGATAACAGCTGGCTGAATGCATTCTGATGATAACAGCTGGCTGAATGCATTCTGAGTATAACAGCTGGCTGAATGCATTCTGAGTATAACAGCTGGCTGAATGCATTCTGAGTATAACAGCTGGCTGAATGCATTCTGGTGATAACAGCTGGCTGAATGCATTCTGAGTATTACAGCTAGCTGAATGCATTCTGAGGATAACAGCTGGCTGAATGTATTCTGATGATAACAGCTGGCTGAATGTATTCTGAGGATAACAGCTGGCTGAATGCATTCTGAGTATAACAGCTGGCTGAATGTATTCTGAGAATAACAGCTGGCTGAATGCATTCTGAGTATAACAGCTGGCTGAATGTATTCTGAGGAAAACAGCTGGCTGAATGCATTCTGAGTATAACAGCTGGCTGAATGTATTCTGAGTATAACAGCTGGCTGAATGCATTCTGAGTATAACAGCTGGCTGAATGCATTCTGAGTATAACAGCTGGCTGAATGCATTCTGAGTATAACAGCTGGCTGAATGTATTCTGAGTATAACAGCTGGCTGAATGTATTCTGAGTATAACAGCTGGCTGAAAGTATTCTGAGGATAACAGCTGGCTGAATGCATTCTGAGGAAAACAGCTGCCTGAATGCATTCTGAGTATAACAGCTGGCTGAATGCATTCTGAGTATAACAGCTGGCTGAATGTATTCTGAGAATAACAGCTGGCTGAATGTATTCTGAGGAAAACAGCTGGCTGAATGCATTCTGAGTATAACAGCTGGCTGAATGTATTCTGAGGATAACAGCTGGCTGAATGCATTCTGAGTATAACAGCTGGCTGAATGCATTCTGAGTATAACAGCTGGCTGAATGTATTCTGAGGATAACAGCTGGCTGAATGTATTCTGATGATAATCAGCTGGCTGAATGCATTCTGAGAATAACAGCTGGCTGAATGTATTCTGAGGATAACAGCTGGCTGAATGCATTCTGAGTATAACAGCTGCCTGAATGCATTCTGAGTATAACAGCTGGCTGAATGTATTCTGAGTATAACAGCTGGCTGAATGTATTCTGAGGATAACAGCTGGCTGAATGCATTCTGAGGAAAACAGCTGCCTGAATGCATTCTGAGTATAACAGCTGGCTGAATGTATTCTGAGAATAACAGCTGGCTGAATGTATTCTGAGGAAAACAGCTGGCTGAATGCATTCTGAGAATAACAGCTGGCTGAATGTATTCTGAGAATAACAGCTGGCTGAATGTATTCTGATGATAACAGCTGGCTGAATGCATTCTGAGTATAACAGCTGGGTGAATGCATTCTGAGTATAACAGCTGGCTGAATGTATTCTGAGGATAACAGCTGGCTGAATGCATTCTGAGTATAACAGCTGGCTGAATGTATTCTGAGAATAACAGCTGGCTGAATGTATTCTGAGGAAAACAGCTGGCTGAATGCATTCTGAGTATAACAGCTGGCTGAATGTATTCTGAGAATAACAGCTGGCTGAATGTATTCTGATGATAACAGCTGGCTGAATGCATTCTGAGTATAACAGCTGGCTGAATGCATTCTGAGGATAACAGCTGGCTGAATGTATTCTGAGAATAACAGCTGGCTGAATGTATTCTGAGTATAACAGCTGGCTGAATGTATTCTGAGGATAACAGCTGGCTGAATGCATTCTGAGGATAACAGCTGGCTGAATGCATTCTGAGTATAACAGCTGGCTGAATGCATTCTGAGTATAACAGCTGGCTGAATGCATTCTGAGTATAACAGCTGGCTGAATGCATTCTGAGGATAACAGCTGGCTGAATGTATTCTGAGGATAACAGCTGGCTGAATGCATTCTGAGTATAACAGCTGGCTGAATGCATTCTGAGTATAACAGCTGGCTGAATGCATTCTGGTGATAACAGCTGGCTGAATGCATTCTGAGTATTACAGCTAGCTGAATGCATTCTGAGTATAACAGCTGGCTGAATGTATTCTGAGAATAACAGCTGGCTGAATGCATTCTGAGTATAACAGCTGGCTGAATGTATTCTGAGGAAAACAGCTGGCTGAATGCATTCTGAGTATAACAGCTGGCTGAATGTATTCTGAGTATAACAGCTGGCTGAATGCATTCTGAGTATAACAGCTGGCTGAATGCATTCTGAGTATAACAGCTGGCTGAATGCATTCTGAGTATAACAGCTGGCTGAATGTATTCTGAGTATAACAGCTGGCTGAATGTATTCTGAGTATAACAGCTGGCTGAAAGTATTCTGAGGATAACAGCTGGCTGAATGCATTCTGAGGAAAACAGCTGCCTGAATGCATTCTGAGTATAACAGCTGGCTGAATGCATTCTGAGAATAACAGCTGGCTGAATGTATTCTGAGAATAACAGCTGGCTGAATGTATTCTGAGGAAAACAGCTGGCTGAATGCATTCTGAGTATAACAGCTGGCTGAATGTATTCTGAGGATAACAGCTGGCTGAATGCATTCTGAGTATAACAGCTGGCTGAATGCATTCTGAGGATAACAGCTGGCTGAATGCATTCTGAGTATAACAGCTGGCTGAATGTATTCTGAGTATAACAGCTGGCTGAATGCATTCTGAGTATAACAGCTGGCTGAATGTATTCTGAGGATAACAGCTGGCTGAATGTATTCTGATGATAATCAGCTGGCTGAATGCATTCTGAGAATAACAGCTGGCTGAATGTATTCTGAGGATAACAGCTGGCTGAATGCATTCTGAGTATAACAGCTGGCTGAATGCATTCTGAGTATAACAGCTGGCTGAATGTATTCTGAGTATAACAGCTGGCTGAATGTATTCTGATGATAATCAGCTGGCTGAATGCATTCTGAGAATAACAGCTGGCTGAATGTATTCTGAGAATAACAGCTGGCTGAATGCATTCTGGTGATAACAGCTGCCTGAATGCATTCTGAGTATAACAGCTGGCTGAATGTATTCTGAGAATAACAGCTGGCTGAATGCATTCTGAGAATAACAGCTGGCTGAATGCATTCTGGTGATAACAGCTGGCTGAATGCATTCTGGTGATAACAGCTGGCTGAATGCATTCTGAGTATAACAGCTGGCTGAATGCATTCTGAGGATAACAGCTGGCTGAATGCATTCTGAGTATAACAGCTGGCTGAATGTATTCTGAGTATAACAGCTGGCTGAATGTATTCTGAGAATAACAGCTGGCTGAATGTATTCTGAGGAAAACAGCTGGCTGAATGCATTCTGAGTATAACAGCTGGCTGAATGTATTCTGAGAATAACAGCTGGCTGAATGTATTCTGATGATAACAGCTGGCTGAAAGTATTCTGAGGATAACAGCTGGCTGAATGCATTCTGAGTATAACAGCTGCCTGAATGCATTCTGAGTATAACAGCTGGCTGAATGCATTCTGAGTATAACAGCTGGCTGAATGCATTCTGAGTATAACAGCTGGCTGAATGTATTCTGAGAATAACAGCTGGCTGAATGTATTCTGAGGAAAACAGCTGGCTGAATGCATTCTGAGTATAACAGCTGGCTGAATGTATTCTGAGGAAAACAGCTGGCTGAATGCATTCTGAGTATAACAGCTGGCTGAATGCATTCTGAGTATAACAGCTGGCTGAATGTATTCTGAGGATAACAGCTGGCTGAATGTATTCTGATGATAATCAGCTGGCTGAATGCATTCTGAGAATAACAGCTGGCTGAATGTATTCTGAGGATAACAGCTGGCTGAATGCATTCTGAGTATAACAGCTGGCTGAATGCATTCTGAGTATAACAGCTGGCTGAATGTATTCTGAGTATAACAGCTGGCTGAATGTATTCTGATGATAATCAGCTGGCTGAATGCATTCTGAGAATAACAGCTGGCTGAATGTATTCTGAGAATAACAGCTGGCTGAATGCATTCTGGTGATAACAGCTGCCTGAATGCATTCTGGTGATAACAGCTGCCTGAATGCATTCTGAGTATAACAGCTGGCTGAATGTATTCTGAGAATAACAGCTGGCTGAATGTATTCTGAGGAAAACAGCTGGCTGAATGCATTCTGAGTATAACAGCTGGCTGAATGTATTCTGAGGATAACAGCTGGCTGAATGCATTCTGAGTATAACAGCTGGCTGAATGCATTCTGAGTATAACAGCTGGCTGAATGTATTCTGAGGATAACAGCTGGCTGAATGTATTCTGATGATAATCAGCTGGCTGAATGCATTCTGAGAATAACAGCTGGCTGAATGTATTCTGAGGATAACAGCTGGCTGAATGCATTCTGAGTATAACAGCTGGCTGAATGCATTCTGAGTATAACAGCTGGCTGAATGCATTCTGGTGATAACAGCTGGCTGAATGCATTCTGAGTATTACAGCTAGCTGAATGCATTCTGAGGATAACAGCTGGCTGAATGTATTCTGATGATAACAGCTGGCTGAATGTATTCTGAGGATAACAGCTGGCTGAATGCATTCTGAGTATAACAGCTGCCTGAATGTATTCTGAGAATAACAGCTGGCTGAATGCATTCTGAGTATAACAGCTGGCTGAATGTATTCTGAGGAAAACAGCTGGCTGAATGCATTCTGAGTATAACAGCTGGCTGAATGTATTCTGAGTATAACAGCTGGCTGAATGCATTCTGAGTATAACAGCTGGCTGAATGCATTCTGAGTATAACAGCTGGCTGAATGCATTCTGAGTATAACAGCTGGCTGAATGTATTCTGAGTATAACAGCTGGCTGAATGTATTCTGAGTATAACAGCTGGCTGAAAGTATTCTGAGGATAACAGCTGGCTGAATGCATTCTGAGGAAAACAGCTGCCTGAATGCATTCTGAGTATAACAGCTGGCTGAATGCATTCTGAGTATAACAGCTGGCTGAATGTATTCTGAGAATAACAGCTGGCTGAATGTTTTCTGAGGAAAACAGCTGGCTGAATGCATTCTGAGTATAACAGCTGGCTGAATGTATTCTGAGGATAACAGCTGGCTGAATGCATTCTGAGTATAACAGCTGGCTGAATGCATTCTGAGTATAACAGCTGGCTGAATGTATTCTGAGGATAACAGCTGGCTGAATGTATTCTGATGATAATCAGCTGGCTGAATGCATTCTGAGAATAACAGCTGGCTGAATGTATTCTGAGGATAACAGCTGGCTGAATGCATTCTGAGTATAACAGCTGGCTGAATGCATTCTGAGTATAACAGCTGGCTGAATGTATTCTGAGGATAACAGCTGGCTGAATGTATTCTGATGATAATCAGCTGGCTGAATGCATTCTGAGAATAACAGCTGGCTGAATGTATTCTGAGAATAACAGCTGGCTGAATGCATTCTGGTGATAACAGCTGCCTGAATGCATTCTGAGTATAACAGCTGGCTGAATGTATTCTGAGAATAACAGCTGGCTGAATGCATTCTGAGAATAACAGCTGGCTGAATGCATTCTGGTGATAACAGCTGGCTGAATGCATTCTGGTGATAACAGCTGGCTGAATGCATTCTGAGTATAACAGCTGGCTGAATGCATTCTGAGGATAACAGCTGGCTGAATGCATTCTGAGTATAACAGCTGGCTGAATGTATTCTGAGTATAACAGCTAGCTGAATGCATTCTGAGGATAACAGCTGGCTGAATGCATTCTGAGTATAACAGCTGGCTGAATGTATTCTGATGATAACAGCTGGCTGAATGCATTCTGAGGATAACAGCTAGCTGAATGCATTCTGAGTATAACAGCTGGCTGAATGCATTCTGAGAATAACAGCTGGCTGAATGTATTCTGAGAATAACAGCTGGCTGAATGTATTCTGAGAATAACAGCTGGCTGAATGTATTCTGAGAATAACAGCTGGCTGAATGTATTCTGAGAATAACAGCTGGCTGAATGCATTCTGGTGATAACAGCTGGCTGAATGCATTCTGGTGATAACAGCTGCCTGAATGCATTCTGAGTATAACAGCTGGCTGAATGCATTCTGAGAATAACAGCTGGCTGAATGTATTCTGAGGATAACAGCTGGCTGAATGTATTCTGAGGATAACAGCTGGCTGAATGCATTCTGATGATAACAGCTGGCTGAATGCATTCTGAGTATAACAGCTGGCTGAATGCATTCTGAGTATAACAGCTGGCTGAATGCATTCTGAGTATAACAGCTGGCTGAATGCATTCTGGTGATAACAGCTGGCTGAATGCATTCTGAGTATTACAGCTAGCTGAATGCATTCTGAGGATAACAGCTGGCTGAATGTATTCTGATGATAACAGCTGGCTGAATGTATTCTGAGGATAACAGCTGGCTGAATGCATTCTGAGTATAACAGCTGGCTGAATGTATTCTGAGAATAACAGCTGGCTGAATGCATTCTGAGTATAACAGCTGGCTGAATGTATTCTGAGGAAAACAGCTGGCTGAATGCATTCTGAGTATAACAGCTGGCTGAATGTATTCTGAGTATAACAGCTGGCTGAATGCATTCTGAGTATAACAGCTGGCTGAATGCATTCTGAGTATAACAGCTGGCTGAATGCATTCTGAGTATAACAGCTGGCTGAATGTATTCTGAGTATAACAGCTGGCTGAATGTATTCTGAGTATAACAGCTGGCTGAAAGTATTCTGAGGATAACAGCTGGCTGAATGCATTCTGAGGAAAACAGCTGCCTGAATGCATTCTGAGTATAACAGCTGGCTGAATGCATTCTGAGTATAACAGCTGGCTGAATGTATTCTGAGAATAACAGCTGGCTGAATGTATTCTGAGGAAAACAGCTGGCTGAATGCATTCTGAGTATAACAGCTGGCTGAATGTATTCTGAGGATAACAGCTGGCTGAATGCATTCTGAGTATAACAGCTGGCTGAATGCATTCTGAGTATAACAGCTGGCTGAATGTATTCTGAGGATAACAGCTGGCTGAATGTATTCTGATGATAATCAGCTGGCTGAATGCATTCTGAGAATAACAGCTGGCTGAATGTATTCTGAGGATAACAGCTGGCTGAATGCATTCTGAGTATAACAGCTGCCTGAATGCATTCTGAGTATAACAGCTGGCTGAATGTATTCTGAGTATAACAGCTGGCTGAATGTATTCTGAGGATAACAGCTGGCTGAATGCATTCTGAGGAAAACAGCTGCCTGAATGCATTCTGAGTATAACAGCTGGCTGAATGTATTCTGAGAATAACAGCTGGCTGAATGTATTCTGAGGAAAACAGCTGGCTGAATGCATTCTGAGAATAACAGCTGGCTGAATGTATTCTGAGAATAACAGCTGGCTGAATGTATTCTGAGGATAACAGCTGGCTGAATGCATTCTGAGTATAACAGCTGGCTGAATGCATTCTGAGTATAACAGCTGGCTGAATGCATTCTGAGTATAACAGCTGGCTGAATGCATTCTGAGTATAACAGCTGGCTGAATGTATTCTGAGAATAACAGCTGGCTGAATGTATTCTGAGGAAAACAGCTGGCTGAATGCATTCTGAGTATAACAGCTGGCTGAATGTATTCTGAGAATAACAGCTGGCTGAATGTATTCTGATGATAACAGCTGGCTGAATGCATTCTGAGTATAACAGCTGGCTGAATGCATTCTGAGGATAACAGCTGGCTGAATGTATTCTGAGAATAACAGCTGGCTGAATGTATTCTGAGTATAACAGCTGGCTGAATGTATTCTGAGGATAACAGCTGGCTGAATGCATTCTGAGTATAACAGCTGGCTGAATGCATTCTGAGTATAACAGCTGGCTGAATGCATTCTGAGTATAACAGCTGGCTGAATGCATTCTGAGTATAACAGCTGGCTGAATGCATTCTGAGGATAACAGCTGGCTGAATGTATTCTGAGGATAACAGCTGGCTGAATGCATTCTGAGTATAACAGCTGGCTGAATGCATTCTGAGTATAACAGCTGGCTGAATGCATTCTGGTGATAACAGCTGGCTGAATGCATTCTGAGTATTACAGCTAGCTGAATGCATTCTGAGGATAACAGCTGGCTGAATGTATTCTGATGATAACAGCTGGCTGAATGTATTCTGAGGATAACAGCTGGCTGAATGCATTCTGAGTATAACAGCTGGCTGAATGTATTCTGAGAATAACAGCTGGCTGAATGCATTCTGAGTATAACAGCTGGCTGAATGTATTCTGAGGAAAACAGCTGGCTGAATGCATTCTGAGTATAACAGCTGGCTGAATGTATTCTGAGTATAACAGCTGGCTGAATGCATTCTGAGTATAACAGCTGGCTGAATGCATTCTGAGTATAACAGCTGGCTGAATGCATTCTGAGTATAACAGCTGGCTGAATGTATTCTGAGTATAACAGCTGGCTGAATGTATTCTGAGTATAACAGCTGGCTGAAAGTATTCTGAGGATAACAGCTGGCTGAATGCATTCTGAGGAAAACAGCTGCCTGAATGCATTCTGAGTATAACAGCTGGCTGAATGCATTCTGAGAATAACAGCTGGCTGAATGTATTCTGAGAATAACAGCTGGCTGAATGTATTCTGAGGAAAACAGCTGGCTGAATGCATTCTGAGTATAACAGCTGGCTGAATGTATTCTGAGGATAACAGCTGGCTGAATGCATTCTGAGTATAACAGCTGGCTGAATGCATTCTGAGGATAACAGCTGGCTGAATGCATTCTGAGTATAACAGCTGGCTGAATGTATTCTGAGTATAACAGCTGGCTGAATGCATTCTGAGTATAACAGCTGGCTGAATGTATTCTGAGGATAACAGCTGGCTGAATGTATTCTGATGATAATCAGCTGGCTGAATGCATTCTGAGAATAACAGCTGGCTGAATGTATTCTGAGGATAACAGCTGGCTGAATGCATTCTGAGTATAACAGCTGGCTGAATGCATTCTGAGTATAACAGCTGGCTGAATGTATTCTGATGATAATCAGCTGGCTGAATGCATTCTGAGAATAACAGCTGGCTGAATGTATTCTGAGAATAACAGCTGGCTGAATGCATTCTGGTGATAACAGCTGCCTGAATGCATTCTGAGTATAACAGCTGGCTGAATGTATTCTGAGAATAACAGCTGGCTGAATGCATTCTGAGAATAACAGCTGGCTGAATGCATTCTGGTGATAACAGCTGGCTGAATGCATTCTGGTGATAACAGCTGGCTGAATGCATTCTGAGTATAACAGCTGGCTGAATGCATTCTGAGGATAACAGCTGGCTGAATGCATTCTGAGTATAACAGCAGGCTGAATGTATTCTGAGTATAACAGCTGGCTGAATGTATTCTGAGAATAACAGCTGGCTGAATGTATTCTGAGGAAAACAGCTGGCTGAATGCATTCTGAGTATAACAGCTGGCTGAATGTATTCTGAGAATAACAGCTGGCTGAATGTATTCTGATGATAACAGCTGGCTGAAAGTATTCTGAGGATAACAGCTGGCTGAATGCATTCTGAGTATAACAGCTGCCTGAATGCATTCTGAGTATAACAGCTGGCTGAATGCATTCTGAGTATAACAGCTGGCTGAATGCATTCTGAGTATAACAGCTGGCTGAATGTATTCTGAGAATAACAGCTGGCTGAATGTATTCTGAGGAAAACAGCTGGCTGAATGCATTCTGAGTATAACAGCTGGCTGAATGTATTCTGAGGAAAACAGCTGGCTGAATGCATTCTGAGTATAACAGCTGGCTGAATGCATTCTGAGTATAACAGCTGGCTGAATGTATTCTGAGGATAACAGCTGGCTGAATGTATTCTGATGATAATCAGCTGGCTGAATGCATTCTGAGAATAACAGCTGGCTGAATGTATTCTGAGGATAACAGCTGGCTGAATGCATTCTGAGTATAACAGCTGGCTGAATGCATTCTGAGTATAACAGCTGGCTGAATGTATTCTGAGTATAACAGCTGGCTGAATGTATTCTGATGATAATCAGCTGGCTGAATGCATTCTGAGAATAACAGCTGGCTGAATGTATTCTGAGAATAACAGCTGGCTGAATGCATTCTGGTGATAACAGCTGCCTGAATGCATTCTGAGTATAACAGCTGGCTGAATGTATTCTGAGGAATAACAGCTGGCTGAATGCATTTCTGAGAATAACAGCTGGCTGAATGCATTCTGGTGATAACAGCTGGCTGAATGCATTCTGAGTATAACAGCTGGCTGAATGCATTCTGAGGATAACAGCTGGCTGAATGCATTCTGAGTATAACAGCTGGCTGAATGTATTCTGAGGATAACAGCTGGCTGAATGCATTCTGAGTATAACAGCTGGCCTGAATGCATTCTGAGTATAACAGCTGGCTGAATGCATTCTGAGTATAACAGCTGGCTGAATGCATTCTGAGTATAACAGCTGGCTGAATGTATTCTGAGAATAACAGCTGGCTGAATGTATTCTGAGGAAAACAGCTGGCTGAATGCATTCTGAGTATAACAGCTGGCTGAATGTATTCTGAGGAAAACAGCTGGCTGAATGCATTCTGAGTATAACAGCTGGCTGAATGCATTCTGAGGTATAACAGCTGGCTGAATGTATTCTGATGATAACAGCTGGCTGAATGTATTCTGAGGATAACAGCTGGCTGAATGCATTCTGAGGAAAACAGCTGGCTGAATGCATTCTGAGTATAACAGCTGGCTGAATGTATTCTGAGAATAACAGCTGGCTGAATGTATTCTGATGATAACAGCTGGCTGAATGCATTCTGAGTATAACAGCTGGGTGAATGCATTCTGAGTATAACAGCTGGCTGAATGTATTCTGAGGATAACAGCTGGCTGAATGCATTCTGAGTATAACAGCTGGCTGAATGTATTCTGAGAATAACAGCTGGCTGAATGTATTCTGAGGAAAACAGCTGGCTGAATGCATTCTGAGTATAACAGCTGGCTGAATGTATTCTGAGAATAACAGCTGGCTGAATGTATTCTGATGATAACAGCTGGCTGAATGCATTCTGAGTATAACAGCTGGCTGAATGCATTCTGAGGATAACAGCTGGCGGAATGTATTCTGAGAATAACAGCTGGCTGAATGTATTCTGAGTATAACAGCTGGCTGAATGTATTCTGAGGATAACAGCTGGCTGAATGCATTCTGAGTATAACAGCTGGCTGAATGCATTCTGAGTATAACAGCTGGCTGAATGCATTCTGAGTATAACAGCTGGCTGAATGCATTCTGAGTATAACAGCTGGCTGAATGCATTCTGAGGATAACAGCTGGCTGAATGTATTCTGAGGATAACAGCTGGCTGAATGCATTCTGAGTATAACAGCTGGCTGAATGCATTCTGAGTATAACAGCTGGCTGAATGCATTCTGGTGATAACAGCTGGCTGAATGCATTCTGAGTATTACAGCTAGCTGAATGCTTTCTGAGGATAACAGCTGGCTGAATGTATTCTGATGATAACAGCTGGCTGAATGTATTCTGAGGATAACAGCTGGCTGAATGCATTCTGAGTATAACAGCTGGCTGAATGTATTCTGAGAATAACAGCTGGCTGAATGCATTCTGAGTATAACAGCTGGCTGAATGTATTCTGAGGAAAACAGCTGGCTGAATGCATTCTGAGTATAACAGCTGGCTGAATGTATTCTGAGTATAACAGCTGGCTGAATGCATTCTGAGTATAACAGCTGGCTGAATGCATTCTGAGTATAACAGCTGGCTGAATGCATTCTGAGTATAACAGCTGGCTGAATGTATTCTGAGTATAACAGCTGGCTGAATGTATTCTGAGTATAACAGCTGGCTGAAAGTATTCTGAGGATAACAGCTGGCTGAATGCATTCTGAGGAAAACAGCTGCCTGAATGCATTCTGAGTATAACAGCTGGCTGAATGCATTCTGAGTATAACAGCTGGCTGAATGTATTCTGAGAATAACAGCTGGCTGAATGTATTCTGAGGAAAACAGCTGGCTGAATGCATTCTGAGTATAACAGCTGGCTGAATGTATTCTGAGGATAACAGCTGGCTGAATGCATTCTGAGTATAACAGCTGGCTGAATGCATTCTGAGTATAACAGCTGGCTGAATGTATTCTGAGGATAACAGCTGGCTGAATGTATTCTGATGATAATCAGCTGGCTGAATGCATTCTGAGAATAACAGCTGGCTGAATGTATTCTGAGGATAACAGCGGGCTGAATGCATTCTGAGTATAACAGCTGCCTGAATGCATTCTGAGTATAACAGCTGGCTGAATGTATTCTGAGTATAACAGCTGGCTGAATGTATTCTGAGGATAACAGCTGGCTGAATGCATTCTGAGGAAAACAGCTGCCTGAATGCATTCTGAGTATAACAGCTGGCTGAATGTATTCTGAGAATAACAGCTGGCTGAATGTATTCTGAGGAAAACAGCTGGCTGAATGCATTCTGAGTATAACAGCTGGCTGAATGTATTCTGAGAATAACAGCTGGCTGAATGTATTCTGATGATAACAGCTGGCTGAATGCATTCTGAGTATAACAGCTGGGTGAATGCATTCTGAGTATAACAGCTGGCTGAATGTATTCTGAGGATAACAGCTGGCTGAATGCATTCTGAGTATAACAGCTGGCTGAATGCATTCTGAGGATAACAGCTGGCTGAATGTATTCTGAGGATAACAGCTGGCTGAATGCATTCTGAGTATAACAGCTGGCTGAATGCATTCTGAGTATAACAGCTGGCTGAATGTATTCTGAGTATAACAGCTGGCTGAATGTATTCTGAGTATAACAGCTGGCTGAAAGTATTCTGAGGATAACAGCTGGCTGAATGCATTCTGAGGAAAACAGCTGCCTGAATGCATTCTGAGTATAACAGCTGGCTGAATGCATTCTGAGTATAACAGCTGGCTGAATGTATTCTGAGAATAACAGCTGGCTGAATGTATTCTGAGGAAAACAGCTGGCTGAATGCATTCTGAGTATAACAGCTGGCTGAATGTATTCTGAGGATAACAGCTGGCTGAATGCATTCTGAGTATAACAGCTGGCTGAATGCATTCTGAGTATAACAGCTGGCTGAATGTATTCTGAGGATAACAGCTGGCTGAATGTATTCTGATGATAATCAGCTGGCTGAATGCATTCTGAGAATAACAGCTGGCTGAATGTATTCTGAGGATAACAGCTGGCTGAATGCATTCTGAGTATAACAGCTGCCTGAATGCATTCTGAGTATAACAGCTGGCTGAATGTATTCTGAGTATAACAGCTGGCTGAATGTATTCTGAGGATAACAGCTGGCTGAATGCATTCTGAGGAAAACAGCTGCCTGAATGCATTCTGATGATAACACCTGGCTGAATGCATTCTGAGTATAACAGCTGGCTGAATGCATTCTGAGGATAACAGCTGGCTGAATGTATTCTGAGAATAACAGCTGGCTGAATGTATTCTGAGTATAACAGCTGGCTGAATGTATTCTGAGGATAACAGCTGGCTGAATGCATTCTGAGTATAACAGCTGGCTGAATGCATTCTGAGTATAACAGCTGGCTGAATGCATTCTGAGTATAACAGCTGGCTGAATGCATTCTGAGTATAACAGCTGGCTGAATGCATTCTGAGTATAACAGCTGGCTGAATGTATTCTGAGTATAACAGCTGGCTGAATGTATTCTGATGATAATCAGCTGGCTGAATGCATTCTGAGAATAACAGCTGGCTGAATGTATTCTGAGAATAACAGCTGGCTGAATGCATTCTGGTGATAACAGCTGCCTGAATGCATTCTGAGTATAACAGCTGGCTGAATGCATTCTGAGAATAACAGCTGGCTGAATGCATTCTGAGAATAACAGCTGGCTGAATGCATTCTGGTGATAACAGCTGGCTGAATGCATTCTGGTGATAACAGCTGGCTGAATGCATTCTGAGTATAACAGCTGGCTGAATGCATTCTGAGGATAACAGCTGGCTGAATGCATTCTGAGTATAACAGCTGGCTGAATGTATTCTGAGTATAACAGCTGGCTGAATGTATTCTGAGAATAACAGCTGGCTGAATGTATTCTGAGGAAAACAGCTGGCTGAATGCATTCTGAGTATAACAGCTGGCTGAATGTATTCTGAGAATAACAGCTGGCTGAATGTATTCTGATGATAACAGCTGGCTGAAAGTATTCTGAGGATAACAGCTGGCTGAATGCATTCTGAGTATAACAGCTGGCTGAATGCATTCTGAGTATAACAGCTGGCTGAATGCATTCTGAGTATAACAGCTGGCTGAATGCATTCTGAGTATAACAGCTGGCTGAATGTATTCTGAGAATAACAGCTGGCTGAATGTATTCTGAGGAAAACAGCTGGCTGAATGCATTCTGAGTATAACAGCTGGCTGAATGTATTCTGAGGAAAACAGCTGGCTGAATGCATTCTGAGTATAACAGCTGGCTGAATGCATTCTGAGTATAACAGCTGGCTGAATGTATTCTGAGGATAACAGCTGGCTGAATGTATTCTGATGATAATCAGCTGGCTGAATGCATTCTGAGAATAACAGCTGGCTGAATGTATTCTGAGGATAACAGCTGGCTGAATGCATTCTGAGTATAACAGCTGGCTGAATGCATTCTGAGTATAACAGCTGGCTGAATGTATTCTGAGTATAACAGCTGGCTGAATGTATTCTGATGATAATCAGCTGGCTGAATGCATTCTGAGAATAACAGCTGGCTGAATGTATTCTGAGAATAACAGCTGGCTGAATGCATTCTGGTGATAACAGCTGCCTGAATGCATTCTGAGTATAACAGCTGGCTGAATGTATTCTGAGAATAACAGCTGGCTGAATGCATTCTGAGAATAACAGCTGGCTGAATGCATTCTGGTGATAATAGCTGGCTGAATGCATTCTGAGTATAACAGCTGGCTGAATGCATTCTGAGGATAACAGCTGGCTGAATGCATTCTGAGTATAACAGCTGGCTGAATGTATTCTGAGGATAACAGCTGGCTGAATGTATTCTGAGAATAACAGCTGGCTGAATGTATTCTGAGGAAAACAGCTGGCTGAATGCATTCTGAGTATAACAGCTGGCTGAATGTATTCTGAGAATAACAGCTGGCTGAATGTATTCTGATGATAACAGCTGGCTGAAAGTATTCTGAGGATAACAGCTGGCTGAATGCATTCTGAGTATAACAGCTGCCTGAATGCATTCTGAGTATAACAGCTGGCTGAATGCATTCTGAGTATAACAGCTGGCTGAATGCATTCTGAGTATAACAGCTGGCTGAATGTATTCTGAGAATAACAGCTGGCTGAATGTATTCTGAGGAAAACAGCTGGCTGAATGCATTCTGAGTATAACAGCTGGCTGAATGTATTCTGAGGATAACAGCTGGCTGAATGCATTCTGAGTATAACAGCTGGCTGAATGCATTCTGAGTATAACAGCTGGCTGAATGTATTCTGAGGATAACAGCTGGCTGAATGTATTCTGATGATAATCAGCTGGCTGAATGCATTCTGAGAATAACAGCTGGCTGAATGTATTCTGAGGATAACAGCTGGCTGAATGCATTCTGAGTATAACAGCTGGCTGAATGCATTCTGAGTATAACAGCTGGCTGAATGTATTCTGAGTATAACAGCTGGCTGAATGTATTCTGATGATAATCAGCTGGCTGAATGCATTCTGAGAATAACAGCTGGCTGAATGTATTCTGAGAATAACAGCTGGCTGAATGCATTCTGGTGATAACAGCTGCCTGAATGCATTCTGAGTATAACAGCTGGCTGAATGTATTCTGAGAATAACAGCTGGCTGAATGCATTCTGAGAATAACAGCTGGCTGAATGCATTCTGGTGATAACAGCTGGCTGAATGCATTCTGGTGATAACAGCTGGCTGAATGCATTCTGAGTATAACAGCTGGCTGAATGCATTCTGAGGATAACAGCTGGCTGAATGTATTCTGATGATAACAGCTGCCTGAATGCATTCTGAGGATAACAGCTGGCTGAATGTATTCTGAGTATAACAGCTGGCTGAATGCATTCTGTGTATAACAGCTGGCTGAATGTATTCTGATGATAACAGCTGGCTGAATGCATTCTGAGTATAACAGCTGGCTGAATGCATTCTGATGATAACAGCTGGCTGAATGCATTCTGAGGATAACAGCTGGCTGAATGCATTCTGAGTATAACAGCTGGCTGAATGTATTCTGA
This sequence comes from Macrostomum hystrix, assembly GCA_950097015.1. NCBI lineage: Eukaryota > Metazoa > Platyhelminthes > Macrostomidae > Macrostomum > Macrostomum hystrix. Next base: position 2,768,428 of record CATNEN010000041.1, on the reverse strand, counting down.
TGATAACAGCTGCCTGAATGCATTCTGAGTATAACAGCTGGCTGAATGCATTCTGAGTATAACAGCTGGCTGAATGTATTCTGAGGATAACAGCTGGCTGAATGCATTCTGAGTATAACAGCTGGCTGAATGTATTCTGATGATAACAGCTGCCTGAATGCATTCTGAGTATAACAGCTGGCTGAATGCATTCTGAGTATAACAGCTGCCTGAATGCATTCTGAGTATAACAGCTGGCTGAATGCATTCTGAGTATAACAGCTGGCTGAATGCATTCTGAGTATAACAGCTGGCTGAATGTATTCTGAGAATAACAGCTGGCTGAATGTATTCTGAGGAAAACAGCTGGCTGAATGCATTCTGAGTATAACAGCTGGCTGAATGTATTCTGAGGATAACAGCTGGCTGAATGCATTCTGAGTATAACAGCTGGCTGAATGCATTCTGAGTATAACAGCTGGCTGAATGTATTCTGAGGATAACAGCTGGCTGAATGTATTCTGATGATAATCAGCTGGCTGAATGCATTCTGAGAATAACAGCTGGCTGAATGTATTCTGAGGATAACAGCTGGCTGAATGCATTCTGAGTATAACAGCTGGCTGAATGCATTCTGAGTATAACAGCTGGCTGAATGTATTCTGAGTATAACAGCTGGCTGAATGTATTCTGATGATAATCAGCTGGCTGAATGCATTCTGAGAATAACAGCTGGCTGAATGTATTCTGAGAATAACAGCTGGCTGAATGCATTCTGGTGATAACAGCTGCCTGAATGCATTCTGAGTATAACAGCTGGCTGAATGTATTCTGAGAATAACAGCTGGCTGAATGCATTCTGAGAATAACAGCTGGCTGAATGCATTCTGGTGATAACAGCTGGCTGAATGCATTCTGGTGATAACAGCTGGCTGAATGCATTCTGAGTATAACAGCTGGCTGAATGCATTCTGAGGATAACAGCTGGCTGAATGCATTCTGAGTATAACAGCTGGCTGAATGTATTCTGAGTATAACAGCTAGCTGAATGCATTCTGAGGATAACAGCTGGCTGAATGCATTCTGAGTATAACAGCTGGCTGAATGTATTCTGATGATAACAGCTGGCTGAATGCATTCTGAGGATAACAGCTAGCTGAATGCATTCTGAGTATAACAGCTGGCTGAATGCATTCTGAGAATAACAGCTGGCTGAATGTATTCTGAGAATAACAGCTGGCTGAATGTATTCTGAGAATAACAGCTGGCTGAATGTATTCTGAGAATAACAGCTGGCTGAATGTATTCTGAGAATAACAGCTGGCTGAATGCATTCTGGTGATAACAGCTGGCTGAATGCATTCTGGTGATAACAGCTGCCTGAATGCATTCTGAGTATAACAGCTGGCTGAATGCATTCTGAGAATAACAGCTGGCTGAATGTATTCTGATGATAACAGCTGGCTGAAAGTATTCTGAGGATAACAGCTGGCTGAATGCATTCTGAGGAAAACAGCTGCCTGAATGCATTCTGAGTATAACAGCTGGCTGAATGCATTCTGAGTATAACAGCTGGCTGAATGCATTCTGAGTATAACAGCTGGCTGAATGTATTCTGAGAATAACAGCTGGCTGAATGTATTCTGAGGAAAACAGCTGGCTGAATGCATTCTGAGTATAACAGCTGGCTGAATGTATTCTGAGGATAACAGCTGGCTGAATGCATTCTGAGTATAACAGCTGGCTGAATGCATTCTGAGTATAACAGCTGGCTGAATGTATTCTGAGGATAACAGCTGGCTGAATGTATTCTGATGATAATCAGCTGGCTGAATGCATTCTGAGAATAACAGCTGGCTGAATGTATTCTGAGGATAACAGCTGGCTGAATGCATTCTGAGTATAACAGCTGGCTGAATGCATTCTGAGTATAACAGTTGGCTGAATGTATTCTGAGTATAACAGCTGGCTGAATGTATTCTGATGATAATCAGCTGGCTGAATGCATTCTGAGAATAACAGCTGGCTGAATGTATTCTGAGAATAACAGCTGGCTGAATGCATTCTGGTGATAACAGCTGCCTGAATGCATTCTGAGTATAACAGCTGGCTGAATGTATTCTGAGAATAACAGCTGGCTGAATGCATTCTGAGTATAACAGCTGGCTGAATGCATTCTGAGTATAACAGCTGGCTGAATGCATTCTGAGTATAACAGCTGGCTGAATGCATTCTGAGTATAACAGCTGGCTGAATGCATTCTGAGTATAACAGCTGGCTGAATGCATTCTGAGTATAACAGCTGGCTGAATGTATTCTGATGATAATCAGCTGGCTGAATGCATTCTGAGTATAACAGCTGGCTGAATGTATTCTGAGGATAACAGCTGGCTGAATGCATTCTGAGGAAAACAGCTGCCTGAATGCATTCTGAGTATAACAGCTGGCTGAATGTATTCTGAGAATAACAGCTGGCTGAATGTATTCTGAGGAAAACAGCTGGCTGAATGCATTCTGAGTATAACAGCAGGCTGAATGTATTCTGAGAATAACAGCTGGCTGAATGTATTCTGATGATAACAGCTGGCTGAATGCATTCTGAGTATAACAGCTGGGTGAATGCATTCTGAGTATAACAGCTGGCTGAATGTATTCTGAGGATAACAGCTGGCTGAATGCATTCTGAGTATAACAGCTGGCTGAATGTATTCTGAGAATAACAGCTGGCTGAATGTATTCTGAGGATAACAGCTGGCTGAATGCATTCTGAGTATAACAGCTGGCTGAATGTATTCTGAGAATAACAGCTGGCTGAATGCATTCTGATGATAACAGCTGGCTGAATGCATTCTGAGTATAACAGCTGGCTGAATGCATTCTGAGGATAACAGCTGGCTGAATGTATTCTGAGAATAACAGCTGGCTGAATGTATTCTGAGTATAACAGCTGGCTGAATGTATTCTGAGGATAACAGCTGGCTGAATGCATTCTGAGTATAACAGCTGGCTGAATGCATTCTGAGTATAACAGCTGGCTGAATGCATTCTGAGTATAACAGCTGGCTGAATGCATTCTGAGTATAACAGCTGGCTGAATGCATTCTGAGGATAACAGCTGGCTGAATGTATTCTGAGGATAACAGCTGGCTGAATGCATTCTGAGTATAACAGCTGGCTGAATGCATTCTGAGTATAACAGCTGGCTGAATGCATTCTGGTGATAACAGCTGGCTGAATGCATTCTGAGTATTACAGCTAGCTGAATGCATTCTGAGGATAACAGCTGGCTGAATGTATTCTGATGATAACAGCTGGCTGAATGTATTCTGAGGATAACAGCTGGCTGAATGCATTCTGAGTATAACAGCTGGCTGAATGTATTCTGAGAATAACAGCTGGCTGAATGCATTCTGAGTATAACAGCTGGCTGAATGTATTCTGAGGAAAACAGCTGGCTGAATGCATTCTGAGTATAACAGCTGGCTGAATGTATTCTGAGTATAACAGCTGGCTGAATGCATTCTGAGTAAAACAGCTGGCTGAATGCATTCTGAGTATAACAGCTGGCTGAATGCATTCTGAGTATAACAGCTGGCTGAATGTATTCTGAGTATAACAGCTGGCTGAATGTATTCTGAGTATAACAGCTGGCTGAAAGTATTCTGAGGATAACAGCTGGCTGAATGCATTCTGAGGAAAACAGCTGCCTGAATGCATTCTGAGTATAACAGCTGGCTGAATGCATTCTGAGTATAACAGCTGGCTGAATGTATTCTGAGAATAACAGCTGGCTGAATGTATTCTGAGGAAAACAGCTGGCTGAATGCATTCTGAGTATAACAGCTGGCTGAATGTATTCTGAGGATAACAGCTGGCTGAATGCATTCTGAGTATAACAGCTGGCTGAATGCATTCTGAGTATAACAGCTGGCTGAATGTATTCTGAGGATAACAGCTGGCTGAATGTATTCTGATGATAATCAGCTGGCTGAATGCATTCTGAGAATAACAGCTGGCTGAATGTATTCTGAGGATAACAGCTGGCTGAATGCATTCTGAGTATAACAGCTGGCTGAATGCATTCTGAGTATAACAGCTGGCTGAATGTATTCTGAGTATAACAGCTGGCTGAATGTATTCTGAGGATAACAGCTGGCTGAATGCATTCTGAGGAAAACAGCTGCCTGAATGCATTCTGAGTATAACAGCTGGCTGAATGTATTCTGAGAATAACAGCTGGCTGAATGTATTCTGAGGAAAACAGCTGGCTGAATGCATTCTGAGTATAACAGCTGGCTGAATGTATTCTGAGAATAACAGCTGGCTGAATGTATTCTGATGATAACAGCTGGCTGAATGCATTCTGAGTATAACAGCTGGGTGAATGCATTCTGAGTATAACAGCTGGCTGAATGTATTCTGAGGATAACAGCTGGCTGAATGCATTCTGAGTATAACAGCTGGCTGAATGTATTCTGAGAATAACAGCTGGCTGAATGTATTCTGAGGAAAACAGCTGGCTGAATGCATTCTGAGTATAACAGCTGGCTGAATGTATTCTGAGAATAACAGCTGGCTGAATGTATTCTGATGATAACAGCTGGCTGAATGCATTCTGAGTATAACAGCTGGCTGAATGCATTCTGAGGATAACAGCTGGCGGAATGTATTCTGAGAATAACAGCTGGCTGAATGTATTCTGAGTATAACAGCTGGCTGAATGTATTCTGAGGATAACAGCTGGCTGAATGCATTCTGAGTATAACAGCTGGCTGAATGCATTCTGAGTATAACAGCTGGCTGAATGCATTCTGAGTATAACAGCTGGCTGAATGCATTCTGAGTATAACAGCTGGCTGAATGCATTCTGAGGATAACAGCTGGCTGAATGTATTCTGAGGATAACAGCTGGCTGAATGCATTCTGAGTATAACAGCTGGCTGAATGCATTCTGAGTATAACAGCTGGCTGAATGCATTCTGGTGATAACAGCTGGCTGAATGCATTCTGAGTATTACAGCTAGCTGAATGCATTCTGAGGATAACAGCTGGCTGAATGTATTCTGATGATAACAGCTGGCTGAATGTATTCTGAGGATAACAGCTGGCTGAATGCATTCTGAGTATAACAGCTGGCTGAATGTATTCTGAGAATAACAGCTGGCTGAATGCATTCTGAGTATAACAGCTGGCTGAATGTATTCTGAGGAAAACAGCTGGCTGAATGCATTCTGAGTATAACAGCTGGCTGAATGTATTCTGAGTATAACAGCTGGCTGAATGCATTCTGAGTATAACAGCTGGCTGAATGCATTCTGAGTATAACAGCTGGCTGAATGCATTCTGAGTATAACAGCTGGCTGAATGCATTCTGAGTATAACAGCTGGCTGAATGTATTCTGAGTATAACAGCTGGCTGAAAGTATTCTGAGGATAACAGCTGGCTGAATGCATTCTGAGTATAACAGCTGCCTGAATGCATTCTGAGTATAACAGCTGGCTGAATGCATTCTGAGTATAACAGCTGGCTGAATGTATTCTGAGAATAACAGCTGGCTGAATGTATTCTGAGGAAAACAGCTGGCTGAATGCATTCTGAGTATAACAGCTGGCTGAATGTATTCTGAGGATAACAGCTGGCTGAATGCATTCTGAGTATAACAGCTGGCTGAATGCATTCTGAGTATAACAGCTGGCTGAATGTATTCTGAGGATAACAGCTGGCTGAATGTATTCTGATGATAATCAGCTGGCTGAATGCATTCTGAGAATAACAGCTGGCTGAATGTATTCTGAGGATAACAGCTGGCTGAATGCATTCTGAGTATAACAGCTGGCTGAATGCATTCTGAGTATAACAGCTGGCGGAATGTATTCTGAGAATAACAGCTGGCTGAATGTATTCTGAGTATAACAGCTGGCTGAATGTATTCTGAGGATAACAGCTGGCTGAATGCATTCTGAGTATAACAGCTGGCTGAATGCATTCTGAGTATAACAGCTGGCTGAATGCATTCTGAGTATAACAGCTGGCTGAATGCATTCTGAGTATAACAGCTGGCTGAATGCATTCTGAGTATAACAGCTGGCTGAATGCATTCTGAGTATAACAGCTGGCTGAATGCATTCTGAGTATAACAGCTGGCTGAATGTATTCTGAGTATAACAGCTGGCTGAATGTATTCTGAGTATAACAGCTGGCTGAAAGTATTCTGAGGATAACAGCTGGCTGAATGCATTCTGAGGAAAACAGCTGCCTGAATGCATTCTGAGTATAACAGCTGGCTGAATGCATTCTGAGTATAACAGCTGGCTGAATGTATTCTGAGAATAACAGCTGGCTGAATGTATTCTGAGGAAAGCAGCTGGCTGAATGCATTCTGAGTATAACAGCTGGCTGAATGTATTCTGAGGATAACAGCTGGCTGAATGCATTCTGAGTATAACAGCTGGCTGAATGCATTCTGAGTATAACAGCTGGCTGAATGTATTCTGAGGATAACAGCTGGCTGAATGTATTCTGATGATAATCAGCTGGCTGAATGCATTCTGAGAATAACAGCTGGCTGAATGTATTCTGAGGATAACAGCTGGCTGAATGCATTCTGAGTATAACAGCTGGCTGAATGCATTCTGAGTATAACAGCTGGCTGAATGTATTCTGAGTATAACAGCTGGCTGAATGTATTCTGATGATAATCAGCTGGCTGAATGCATTCTGAGAATAACAGCTGGCTAAATGTATTCTGAGAATAACAGCTGGCTGAATGCATTCTGGTGATAACAGCTGGCTGAATGCATTCTGAGTATAACAGCTGGCTGAATGTATTCTGAGAATAACAGCTGGCTGAATGCATTCTGAGAATAACAGCTGGCTGAATGCATTCTGGTGATAACAGCTGGCTGAATGCATTCTGGTGATAACAGCTGGCTGAATGCATTCTGAGTATAACAGCTGGCTGAATGCATTCTGAGGATAACAGCTGGCTGAATGCATTCTGAGTATAACAGCTGGGTGAATGTATTCTGATGATAACAGCTGGCTGAATGCATTCTGAGGATAACAGCTAGCTGAATGCATTCTGAGTATAACAGCTGGCTGAATGCATTCTGAGAATAACAGCTGGCTGAATGTATTCTGAGAATAACAGCTGGCTGAATGTATTCTGAGAATAACAGCTGGCTGAATGTATTCTGAGAATAACAGCTGGCTGAATGTATTCTGAGAATAACAGCTGGCTGAATGCATTCTGGTGATAACAGCTGGCTGAATGCATTCTGGTGATAACAGCTGCCTGAATGCATTCTGAGTATAACAGCTGGCTGAATGCATTCTGAGAATAACAGCTGGCTGAATGTATTCTGAGGACAACAGCTGGCTGAATGTATTCTGAGGATAACAGCTGGCTGAATGCATTCTGATGATAACAGCTGGCTGAATGCATTCTGAGTATAACAGCTGGCTGAATGCATTCTGAGTATAACAGCTGGCTGAATGCATTCTGAGTATAACAGCTGGCTGAATGCATTCTGGTGATAACAGCTGGCTGAATGCATTCTGAGTATTACAGCTAGCTGAATGCATTCTGAGGATAACAGCTGGCTGAATGTATTCTGATGATAACAGCTGGCTGAATGTATTCTGAGGATAACAGCTGGCTGAATGCATTCTGAGTATAACAGCTGGCTGAATGTATTCTGAGAATAACAGCTGGCTGAATGCATTCTGAGTATAACAGCTGGCTGAATGTATTCTGAGGAAAACAGCTGGCTGAATGCATTCTGAGTATAACAGCTGGCTGAATGTATTCTGAGTATAACAGCTGGCTGAATGCATTCTGAGTATAACAGCTGGCTGAATGCATTCTGAGTATAACAGCTGGCTGAATGCATTCTGAGTATAACAGCTGGCTGAATGTATTCTGAGTATAACAGCTGGCTGAATGTATTCTGAGTATAACAGCTGGCTGAAAGTATTCTGAGGATAACAGCTGGCTGAATGCATTCTGAGGAAAACAGCTGCCTGAATGCATTCTGAGTATAACAGCTGGCTGAATGCATTCTGAGTATAACAGCTGGCTGAATGTATTCTGAGAATAACAGCTGGCTGAATGTATTCTGAGGAAAACAGCTGGCTGAATGCATTCTGAGTATAACAGCTGGCTGAATGTATTCTGAGGATAACAGCTGGCTGAATGCATTCTGAGTATAACAGCTGGCTGAATGCATTCTGAGTATAACAGCTGGCTGAATGTATTCTGAGTATAACAGCTGGCTGAATGTATTCTGATGATAATCAGCTGGCTGAATGCATTCTGAGAATAACAGCTGGCTAAATGTATTCTGAGAATAACAGCTGGCTGAATGCATTCTGGTGATAACAGCTGCCTGAATGCATTCTGAGTATAACAGCTGGCTGAATGTATTCTGAGAATAACAGCTGGCTGAATGCATTCTGAGAATAACAGCTGGCTGAATGCATTCTGGTGATAACAGCTGGCTGAATGCATTCTGGTGATAACAGCTGGCTGAATGCATTCTGAGTATAACAGCTGGCTGAATGCATTCTGAGGATAACAGCTGGCTGAATGCATTCTGAGTATAACAGCTGGGTGAATGTATTCTGATGATAACAGCTGGCTGAATGCATTCTGAGGATAACAGCTAGCTGAATGCATTCTGAGTATAACAGCTGGCTGAATGCATTCTGAGAATAACAGCTGGCTGAATGTATTCTGAGAATAACAGCTGGCTGAATGTATTCTGAGAATAACAGCTGGCTGAATGTATTCTGAGAATAACAGCTGGCTGAATGTATTCTGAGAATAACAGCTGGCTGAATGCATTCTGGTGATAACAGCTGGCTGAATGCATTCTGGTGATAACAGCTGCCTGAATGCATTCTGAGTATAACAGCTGGCTGAATGCATTCTGAGAATAACAGCTGGCTGAATGTATTCTGAGGACAACAGCTGGCTGAATGTATTCTGAGGATAACAGCTGGCTGAATGCATTCTGATGATAACAGCTGGCTGAATGCATTCTGAGTATAACAGCTGGCTGAATGCATTCTGAGTATAACAGCTGGCTGAATGCATTCTGAGTATAACAGCTGGCTGAATGCATTCTGGTGATAACAGCTGGCTGAATGCATTCTGAGTATTACAGCTAGCTGAATGCATTCTGAGGATAACAGCTGGCTGAATGTATTCTGATGATAACAGCTAGCTGAATGCATTCTGAGGATAACAGCTGGCTGAATGTATTCTGATGATAACAGCTGGCTGAATGTATTCTGAGGATAACAGCTGGCTGAATGCATTCTGAGTATAACAGCTGGCTGAATGTATTCTGAGAATAACAGCTGGCTGAATGCATTCTGAGTATAACAGCTGGCTGAATGTATTCTGAGGAAAACAGCTGGCTGAATGCATTCTGAGTATAACAGCTGGCTGAATGTATTCTGAGTATAACAGCTGGCTGAATGCATTCTGAGTATAACAGCTGGCTGAATGCATTCTGAGTATAACAGCTGGCTGAATGCATTCTGAGTATAACAGCTGGCTGAATGTATTCTGAGTATAACAGCTGGCTGAATGTATTCTGAGTATAACAGCTGGCTGAAAGTATTCTGAGGATAACAGCTGGCTGAATGCATTCTGAGGAAAACAGCTGCCTGAATGCATTCTGAGTATAACAGCTGGCTGAATGCATTCTGAGTATAACAGCTGGCTGAATGTATTCTGAGAATAACAGCTGGCTGAATGTATTCTGAGGAAAACAGCTGGCTGAATGCATTCTGAGTATAACAGCTGGCTGAATGTATTCTGAGGATAACAGCTGGCTGAATGCATTCTGAGTATAACAGCTGGCTGAATGCATTCTGAGTATAACAGCTGGCTGAATGTATTCTGAGTATAACAGCTGGCTGAATGTATTCTGATGATAATCAGCTGGCTGAATGCATTCTGAGAATAACAGCTGGCTAAATGTATTCTGAGAATAACAGCTGGCTGAATGCATTCTGGTGATAACAGCTGCCTGAATGCATTCTGAGTATAACAGCTGGCTGAATGTATTCTGAGAATAACAGCTGGCTGAATGCATTCTGAGAATAACAGCTGGCTGAATGCATTCTGGTGATAACAGCTGGCTGAATGCATTCTGGTGATAACAGCTGGCTGAATGCATTCTGAGTATAACAGCTGGCTGAATGCATTCTGAGGATAACAGCTGGCTGAATGCATTCTGAGTATAACAGCTGGGTGAATGTATTCTGATGATAACAGCTGGCTGAATGCATTCTGAGGATAACAGCTAGCTGAATGCATTCTGAGTATAACAGCTGGCTGAATGCATTCTGAGAATAACAGCTGGCTGAATGTATTCTGAGAATAACAGCTGGCTGAATGTATTCTGAGAATAACAGCTGGCTGAATGTATTCTGAGAATAACAGCTGGCTGAATGTATTCTGAGAATAACAGCTGGCTGAATGCATTCTGGTGATAACAGCTGGCTGAATGCATTCTGGTGATAACAGCTGCCTGAATGCATTCTGAGTATAACAGCTGGCTGAATGCATTCTGAGAATAACAGCTGGCTGAATGTATTCTGAGGACAACAGCTGGCTGAATGTATTCTGAGGATAACAGCTGGCTGAATGCATTCTGATGATAACAGCTGGCTGAATGCATTCTGAGTATAACAGCTGGCTGAATGCATTCTGAGTATAACAGCTGGCTGAATGCATTCTGAGTATAACAGCTGGCTGAATGCATTCTGGTGATAACAGCTGGCTGAATGCATTCTGAGTATTACAGCTAGCTGAATGCATTCTGAGGATAACAGCTGGCTGAATGTATTCTGATGATAACAGCTGGCTGAATGTATTCTGAGGATAACAGCTGGCTGAATGCATTCTGAGTATAACAGCTGGCTGAATGTATTCTGAGAATAACAGCTGGCTGAATGCATTCTGAGTATAACAGCTGGCTGAATGTATTCTGAGGAAAACAGCTGGCTGAATGCATTCTGAGTATAACAGCTGGCTGAATGTATTCTGAGTATAACAGCTGGCTGAATGCATTCTGAGTATAACAGCTGGCTGAATGCATTCTGAGTATAACAGCTGGCTGAATGCATTCTGAGTATAACAGCTGGCTGAATGTATTCTGAGTATAACAGCTGGCTGAATGTATTCTGAGTATAACAGCTGGCTGAAAGTATTCTGAGGATAACAGCTGGCTGAATGCATTCTGAGGAAAACAGCTGCCTGAATGCATTCTGAGTATAACAGCTGGCTGAATGCATTCTGAGTATAACAGCTGGCTGAATGTATTCTGAGAATAACAGCTGGCTGAATGTATTCTGAGGAAAACAGCTGGCTGAATGCATTCTGAGTATAACAGCTGGCTGAATGTATTCTGAGGATAACAGCTGGCTGAATGCATTCTGAGTATAACAGCTGGCTGAATGCATTCTGAGTATAACAGCTGGCTGAATGTATTCTGAGGATAACAGCTGGCTGAATGTATTCTGATGATAATCAGCTGGCTGAATGCATTCAGAGAATAACAGCTGGCTGAATGTATTCTGAGGATAACAGCTGGCTGAATGCATTCTGAGTATAACAGCTGGCTGAATGCATTCTGAGTATAACAGCTGGCTGAATGTATTCTGAGTATAACAGCTGGCTGAATGTATTCTGAGGATAACAGCTGGCTGAATGCATTCTGAGGAAAACAGCTGCCTGAATGCATTCTGAGTATAACAGCTGGCTGAATGTATTCTGAGAATAACAGCTGGCTGAATGTATTCTGAGGAAAACAGCTGGCTGAATGCATTCTGAGTATAACAGCTGGCTGAATGTATTCTGAGAATAACAGCTGGCTGAATGTATTCTGATGATAACAGCTGGCTGAATGCATTCTGAGTATAACAGCTGGGTGAATGCATTCTGAGTATAACAGCTGGCTGAATGTATTCTGAGGATAACAGCTGGCTGAATGCATTCTGAGTATAACAGCTGGCTGAATGTATTCTGAGAATAACAGCTGGCTGAATGTATTCTGAGTATAACAGCTGGCTGAATGTATTCTGAGTATAACAGCTGGCTGAAAGTATTCTGAGGATAACAGCTGGCTGAATGCATTCTGAGGAAAACAGCTGCCTGAATGCATTCTGAGTATAACAGCTGGCTGAATGCATTCTGAGTATAACAGCTGGCTGAATGCATTCTGAGTATAACAGCTGGCTGAATGTATTCTGAGTATAACAGCTGGCTGAATGTATTCTGATGATAATCAGCTGGCTGAATGCATTCTGAGAATAACAGCTGGCTGAATGTATTCTGAGAATAACAGCTGGCTGAATGCATTCTGGTGATAACAGCTGCCTGAATGCATTCTGAGTATAACAGCTGGCTGAATGTATTCTGAGAATAACAGCTGGCTGAATGTATTCTGAGAATAACAGCTGGCTGAATGCATTCTGGTGATAACAGCTGGCTGAATGCATTCTGGTGATAACAGCTGGCTGAATGCATTCTGAGTATAACAGCTGGCTGAATGCATTCTGAGGATAACAGCTGGCTGAATGCATTCTGAGTATAACAGCTGGCTGAATGTATTCTGAGTATAACAGCTGGCTGAATGTATTCTGAGAATAACAGCTGGCTGAATGTATTCTGAGGAAAACAGCTGGCTGAATGCATTCTGAGTATAACAGCTGGCTGAATGTATTCTGAGAATAACAGCTGGCTGAATGTATTCTGATGATAACAGCTGGCTGAAAGTATTCTGAGGATAACAGCTGGCTGAATGCATTCTGAGTATAACAGCTGGCTGAATGTATTCTGAGGAAAACAGCTGGCTGAATGCATTCTGAGTATAACAGCTGGCTGAATGTATTCTGAGTATAACAGCTGGCTGAATGCATTCTGAGTATAACAGCTGGCTGAATGCATTCTGAGTATAACAGCTGGCTGAATGCATTCTGAGTATAACAGCTGGCTGAATGTATTCTGAGTATAACAGCTGGCTGAATGTATTCTGAGTATAACAGCTGGCTGAAAGTATTCTGAGGATAACAGCTGGCTGAATGCATTCTGAGGAAAACAGCTGCCTGAATGCATTCTGAGTATAACAGCTGGCTGAATGCATTCTGAGTATAACAGCTGGCTGAATGTATTCTGAGAATAACAGCTGGCTGAATGTATTCTGAGGAAAACAGCTGGCTGAATGCATTCTGAGTATAACAGCTGGCTGAATGTATTCTGAGGATAACAGCTGGCTGAATGCATTCTGAGTATAACAGCTGGCTGAATGCATTCTGAGTATAACAGCTGGCTGAATGTATTCTGAGGATAACAGCTGGCTGAATGTATTCTGATGATAATCAGCTGGCTGAATGCATTATGAGAATAACAGCTGGCTGAATGTATTCTGAGGATAACAGCTGGCTGAATGCATTCTGAGTATAACAGCTGGCTGAATGCATTCTGAGTATAACAGCTGGCTGAATGTATTCTGAGTATAACAGCTGGCTGAATGTATTCTGATGATAATCAGCTGGCTGAATGCATTCTGAGAATAACAGCTGGCTGAATGTATTCTGAGAATAACAGCTGGCTGAATGCATTCTGGTGATAACAGCTGCCTGAATGCATTCTGAGTATAACAGCTGGCTGAATGTATTCTGAGAATAACAGCTGGCTGAATGCATTCTGAGAATAACAGCTGGCTGAATGCATTCTGGTGATAACAGCTGGCTGAATGCATTCTGGTGATAACAGCTGGCTGAATGCATTCTGAGTATAACAGCTGGCTGAATGCATTCTGAGGATAACAGCTGGCTGAATGCATTCTGAGTATAACAGCTGGCTGAATGTATTCTGAGTATAACAGCTGGCTGAATGTATTCTGAGAATAACAGCTGGCTGAATGTATTCTGAGGAAAACAGCTGGCTGAATGCATTCTGAGTATAACAGCTGGCTGAATGTATTCTGAGAATAACAGCTGGCTGAATGTATTCTGATGATAACAGCTGGCTGAAAGTATTCTGAGGATAACAGCTGGCTGAATGCATTCTGAGTATAACAGCTGGCTGAATGCATTCTGAGTATAACAGCTGGCTGAATGCATTCTGAGTATAACAGCTGGCTGAATGCATTCTGAGTATAACAGCTGGCTGAATGTATTCTGAGAATAACAGCTGGCTGAATGTATTCTGAGGAAAACAGCTGGCTGAATGCATTCTGAGTATAACAGCTGGCTGAATGTATTCTGAGGATAACAGCTGGCTGAATGCATTCTGAGTATAACAGCTGGCTGAATGCATTCTGAGTATAACAGCTGGCTGAATGTATTCTGAGGATAACAGCTGGCTGAATGTATTCTGATGATAATCAGCTGGCTGAATGCATTCTGAGAATAACAGCTGGCTGAATGTATTCTGAGGATAACAGCTGGCTGAATGCATTCTGAGTATAACAGCTGGCTGAATGCATTCTGAGTATAACAGCTGGCTGAATGCATTCTGGTGATAACAGCTGGCTGAATGCATTCTGAGTATTACAGCTAGCTGAATGCATTCTGAGGATAACAGCTGGCTGAATGTATTCTGATGATAACAGCTGGCTGAATGTATTCTGAGGATAACAGCTGGCTGAATGCATTCTGAGTATAACAGCTGGCTGAATGCATTCTGAGAATAACAGCTGGCTGAATGCATTCTGAGTATAACAGCTGGCTGAATGTATTCTGAGGAAAACAGCTGGCTGAATGCATTCTGAGTATAACAGCTGGCTGAATGTATTCTGAGTATAACAGCTGGCTGAATGCATTCTGAGTATAACAGCTGGCTGAATGCATTCTGAGTATAACAGCTGGCTGAATGCATTCTGAGTATAACAGCTGGCTGAATGTATTCTGAGTATAACAGCTGGCTGAATGTATTCTGAGTATAACAGCTGGCTGAATGCATTCTGAGTATAACAGCTGGCTGAATGCATTCTGAGTATAACAGCTGGCTGAATGCATTCTGAGTATAACAGCTGGCTGAATGTATTCTGAGTATAACAGCTGGCTGAATGTATTCTGAGTATAACAGCTGGCTGAAAGTATTCTGAGGATAACAGCTGGCTGAATGCATTCTGAGGAAAACAGCTGCCTGAATGCATTCTGAGTATAGCAGCTGGCTGAATGCATTCTGAGTATAACAGCTGGCTGAATGTATTCTGAGAATAACAGCTGGCTGAATGTATTCTGAGGAAAACAGCTGGCTGAATGCATTCTGAGTATAACAGCTGGCTGAATGTATTCTGAGGATAACAGCTGGCTGAATGCATTCTGAGTATAACAGCTGGCTGAATGCATTCTGAGTATAACAGCTGGCTGAATGTATTCTGAGGATAACAGCTGGCTGAATGTATTCTGATGATAATCAGCTGGCTGAATGCATTCAGAGAATAACAGCTGGCTGAATGTATTCTGAGGATAACAGCTGGCTGAATGCATTCTGAGTATAACAGCTGGCTGAATGCATTCTGAGTATTACAGCTGGCTGAATGTATTCTGAGTATAACAGCTGGCTGAATGTATTCTGAGTATAACAGCTGGCTGAATGCATTCTGAGTATAACAGCTGGCTGAATGCATTCTGAGTATAACAGCTGGCTGAATGTATTCTGAGAATAACAGCTGGCTGAATGTATTCTGAGGAAAAAAGCTGGCTGAATGCATTCTGAGTATAACAGCTGGCTGAATGTATTCTGAGGATAACAGCTGGCTGAATGCATTCTGAGTATAACAGCTGGCTGAATGCATTCTGAGTATAACAGCTGGCTGAATGTATTCTGAGTATAACAGCTGGCTGAATGTATTCTGAGTATAACAGCTGGCTGAAAGTATTCTGAGGATAACAGCTGGCTGAATGCATTCTGAGGAAAACAGCTGCCTGAATGCATTCTGAGTATAGCAGCTGGCTGAATGCATTCTGAGTATAACAGCTGGCTGAATGTATTCTGAGAATAACAGCTGGCTGAATGTATTCTGAGGAAAACAGCTGGCTGAATGCATTCTGAGTATAACAGCTGGCTGAATGTATTCTGAGGATAACAGCTGGCTGAATGCATTCTGAGTATAACAGCTGGCTGAATGCATTCTGAGTATAACAGCTGGCTGAATGTATTCTGAGGATAACAGCTGGCTGAATGTATTCTGATGATAATCAGCTGGCTGAATGCATTCAGAGAATAACAGCTGGCTGAATGTATTCTGAGGATAACAGCTGGCTGAATGCATTCTGATGATAACAGCTGGCTGAATGCATTCTGAGTATAACAGCTGGCTGAATGTATTCTGAGTATAACAGCTGGCTGAATGTATTCTGAGGATAACAGCTGGCTGAATGCATTCTGAGGAAAACAGCTGCCTGAATGCATTCTGAGTATAACAGCTGGCTGAATGTATTCTGAGAATAACAGCTGGCTGAATGTATTCTGAGGAAAACATCTGGCTGAATGCATTCTGAGTATAACAGCTGGCTGAATGTATTCTGAGAATAACAGCTGGCTGAATGTATTCTGATGATAACAGCTGGCTGAATGCATTCTGAGTATAACAGCTGGGTGAATGCATTCTGAGTATAACAGCTGGCTGAATGTATTCTGAGGATAACAGCTGGCTGAATGCATTCTGAGTATAACAGCTGGCTGAATGTATTCTGAGAATAACAGCTGGCTGAATGTATTCTGAGGAAAACAGCTGGCTGAATGCATTCTGAGTATAACAGCTGGCTGAATGTATTCTGAGAATAACAGCTGGCTGAATGTATTCTGATGATAACAGCTGGCTGAATGCATTCTGAGTATAACAGCTGGCTGAATGCATTCTGAGGATAACAGCTGGCTGAATGTATTCTGAGAATAACAGCTGGCTGAATGTATTCTGAGTATAACAGCTGGCTGAATGTATTCTGAGGATAACAGCTGGCTGAATGCATTCTGAGTATAACAGCTGGCTGAATGCATTCTGAGTATAACAGCTGGCTGAATGCATTCTGAGTATAACAGCTGGCTGAATGCATTCTGAGTATAACAGCTGGCTGAATGCATTCTGAGGATAACAGCTGGCTGAATGTATTCTGAGGATAACAGCTGGCTGAATGCATTCTGAGTATAACAGCTGGCTGAATGCATTCTGAGTATAACAGCTGGCTGAATGCATTCTGGTGATAACAGCTGGCTGAATGCATTCTGAGTATTACAGCTAGCTGAATGCATTCTGAGGATAACAGCTGGCTGAATGTATTCTGATGATAACAGCTGGCTGAATGTATTCTGAGGATAACAGCTGGCTGAATGCATTCTGAGTATAACAGCTGGCTGAATGTATTCTGAGAATAACAGCTGGCTGAATGCATTCTGAGTATAACAGCTGGCTGAATGTATTCTGAGGAAAACAGCTGGCTGAATGCATTCTGAGTATAACAGCTGGCTGAATGTATTCTGAGTATAACAGCTGGCTGAATGCATTCTGAGTATAACAGCTGGCTGAATGCATTCTGAGTATAACAGCTGGCTGAATGCATTCTGAGTATAACAGCTGGCTGAATGTATTCTGAGTATAACAGCTGGCTGAATGTATTCTGAGTATTACAGCTGGCTGAAAGTATTCTGAGGATAACAGCTGGCTGAATGCATTCTGAGGAAAACAGCTGCCTGAATGCATTCTGAGTATAGCAGCTGGCTGAATGCATTCTGAGTATAACAGCTGGCTGAATGTATTCTGAGAATAACAGCTGGCTGAATGTATTCTGAGGAAAACAGCTGGCTGAATGCATTCTGAGTATAACAGCTGGCTGAATGTATTCTGAGGATAACAGCTGGCTGAATGCATTCTGAGTATAACAGCTGGCTGAATGCATTCTGAGTATAACAGCTGGCTGAATGTATTCTGAGGATAACAGCTGGCTGAATGTATTCTGATGATAATCAGCTGGCTGAATGCATTCAGAGAATAACAGCTGGCTGAATGTATTCTGAGGATAACAGCTGGCTGAATGCATTCTGAGTATAGCAGCTGGCTGAATGCATTCTGAGTATAACAGCTGGCTGAATGTATTCTGAGTATAGCAGCTGGCTGAATGTATTCTGAGGATAACAGCTGGCTGAATGCATTCTGAGTATAACAGCTGGCTGAATGTATTCTGAGAATAACAGCTGGCTGAATGTATTCTGATGATAACAGCTGGCTGAATGCATTCTGAGTATAACAGCTGGGTGAATGCATTCTGAGTATAACAGCTGGCTGAATGTATTCTGAGGATAACAGCTGGCTGAATGCATTCTGAGTATAACAGCTGGCTGAATGTATTCTGAGTATAACAGCTGCTGAATGTATTCTGAGAATAACAGCTGGCTGAATGTATTCTGAGGAAAACAGCTGGCTGAATGCATTCTGAGTATAACAGCTGGCTGAATGTATTCTGAGAATAACAGCTGGCTGAATGTATTCTGATGATAACAGCTGGCTGAAAGTATTCTGAGGATAACAGCTGGCTGAATGCATTCTGAGTATAACAGCTGGCTGAATGCATTCTGAGTATAACAGCTGGCTGAATGCATTCTGAGTATAACAGCTGGCTGAATGCATTCTGAGTATAACAGCTGGCTGAATGTATTCTGAGAATAACAGCTGGCTGAATGTATTCTGAGGAAAACAGCTGGCTGAATGCATTCTGAGTATAACAGCTGGCTGAATGTATTCTGAGGATAACAGCTGGCTGAATGCATTCTGAGTATAACAGCTGGCTGAATGCATTCTGAGTATAACAGCTGGCTGAATGTATTCTGAGGATAACAGCTGGCTGAATATATTCTGATGATAATCAGCTGGCTGAATGCATTCTGAGAATAACAGCTGGCTGAATGTATTCTGAGGATAACAGCTGGCTGAATGCATTCTGAGTATAACAGCTGGCTGAATGCATTCTGAGTATAACAGCTAACTGAATGCATTCTGGTGATAACAGCTGGCTGAATGCATTCTGAGTATTACAGCTAGCTGAATGCATTCTGAGGATAACAGCTGGCTGAATGTATTCTGATGATAACAGCTGGCTGAATGTATTCTGAGGATAACAGCTGGCTGAATGCATTCTGAGTATAACAGCTGGCTGAATGTATTCTGAGAATAACAGCTGGCTGAATGCATTCTGAGTATAAACAGCTGGCTGAATGTATTCTGAGGAAACAGCTGGCTGAATGCATTCTGAGTATAACAGCTGGCTGAATGTATTCTGAGTATAACAGCTGGCTGAATGCATTCTGAGTATAACAGCTGGCTGAATGCATTCTGAGTATAACAGCTGGCTGAATGCATTCTGAGTATAACAGCTGGCTGAATGTATTCTGATGATAACAGCTGGCTGAATGTATTCTGAGTATAACAGCTGGCTGAAAGTATTCTGAGGATAACAGCTGGCTGAATGCATTCTGAGGAAAACAGCTGCCTGAATGCATTCTGAGTATAACAGCTGGCTGAATGCATTCTGAGTATAACAGCTGGCTGAATGCATTCTGAGAATAACAGCTGGCTGAATGTTTTCTGAGGAAAACAGCTGGCTGAATGCATTCTGAGTATAACAGCTGGCTGAATGTATTCTGAGGATAACAGCTGGCTGAATGCATTCTGAGTATAAACAGCTGGCTGAATGCATTCTGAGTATAACAGCTGGCTGAATGTATTCTGAGGATAACAGCTGGCTGAATGTATTCTGATGATAATCAGCTGGCTGAATGCATTCTGAGAATAACAGCTGGCTGAATGTATTCTGAGGATAACAGCTGGCTGAATGCATTCTGAGTATAACAGCTGGCTGAATGCATTCTGAGTATAACAGCTGGCTGAATGTATTCTGAGTATAACAGCTGGCTGAATGTATTCTGATGATAATCAGCTGGCTGAATGCATTCTGAGAATAACAGCTGGCTGAATGTATTCTGAGAATAACAGCTGGCTGAATGCATTCTGGTGATAACAGCTGCCTGAATGCATTCTGAGTATAACAGCTGGCTGAATGTATTCTGAGAATAACAGCTGGCTGAATGCATTCTGAGAATAACAGCTGGCTGAATGCATTCTGGTGATAACAGCTGGCTGAATGCATTCTGGTGATAACAGCTGGCTGAATGCATTCTGAGTATAACAGCTGGCTGAATGCATTCTGAGGATAACAGCTGGCTGAATGCATTCTGAGTATAACAGCTGGCTGAATGTATTCTGAGTATAACAGCTGGCTGAATGCATTCTGAGGATAACAGCTGGCTGAATGCATTCTGAGTATAACAGCTGGCTGAATGTATTCTGATGATAACAGCTGGCTGAATGCATTCTGAGGATAACAGCTAGCTGAATGCATTCTGAGTATAACAGCTGGCTGAATGCATTCTGAGAATAACAGCTGGCTGAATGTATTCTGAGAATAACAGCTGGCTGAATGTATTCTGAGAATAACAGCTGGCTGAATGTATTCTGAGAATAACAGCTGGCTGAATGTATTCTGAGAATAACAGCTGGCTGAATGCATTCTGGTGATAACAGCTGGCTGAATGCATTCTGGTGATAACAGCTGCCTGAATGCATTCTGAGTATAACAGCTGGCTGAATGCATTCTGAGAATAACAGCTGGCTGAATGTATTCTGAGGATAACAGCTGGCTGAATGTATTCTGAGGATAACAGCTGGCTGAATGCATTCTGATGATAACAGCTGGCTGAATGTATTCTGAGTATAACAGCTGGCTGAATGCATTCTGAGTATAACAGCTGGCTGAATGCATTCTGAGTATAACAGCTGGCTGAATGTATTCTGAGTATAACAGCTGGCTGAATGTATTCTGAGTATAACAGCTGGCTGAAAGTATTCTGAGGATAACAGCTGGCTGAATGCATTCTGAGGAAAACAGCTGCCTGAATGCATTCTGAGTATAACAGCTGGCTGAATGCATTCTGAGTATAACAGCTGGCTGAATGTATTCTGAGTATAACAGCTGGCTGAATGTTTTCTGAGGAAAACAGCTGGCTGAATGCATTCTGAGTATAACAGCTGGCTGAATGTATTCTGAGGATAACAGCTGGCTGAATGCATTCTGAGTATAACAGCTGGCTGAATGCATTCTGAGTATAACAGCTGGCTGAATGTATTCTGAGGATAACAGCTGGCTGAATGTATTCTGATGATAATCAGCTGGCTGAATGCATTCTGAGAATAACAGCTGGCTGAATGTATTCTGAGGATAACAGCTGGCTGAATGCATTCTGAGTATAACAGCTGGCTGAATGCATTCTGAGTATAACAGCTGGCTGAATGTATTCTGAGTATAACAGCTGGCTGAATGTATTCTGATGATAATCAGCTGGCTGAATGCATTCTGAGAATAACAGCTGGCTGAATGTATTCTGAGAATAACAGCTGGCTGAATGCATTCTGGTGATAACAGCTGCCTGAATGCATTCTGAGTATAACAGCTGGCTGAATGTATTCTGAGAATAACAGCTGGCTGAATGCATTCTGAGAATAACAGCTGGCTGAATGCATTCTGGTGATAACAGCTGGCTGAATGCATTCTGGTGATAACAGCTGGCTGAATGCATTCTGAGTATAACAGCTGGCTGAATGCATTCTGAGGATAACAGCTGGCTGAATGCATTCTGAGTATAACAGCTGGCTGAATGTATTCTGAGTATAACAGCTAGCTGAATGCATTCTGAGGATAACAGCTGGCTGAATGCATTCTGAGTATAACAGCTGGCTGAATGTATTCTGATGATAACAGCTGGCTGAATGCATTCTGAGGATAACAGCTAGCTGAATGCATTCTGAGTATAACAGCTGGCTGAATGCATTCTGAGTAATAACAGCTGGCTGAATGTATTCTGAGAATAACAGCTGGCTGAATGTATTCTGAGTAATAACAGCTGGCTGAATGTATTCTGAGAATAACAGCTGGCTGAATGTATTCTGAGAATAACAGCTGGCTGAATGCATTCTGAGTGATAACAGCTGGCTGAATGCATTCTGGTGATAACAGCTGCCTGAATGCATTCTGAGTATAACAGCTGGCTGAATGCATTCTGAGAATAACAGCTGGCTGAATGTATTCTGAGGATAACAGCTGGCTGAATGTATTCTGAGGATAATCAGCTGGCTGAATGCATTCTGATGATAACAGCTGGCTGAATGTATTCTGAGTATAACAGCTGGCTGAATGCATTCTGAGTATAACAGCTGGCTGAATGCATTCTGAGTATAACAGCTAGGCTGAATGCATTCTGGTGATAACAGCTGGCTGAATGCATTCTGAGTATTACAGCTAGCTGAATGCATTCTGAGGATAACAGCTGGCTGAATGTATTCTGATGATAACAGCTGGCTGAATGTATTCTGAGGATAACAGCTGGCTGAATGCATTCTGAGTATAACAGCTGGCTGAATGTATTCTGAGAATAACAGCTGGCTGAATGCATTCTGAGTATAACAGCTGGCTGAATGTATTCTGAGGAAAACAGCTGGCTGAATGCATTCTGAGTATAACAGCTGGCTGAATGTATTCTGAGTATAACAGCTAACTGAATGCATTCTGAGTATAACAGCTGGCTGAATGCATTCTGAGTATAACAGCTGGCTGAATGCATTCTGAGTATAACAGCTGGCTGAATGTATTCTGAGTATAACAGCTGGCTGAATGTATTCTGAGTATAACAGCTGGCTGAAAGTATTCTGAGGATAACAGCTGGCTGAATGCATTCTGAGGAAAACAGCTGCCTGAATGCATTCTGAGTATAACAGCTGGCTGAATGCATTCTGAGTATAACAGCTGGCTGAATGCATTCTGAGAATAACAGCTGGCTGAATGTATTCTGAGGAAAACAGCTGGCTGAATGCATTCTGAGTATAACAGCTGGCTGAATGTATTCTGAGGATAACAGCTGGCTGAATGCATTCTGAGTATAACAGCTGGCTGAATGCATTCTGAGTATAACAGCTGGCTGAATGTATTCTGAGGATAACAGCTGGCTGAATGTATTCTGATGATAATCAGCTGGCTGAATGCATTCTGAGAATAACAGCTGGCTGAATGTATTCTGAGGATAACAGCTGGCTGAATGCATTCTGAGTATAACAGCTGGCTGAATGCATTCTGAGTATAACAGCTGGCTGAATGTATTCTGAGTATAACAGCTGGCTGAATGTATTCTGAGGATAACAGCTGGCTGAATGCATTCTGAGGAATAACAGCTGCCTGAATGCATTCTGAGTATAACAGCTGGCTGAATGTATTCTGAGAATAACAGCTGGCTGAATGTATTCTGAGGATAACAGCTGGCTGAATGCATTCTGAGAATAACAGCTGGCTGAATGTATTCTGAGAATAACAGCTGGCTGAATGTATTCTGATGATAACAGCTGGCTGAATGCATTCTGAGTATAACAGCTGGCTGAATGCATTCTGAGTATAACAGCTGGCTGAATGCATTCTGAGGATAACAGCTGGCTGAATGCATTCTGAGTATAACAGCTGGCTGAATGTATTCTGAGTAATAACAGCTGGCTGAATGTATTCTGAGGATAAACAGCTGGCTGAATGCATTCTGAGTATAACAGCTGGCTGAATGTATTCTGAGAATAACAGCTGGCTGAATGTATTCTGATGATAACAGCTGGCTGAATGCATTCTGAGTATAACAGCTGGCTGAATGCATTCTGAGGATAACAGCTGGCTGAATGTATTCTGAGAATAACAGCTGGCTGAATGTATTCTGAGTATAACAGCTGGCTGAATGTATTCTGAGAATACAGCTGGCTGAATGTATTCTGAGAATAACAGCTGGCTGAATGTATTCTGAGAATAACAGCTGGCTGAATGCATTCTGGTGATAACAGCTGGCTGAATGCATTCTGGTGATAACAGCTGCCTGAATGCATTCTGAGTATAACAGCTGGCTGAATGCATTCTGAGAATAACAGCTGGCTGAATGTATTCTGAGGATAACAGCTGGCTGAATGTATTCTGAGGATAACAGCTGGCTGAATGCATTCTGATGATAACAGCTGGCTGGGCTGAATGTATTCTGAGTATAACAGCTGGCTGAATGCATTCTGAGTATAACAGCTGGCTGAATGCATTCTGAGTATAACAGCTGGCTGAATGTATTCTGAGTATAACAGCTGGCTGAATGTATTCTGAGTATAACAGCTGGCTGAAAGTATTCTGAGGATAACAGCTGGCTGAATGCATTCTGAGGAAAACAGCTGCCTGAATGCATTCTGAGTATAACAGCTGGCTGAATGCATTCTGAGTATAACAGCTGGCTGAATGTATTCTGAGTATAACAGCTGGCTGAATGTTTTCTGAGGAAAACAGCTGGCTGAATGCATTCTGAGTATAACAGCTGGCTGAATGTATTCTGAGGATAACAGCTGGCTGAATGCATTCTGAGTATAACAGCTGGCTGAATGCATTCTGAGTATAACAGCTGGCTGAATGTATTCTGAGGATAACAGCTGGCTGAATGTATTCTGATGATAATCAGCTGGCTGAATGCATTCTGAGAATAACAGCTGGCTGAATGTATTCTGAGGATAACAGCTGGCTGAATGCATTCTGAGTATAACAGCTGGCTGAATGCATTCTGAGTATAACAGCTGGCTGAATGTATTCTGAGTATAACAGCTGGCTGAATGTATTCTGATGATAATCAGCTGGCTGAATGCATTCTGAGAATAACAGCTGGCTGAATGTATTCTGAGAATAACAGCTGGCTGAATGCATTCTGGTGATAACAGCTGCCTGAATGCATTCTGAGTATAACAGCTGGCTGAATGTATTCTGAGAATAACAGCTGGCTGAATGCATTCTGAGAATAACAGCTGGCTGAATGCATTCTGGTGATAACAGCTGGCTGAATGCATTCTGGTGATAACAGCTGGCTGAATGCATTCTGAGTATAACAGCTGGCTGAATGCATTCTGAGGATAACAGCTGGCTGAATGCATTCTGAGTATAACAGCTGGCTGAATGTATTCTGAGTATAACAGCTAGCTGAATGCATTCTGAGGATAACAGCTGGCTGAATGCATTCTGAGTATAACAGCTGGCTGAATGTATTCTGATGATAACAGCTGGCTGAATGCATTCTGAGGATAACAGCTAGCTGAATGCATTCTGAGTATAACAGCTGGCTGAATGCATTCTGAGAATAACAGCTGGCTGAATGTATTCTGAGAATAACAGCTGGCTGAATGTATTCTGAGAATAACAGCTGGCTGAATGTATTCTGAGAATAACAGCTGGCTGAATGTATTCTGAGAATAACAGCTGGCTGAATGCATTCTGGTGATAACAGCTGGCTGAATGCATTCTGGTGATAACAGCTGCCTGAATGCATTCTGAGTATAACAGCTGGCTGAATGCATTCTGAGAATAACAGCTGGCTGAATGTATTCTGAGGATAACAGCTGGCTGAATGTATTCTGAGGATAACAGCTGGCTGAATGCATTCTGATGATAACAGCTGGCTGAATGCATTCTGAGTATAACAGCTGGCTGAATGCATTCTGAGTATAACAGCTGGCTGAATGCATTCTGAGTATAACAGCTGGCTGAATGCATTCTGGTGATAACAGCTGGCTGAATGCATTCTGAGTATTACAGCTAGCTGAATGCATTCTGAGGATAACAGCTGGCTGAATGTATTCTGATGATAACAGCTGGCTGAATGTATTCTGAGGATAACAGCTGGCTGAATGCATTCTGAGTATAACAGCTGGCTGAATGTATTCTGAGAATAACAGCTGGCTGAATGCATTCTGAGTATAACAGCTGGCTGAATGTATTCTGAGGAAAACAGCTGGCTGAATGCATTCTGAGTATAACAGCTGGCTGAATGTATTCTGAGTATAACAGCTAACTGAATGCATTCTGAGTATAACAGCTGGCTGAATGCATTCTGAGTATAACAGCTGGCTGAATGCATTCTGAGTATAACAGCTGGCTGAATGTATTCTGAGTATAACAGCTGGCTGAATGTATTCTGAGTATAACAGCTGGCTGAAAGTATTCTGAGGATAACAGCTGGCTGAATGCATTCTGAGGAAAACAGCTGCCTGAATGCATTCTGAGTATAACAGCTGGCTGAATGCATTCTGAGTATAACAGCTGGCTGAATGTATTCTGAGAATAACAGCTGGCTGAATGTATTCTGAGGAAAACAGCTGGCTGAATGCATTCTGAGTATAACAGCTGGCTGAATGTATTCTGAGGATAACAGCTGGCTGAATGCATTCTGAGTATAACAGCTGGCTGAATGCATTCTGAGTATAACAGCTGGCTGAATGTATTCTGAGGATAACAGCTGGCTGAATGTATTCTGATGATAATCAGCTGGCTGAATGCATTCTGAGAATAACAGCTGGCTGAATGTATTCTGAGGATAACAGCTGGCTGAATGCATTCTGAGTATAACAGCTGCCTGAATGCATTCTGAGTATAACAGCTGGCTGAATGTATTCTGAGTATAACAGCTGGCTGAATGTATTCTGAGGATAACAGCTGGCTGAATGCATTCTGAGGAAAACAGCTGCCTGAATGCATTCTGAGTATAACAGCTGGCTGAATGTATTCTGAGAATAACAGCTGGCTGAATGTATTCTGAGGAAAACAGCTGGCTGAATGCATTCTGAGAATAACAGCTGGCTGAATGTATTCTGAGAATAACAGCTGGCTGAATGTATTCTGATGATAACAGCTGGCTGAATGCATTCTGAGTATAACAGCTGGGTGAATGCATTCTGAGTATAACAGCTGGCTGAATGTATTCTGAGGATAACAGCTGGCTGAATGCATTCTGAGTATAACAGCTGGCTGAATGTATTCTGAGAATAACAGCTGGCTGAATGTATTCTGAGGAAAACAGCTGGCTGAATGCATTCTGAGTATAACAGCTGGCTGAATGTATTCTGAGAATAACAGCTGGCTGAATGTATTCTGATGATAACAGCTGGCTGAATGCATTCTGAGTATAACAGCTGGCTGAATGCATTCTGAGGATAACAGCTGGCTGAATGTATTCTGAGAATAACAGCTGGCTGAATGTATTCTGAGTATAACAGCTGGCTGAATGTATTCTGAGGATAACAGCTGGCTGAATGCATTCTGAGTATAACAGCTGGCTGAATGCATTCTGAGTATAACAGCTGGCTGAATGCATTCTGAGTATAACAGCTGGCTGAATGCATTCTGAGTATAACAGCTGGCTGAATGCATTCTGAGGATAACAGCTGGCTGAATGTATTCTGAGGATAACAGCTGGCTGAATGCATTCTGAGTATAACAGCTGGCTGAATGCATTCTGAGTATAACAGCTGGCTGAATGCATTCTGGTGATAACAGCTGGCTGAATGCATTCTGAGTATTACAGCTAGCTGAATGCATTCTGAGGATAACAGCTGGCTGAATGTATTCTGATGATAACAGCTGGCTGAATGTATTCTGAGGATAACAGCTGGCTGAATGCATTCTGAGTATAACAGCTGGCTGAATGTATTCTGAGAATAACAGCTGGCTGAATGCATTCTGAGTATAACAGCTGGCTGAATGTATTCTGAGGAAAACAGCTGGCTGAATGCATTCTGAGTATAACAGCTGGCTGAATGTATTCTGAGTATAACAGCTGGCTGAATGCATTCTGAGTATAACAGCTGGCTGAATGCATTCTGAGTATAACAGCTGGCTGAATGCATTCTGAGTATAACAGCTGGCTGAATGTATTCTGAGTATAACAGCTGGCTGAATGTATTCTGAGTATAACAGCTGGCTGAAAGTATTCTGAGGATAACAGCTGGCTGAATGCATTCTGAGGAAAACAGCTGCCTGAATGCATTCTGAGTATAACAGCTGGCTGAATGCATTCTGAGAATAACAGCTGGCTGAATGTAATCTGAGAATAACAGCTGGCTGAATGTATTCTGAGGAAAACAGCTGGCTGAATGCATTCTGAGTATAACAGCTGGCTGAATGTATTCTGAGGATAACAGCTGGCTGAATGCATTCTGAGTATAACAGCTGGCTGAATGCATTCTGAGGATAACAGCTGGCTGAATGCATTCTGAGTATAACAGCTGGCTGAATGTATTCTGAGTATAACAGCTGGCTGAATGCATTCTGAGTATAACAGCTGGCTGAATGTATTCTGAGGATAACAGCTGGCTGAATGTATTCTGATGATAATCAGCTGGCTGAATGCATTCTGAGAATAACAGCTGGCTGAATGTATTCTGAGGATAACAGCTGGCTGAATGCATTCTGAGTATAACAGCTGGCTGAATGCATTCTGAGTATAACAGCTGGCTGAATGTATTCTGAGAATAACAGCTGGCTGAATGTATTCTGATGATAATCAGCTGGCTGAATGCATTCTGAGAATAACAGCTGGCTGAATGTATTCTGAGAATAACAGCTGGCTGAATGCATTCTGGTGATAACAGCTGCCTGAATGCATTCTGAGTATAACAGCTGGCTGAATGTATTCTGAGAATAACAGCTGGCTGAATGCATTCTGAGAATAACAGCTGGCTGAATGCATTCTGGTGATAACAGCTGGCTGAATGCATTCTGGTGATAACAGCTGGCTGAAATGCATTCTGAGTATAACAGCTGGCTGAATGCATTCTGAGGATAACAGCTGGCTGAATGCATTCTGAGTATAACAGCTGGCTGAATGTATTCTGAGTATAACAGCTGGCTGAATGTATTCTGAGAATAACAGCTGGCTGAATGTATTCTGAGGAAAACAGCTGGCTGAATGCATTCTGAGTATAACAGCTGGCTGAATGTATTCTGAGAATAACAGCTGGCTGAATGTATTCTGATGATAACAGCTGGCTGAAAGTATTCTGAGGATAACAGCTGGCTGAATGCATTCTGAGTATAACAGCTGCCTGAATGCATTCTGAGTATAACAGCTGGCTGAATGCATTCTGAGTATAACAGCTGGCTGAATGCATTCTGAGTATAACAGCTGGCTGAATGTATTCTGAGAATAACAGCTGGCTGAATGTATTCTGAGGAAAACAGCTGGCTGAATGCATTCTGAGTATAACAGCTGGCTGAATGCATTCTGAGGAAAACAGCTGGCTGAATGCATTCTGAGTATAACAGCTGGCTGAATGCATTCTGAGTATAACAGCTGGCTGAATGTATTCTGAGGATAACAGCTGGCTGAATGTATTCTGATGATAATCAGCTGGCTGAATGCATTCTGAGAATAACAGCTGGCTGAATGTATTCTGAGGATAACAGCTGGCTGAATGCATTCTGAGTATAACAGCTGGCTGAATGCATTCTGAGTATAACAGCTGGCTGAATGTATTCTGAGTATAACAGCTGGCTGAATGTATTCTGATGATAATCAGCTGGCTGAATGCATTCTGAGAATAACAGCTGGCTGATTGTATTCTGAGAATAACAGCTGGCTGAATGCATTCTGGTGATAACAGCTGCCTGAATGCATTCTGGTGATAACAGCTGCCTGAATGCATTCTGAGTATAACAGCTGGCTGAATGTATTCTGAGAATAACAGCTGGCTGAATGTATTCTGAGGAAAACAGCTGGCTGAATGCATTCTGAGTATAACAGCTGGCTGAATGTATTCTGAGGATAACAGCTGGCTGAATGCATTCTGAGTATAACAGCTGGCTGAATGCATTCTGAGTATAACAGCTGGCTGAATGTATTCTGAGGATAACAGCTGGCTGAATGTATTCTGATGATAATCAGCTGGCTGAATGCATTCTGAGAATAACAGCTGGCTGAATGTATTCTGAGGATAACAGCTGGCTGAATGCATTCTGAGTATAACAGCTGGCTGAATGCATTCTGAGTATAACAGCTGGCTGAATGCATTCTGGTGATAACAGCTGGCTGAATGCATTCTGAGTATTACAGCTAGCTGAATGCATTCTGAGGATAACAGCTGGCTGAATGTATTCTGATGATAACAGCTGGCTGAATGTATTCTGAGGATAACAGCTGGCTGAATGCATTCTGAGTATAACAGCTGGCTGAATGTATTCTGAGAATAACAGCTGGCTGAATGCATTCTGAGTATAACAGCTGGCTGAATGTATTCTGAGGAAAACAGCTGGCTGAATGCATTCTGAGTATAACAGCTGGCTGAATGTATTCTGAGTATAACAGCTGGCTGAATGCATTCTGAGTATAACAGCTGGCTGAATGCATTCTGAGTATAACAGCTGGCTGAATGCATTCTGAGTATAACAGCTGGCTGAATGTATTCTGAGTATAACAGCTGGCTGAATGTATTCTGAGTATAACAGCTGGCTGAAAGTATTCTGAGGATAACAGCTGGCTGAATGCATTCTGAGGAAAACAGCTGCCTGAATGCATTCTGAGTATAACAGCTGGCTGAATGCATTCTGAGTATAACAGCTGGCTGAATGTATTCTGAGAATAACAGCTGGCTGAATGTTTTCTGAGGAAAACAGCTGGCTGAATGCATTCTGAGTATAACAGCTGGCTGAATGTATTCTGAGGATAACAGCTGGCTGAATGCATTCTGAGTATAACAGCTGGCTGAATGCATTCTGAGTATAACAGCTGGCTGAATGTATTCTGAGGATAACAGCTGGCTGAATGTATTCTGATGATAATCAGCTGGCTGAATGCATTCTGAGAATAACAGCTGGCTGAATGTATTCTGAGGATAACAGCTGGCTGAATGCATTCTGAGTATAACAGCTGGCTGAATGCATTCTGAGTATAACAGCTGGCTGAATGTATTCTGAGTATAACAGCTGGCTGAATGTATTCTGATGATAATCAGCTGGCTGAATGCATTCTGAGAATAACAGCTGGCTGAATGTATTCTGAGAATAACAGCTGGCTGAATGCATTCTGGTGATAACAGCTGCCTGAATGCATTCTGAGTATAACAGCTGGCTGAATGTATTCTGAGAATAACAGCTGGCTGAATGCATTCTGAGAATAACAGCTGGCTGAATGCATTCTGGTGATAACAGCTGGCTGAATGCATTCTGGTGATAACAGCTGGCTGAATGCATTCTGAGTATAACAGCTGGCTGAATGCATTCTGAGGATAACAGCTGGCTGAATGCATTCTGAGTATAACAGCTGGCTGAATGTATTCTGAGTATAACAGCTAGCTGAATGCATTCTGAGGATAACAGCTGGCTGAATGCATTCTGAGTATAACAGCTGGCTGAATGTATTCTGATGATAACAGCTGGCTGAATGCATTCTGAGGATAACAGCTAGCTGAATGCATTCTGAGTATAACAGCTGGCTGAATGCATTCTGAGAATAACAGCTGGCTGAATGTATTCTGAGAATAACAGCTGGCTGAATGTATTCTGAGAATAACAGCTGGCTGAATGTATTCTGAGAATAACAGCTGGCTGAATGCATTCTGAGAATAACAGCTGGCTGAATGCATTCTGGTGATAACAGCTGGCTGAATGCATTCTGGTGATAACAGCTGCCTGAATGCATTCTGAGTATAACAGCTGGCTGAATGCATTCTGAGAATAACAGCTGGCTGAATGTATTCTGAGGATAACAGCTGGCTGAATGTATTCTGAGGATAACAGCTGGCTGAATGCATTCTGATGATAACAGCTGGCTGAATGCATTCTGAGTATAACAGCTGGCTGAATGCATTCTGAGTATAACAGCTGGCTGAATGCATTCTGAGTATAACAGCTGGCTGAATGCATTCTGGTGATAACAGCTGGCTGAATGCATTCTGAGTATTACAGCTAGCTGAATGCATTCTGAGGATAACAGCTGGCTGAATGTATTCTGATGATAACAGCTGGCTGAATGTATTCTGAGGATAACAGCTGGCTGAATGCATTCTGAGTATAACAGCTGGCTGAATGTATTCTGAGAATAACAGCTGGCTGAATGCATTCTGAGTATAACAGCTGGCTGAATGTATTCTGAGGAAAACAGCTGGCTGAATGCATTCTGAGTATAACAGCTGGCTGAATGTATTCTGAGTATAACAGCTGGCTGAATGCATTCTGAGTATAACAGCTGGCTGAATGCATTCTGAGTATAACAGCTGGCTGAATGCATTCTGAGTATAACAGCTGGCTGAATGTATTCTGAGTATAACAGCTGGCTGAATGTATTCTGAGTATAACAGCTGGCTGAAAGTATTCTGAGGATAACAGCTGGCT
The DNA here is from genome assembly GCA_950097015.1 of Macrostomum hystrix. Taxonomy (NCBI): domain Eukaryota; kingdom Metazoa; phylum Platyhelminthes; family Macrostomidae; genus Macrostomum; species Macrostomum hystrix. Next base: position 2,736,165 of record CATNEN010000041.1, on the reverse strand, counting down.
GAATGCATTCTGAGGAAAACAGCTGCCTGAATGCATTCTGAGTATAACAGCTGGCTGAATGCATTCTGAGTATAACAGCTGGCTGAATGTATTCTGAGAATAACAGCTGGCTGAATGTATTCTGAGGAAAACAGCTGGCTGAATGCATTCTGAGTATAACAGCTGGCTGAATGTATTCTGAGGATAACAGCTGGCTGAATGCATTCTGAGTATAACAGCTGGCTGAATGCATTCTGAGTATAACAGCTGGCTGAATGTATTCTGAGGATAACAGCTGGCTGAATGTATTCTGATGATAATCAGCTGGCTGAATGCATTCTGAGAATAACAGCTGGCTGAATGTATTCTGAGGATAACAGCTGGCTGAATGCATTCTGAGTATAACAGCTGCCTGAATGCATTCTGAGTATAACAGCTGGCTGAATGTATTCTGAGTATAACAGCTGGCTGAATGTATTCTGAGGATAACAGCTGGCTGAATGCATTCTGAGGAAAACAGCTGCCTGAATGCATTCTGAGTATAACAGCTGGCTGAATGTATTCTGAGAATAACAGCTGGCTGAATGTATTCTGAGGAAAACAGCTGGCTGAATGCATTCTGAGAATAAAAGCTGGCTGAATGTATTCTGAGAATAACAGCTGGCTGAATGTATTCTGAGGATAACAGCTGGCTGAATGCATTCTGAGTATAACAGCTGGCTGAATGCATTCTGAGTATAACAGCTGGCTGAATGCATTCTGAGTATAACAGCTGGCTGAATGCATTCTGAGTATAACAGCTGGCTGAATGTATTCTGAGAATAACAGCTGGCTGAATGTATTCTGAGGAAAACAGCTGGCTGAATGCATTCTGAGTATAACAGCTGGCTGAATGTATTCTGAGAATAACAGCTGGCTGAATGTATTCTGATGATAACAGCTGGCTGAATGCATTCTGAGTATAACAGCTGGCTGAATGCATTCTGAGGATAACAGCTGGCTGAATGTATTCTGAGAATAACAGCTGGCTGAATGTATTCTGAGTATAACAGCTGGCTGAATGTATTCTGAGGATAACAGCTGGCTGAATGCATTCTGAGTATAACAGCTGGCTGAATGCATTCTGAGCATAACAGCTGGCTGAATGCATTCTGAGTATAACAGCTGGCTGAATGCATTCTGAGTATAACAGCTGGCTGAATGCATTCTGAGGATAACAGCTGGCTGAATGTATTCTGAGGATAACAGCTGGCTGAATGCATTCTGAGTATAACAGCTGGCTGAATGCATTCTGAGTATAACAGCTGGCTGAATGCATTCTGGTGATAACAGCTGGCTGAATGCATTCTGAGTATTACAGCTAGCTGAATGCATTCTGAGGATAACAGCTGGCTGAATGTATTCTGATGATAACAGCTGGCTGAATGTATTCTGAGGATAACAGCTGGCTGAATGCATTCTGAGTATAACAGCTGGCTGAATGTATTCTGAGAATAACAGCTGGCTGAATGCATTCTGAGTATAACAGCTGGCTGAATGTATTCTGAGGAAAACAGCTGGCTGAATGCATTCTGAGTATAACAGCTGGCTGAATGTATTCTGAGTATAACAGCTGGCTGAATGCATTCTGAGTATAACAGCTGGCTGAATGCATTCTGAGTATAACAGCTGGCTGAATGCATTCTGAGTATAACAGCTGGCTGAATGTATTCTGAGTATAACAGCTGGCTGAATGTATTCTGAGTATAACAGCTGGCTGAAAGTATTCTGAGGATAACAGCTGGCTGAATGCATTCTGAGGAAAACAGCTGCCTGAATGCATTCTGAGTATAACAGCTGGCTGAATGCATTCTGAGAATAACAGCTGGCTGAATGTATTCTGAGAATAACAGCTGGCTGAATGTATTCTGAGGAAAACAGCTGGCTGAATGCATTCTGAGTATAACAGCTGGCTGAATGTATTCTGAGGATAACAGCTGGCTGAATGCATTCTGAGAATAACAGCTGGCTGAATGCATTCTGAGGATAACAGCTGGCTGAATGCATTCTGAGTATAACAGCTGGCTGAATGTATTCTGAGTATAACAGCTGGCTGAATGCATTCTGAGTATAACAGCTGGCTGAATGTATTCTGAGGATAACAGCTGGCTGAATGTATTCTGATGATAATCAGCTGGCTGAATGCATTCTGAGAATAACAGCTGGCTGAATGTATTCTGAGGATAACAGCTGGCTGAATGCATTCTGAGTATAACAGCTGGCTGAATGCATTCTGAGTATAACAGCTGGCTGAATGTATTCTGAGTATAACAGCTGGCTGAATGTATTCTGATGATAATCAGCTGGCTGAATGCATTCTGAGAATAACAGCTGGCTGAATGTATTCTGAGAATAACAGCTGGCTGAATGCATTCTGGTGATAACAGCTGCCTGAATGCATTCTGAGTATAACAGCTGGCTGAATGTATTCTGAGAATAACAGCTGGCTGAATGCATTCTGAGAATAACAGCTGGCTGAATGCATTCTGGTGATAACAGCTGGCTGAATGCATTCTGGTGATAACAGCTGCCTGAATGCATTCTGAGTATAACAGCTGGCTGAATGCATTCTGAGGATAACAGCTGGCTGAATGCATTCTGAGTATAACAGCAGGCTGAATGTATTCTGAGTATAACAGCTGGCTGAATGTATTCTGAGAATAACAGCTGGCTGAATGTATTCTGAGGAAAACAGCTGGCTGAATGCATTCTGAGTATAACAGCTGGCTGAATGTATTCTGAGAATAACAGCTGGCTGAATGTATTCTGATGATAACAGCTGGCTGAAAGTATTCTGAGGATAACAGCTGGCTGAATGCATTCTGAGTATAACAGCTGCCTGAATGCATTCTGAGTATAACAGCTGGCTGAATGCATTCTGAGTATAACAGCTGGCTGAATGCATTCTGAGTATAACAGCTGGCTGAATGTATTCTGAGAATAACAGCTGGCTGAATGTATTCTGAGGAAAACAGCTGGCTGAATGCATTCTGAGTATAACAGCTGGCTGAATGTATTCTGAGGAAAACAGCTGGCTGAATGCATTCTGAGTATAACAGCTGGCTGAATGCATTCTGAGTATAACAGCTGGCTGAATGTATTCTGAGGATAACAGCTGGCTGAATGTATTCTGATGATAATCAGCTGGCTGAATGCATTCTGAGAATAACAGCTGGCTGAATGTATTCTGAGGATAACAGCTGGCTGAATGCATTCTGAGTATAACAGCTGGCTGAATGCATTCTGAGTATAACAGCTGGCTGAATGTATTCTGAGTATAACAGCTGGCTGAATGTATTCTGATGATAATCAGCTGGCTGAATGCATTCTGAGAATAACAGCTGGCTGAATGTATTCTGAGAATAACAGCTGGCTGAATGCATTCTGGTGATAACAGCTGCCTGAATGCATTCTGAGTATAACAGCTGGCTGAATGTATTCTGAGAATAACAGCTGGCTGAATGCATTCTGAGAATAACAGCTGGCTGAATGCATTCTGGTGATAACAGCTGGCTGAATGCATTCTGAGTATAACAGCTGGCTGAATGCATTCTGAGGATAACAGCTGGCTGAATGCATTCTGAGTATAACAGCTGGCTGAATGTATTCTGAGGATAACAGCTGGCTGAATGTATTCTGAGAATAACAGCTGGCTGAATGTATTCTGAGGAAAACAGCTGGCTGAATGCATTCTGAGTATAACAGCTGGCTGAATGTATTCTGAGAATAACAGCTGGCTGAATGTATTCTGATGATAACAGCTGGCTGAAAGTATTCTGAGGATAACAGCTGGCTGAATGCATTCTGAGTATAACAGCTGCCTGAATGCATTCTGAGTATAACAGCTGGCTGAATGCATTCTGAGTATAACAGCTGGCTGAATGCATTCTGAGTATAACAGCTGGCTGAATGTATTCTGAGAATAACAGCTGGCTGAATGTATTCTGAGGAAAACAGCTGGCTGAATGCATTCTGAGTATAACAGCTGGCTGAATGTATTCTGAGGATAACAGCTGGCTGAATGCATTCTGAGTATAACAGCTGGCTGAATGCATTCTGAGTATAACAGCTGGCTGAATGTATTCTGAGGATAACAGCTGGCTGAATGTATTCTGATGATAATCAGCTGGCTGAATGCATTCTGAGAATAACAGCTGGCTGAATGTATTCTGAGGATAACAGCTGGCTGAATGCATTCTGAGTATAACAGCTGGCTGAATGCATTCTGAGTATAACAGCTGGCTGAATGTATTCTGAGTATAACAGCTGGCTGAATGTATTCTGATGATAATCAGCTGGCTGAATGCATTCTGAGAATAACAGCTGGCTGAATGTATTCTGAGAATAACAGCTGGCTGAATGCATTCTGGTGATAACAGCTGCCTGAATGCATTCTGAGTATAACAGCTGGCTGAATGTATTCTGAGAATAACAGCTGGCTGAATGCATTCTGAGAATAACAGCTGGCTGAATGCATTCTGGTGATAACAGCTGGCTGAATGCATTCTGGTGATAACAGCTGGCTGAATGCATTCTGAGTATAACAGCTGGCTGAATGCATTCTGAGGATAACAGCTGGCTGAATGTATTCTGATGATAACAGCTGCCTGAATGCATTCTGAGGATAACAGCTGGCTGAATGTATTCTGAGTATAACAGCTGGCTGAATGCATTCTGAGTATAACAGCTGGCTGAATGTATTCTGATGATAACAGCTGGCTGAATGCATTCTGAGTATAACAGCTGGCTGAATGCATTCTGATGATAACAGCTGGCTGAATGCATTCTGAGGATAACAGCTGGCTGAATGCATTCTGAGTATAACAGCTGGCTGAATGTATTCTGATGATAACAGCTGCCTGAATGCATTCTGAGTATAACAGCTGGCTGAATGCATTCTGAGTATAACAGCTGGCTGAATGTATTCTGAGGATAACAGCTGGCTGAATGCATTCTGAGTATAACAGCTGGCTGAATGTATTCTGATGATAACAGCTGCCTGAATGCATTCTGAGTATAACAGCTGGCTGAATGCATTCTGAGTATAACAGCTGCCTGAATGCATTCTGAGTATAACAGCTGGCTGAATGCATTCTGAGTATAACAGCTGGCTGAATGCATTCTGAGTATAACAGCTGGCTGAATGTATTCTGAGAATAACAGCTGGCTGAATGTATTCTGAGGAAAACAGCTGGCTGAATGCATTCTGAGTATAACAGCTGGCTGAATGTATTCTGAGAATAACAGCTGGCTGAATGTATTCTGAGGAAAACAGCTGGCTGAATGCATTCTGAGTATAACAGCTGGCTGAATGCATTCTGAGTATAACAGCTGGCTGAATGTATTCTGAGTATAACAGCTGGCTGAATGTATTCTGATGATAATCAGCTGGCTGAATGCATTCTGAGAATAACAGCTGGCTGAATGTATTCTGAGAATAACAGCTGGCTGAATGCATTCTGGTGATAACAGCTGGCTGAATGCATTCTGAGTATAACAGCTGGCTGAATGTATTCTGAGAATAACAGCTGGCTGAATGCATTCTGAGAATAACAGCTGGCTGAATGCATTCTGGTGATAACAGCTGGCTGAATGCATTCTGGTGATAACAGCTGGCTGAATGCATTCTGAGTATAACAGCTGGCTGAATGCATTCTGAGGATAACAGCTGGCTGAATGTATTCTGATGATAACAGCTGCCTGAATGCATTCTGAGGATAACAGCTGGCTGAATGTATTCTGAGTATAACAGCTGGCTGAATGCATTCTGAGTATAACAGCTGGCTGAATGTATTCTGATGATAACAGCTGGCTGAATGCATTCTGAGTATAACAGCTGGCTGAATGCATTCTGATGATAACAGCTGGCTGAATGCATTCTGAGGATAACAGCTGGCTGAATGCATTCTGAGTATAACAGCTGGCTGAATGTATTCTGATGATAACAGCTGCCTGAATGCATTCTGAGTATAACAGCTGGCTGAATGCATTCTGAGTATAACAGCTGGCTGAATGTATTCTGAGGATAACAGCTGGCTGAATGCATTCTGAGTATAACAGCTGGCTGAATGTATTCTGATGATAACAGCTGCCTGAATGCATTCTGAGTATAACAGCTGGCTGAATGCATTCTGAGTATAACAGCTGCCTGAATGCATTCTGAGTATAACAGCTGGCTGAATGCATTCTGAGTATAACAGCTGGCTGAATGCATTCTGAGTATAACAGCTGGCTGAATGTATTCTGAGAATAACAGCTGGCTGAATGTATTCTGAGGAAAACAGCTGGCTGAATGCATTCTGAGTATAACAGCTGGCTGAATGTATTCTGAGAATAACAGCTGGCTGAATGTATTCTGAGGAAAACAGCTGGCTGAATGCATTCTGAGTATAACAGCTGGCTGAATGTATTCTGAGGAAAACAGCTGGCTGAATGCATTCTGAGTATAACAGCTGGCTGAATGCATTCTGAGTATAACAGCTGGCTGAATGTATTCTGAGGATAACAGCTGGCTGAATGTATTCTGATGATAATCAGCTGGCTGAATGCATTCTGAGAATAACAGCTGGCTGAATGTATTCTGAGGATAACAGCTGGCTGAATGCATTCTGAGTATAACAGCTGGCTGAATGCATTCTGAGTATAACAGCTGGCTGAATGTATTCTGAGTATAACAGCTGGCTGAATGTATTCTGATGATAATCAGCTGGCTGAATGCATTCTGAGAATAACAGCTGGCTGAATGTATTCTGAGAATAACAGCTGGCTGAATGCATTCTGGTGATAACAGCTGCCTGAATGCATTCTGAGTATAACAGCTGGCTGAATGTATTCTGAGAATAACAGCTGGCTGAATGCATTCTGAGAATAACAGCTGGCTGAATGCATTCTGGTGATAACAGCTGGCTGAATGCATTCTGAGTATAACAGCTGGCTGAATGCATTCTGAGGATAACAGCTGGCTGAATGCATTCTGAGTATAACAGCTGGCTGAATGTATTCTGAGGATAACAGCTGGCTGAATGTATTCTGAGAATAACAGCTGGCTGAATGTATTCTGAGGAAAACAGCTGGCTGAATGCATTCTGAGTATAACAGCTGGCTGAATGTATTCTGAGAATAACAGCTGGCTGAATGTATTCTGATGATAACAGCTGGCTGAAAGTATTCTGAGGATAACAGCTGGCTGAATGCATTCTGAGTATAACAGCTGCCTGAATGCATTCTGAGTATAACAGCTGGCTGAATGCATTCTGAGTATAACAGCTGGCTGAATGCATTCTGAGTATAACAGCTGGCTGAATGTATTCTGAGAATAACAGCTGGCTGAATGTATTCTGAGGAAAACAGCTGGCTGAATGCATTCTGAGTATAACAGCTGGCTGAATGTATTCTGAGGATAACAGCTGGCTGAATGCATTCTGAGTATAACAGCTGGCTGAATGCATTCTGAGTATAACAGCTGGCTGAATGTATTCTGAGGATAACAGCTGGCTGAATGTATTCTGATGATAATCAGCTGGCTGAATGCATTCTGAGAATAACAGCTGGCTGAATGTATTCTGAGGATAACAGCTGGCTGAATGCATTCTGAGTATAACAGCTGGCTGAATGCATTCTGAGTATAACAGCTGGCTGAATGTATTCTGAGTATAACAGCTGGCTGAATGTATTCTGATGATAATCAGCTGGCTGAATGCATTCTGAGAATAACAGCTGGCTGAATGTATTCTGAGAATAACAGCTGGCTGAATGCATTCTGGTGATAACAGCTGCCTGAATGCATTCTGAGTATAACAGCTGGCTGAATGTATTCTGAGAATAACAGCTGGCTGAATGCATTCTGAGAATAACAGCTGGCTGAATGCATTCTGGTGATAACAGCTGGCTGAATGCATTCTGGTGATAACAGCTGGCTGAATGCATTCTGAGTATAACAGCTGGCTGAATGCATTCTGAGGATAACAGCTGGCTGAATGTATTCTGATGATAACAGCTGCCTGAATGCATTCTGAGGATAACAGCTGGCTGAATGTATTCTGAGTATAACAGCTGGCTGAATGCATTCTGAGTATAACAGCTGGCTGAATGTATTCTGATGATAACAGCTGGCTGAATGCATTCTGAGTATAACAGCTGGCTGAATGCATTCTGATGATAACAGCTGGCTGAATGCATTCTGAGGATAACAGCTGGCTGAATGCATTCTGAGGATAACAGCTGGCTGAATGTATTCTGATGATAACAGCTGCCTGAATGCATTCTGAGTATAACAGCTGGCTGAATGCATTCTGAGTATAACAGCTGGCTGAATGTATTCTGAGGATAACAGCTGGCTGAATGCATTCTGAGTATAACAGCTGGCTGAATGTATTCTGATGATAACAGCTGCCTGAATGCATTCTGAGTATAACAGCTGGCTGAATGCATTCTGAGTATAACAGCTGCCTGAATGCATTCTGAGTATAACAGCTGGCTGAATGCATTCTGAGTATAACAGCTGGCTGAATGCATTCTGAGTATAACAGCTGGCTGAATGTATTCTGAGAATAACAGCTGGCTGAATGTATTCTGAGGAAAACAGCTGGCTGAATGCATTCTGAGTATAACAGCTGGCTGAATGTATTCTGAGGATAACAGCTGGCTGAATGCATTCTGAGTATAACAGCTGGCTGAATGCATTCTGAGTATAACAGCTGGCTGAATGTATTCTGAGGATAACAGCTGGCTGAATGTATTCTGATGATAATCAGCTGGCTGAATGCATTCTGAGAATAACAGCTGGCTGAATGTATTCTGAGGATAACAGCTGGCTGAATGCATTCTGAGTATAACAGCTGGCTGAATGCATTCTGAGTATAACAGCTGGCTGAATGTATTCTGAGTATAACAGCTGGCTGAATGTATTCTGATGATAATCAGCTGGCTGAATGCATTCTGAGAATAACAGCTGGCTGAATGTATTCTGAGAATAACAGCTGGCTGAATGCATTCTGGTGATAACAGCTGCCTGAATGCATTCTGAGTATAACAGCTGGCTGAATGTATTCTGAGAATAACAGCTGGCTGAATGCATTCTGAGAATAACAGCTGGCTGAATGCATTCTGGTGATAACAGCTGGCTGAATGCATTCTGGTGATAACAGCTGGCTGAATGCATTCTGAGTATAACAGCTGGCTGAATGCATTCTGAGGATAACAGCTGGCTGAATGCATTCTGAGTATAACAGCTGGCTGAATGTATTCTGAGTATAACAGCTAGCTGAATGCATTCTGAGGATAACAGCTGGCTGAATGCATTCTGAGTATAACAGCTGGCTGAATGTATTCTGATGATAACAGCTGGCTGAATGCATTCTGAGGATAACAGCTAGCTGAATGCATTCTGAGTATAACAGCTGGCTGAATGCATTCTGAGAATAACAGCTGGCTGAATGTATTCTGAGAATAACAGCTGGCTGAATGTATTCTGAGAATAACAGCTGGCTGAATGTATTCTGAGAATAACAGCTGGCTGAATGTATTCTGAGAATAACAGCTGGCTGAATGCATTCTGGTGATAACAGCTGGCTGAATGCATTCTGGTGATAACAGCTGCCTGAATGCATTCTGAGTATAACAGCTGGCTGAATGCATTCTGAGAATAACAGCTGGCTGAATGTATTCTGATGATAACAGCTGGCTGAAAGTATTCTGAGGATAACAGCTGGCTGAATGCATTCTGAGGAAAACAGCTGCCTGAATGCATTCTGAGTATAACAGCTGGCTGAATGCATTCTGAGTATAACAGCTGGCTGAATGCATTCTGAGTATAACAGCTGGCTGAATGTATTCTGAGAATAACAGCTGGCTGAATGTATTCTGAGGAAAACAGCTGGCTGAATGCATTCTGAGTATAACAGCTGGCTGAATGTATTCTGAGGATAACAGCTGGCTGAATGCATTCTGAGTATAACAGCTGGCTGAATGCATTCTGAGTATAACAGCTGGCTGAATGTATTCTGAGGATAACAGCTGGCTGAATGTATTCTGATGATAATCAGCTGGCTGAATGCATTCTGAGAATAACAGCTGGCTGAATGTATTCTGAGGATAACAGCTGGCTGAATGCATTCTGAGTATAACAGCTGGCTGAATGCATTCTGAGTATAACAGCTGGCTGAATGTATTCTGAGTATAACAGCTGGCTGAATGTATTCTGATGATAATCAGCTGGCTGAATGCATTCTGAGAATAACAGCTGGCTGAATGTATTCTAAGAATAACAGCTGGCTGAATGCATTCTGGTGATAACAGCTGCCTGAATGCATTCTGAGTATAACAGCTGGCTGAATGTATTCTGAGAATAACAGCTGGCTGAATGCATTCTGAGAATAACAGCTGGCTGAATGCATTCTGGTGATAACAGCTGGCTGAATGCATTCTGGTGATAACAGCTGGCTGAATGTATTCTGAGTATAACAGCTGGCTGAATGCATTCTGAGGATAACAGCTGGCTGAATGCATTCTGAGTATAACAGCTGGCTGAATGTATTCTGAGTATAACAGCTAGCTGAATGCATTCTGAGGATAACAGCTGGCTGAATGCATTCTGAGTATAACAGCTGGCTGAATGTATTCTGATGATAACAGCTGGCTGAATGCATTCTGAGGATAACAGCTAGCTGAATGCATTCTGAGTATAACAGCTGGCTGAATGCATTCTGAGAATAACAGCTGGCTGAATGTATTCTGAGAATAACAGCTGGCTGAATGTATTCTGAGAATAACAGCTGGCTGAATGTATTCTGAGAATAACAGCTGGCTGAATGTATTCTGAGAATAACAGCTGGCTGAATGCATTCTGGTGATAACAGCTGGCTGAATGCATTCTGGTGATAACAGCTGCCTGAATGCATTCTGAGGATAACAGCTAGCTGAATGCATTCTGAGTATAACAGCTGGCTGAATGCATTCTGAGAATAACAGCTGGCTGAATGTATTCTGAGAATAACAGCTGGCTGAATGTATTCTGAGAATAACAGCTGGCTGAATGTATTCTGAGAATAACAGCTGGCTGAATGTATTCTAAGAATAACAGCTGGCTGAATGCATTCTGGTGATAACAGCTGGCTGAATGCATTCTGAGGATAACAGCTGGCTGAATGCATTCTGAGTATAACAGCTGGCTGAATGTATTCTGAGTATAACAGCTAGCTGAATGCATTCTGAGGATAACAGCTGGCTGAATGCATTCTGAGTATAACAGCTGGCTGAATGTATTCTGATGATAACAGCTGGCTGAATGCATTCTGAGGATAACAGCTAGCTGAATGCATTCTGAGTATAACAGCTGGCTGAATGCATTCTGAGAATAACAGCTGGCTGAATGTATTCTGAGAATAACAGCTGGCTGAATGTATTCTGAGAATAACAGCTGGCTGAATGTATTCTGAGAATAACAGCTGGCTGAATGTATTCTGAGAATAACAGCTGGCTGAATGCATTCTGGTGATAACAGCTGGCTGAATGCATTCTGGTGATAACAGCTGCCTGAATGCATTCTGAGTATAACAGCTGGCTGAATGCATTCTGAGAATAACAGCTGGCTGAATGTATTCTGATGATAACAGCTGGCTGAAAGTATTCTGAGGATAACAGCTGGCTGAATGCATTCTGAGGAAAACAGCTGCCTGAATGCATTCTGAGTATAACAGCTGGCTGAATGCATTCTGAGTATAACAGCTGGCTGAATGCATTCTGAGTATAACAGCTGGCTGAATGTATTCTGAGAATAACAGCTGGCTGAATGTATTCTGAGGAAAACAGCTGGCTGAATGCATTCTGAGTATAACAGCTGGCTGAATGTATTCTGAGGATAACAGCTGGCTGAATGCATTCTGAGTATAACAGCTGGCTGAATGCATTCTGAGTATAACAGCTGGCTGAATGTATTCTGAGGATAACAGCTGGCTGAATGTATTCTGATGATAATCAGCTGGCTGAATGCATTCTGAGAATAACAGCTGGCTGAATGTATTCTGAGGATAACAGCTGGCTGAATGCATTCTGAGTATAACAGCTGGCTGAATGCATTCTGAGTATAACAGCTGGCTGAATGTATTCTGAGTATAACAGCTGGCTGAATGTATTCTGATGATAATCAGCTGGCTGAATGCATTCTGAGAATAACAGCTGGCTGAATGTATTCTAAGAATAACAGCTGGCTGAATGCATTCTGGTGATAACAGCTGCCTGAATGCATTCTGAGTATAACAGCTGGCTGAATGTATTCTGAGAATAACAGCTGGCTGAATGCATTCTGAGAATAACAGCTGGCTGAATGCATTCTGGTGATAACAGCTGGCTGAATGCATTCTGGTGATAACAGCTGGCTGAATGCATTCTGAGTATAACAGCTGGCTGAATGCATTCTGAGGATAACAGCTGGCTGAATGCATTCTGAGTATAACAGCTGGCTGAATGTATTCTGAGTATAACAGCTAGCTGAATGCATTCTGAGGATAACAGCTGGCTGAATGCATTCTGAGTATAACAGCTGGCTGAATGTATTCTGATGATAACAGCTGGCTGAATGCATTCTGAGGATAACAGCTAGCTGAATGCATTCTGAGTATAACAGCTGGCTGAATGCATTCTGAGAATAACAGCTGGCTGAATGTATTCTGAGAATAACAGCTGGCTGAATGTATTCTGAGAATAACAGCTGGCTGAATGTATTCTGAGAATAACAGCTGGCTGAATGTATTCTGAGAATAACAGCTGGCTGAATGCATTCTGGTGATAACAGCTGGCTGAATGCATTCTGGTGATAACAGCTGCCTGAATGCATTCTGAGTATAACAGCTGGCTGAATGCATTCTGAGAATAACAGCTGGCTGAATGTATTCTGAGGATAACAGCTGGCTGAATGTATTCTGAGGATAACAGCTGGCTGAATGCATTCTGATGATAACAGCTGGCTGAATGTATTCTGATGATAACAGCTGGCTGAATGTATTCTGAGGATAACAGCTGGCTGAATGTATTCTGAGGATAACAGCTGGCTGAATGTATTCTGATGATAACAGCTGGCTGAATGCATTCTGAGTATAACAGCTGGCTGAATGCATTCTGGTGATAACAGCTGGCTGAATGCATTCTGGTGATAACAGCTGGCTGAATGTATTCTGGTGATAACAGCTGGCTGAATGCATTCTGGTGATAACAGCTGGCTGAATGCATTCTGAGTATAACAGCTGGCTGAATGCATTCTGAGTATAACAGCTGGCTGAATGCATTCTGAGTATAACAGCTGGCTGAATGCATTCTGAGGATAACAGCTGGCTGAATGCATTCTGAGGATAACAGCTGGCTGAATGCATTCTGAGTATAACAGCTGGCTGAATGTATTCTGAGGATAACAGCTGGCTGAATGTATTCTGAGGATAACAGCTGGCTGAATGTATTCTGATGATAACAGCTGGCTGAATGCATTCTGAGTATAACAGCTGGCTGAATGCATTCTGAGAATAACAGCTGGCTGAATGCATTCTGGTGATAACAGCTGGCTGAATGTATTCTGGTGATAACAGCTGGCTGAATGCATTCTGGTGATAACAGCTGGCTGAATGCATTCTGAGTATAACAGCTGGCTGAATGCATTCTGAGAATAACAGCTGGCTGAATGCATTCTGAGTATAACAGCTGGCTGAATGCATTCTGAGTATAACAGCTGGCTGAATGCATTCTGAGGAAAACAGCTGCCTGAATGCATTCTGAGTATAACAGCTGGCTGAATGTATTCTGATGATAACAGCTGGCTGAATGCATTCTGAGTATAACAGCTAGCTGAATGCATTCTGATGATAACAGCTGGCTGAATGTATTCTGATGATAACAGCTGGCTGAATGCATTCTGAGGATAACAGCTGGCTGAATGCATTCTGAGTATAACAGCTGGCTGAATGTATTCTGATGATAACAGCTGCCTGAATGCATTCTGAGTATAACAGCTGGCTGAATGCATTCTGAGTATAACAGCTGGCTGAATGTATTCTGAGGATAACAGCTGGCTGAATGCATTCTGAGTATAACAGCTGGCTGAATGTATTCTGATGATAACAGCTGCCTGAATGCATTCTGAGTATAACAGCTGGCTGAATGCATTCTGAGTATAACAGCTGGCTGAATGTATTCTGAGGATAACAGCTGGCTGAATGCATTCTGAGTATAACAGCTGGCTGAATGTATTCTGATGATAACAGCTGCCTGAATGCATTCTGAGGATAACAGCTGGCTGAATGTATTCTGAGTATAACAGCTGGCTGAATGCATTCTGAGTATAACAGCTGGCTGAATGTATTCTGATGATAACAGCTGGCTGAATGCATTCTGAGTATAACAGCTGGCTGAATGCATTCTGATGATAACAGCTGGCTGAATGCATTCTGAGGATAACAGCTGGCTGAATGCATTCTGAGTATAACAGCTGGCTGAATGTATTCTGATGATAACAGCTGCCTGAATGCATTCTGAGTATAACAGCTGGCTGAATGCATTCTGAGTATAACAGCTGGCTGAATGTATTCTGAGGATAACAGCTGGCTGAATGCATTCTGAGTATAACAGCTGGCTGAATGTATTCTGATGATAACAGCTGCCTGAATGCATTCTGAGTATAACAGCTGGCTGAATGCATTCTGAGTATAACAGCTGGCTGAATGTATTCTGAGGATAACAGCTGGCTGAATGCATTCTGAGTATAACAGCTGGCTGAATGCATTCTGAGTATAACAGCTGGCTGAATTTATTCTGAGTATAACAGCTGGCTGAATGCATTCTGAGTATAACAGCTGGCTGAATGCATGATGGATGCAGAATGCTGGACCCATGAGGACCCAAGAGTAAATTCTGTTGATTGAAACAAACTGTCAAAAGCGAACACGCTCAGCGGATTGCATTTTGTTTTGGAATATCTGCACGCTGCACATTGAAACCTTGCACATTGCACATTGGCCAGTTTAGAGATAAATAAAGTCGATAGTCACTCACTATTCAATAGTCCAACGCAATTCCGCCATCACAATCCTATTTGCAGACATTGCTGCGATAACAGCCTGTGGTTTTCTTCAAATTTCTTAGCTTGGTTCAGAGCAAAGAGTTCCCACAGGCCTCTGGGCCAAATTCAATCACACCGAAAGGCCAGAGGAGAATCAGATTAGTTGGTGTTGCTCAACTATGGAAGATGTGAGAAACTATTTCAGATTGAAAATATTTTTTTTATCTGACAACCGACGTACAGCTGGTGAATGTCATCGAATAAAAAAGTGAAGCAACATCTCAATTTCCTGCCTGACCAAAACCTGTCTGAGTCGATGCATCGATGATGAGTTCAGCGCCCGATGGCGAAACTGCCTTACCAGGTAAAAGCGCTGGGAATTCACTGTTAAAATTGTCTCGACTTGCCCTGAAACTATCCAGGTCTTGTCTTTCAATCTCAGATTCGTTCGTGTCTAACATCCAGTTCGCGAAAAATCATTTGATTCGGCTTGCTTGACATTCTGACTTGTCACCGTAAAAATAAATAAAATCTGAAATCTGTGGCAGCTGCAAGTACAATAAGATTTCGAGTATACTTTGGTATTTTTACTTGCAGGACTACTGGCTCCTTACAGCAACAGTCCCCGGATGCAGTGCGCAAGGTGCAGTATTACAATACTCAAAGCGTTCTGCTGCTCCAATATGAGTACATTTTGTACCGCAGCGAATACGAAATCTCTGACGTTAGATTCCATAATTATAGTATGTTGAAACCTTCACAACAATTCTTAGCCTTAGCAAAATTTTGTTCCGTCTTTAGCGCTTCTAGCGTGCTACTCATCAATCAGTAGGCTGTGCAGTATCTCAAAGCTGACTCTCGCAGCAGGTGATGGTGGCTTCGCCGCAGGCCCTGCGACCACTGCCGCACTGAGCGGAGCTGCAGCGGTTGAGCGACGGCCTGCCGCCCCTGATGGAGGCGCTCCCGGCTCCGACGACTCCGCTGGCAGCTCCACTGCCGCCGCCCCCGCGGCAAGCTCGGACAAGAGTCTTGCGAAAGTTCGGGCAGGAGAGGAACAGATAGACCGGGTTGGCTGCGCAGTTCGACAGGCCCAGGCAGTTGAACACGTCCTGCAGAACAGAGAACTTACTGTCCGCGCTGTACAGCAGAACGGTACGGCCGGAGACGCTGCTTCTTAGGATGTCGAGGTTCTTCACCTGCATGCTGATGTGCAAAGGTAGCCAGGAGACGGCAAACATCACTGCCATGGTGACGGCCAGACGGACAATCTTCTTGCTGCGATTGGTCACGCTGTTGTTGAACTTCACCAACTGTGAGTTGACCTCGCGCACGGTGCGTACAATGCGAACGTAGGCCGCTATGATGACACACAGGGGCACAATGTATAGCAGCAGCATGCCCACAGCATCGTAGAAAACGCTGGCTATCGGGCTGCTGATGCTATTGATGCACACTGGGGGCAAGTTGCTCACGTTCAAGCTGGCCAGGCGCAGAAGGGAGCTCACGTCTGAGACGCTAGTTAGCACAGCTACGGGCGAGCCGTAGGCTATCGCCAGCACCCACACGGCGCAGATCATCTTCAAGGAGGTGGCGCGCGTATCTCGGCTGTTGGTCGCAATGCGACTTGCGTTGACGCCGAGCGAGCGCTCCAGAATCATGGCCGTGTGGTTGAAGATCGCGGCCGCCGCGGTGGAGACCATCGCGGCATTCACCAGCCGACAGAGCAAGTCACCAAGGAGCCACAAGTTGGAAAAGAACTTCTGGCAGGTGCCAGGAATGCAGATGACCGTGATGAGCAGGTCGGTAAGCACTAGGTTGAGAAGGAAGTACTTCTCCGAAACTCGGCGGGTGCGCAGGATAGCAAAGAGCAGCAGGCCATTTCCCAAGATAGAAACGAGGCCGATGAGGCTGTAGAGGCACAACAATGCGATGTGGCTCCTGGCCACCTCGTGAGCAGTGGCCCTTTCTATGAAGTCCCACAGTCGCTGGCTGTTGAGCAGGCTAAAGTTGCCAAGGGTCTCCATGGCAACTTCCATCGATGTATTTCTCAAGCGAGGGCCTTTGATAGCAGGCAGGCGAAGTGGTCCGTAGAATTCGCCACTCTAAGCCTCAGAGCCGCTTCGCTGTCACACTTCTTGACGTCTTTCCTACCACCTCTCCCTCTATCTCTCCTCCACTCCCTGCCTGCCCGTAGCCTCGGGCGGTGATTCTCTCTTTGTGGAGTGGAGCATTCATTCCATTCGCTCCGTGACTGCGACCCAGTCAGTGGCTGATAGGCCTTGAGCCCAGTTCGTTGCGTGACCGCGAGGGCTGGCAGAGCTCGCAGAGCTTTGGGCTCGTCGGCTTGTCTCCGGTAACGACGGCTAAAAGATGAGCAGAAAATCCTGTCCGTATGAAATCCCCGCAGGTTTCTAAGTTGGCGCCAACCGGCTTCCATCACGCACCGCGTGCTTCGGCTCGGGTGACAGGGCATGGAACAGAGGAGCTGACAGCCGGGATAACTCTGCAAACTCTAATTCCATTCCGCGGCTTTCCTCCCGAATGAGGTGTGGTGGGTGCAAACCGGCCGCCTCTGTGAGAACCGGCTGGAAACAGGAGCCGCAGCAGGCTGTGGGCTACCGGTGACGAGGAAAGAAGCACAAAGACTGAGAGGTGTGGCTCGGAGAGTTGATCGGTTTTATGAGTTCGAGCAGAAGAACACCACACTGAAGCCTAAGCCTCGCTATGTGGTCAGATGATAAATTTCAACTGAGCCGGAGAGCTTCTAGCGGATGCTCAGGGATATTCAGAAACTTTTCCGAATTCGTCACCGAAGATCTGACCAATATTCATGCAGTGGAATGGGCGCATGCACGGCTTCATCAGCGCTGAAAAAATCAAGAAGGATTCCGAGCTGTCACTGCGGACACTGTCAGCAGCCACCGTAGCCCATGAGCCTACTCCCAATCTGCGCTGGGATTTTAATCCGCGGAAGGATTTCCGTTGGCATTATTTTTCATGTCGACGATCCTCGGCCAAACTAGTTTTTGAGACTCAGCAAGACGGGGGATTATCAGTCCCCCTGTGAGTACTGGTCCGTGCAGATTCACGTAGATTATCGGCAGTGGGTGCCGCCGACCAGCCAGATACAGCACAGTAACAAAATCTGTTGCGAACCGACAAGTGCAGTCATGCTGGAATACAGGAGCATCGGTACGAGGGGACGCGTGCAGTTTGTACTGCTCAATATTTTATCTGTACAAGTTTACCGTGCTTGTAAAGCTTCATTTTGTGTGCTGTCAGCCTGCTGTTGCACCGGAAAAGTGCCAGCGTAATTATCACGCAGGTGGGTTCTTTAATACTGCCTGACTTTACTTGACTCAGGTATAAAGTCAACTGTCAGCTGTCTGCAAGCTAGCTGTCTGTCTATTTGCGGCATCTTGAGAGCAGCTGAACTGTCAAATACTGTCAACATATCAACAGTATTCGACACCTGTAACACCGAGAGACTTCACGCAAATACAGGTGTTTTTGCCAGTGAAGTTAGTGAAAAAATCTAATTTTTTTCTGAGCAACGCGCATGGCCTTGAGTTATCCGCGAATGAGGGGCGAAATGGACGTGCCTTTCGAATGACTGCAGGACTGCGAAGCCCGTGTCACAGGGGCCGTAAAGCTCCTGAATCAAATACAATAACATGGAGCGGAGCTTGAGTAGGCGGTGAGCTGATTCCCCTGCTCCGCCCGGCCCTGCCTCCCCTAAGAACTGAGACCGTGTCATTGGAGCAATCGCAAGAGCTTTCTGCTCCTGACCGTCCTCCCCCACCTGAGTCAAATTAGTTTTGTTTTTAATCCAGTTCTCGAGGTCGCCCGACTCTAAAAATACTCAATTTTCCTTCTCCCGCAGTCTGCTGCCAGATGCGGGGGCTGCGGGGCAAATATTTGGCGCCGACCTGTCCGTCCGCTGTCAGCGCCCGCATTTCATTGGCAATTGCTCGCAGTCTGGCAGTCCTGGCAGTCCCAGCTGTCATGGAATTGACACGCGGACGCGGAAAAGAGTTCTTATCTTCTAGGCGCTGGGTAAAGACGGTCTCACGCTGTGCTGAGGATGAGGATATTAACTGAAACTGGCGTCTTCCCTAGTCTCAGAAGCAAACTCCAGGTAAACCAAAGCTGTTCAGGCCTGAGCCGAGCTCACAACTCTCCTGTGTGTTGGCGTGTTGAAGCTAGACAGCTGTCATGAAATTCCATGTAGCCAGTGCATGCAGTCTGTCTCATCTGCACAGAATCCAGCTGAGTTCATGTCTGTGCTAATCCAGGTGACAAGAACATTGACCCGTGAAATAATCAGTTCGACATTTACTACCGATGCTACGAGCAAATAGCTTTATATTTAGCCTTTATAAAGCAAGGTCACATTTCGGCCCTGACTTTTTCTTGACAGAAAAACTACGACAGAAAGCCACCAATAGACTTGGTGGAAAGCATTATTGGGAAAAGCTAAAGTGAAAATCAGAGAGCACTGGTGGGGTGTTGTGACTAGGCTCTCGCAAGCCTATTGAATGCAGAATTGCCTTCGAAACCACCTGAGGAGCTGAGAGTGCGGCGCCAGCACCGGGACTGCAGAGGGCTGCGCCAGGCGGCTGATTGGTGGTCCCCTGCCCCGCACTGAAGGACAGCAAAGAAAAGCGACGAACTGACTCGCTTAAGAGGGCTCCACACTCAGACCAGTCTCTGATCAGATAGTACGATCAGATCGAATAGCACAATTCATGTTGGTGAAACAGTAAAACTCAGTATTTTAGAGAATAAATTGTATTCGGGAGCACAATCTCTCTACTGTGAGTAGGCATATCGGGATAGGAGCAGTCCCCTCCTCGAATCTCAGTGCGACGTCCAGAGAAGAACGAAAGAAACGACCAACTAAGAAAACTGTCCTGGCAAAGCTGTGACCCGTGTGCCATGGTTGGCTCTGCCGTAGAAGGCGTACTGATTGGCCTACGATATGCCTACGAGGCTGACAAAATTTATGCCGGGAGAGCAACAGGTGAAGCTGACCGCTCAGTGCGCAACCCGAGCTGCCCCAAACGGACTGAACGAGCCGCTGAGAGACGCATGGATCGACGACCCCCAGCGTGCTCGACGAGATTTCATTGTTGGATTCATGGTGCGGCTGTACGAGCTAGCAGCATGGACGACTAAAAGCAACGTAACATTCAGGACGCAAAGCTCGTGTTTTATGGAAAAAGCTTTAAAGGCCACGTTAAATGAGTTAAATACCATGTCTATATCGAGTTTTTATTGACTTGATTTTCCTCGCAAAAACAATTGTAACGATATTTTCATTCAAGTTCAGTTGTTCAGGGCAACCTTACTGCCTTCGGACGGCACGGACGGCCGCACAGCTAACACTCGGCATTTTAAGCAATTCGATTTCATTGACCCCTGACTTAGCTTCAACGACATCGAAGCTTTCAAGAAACTGGACAACTAGTGCCAGAAAAGTGAAATACTTTAGTAGTCCTTGGAGTTGTCACAAGTACAAAACCTAAAACCTAATTTAATCAAAAGAAAACTGACAATGTTATATTGACAATGTCCCTCTGAGGAGAGGAAATCGGGAGCCAATTAGGAACCGCGACGGAATTCAGATATTCCCCTCGTGCCGCAGCTTCCCGATACGGCCGCTATTTTTTAGCCACGTTCTGGGTAGTGAGACTGACCACCGCAGTCAGCTCGGCGCTGTTGGCGGATTCGCTGGCTCCGCGGTCCAGACGACGCCGGAAGCGCCGCATGCTGTCCAGGTGGCAGCGCAGGAGGGCGGCGGCGGCACGGCGGAAGTTCTGCCCGGTCAGGCAGTACAGGACGAAGTTGGAGGCGAAGTTGATTGTGAACAGGACGAAACTGAGCAGCCACAGGTCGGCCAGGATGCCCGTCTTGTGCGTCTGCGTGGAGGTACAGGGCTTCCTGAGATGACTCACGGTTCGGTGAGCAGTCTCAAGGGCTAACTGAGCTGTCATATGGGCTAACTGAGCTGTCACATGGGCTAACTGAGCTGTCACATGGGCTAACTGAGCTGTCATATGGCTAACTGAGCTGTCATATGGGCCAACTGAGCTGTCACATGGGCTAAATGAGCTGTCATGCCTCAGGGTTCACTGAATGCCTCGGGGTTCACTGAATGCCTCGGGGTTCAATGAATGCCTCAGGGTTCACTGAATGCCTCAGGGTTCACCGAATGCCTCAGGGTTTACCGAATGCCTCAGGGTTTACTCAGTATCTAATAGGCCCCATGGCAAGGTGTCGTGAGCAGTGTCCCAGCGGCACTCACATTGAGCCCATTCAGCTCATAGTAGTTGTTGATGCCGGTGGTGATGGCCAGCGGCAGGGTGAAGCAGAGAAAGGCCACTGACACCACCAACAGGCGGGTGGTCACGCTGTTCTCCTGGCGCAGGGTCTTCCGATCCACCTGCGAGAATCGGCGGTTGCGCTTGCGCAGCACCACGACCAGCGTCACGTTGGAGACGCAGATGACAATCCAGGGCACAATCGAGAACAGGATGTTGCTCATCAGGGCTCCTGTGGGTTCAATGTGGAAATTGCTGATTCAAAGTTGCACCTATTCCGGGTGTCCGGAAAGTCATGAGAAAACTACAAAAGGTTAATTATGAAAACGCGCAGAACAGTGAAACTTTACTAATCAGTAATGTAATTTCCCCTGAAGTCAATCACAGCTTGGCAGTGCTCCACGAGCCGTAGAACCTCGCGTTTCAAGCAGTTTGCATCCAGACCCCTCGCCCACTGCAACGCGGCCTCGCGGACCTCATCGTGGCTGCTGAACTCCCGCTTCGAGAAGTCCGATTTCAGCCAATTGAAGAAAAAACGGTCGCATAAATTGAAATCAGGGCTGTAGGGACTCTGAAAAAGCAGTTGATCTCCACGAGTCTCCATGTACTGCTGCACAGGCTGGGCCACATGAGGTCGTGCGTTGTCCCACTGCCACAAGACTTCGGACAAATGAATTGGCTGTGATCTGAGGCTCCTCCATAGGTCACCTGTGTGTCGAACGAATTCAACGATGCGATTGGCATCAACAGTGCTTGGCACAATTGACGCGAGCAACCTTGTTCTCTTCGGAGAGAACATGCGGGACCCACACGGCAGACACATTGCGAAGTTGCAGGTCTTCAGTCAATATTTCATGCACTGTTGATTTCCCAACCTCCATGAAGTCAGCAAGATCTCTGACACTCACTTTTGGGTCTTCTTTCACGAGATTTCTGCAGGTCTCGATCAGCTCTGGTGTTCTCGTCGATCTCGGCCGGCCAGTACGGGCAGCTTGGGCCAGTGGGTACGACTCGTCACGGAACCTTGTGTACCATCGGTACACTGACGACAGACCAGGCGCCACATCTCCATGCACTTTCAGCAGTTCTCCATGGCAATCAGGAGCACATATACCAAGCTTATACCTGGTATAAGCATAAGCTTGAAACTCGTCCATCTCAAAGCAGCAGCATTGCAGCAAGGATCAATGAAGAAAAAAGTAACGATAGATGCTTGCTTTGCCTCTGCGTTGCAGTGGCCTAGACTTCTAAGTTATAACCATCAGCCTTACCCCCAAATTTGAAGCTAGAATCTAGCTCTTTCAGCCATAGACATATATTAAGTCAAGTGTTAGAATGGTACAGTATCTTGTCAATAGCTTGTGTCTAAGTAGTTAGAATAACATTTTCTCATGACTTTCCGGACACCCGAAGTAAATGAAAGTGCTTCAGTTTTGGTTCGAACTATGATTAGGTCAGAAAATATAGAATTTGTGTCAGATGGCACGGATTCCTGAGAGCTTGCGTTACTGACGGCATCCATTTCGGATGTCTCACTCTTTAAAAACCCGCTTTGCGTCTTGGTCGACACATTAGACTTCTTTCTACGGTCACAAATGAGTGTGACATTAATGCCGCAGCATCAGACCCCAGCATGCTGAAGGAACTTGCTAAAAGACTTCCGCTCAACAGGCGAAAACCAAAATAGCCTTTTCTTTAGCGCATCTGTACCGTGTGTTCGGGACAACTTGTTCCACGGGCCTTGCCTCATGTCATGTCATGTCAAACTTAAAAGCAATTTATTATCGACCACTCGGATAGCCAGGCCGCTCTGCAGGCCCGACCTGAGCTTCTTGAGCACTAACTGAAAGTTGCTGCAGCTTAAAAACCTGGCGAGTAAAATTTCTGTCCGATGGATCCCTGATCACACTGGTGTCACAGTAAATTAGGCATCCAGTGACTCTCTCCCTAAGAAGGGCACCTCCAGCGAGCAAATTCTTATGCAATTAGCGCGAAAGGGCACCTTTCATCTTGACGCTGTGCCATCGGACGGTCCTGAGGCTAAATTAAGTCAAATCTTCTAAGCGCTGGGATTCGAAGTGACTCAGCTGAGTGCAGTGCCACCCAATCCTCTGTGAGCTGGGACTCAAAGTGACCCAGCTGAGTGCAGTGCCCACCCAATCCTCTGTGAGCTGGGACTCAAAGTGACCCAGCTGAGTGCAGTGCCCACCTAATGCTCTGTGAGCTGGGACTCAAAGTGACTCAGCTGAGTGCAGTGCCCACCTAATGCTCTGTGAGCTGGGACTCAAAGTGACTCAGCTGAGTGCAGTACCACCCAATGCTCTGTGAGCTGGGACTCAAAGTGACTCAGCTGAGTGCAGTGCCCACCTAATGCTCTGTGAGCTGGGACTCAAAGTGACTCAGCTGAGTGCAGTGCCACCCAATCCTCTGTGAGCTGGGACTCAAAGTGACTCAGCTGAGTGCAGTGCCCACCCAATCCTCTGTGAGCTGGGACTCAAAGTGACTCAGCTGAGTGCAGTGCCCACCCAATGCTCTGTGAGCTGGGACTCAAAGTGACTCAGCTGAGTGCAGTACCACCCAATGCTCTGTGAGCTGGGACTCAAAGTGACTCAGCTGAGTGCAGTACCACCCAATGCTCTGTGAGCTGGGACTCAAAGTGACTCAGCTGAGTGCAGTGCCCACCCAATCCTCTGTGAGCTGGGACTCAAAGTGACTCAGCTGAGTGCAGTGCCACCCAATGCTCTGTGAGCTGGGACTCAAAGTGACTCAGCTGAGTGCAGTGTCCACCCAATCCTCTGTGAGAAGCAGCTCACCAATGAAGAAGTGCTCAGTCGGTCGGCAGGTCTGGAACTTCTCGTTGTAGCTGAAGCCGAACACGGCGTAGATGCTGAACGGCGCGGCCAGCAGCACCAGCGCCCCGACAGCCCACATGCCGTTGCGCACGGTGCACAGCCGGGTGCCCCAGCGCAGCGGGCTGGTAACGGAGATGCAGCGCTCCACGGACAGGATCACCACCGTCCACACAGCCACCATGCGGCAGTAGAAGGAGATGTAGACCCGGAACTGGCTCACCTGGAGATGGCCATTGTTCACTTGCACTTTTATTCATTATGTATTCAAAGTGCTCCGCGACAGTGATTCTTTATAAACTTGTGATGGTCTTTGGGTAATAGCACAAAGGCGCTCACCTGGCAGTTGCTGGTGACGGACTGCAGCCACGCAGCCACCTGGCCGAACATGACAAAGTAGTAACCAGGCAGGATGACGGCTAGCCAGATGGTGAAAATTATCGACAGCAGGGTGAGCGAGTCCAGGATGGCCAGGCAGCACAGGTAGAAGTGACTCGACACCCTCGTGGCCGACTCCTTCAAGATGATGAAGGAGCAGGTGTTTCCCAGGAGGCCAAGAATTGCCACAATGGGCGTGAAGTAGGTGCAAAACACCTGCACCCATGTGGTGCCATAGGACAGGTAAAAGCCGGGGCCGCCGCCGCCACCAGGCAGCGAGCAGTTGGCGGTGGCATTGCAGATGCTGCTGTTCATTGCTTCAACCTGGATCAAAGCACTGGCTGCTGGCACAGATTGTCTGCGAGTGCACCCTTGGACTCCAAGAACTGAAATTGAGTTGCAAACTGTAGATGTAATTTTATTTGAAATTTGGTTGCGAACTTTTGATGTAATGTTATTAGCACCAGAACATTCACTATGAAATAGATCTATGTTAAATTCAAATTACAGGCATAAAAATATCAAAACAGAATACTGCTAATGTATGAGAACGGCCTTGGGAATCCCCTGGTCTAGGGGCTAAATATGTACGCATTGGAATGTCCTAGGGAATCTCCTAGTCACGGGATACACACACATGAGAGTATGAGAACGACCTTGGGAATCTTCTGGTGATTGGCTACACGCATAAATGCCATGAATGAGGACAAACCTCATTCAGAACCTCCTGCCCATCGGCCACAGCCCTTCGGAATCATGCGGACACACTTTGGAATCACACATACGGATGCCACCTAACTCAGTCTTTTAACTCAGATTTGTCACGTGATGCCTGTAACACACTAAAAGTGGGGAACGAACCTCGCGCTGGCAGACCGAGACCAGTTTCTGGCTTGTTTTGCCATCGTCAGTCAGCCAAAGCCACACGCAGTCCTCTCCCACCACTCTCAGTGTGCACAGAAGTCTCTTTTAAGCTTGCCATTTTTATGGCGATGTTTTTTTAGTGTTATGGGAGAGTTTTGCAGCCAAGTCTTTGCTGTTCTACTGTTGTCAGTAGTCTGAATTGTATCTCTCACAATGCCTATTTTCCAAGATTGGACACGCATCTGGGTGTTGCCACTGGGTTGGTTATTACTCGCATCAGCCGTGGTGGCTTTCAGCACCACGGGTTCCGCGCCGCACCAATCAGTTCGGGGCCTTGCTAATTCATGCCGAGTATGTTTGAACTTGGTTTGGCGTGTACCAACATGCAGCTTTGCAATGTCCACATGAGTATACTCACAAAGTGTGTGCGCAAGAGGCGCTAAGAGGCAGTGCAGGATGCTGTGGATGCAGATGATTCGTTGTCACTGGAGACCAGCTTGAATTATGAAATGGCAAGCGGTAAATGATAGCTAATTTATGGTGTGTCAGCAGGGCGTACATTTTCCAAGTACGCAGGTACTTAGCCATGTACATGTATGTACCTAGTGCTGCGTGCTCCATGATTTTGGCGCAAGCCTATGAGGGAACAGGTGCATATGCCCAGCATGAAAGCTTCACCTGAAAAAGCTTCCTGCCAACTGTGCGAGCGGCTTCACTCGTGTCTGAAGCAAATGGAAACCTGGATCAGAAAAGCTGAAGATAAGCTATGGAATACACCTCTACGGCAACCTCGTCCTGTTTAAATCTAAAACTTCACTCGTAAAATATCTTAGAAAAAGAATTGTTTACATCTTCAAGACAAAACATGCGTTAACTCCATGCGTACACCCAACTCAGCACTGCAGACAATCCATCTTCAGCTGATACAGTTAGCCTTTGAGTACACCCAACTCAGCACTGCAGACAAGCCATCTTCAGCTGACGCAGTTAGCCTTTGAGTACACCCAACTCAGCACTACAGACAAGCCATCTTCAGCTGATACAGTTAGCCTTGGAAACTCCTCTAATGCATGTGGTTATTATGTAATTTCGCTGCACGCATCCTATTATGTAATTTGTGCTCAAATCCGCTCCCCCCTTGCACGGTGTTTGTGCTCAAATCCGCTACCCTCCTGGCAGAGTGTTTGTGCTCAAATCCGCTCCCCACCTGGCAGTGTGTTTGTGCTCAAATCCGCTCCCCACCTGGCAGTGTGTTTGTGCTCAAATCCGCTCCCCACCTGGCAGTGTGTTTGTGCTCAAATCCGCTCCCCAACTGGCAGTGTGTTTGTGCTCAAATCCGCTCCCCACCTTGCAGTGTGTTTGTGTTCTTCATCTTCTTAACGCAAGCATTGAAGGAAAGTGCCATTTCTTTCCTTTTTTTGCTGACATAACAATGTCTATATAAAATGGCACTAGAACTCTGTGCCCAGGTTCAGCAGTAGGGTGAGTGGGTGGCAGTGTGCGCCCCACAGAAGCTGCAGAAGAGCAAAGAAGCGAAGACCAGGCTCACACAAGCCTGTGTTTCGCGCAGAAAAGGCCTGCATGGATATGCAAAACAAGCGTTAAACGATCGCTGAGATCAGGTGTATTGTACAATAGGAGGGCCGGACAGCAGGCCAGGGCAGCAACAGAATTGGTAAATCCGCACAGCAATTGGAAATGGTTCATTTATCGGCATTTCAAAAAAATAGAAGCATTTGGAGCAGCGCAATCTGTCTACTGTGAGTAGGCTACTCGGGATAGGAGTATACATATTTGCACAGAGTCGGGCTAGCAAAGAGGAGTAAAATCGAATGTTTCGAGTCCGCTGGGCCGGGTCCTGCACAGAGGGAGCGGAACAGTTGGGCAGCAGCGGCCAGCTGCACTACTCATAGTAGCAGTTAGAAGTCAGAGTGCAAAAAATCGCAGAGCAATGTGAAGGATGACTGTGAAAAGGCAATGTTTAATGATAGGCGGCAGACAACACAAAAGAGATGCGGGAATGCAGCTCGGACAGGAGACTTCGCGGGCTGGAGAGGAGCACAGCGCACAACAGAAAGAGTTAAATACATCACTCTACAGGAACAGGTAGGCATTGAGTTAACAACAGCACGCAGTCTTAAAACTGTCGGAATCAAACAAAAGAAGCCTGGGAACAGACGAATGCAGTCGAAACTGGCGGCCAAGGCGCCACAAAATACTCGCCGATTCGTCAATCGAAAGCGCGAATCCTAAAAGTCAATAAAAAAGAAGCCATACGCATGGATATGCAGTTTGCTGTTCGAATACGGGTTAAAAGAAGGAACAATGCCCGACAGTTGCTAAAGACTAAAATGGAACATAAATAAAACAGCCTGCCAATTGTAAAGCAACACTGGGCTGTGAAAACTATCCTGAAGCAACTCCAAACTGTGACCGGATCTCCGGACCGCCCCAAGCCAAGCAGCTCGGTTACTGGGTCCGGTGGTGACGCGGGGATCAGATGTTAGTCTCCTGCCGCAGCTTCCTTGGGCGGTCGCTATTGGGCAGCAGGGCGGCCGTCTGCTTGACAGCCACGTCCTGCGCGGTGAGGCTGCCAACTGCCGTCAGCTTGGAGGAGGGCGGCTCGGCGCTGTTGGCGGATTCGCTGGCTCCGCGGTCCAGACGACGCCGGAAGCGCCGCATGCTGTCCAGGTGGCAGCGCAGGAGAGCGACGGCGGCACGGCGGAAGTTCTGCCCGGTCAGGCAGTACAGGACGAAGTTGGAGGCGAAGTTGATTGTGAACAGGACGAAACTGAGTAGCCACAGGTCGGCCAGGATGCCCGTCTTGTGCGTCTGCGTGGAGGTACAGGGCTTCCTGAGATGACTCACGGTTCGGTAAACTGAGCTGTCATATGGCTAACTGAGCTGCCATGCCTCAGGGTTTGCTGAATGCCTCAGGGTTCACTGAATGCCTCAGGGTTCACTGAATGCCTCAGGGTTCACTGAATGCCTCAGGGTTCACTGAATGCCTCAGGGTTCACTGAATGCCTCAGGGTTCACTGAATGCCTCAGGGTTCTCTGAATGCCTCAGGGTTCTCTGAATGCCTCAGGGTTCACTGAATACCTCGGGGTTCACTGAATGCCTCAGGGTTCACTGAATACCTCGGGGTTCACTGAATGCCTCAGGGTTCACTGAATGCCTCGGGGTTCACTGAATGCCTCAGGGTTCAATGAAGGCCTCAGGGTTCACTGAATGCCTCAGGGTTCTCTGAATGCCTCAGGGTTTACTGAATGCCTCAGGGTTCTCTGAATGCCTCAGGGTTCACTGAATGCCTCAAGGTTCTCTGAATGCCTCAGGGTTCACCGAATGCCTCAGGGTTTACCGAATGCCTCAGGGTTTACTCAGTTATCTAATAGGCCCCATGGCAAGGTGTCGTGAGCAGTGTCCCAGCGGCACTCACATTGAGCCCATTCAGCTCATAGTAGTTGTTGATGCCGGTGGTGATGGCCAGCGGCAGGGTGAAGCAGAGGAAGGCCACTGACACCACCAACAGGCGGGTGGTCACGCTGTTCTCCTGGCGCAGGGTCTTCCGATCTACCTGTGAGGACCGGCGGTTGCGCTTGCGCAGCACCACGACCAGCGTCACGTTGGAAACGCAGATGACAATCCAGGGCACAATCGAGAACAGGATGTTGCTCATCAGGGCTCCTGTGGGTTCAATGTGGAAATTGCTGATTCAAAGTTGCACCTAAATGAAAGTGCTTCAGTTTTGGTTCGAACTATGATTAGGTTAGAAAATATAGAATTTGTGTCAGATGGCACGGATTCCTGAGAGCTTGCGTTATTATTTATTATCGACCACTCGGATAGCCAGGCCGCTCTGCAGGCCCGACCTGAGCTTCTTGAGCACTAACTGAAAGTTGCTGCAGCTTAAAAACCTTGCGAGTAAAATTTCTGTCCGATGGATCCCTGATCACACTGGTGTCACAGTAAATTAGGCATCCAGTGACTCTCTCCCCAAGAAGGGCACCTCCAGCGAGCAAATTCTTATGCAATTAGCGCGAAGGGCGCCTTTCATCTTGACGCTGTGCCATCGGACGGTCCTGAGGCTAAATTAAGTCAAATCTTCTAAGCGCTGGGATTCGAAGTGACTCAGCTGAGTGCAGTGCCACCCAATCCTCTGTGAGCTGGGACTCAAAGTGACCCAGCTGAGTGCAGTGCCCACCCAATCCTCTGTGAGCTGGGACTCAAAGTGACTCAGCTGAGTGCAGTGCCCACCCAATCCTCTGTGAGCTGGGACTCAAAGTGACTCAGCTGAGTGCAGTGCCCACCCAATCCTCTGTGAGCTGGGACTCAAAGTGACTCAGCTGAGTGCAGTGCCCACCCAATCCTCTGTGAGCTGGGACTCAAAGTGACTCAGCTGAGTGCAGTGCCACCCAATCCTCTGTGAGCTGGGACTCAAAGTGACTCAGCTGAGTGCAGTGCCACCCAATCCTCTGTGAGCTGGGACTCAAAATGACTCAGCTGAGTGCAGTGCCACCCAATCCTCTGTGAGCTGGGACTCAAAATGACTCAGCTGAGTGCAGTGCCCACCCAATCCTCTGTGAGCTGGGACTCAAAGTGACTCAGCTGAGTGCAGTGCCACCCAATCCTCTGTGAGAAGCAGCTCACCAATGAAGAAGTGCTCAGTCGGTCGGCAGGTCTGGAACTTCTCGTTGTAGCTGAAGCCGAACACGGCGTAGATGCTGAACGGCGCGGCCAGCAGCACCAGCGCCCCGACAGCCCACATGCCGTTGCGCACGGTGCACAGCCGGGTGCCCCAGCGCAGCGGGCTGGTAACGGAGATGCAGCGCTCCACGGACAGGATCACCACCGTCCACACAGCCACCATGCGGCAGTAGAAGGAGATGTAGACCCGGAACTGGCTCACCTGGAGATGGCCATTGTTCACTTGCACTTTTATTCATTATGTATTCAAAGTGCTCCGCGACAGTGATTCTTTATAAACTTGTGATGGTCTTTGGGTAATAGCACAAAGGCGCTCACCTGGCAGTTGCTGGTGACGGACTGCAGCCACGCAGCCACCTGGCCGAACATGACAAAGTAGTAACCAGGCAGGATGACGGCTAGCCAGATGGTGAAAATTATCGACAGCAGGGTGAGCGAGTCCAGGATGGCCAGGCAGCACAGGTAGAAGTGACTCGACACCCTCGTGGCCGACTCCTTCAAGATGATGAAGGAGCAGGTGTTTCCCAGGAGGCCAAGAATTGCCACAATGGGCGTGAAGTAGGTGCAAAACACCTGCACCCATGTTGTGCCATAGGACAGGTAAAAGCCGGGGCCGCCGCCGCCACCAGGCAGCGAGCAGTTGGCGGTGGCATTGCAGATGCTGCTGTTCATTGCTTCAACCTGGATCAAAGCACTGGCTGCTGGCACAGATTGTCTGCGAGTGCACCCTTGGACTCCAAGTTCTCAAATTGAGTTGCAAACTTTAGATGTTTTTATTGATATTGGGTTGCAAAATCTTGAAATAATGTTCAGGGCATTAGGGCCTTCATCAGGGCATCTACAATGAAAAAAACATTCTATAGCAATTCGACTTATTAATATGTATCTAATCAGAAGAGGAGAAGAAATGAAAATATGAGAATATAAATAGTTATAAAAAATGAGCTATTTGGAATATTGTCTCTTAATATATAACCAAGGGAATATATTGGTGTATTATCACTCTTAGTAAAAACTGTTTTATTTAATCTTTATGGTCCAACAAAATTTTGTTAATAGCCATTTTGGCTTGACTTTTTGTGTTTAATATTTAATGAAAACAATTCTTAGTTAAAATGACAAATTTGAGTTTTTTATCAAAAGAAAACCTTATGATTTTCTAAATCTAGCAATTGTTCAAATTCAACATAATTGAGCAAATTGTAGTTAGCTACTAGGCCTAAAAATAGCCTTTTGTAAAAAGGGTCAATATCAAAGCCCATTACCATTAGTCTACTATATAATTAAAACTATTTTTCTTGCTTGCATCAACATGTTAATTAGAAACAGAGTTAGGCTATATTTTCTAATGTAGGACTGACAATAACAATTAAATATTTTGAGGAGGGTGATGGTCTTTAGGCCCTAATATTGAGGTCTATGAGCATACACTCATAATTTGGTGACAATCTAATCAACCTGCAGTGTAGCCAAGTATTGAATCATAATTTGGTACATTCAACCTGCAGCCTGCAAGAAGGCAATTCTGGCCATTGTGCTGAATCTGTGCACACATAGGGCCTACACAAAAATATGTGAGTGCAGTACAGTTCCGAGTACAGTATCCAGGCACACACATATGCCTGGATAGGCCTACCAAATCCCAGACAGGTGTGTACAATGTTCATCTGCCCAGACTTTCTCCTTGTCAATATCAGGCAGTATACAATTTTATTGTGTCTTTTGAGGTTGGCCCACAAAATGTTAAATTGCATGACCATGGCAATTCTCTAGCCAAGCATTAGGCCTACATCATGCCCTACACCACTTTGGAATCTTAGATACAAACTCAATCTTAAAAGTCCACATTTGGTTTTAGTTTCTAGTTTGTGACTAGGCTAAATTAAACACTTTTTAGAACGCCAAAGCTCATATATATGGCCCAAAAAGAAGTTACCACATTTGAAGTTTTTTGTCACTATCACTAGGCCTATCAACATATCAAATGTGTTTGAATTTTCGTAAAGTGGTTAAACAGGTTAAAAGTTACTTTACTTTGGTTTAACATGTGCTCGTGTTATAAAAAATATTTACTCCTAAGTTCCGAATTTACGAAATTTCAAGAATAAAAACTGCGACTAGTTGCTAGCGCATTGCGATGGTCTAACTTAAAAAATGACTCCACATGCAGTACTTAGGCCTAAGAATCTGAAATATATGCAGGAAATTGTTTCTTAGAAATGTGTCGGTTCATATGCTGCCTAAGTAAAAACAAGCTTACTTTAATAGGCGACCGAAATTGCAATTACTTCAATGCGACTTCACAAATTTAAGCCCTTTACATTATACTCGTTACACTACGTATGCATCTTTACTAGGCCTAAAGCAAAAAACTTTATAATTAAAAAATTAAAGGCAGAAGCTTGTATTGTACACATGACGAATTTAATAACATTCTAGGCCAGGATGACTAGGCCCCACTCAACATGGATTTAAGTATGCTTTTGACCATTTTCCAGCCAAAAAATAATATTTAGTAGGGCCTATGCCTAGCATTAACATTCCATAATAGCAAGCATTTATTTATGTATAGGCCTACAGTCAACGAACTCTTTATTTAGATTCAATAGATTGTATTTGTAGTGTAGGTACTAATAAATTTGTAGGGCCTAATTGCTAATCAATTATTCGATTGATTGCTAATATAGGCCCTACGGTAACAGGACAATTCGGTAACAGACAATTCGGTAACAGACAGTTCGGTAACACCACAGGACAGTTCGGTAACATATCAAGGGACAGTTCGGTAACATATCAAGGGACAGTTCGGTAACAATTGATTAAACTGGATCGGAAGGGTTTTTTGCGAAATTATTTTATATTTAGTTTGGTAAAGTTACAAAGTAAAGTCAATAGCACTTCGAACCATATTTAGCTTTTCGAAATATGAGTATGAGGTTGCATTTTGCATGTTACATATTTCACATTTGGGCGTCAAATAAAAAATAAAACGTTAAAACTAAAAACTAAAATGAAACTTGCGAGTCAAGCAACAAGTCAAGCGTCAACTGCAGTTGCTGCAGTTCATGTTGATGCTGATATAATACAATTCTTGTATATTGATATCAATGCTACAATAAATCGTATTTCAGCAGCCAACTAGCACACTTAAGGCCCATTCATACAGTCATCAAGTGAGGCCAAATTTCGTGTGATCACACAATTTGCACTAATTTTTCATCCCTTTGTACATCCCTTTGAACGAGCCTTTAACCTACTTGCACACTCTAAATGACGTGTCAGTTTCAGATACATCAGTAACATCAGTCAGTTGTGTCCTAGCAACGATAGTAACCTAGATACATTGTTAGAACAAACCTAGATTGATTTTATTGACTTTCAATTGTTACCGAACTGTCCCCGGTGTGTTACCGAACTGTCTCCTGTATGTTACCGAACTGTCCTTGAGTGTTACCGAACTGTCTGTTACCGAACTGTCTGTTACCGAACTGTCCTGTATTCGGCCCTACACACTATCCTGCAGACTGCAGTATGACTCGCTACAATGATGTTTATCATTTTTTATATAAGAAGTAAGAACAAAGGTACATTCCCGATTCTGTATAAAAAGATTAGATTTGATATTTTGGCTCAGGCAAGCTGCCTGTAAAGACCTATACAAAGTATTTTTAATGTATTTAAAAAAGTACCAAAACTGATATATTTTTATTCATTTAGGTTAAAAATGCTTGCTGCTTATCACACAGGGAATTTAGTCAAAACTACAATGGGGGTAAGTGGGTCAGTGGCTAGGCCTAATGTTGCTTCCTCACTTTCCAATGGTTGTTGGTTCATTCCTCCTTCCAAGTCATGATTATTTTGGGGTTTGGTTGGAGGTTTGCAAAGTAGTGACTTGTGGAGATGCACCTTATTCTGTGCAACCAAAGCTAATTTAAAAATAGCTTAACCCCTGCTTTTGCATGCCAGCTTGTTTGCATTTGTGTTATATGCGTTGGGCCAGGTGTGAGGCATTCTATGGGGGGTGGGAGCCATGCCTGCTCTGAGTGGCAAGTTTTCACAAGCCCTCTGCGTGCATGGCTTGGTCCTCTTGTCTCTACTCTTCAGGGATTTAAGTCCTCCCCTGGTTTTGTTAGCTCTATGCATATGTGGGCCTGGGGTAAGAGACACTATGGCTGCTGCCCCCTTCCCCGCTTGGCTTGGTGCTGTGTATGAAGTGCCTATGTCCAAGGGTCTAGATGATGCAATGGGTGAGTCCCGCCTAGTTCGCCGGCCTAGGGGCTTGCTGTTCCTGCGCTTGTGTGTGCCTTAGGTCTCTGCAATTAAGTAGGCTAAAAAAAAGTCAAAACTACTAAAGGTTAAAACCAACTAGAAAAAGTGAGGTTGAAACAAGCAAGAAATGTTTCGAAATGCACAAGAACTGAATTGATTAGTAAGAGTTACAAAAATTGCATTTAATAAATTTCTGTAAACAAGGGTATGCAGAAGCAAATCTAGAAGGTAAAACAGGTAGTTAAGGAAAACACAAGTACTAGAAAATAGTAAAAAGAAGGGATGAAAGCAAAAGAATAGAAGGATGACAACAAGAAAATGAATGGGGATAGACACTAGCAAAGACACAAGACAAGAGGAAAAGAAAAAAGAAGTGTAGGACAGGAGAAGAAAAAAAGAAGGGACTGAGGAGAGAAGACAAGAAAGGATAAGAAATGGCAATGTGAGCTAAGATAGTAATAGGCCTAAACATAAGCATTATAAATATAAAGAAACCAGTTTAAAAAGTAAACAATTTAGTTTTAAATATATTGAACTATTTTAATTGTTTTACTAAAATAAATTTTTGTTTAAAGTTTAAGCAGTCAGTGGACTATAGGGCCTACTATGTCTTTATAAAGCAAGCAACTAAAGCCATTGTCTTATAGCTAGGCCTATATATACTTATATACTAAGGAGCATATATTCTTCTTTGGCACTAGCTAATGTATTTTTGTTTATTTATTTATTTTTCACATAATACATTCTTTGATTTAAATTATTTTTTAATAAATTACCAAGTTTATAAGCACAAATAGAATTTTTTGTTTCTAAACACTCAATGCTTCTAACACTTGACACTTTACCCAGTGTCTTTTGCCTTTTGTTTATTTGTGCAGCCCTAGGCCTAACTAACAAATTCAACAGGTGTTATAACAAAGTTGCTTGTGGTAGTCAATTTGTCAGCTCCCACATTAACTATAATAATGGCAAATCTAGTAGAATATGTTTCTAAATGCTAAAATTGTCCCTCCCATGCATGTTGACACAAACTTTCAGGTATACTTGTAGCTTTTAAATAAAGTATCCAACGTCCAAAGGAAGCAACATATTTAATTTTCTTGTGAAGTGAAACAATACAAGCAAAATATAATTTTACAAACAATATTATTTTCGTGTTTGAGCAAAAATTAACAAACAAAAATACATTTGTATCACTTCTTAGGACTTCATTTGTCTTTATAGTGAATATGTTAAGAATAATTGATTGAATTTTATTCCTTATTTGGCAACCATATTGACATACATACTTGTCTCTTTTCAATCCGTGTCATAAAGTGCTATATTTAAGTTTTCTCTACTTACAGTAGTTGAGTAGTATAAAGTAGAAAGCAATGTATATATATGAGTATTTTCTATAGTTTATTGCAGGGGTCCGCAAACTTATTAGCTAGTGGGCCAAAAAGAGAACCTAAAAGACAGCAGCGGGCCGCATTGACTGTAGAAAGATGAGATAGGGGACAGATGAGGCACGGGAGAGACGAGACTGAGGAGAGATGAGACAGTGGAGAGATGAGACACGGGAGAGACAAGACTGAGGAGAGATGGGAGGCATGGGAGAGATGAGACTGAGGAGAGATGAGACAGCGGAGAGATGAGACATGGGAGAGATGAGACAGCGGAGAGATGAGACATGGAGTTTGCCAACCCCTGGTTTATTGTAATAACTTTGCTCATCTTTCCAAGCCTCCTGGCTTTATGCAAACCCCAAATTCAGCATTTTACTCTGTATACTCATACATGTGGATTGCAAACCCCAAATTCAGCATTTTACTCTGTATACTCATACATGTGGATTGCAAACCCCAAATTCAGCATTTTATTCTGTATACTCATACATGTGGATGACAATGTGACTAGCCATTAGGCCTAGGCCCTATTTTTATGTTTTGATTGTGGAGTGTCAAATCTGGATGTACATTTGTAAATTGAAAGTTTTAAGGAACCTATTTATACTCTTAGTTCTTATCTTTCATTCCTTATAGGCTGTATAATATTTTATACACATTTTTTACTAGCTATGAATGACATTATTTTTTTGTATATTAAGTTCAATATTCAAACGAATGGTTAATAAACTAATGCAGTTATATGTTCTGGCCTCTATGCTAGGGTAACATACTTGTAGAAAGCTTTCTGATTTGCTTGAAGACTCTTATAACACATTTCTCCTTATTGCAGTCATTACTTCCTAAAGGGTTTACAATATTATGGCTCATATAGTTCATTCTGTGAAGGTAAGTTTAATGTTTTGCATCTCATCAAATATTGCACTTTAATTGCAGATACATTCTGCATGTACTAAATATATTAATTATAAGTAGAGTCAATGTCTGAAATAAATATATATCGATGTTATCAAAAGTTACAATAAATGAGAGTGAAAGGAAAAGCATGATCTTAGCAATATTAAGATAAGTGCTTTTTTGTTGACAACGAGTAACTATGTGTGATTTAGTTTGGGTTAAGAATAGTGGCATGGTTTTTCAGCCACGTTCTACAATAGTCAAAGTTCGTTTAATTTATCTAAAAAATAATAATTGATTGCACCTGCCCCAATAGGGCCAGATGTGCAGCCGACAGCACAGTCACAGCTATTGCGCAGTGCATCTGAAGGCTGCATACAACTGTTCAGTCCATGGACTGGGGGGACGCCACACCCACCCTCAATTACCCCAGCTAATGCTGGTACCCATTTAATGGGTGAATTGAAGCAATGCAGAGTTCCGTGTCTTGCTAAAGGACACAAATTGTTCCAGTAGTGTCGAGAATCGAACCTCCGACTTTGAAGTCGTGAGTCCGACGCACTAACCACAAGGCTACAATCCCTGTTAATTTTAAAACTGAGTGCTGACGTTGCTTTGGCTTCTATGCCATTCTATGTGCTTATACGACCTGAGTCAGTATTGCTACTAACATGTTTAGCACAGCACAGGTGCAGAATGATTGAAATAACTACCCCGTAAAGCTTTCATGCACTGTGTGTAAGCCAATTCCTAAACCAGCCGACATGCCACTTCTCGCCAGGGTCTTCGCGTGCTGGTCACTGGCGGTGGCTCCGGCCTCGGCGGCGCCACAGTGAAGCGCCTGCTAGAGGGCGGCGCTCGCGTCATGGCCTGCGATGTGGCCGGCCAGGACAGCGTGCCTAAAGGCGCCGCATTTCACAAGACCGACGTCACCTGCGAGAAGCAGGTGGGAGACGCCCTGGCCGCCATCGTCAAGCAGTTCGGTGGCCTGGATGTGGCCGTCAACTGCGCCGGCATCGGCATTGCCCAGCGTACCTACAACTGGAACAAGGACGCCGTACACCCGCTGAAGGACTTCGCCAGAGTGCTGGAGGTAAACACCTTCGGCACTTTTAACGTCTGCCGCCTGTCCGCCCAGCTCATGGCCAAGAATGAGCCCAATGAGGACGGTGCCCGCGGCGTGCTGATCAACACGGCTTCCGTGGCCGCCTATGATGGTCAGGTGGGCCAGGTGGCCTACTCAGCCAGCAAGGGCGCCATTGTGGGCCTTACCCTGCCCATGGCCAGGGACCTTAGCCCCATCGGCATCCGAGTTGTCACCATCGCGCCGGGTGAGTGTTTAGCAGCTATCTAGAGGCCTAGTGATACCTGGTTGTCCTTAGTGATGCCTAGTAACTTAGTGATGCCCGTCGCTTTCCCGCAGGCCTGTTCGATACGCCGCTGCTGGCAAAGCTTCCCGAGAAGGCACGCAAGCTGCTTGCGGCCAACGTGCCCTTCCCGCAACGCCTCGGCGACCCGGCTGAGTATGCCCACCTGGTCGAGGCCATCATCACAAATCCCATGCTCAACGGGGAGTGCATCCGGCTGGATGGAGCGCTCAGGATGATGCCCTGAGCTGCTGGGCTGTTTAGTCAATTCCATCTGCAACCCGATCGGCTGCAGTTTGTAGTGCCCAAGGGGCCATCCAATGGATTGAGAGGCCTAACAACAGAGACACTTTGGAATTTCAGGATCTATGATTGGTCGTTTCGCTTAGCCTATTCAGCATGATCTGATTGTCTTGTAACCCGTGATCCCATAGTTGCCAGGTGCTGCTACCCGTGAAATTGTGAGCTGCTTGCTGATGTTTTTCTATTAATTAGCTAGTTGATTGTAGTCCAC
The DNA here is from genome assembly GCA_950097015.1 of Macrostomum hystrix. Taxonomy (NCBI): domain Eukaryota; kingdom Metazoa; phylum Platyhelminthes; family Macrostomidae; genus Macrostomum; species Macrostomum hystrix. Next base: position 2,697,550 of record CATNEN010000041.1, on the reverse strand, counting down.
AGCCGCCATGTTTATTGAGCAGATGCCTCGTGTTTTTTATCATCTGCACTTTCTTAAATCAAGCGTTTTCAAATTATTGCCAGACTGTGCAATTGAAATACAAACTTTTGCTGCCTTTATTCCTTGACTGGGCACAGATAGTTGGCCATTGGATTTCTTAGCAACATGTTTATTCGGCTTCTCATTAGGTTCTTGAATCTGTTCTTACTATAAGCAGTCCCAGTCACGTTAAAAGTTTGTAAGTCTCAAGTCCTTGCCAGGAGTGATGTCAAGCTAAGTAAACCACGGGTGGCAGCGCTTAGTCGGAAGAAATCCAGTTGGCTGTTATTTATTCGGTAATCACAAAGTCCTCGACCAGCGCCAATAGACACGCGCGGTAGCATCAAGGAGTAGCTCAGCTTTGTTCAGAATCTGCTGCTGACACTCATGGATGATATCAGCATTGTACATAGTATTGAGGTGAGCTTTGAGCAGAGGCTGGCCTAGTAAAAGGCGGCCAGGTTGCAGGATAAAAGATGCGTAAATACGGCTACATCAGCAATTGTTCGCATTGTACTGGAGAAGAAAATAGCATAGATAACAAAACAAAACCTAACAGTTTTTGTGACCTGCAACCGCGAGCAAAATAATCAATCTGAAACAAAATGGATATTGATGGCAGGATAATACATAAGATTATGCCAGGTAGATAAGCATTGTTGGATGGTGGCCAGGGAACCACTCCGATTTTAGAGGGTCTTAATTTACTCTAAGCATTATAGCCTCCATCTGACAGCATCAAGAACTGACCACTGACTCGCTAAGAACTGCTCCAACTCTGTGCTTAGCATGGCATTGAGAATGAGCATAATAAATTCTTTCACAAAAACAAGGTCACCATTTTCTATTCTTACAAGGGAAATAAAAACTGTCGAACACTGACACTGGCACACACTATGTACACGCAGGCGACCAAAGCCTGATGCATCGCGTCTATACAAGAAAAACTGAGCGACTGATGGCTTCTGGGGCATTGGATAAGAGGTGGGATAAGAAATGCGCGTCACAAACAGAGAATGCCCCCATCGTGGCTTTGAAAAGCAGCTTAAGGCGAGAAGGTGCAACACAGACATGGCTTTATAGGCACAGGGCTTGGGGTTCCGAAAGCAATACAACTAGAATAGCCGTCATTCCACATGGCAGCTACTCACTGCTGGTAGCGGCCTAACCAAGTCTGTAATAAACAAGCTGGCAATGTACCACCGTAAGAGAAATGTGAATAACAAACGAGCAATCGCAAACACGATACAATCTGTGCGGATGAATCAGACAGCAGGATTCTGCGGGAAGAGATGTAGAAGCTACCAAGAGACTGGTGCAGGTCACCTGAATAGAAACACGTACGCCAGCATTAGCATGAGCAAACAGGCGGCTCCAACACATGCGGCGGCTGCGTCACGTGGTCGGCGAGGCCCTCGAAGCCGGCGACCAGCTCGACGCCAGACAAGGCGACGCAGAAGATCCTGTGGACAGGGCCAGGACAGAGGCTGCTGTTGTTGTGACGGTGTTGACAGCAACGAGTCGGCAGAATCGTTGTCGGGATCAACGCAGACGCCGATTTCGATGAGGGTGGCATCCTGGCGCACCTTGGAAGTCGCCTGCGATTGCTGCAGCTGTTGGTGCATCGACTGGGGCGGTGGTGGAGACGGCGGCGGCGAGGCCGAGTCATTAAAGTCTCCGATGGCAGTCACTGAGGAAGCCGCTGCCACAGCGGCTACTGCGGCAGCGGTGGCAGCCGCCCAGCAACGGCGGCCAACACGGAGCCACTCGCGCCGGTATTCGGCCAGGGTGTCGCGGTGCCGCTGTAGCTGCCAGTGGCGACCCCAGCTGCCTCCAACCCTGGCGGCGGCGGCGGCCTCGGCGGTAGCGGCGGCCATGCGCTGGTGGCAGACCTCCAGCTCGCCGAGCAGCCGCTCAACTTCGGCGTCGTGTGAGTCGCCCCTATCATCAGAGGCCGCATCACTGTGTCGCCAGCAGCTGGCCAGTTCCACCAGCTGGCGATCCAGTGCCGACTCCAGCTGGCGCGCCCGCCGCCTAGCAGCCTCCCAGGCGGCGCCTCCCTCGATGCCGCTGCCGCCGTTGGCTTGGCTGCGCATTGGCTGGCTCTGGCTGGGGGGAGGTGCGACTGCTGCCTGGCTGCTGCTGGTGCTGGGTGACTGAGTGGCCAGTTCACCTTTGCTTGGCGACTGGAAATTAATTTTGGCAGTGAACAGGAAATTATATTTTTATATACATTTTTTATATTCCTTTTAATGCAAGCACACAAAATCAAAAACATTATTTGCTATCTTTACACAAATAAATAATTTTGTCACTAGATGAGTATTCAATTTTTTTAGCTTATTTAATAAATGCCACTATTAAGGAGCATTTTTGTTTTCGAATTGTTTTGTTTTTTTCTGAATTTGAAAATGATTGGTAATGAGTAGCAGAGTGGTCAACTTGTTAGTCACTTGCACCAAGGTCCCCCGAGCTCAATTCCACAGTGAGGCCACATTTATTTGGGGTGCAGACATCGAGAGAAGGTTTGGGGACTTATTGTGCCTTTTATGCCATTGAGGCCCATGTCCTAGGCACAGTGAAAGTATAAACTGCCTGACAATGAGAAATCTAGGACAGATGTACATACCTATGTGAGTGTGTGCCTGCATACAGTGTCTGTGTTTGGGGTGTGCTCAGGAGTCAACAAAATAGGCTGAATTGCCTCCTTGCTGGCTGCAGGTCTAGTGTCACCAAATGATTGCAGCTATTATTGCTAAAAATTACTTAGAAGCTTAGTTAATAAGCTAGTGGCTAATTTTTAATTTTTATGTATCATTTTATATATACTTTCATATATACACATATTTTTTACACTGGCACAAAAATGAGACTACTGACTCTTTAGTTGGTAGGTAAAGGTAAAAACAAAACCAGTTTGATTTTTCCAGTGCCAAAAAGTTTACTGTTTGAGTTTCCTGGTCAAATGGATGTCTTACAGATAGCATGAGAACATCATAGTATACTTTTTCTTTTATTTGCACTTTATCTCATTTTTTGGCTTCAAAAATAACACATGTCTGTACCATTCAGATCCTGAAATTGTATAAAAATATTTGTGAAAAGCTAAAATATTTTTTAAGCTTTACCAATTTTTTACCAATTATGTGTGCAAATTCTACAAAAATTGGACCAATTTTATTCGTATTTATTACCAACAAAAATTGTAAGCATATACACTTTTTGAAGTTTAAGATTACTTTAAGATTAATACAAGTAAGTACCATTTGACATTAAGTTTCAAATATAGTTCACAATATTTGGATAAAAAAATCGCTTAAAATCTTGAATTAAAAACCCGCGAAAAAAGTTTAGTACTTAATTTTCATTGCATGGAAACTATCATACCGGAAAATTCATACTAAACATTTTGGCTCTACTTTTAGAGTACGGGAATTTTTTGTGACTGTACAAAAATAGAGAACTGGCATACTAATCATTTCTCGATCTACTTCACATTTTGCATGCAAATGAATCATTTAACGGAATAATAAAGTGGATCGCTTTTATCTATATATATACTAGCTTTTTTTGCCCGTTGTTTTTGGGGCAGAAATTTAAAGCAAAGCAGTAAGCAATTCACGTCTCTGTATTAACTTTATAGTGAAGGTCACCATTTATTTATTAACTGCATTAATGAAAAGTGAAGAGTTTGTTTAAGGGCGTTTTAAGTAAAAAATAAGTGAAAAGTTTGTCCAAACAGCCCCCTCTTGATTACTTCTTTAGAAACATGTCTCTTAGCCACTCCTCTATACAGTCAGTGGCAGATCCAGGAATTTTGTTTTGGGGCGGTCTGTCAGGGGAGCGCCATGAGAATCACAGAGGGGGTGCCAGCGGCCGAAAAAGGGCGCCAGGAGCCAAGAAAGGGCGCCAGCGGCTGAAAAACGGGAGCCAGCGGCTGAAAAAGGGGCGCCAGCGGCCGAAAAGGGGCGCCAGTGCTGCGACTGGCTCTGCACAATAGCTCGCGGTACGCCTCTAGCTGCTCAGGCATGAGTCGGGGCTCATTCTCCTCTATGAACTGTCCCAGCTGGTCATAGCCTCTTTCTCGCAGCATCTCCCTGCACAGGTTGTCCTGTTGTCCTGTCCTGTTTGCTTTTGGGAGTCCAAAAGAATCTAGATAGCGATCGGTCAACTCCAGCACCTTGTCCTCAATGCGCAGCAGGGCCTCGTTAAACACTGCTTCTGTGAATGGCAACTCTGGCTCCTGAGCCACGAATCGCAAGCAATTAATAGAAAAGTAGTCACGAATTGACCTTGACCTGTCTAACTCTGAACTCTGAAACAGTTTAATTTTGTTTCTTTGACATTGTTATTGTTATGCCATGGCTATTTTCCTTATGTATACGCGTGTACATGCATACTGTATACAGAGGCAGATTTAGGGGGGGGGCGGGGGGGCAGTCGCCCCCCTAAATTTTAATCATGGGAATAAGATGCCCCCACCAGGGGCGCCAGTCGCAGCACTGGCGCAGCACAGTCGCAGCACTGGCGCCCCTTTTCGGCCGCTGGCGCCCCTTTTTCAGCCGCTGGCTCCCGTTTTTCAGCCGCTGGCGCCCTTTCTTGGCTCCTGGCGCCCTTTTTCGGCCGCTGGCACCCCCTCTGTGATTCTCATGGCGCTCCCCTGACAGACCGCCCCAAAACAAAATTCCTGGATCTGCCACTGACTGTATAGAGGAGTGGCTAAGAGACATGTTTCTAAAGAAGTAATCAAGAGGGGGCTGTTTGGACAAACTTTTCACTTATTTTTTACTTAAAACGCCCTTAAACAAACTCTTCACTTTTCATTAATGCAGTTAATAAATAAATGGTGACCTTCACTATAAAGTTAATACAGAGACGTGAATTGCTTACTGCTTTGCTTTAAATTTCTGCCCCAAAAACAACGGGCAAAAAAATGCTAGTACTTAGTATATAAAACACTTATCCATCGTAACGTGGCCTTACTTAACACGTATTCACATCCCTTGATTTTTGCTTTTCGCTTTCGCATTTCGAAAGGGAAATGAATAGCAAGTTTGGTACGCACTGAAGTAAATGCTTATATTATACTGATTGAAACTTAGACTTTCTAATGCTTGGTAAGTCGAATCTAAATTGGAATTGATCAATGCAAAGTTGTAAAATAGGTTTTACAATGCGATTACACATTTACAAACAAAAATTTGTATTGAATAAATACCACACAAACAAATGGATGATTAAGCAAATTTGCTGTCCGAGGAAGATTTTTCATGCTTTCTTGATTCTGACTGTGTCATGAATCTTACCTAACTCCCTGTCCGTCGCCACTTCGCATCACGTATCCCGTCATTGTGGGGATATATTTACAGCGAAACAAAAAATCGATACTGTGAAGGGGGATACGACCGGGAGATGGGAGAGCAAGGGGTCGGACAAGGGGTAGGTCGGTGTAGACACGTAACCCCCAAGTGAGGCACCCGCCCGCTCCGTATTTGGGGTTGAGAGCAGGAGGCCGGCAGCCAACCCAGGAATGGGAGCGGAGGCGGGGTGGGCGCCAGGGACGCTTTAAGAAGCGCGCCTCATCTCTGCTAAAGGGCCGCCCAGTTCTTTCCTTACTTTGTGATTCAGCAGGCCTTGCCAGCAGTGCTTCGCATTCGTCTGTCTGACAGGACCCTCAAAGCCGAGCTCTTCTTCCACTATTTCTGCCAGCTTTTCATTCGCTGCGTCACCAGAAAGGTAATAACCGCTTCTTACCACTTCTGCTTCTTTGTTTTCCTGCTTGCATGTGTACTGATTGTTTGTGCTGGGAACACCGGGGCATTAGCTGGACCCCGAGCAGTTTCTGCCGAGTTTAAAGTTTAACAAGCTCGTTCGGTGACGGGTTGTGATAATTAGTCGTATGCATTGCAATGCTACTTTTGATTCCAGTCGCTATTGGGCAGTGAAATCAGTTTAGTTCGGAACAAATTGCTTTAGCCAGCAGCAGCAGCAGCAGCAGCAGCAGCAGCAGGCTCAGATTCGCCATAAATTTCAGGCCAGATTTCCCTGGCGCCAATCGAAGAGAACCGAGCTGTGCTTCTGAGTTTTATGTGTGTGGGAAATGCACTATTGTTGGCCGCTGAGCCATGGCTACTGCGGGTGGCAGCCACAGCATGGCAACCATTCGAGTTGGGCTCGGGCTGTGCGAATTTGCTTGAGCAGTTCGCGTCTGTCTCCGTTTTTTATTTCTGAGCTGCTCAAAGCCGCGCCAGTTCTGGCAAAGTTGAGCAGAGAAAGTGAGACACGGCTGAGCACAGCTCCGCGAAAGATGCAGCGCCCCGGGGACCTCAGTGCGGATGCTCCGACCGAATTCCAGCTGGAGCTGAAGGCGGTGAGTTCACTCAGTGCAGAGGCTATCCGCCACGGTTTGAGAACACTGTCTGAATCACCCCTCAAGACTGGGGTCCGACCTGGATTACCTAATGCCTCCATTGAATAAACAAGACTAACATTTATTTGGGTGGATTAGGCAATAGCACTGAGTGAGCAGTGACTCAACTATCCGAGCTACTCACACTGAGCTCAACGTGCGGCAGACTGACCTTCATGTGTGTGGGCCTCAAGGGCGATAATTGAGATAATAAAAGCAGCTGCAGTCGAGTACAATGGGAATTTCTCAGAAGCCTCAGTGATGCAATCCTAAACCCTAGCCATTTGGAATTGGAAATTTTCGGGACCCGCCCTGAGACACTGAGGCAAACTAGCAAAGCCTAGATCCAGGGCTCCACTAAGGCTGAGTCACGCCCATTGTATTGCAAATAACACAAAGACAGGACAGCAACGGAGCTCAGAGTCACGTGATGCGGCCGGCTCAGCATGAAAGTGCACTGCATGGACTGCAATTCGTTGGAAGTGAAACATTTTTAGTCCATTGTTGAACTGATTGCCGACCAAGAATGAAATCAATTTGCCTAGACCAGCAAGCGCTGGTTCACAGGTTTTTGTGCTGCAGGCCATACGAGCTCTGAATCTAGAAACTAGGGAGACAAACCCCATTTTCCGGGTTTTAAACTTAAATGAAGTTTAAGGAATACGAAATTTGTCATCTTTAAGACAAAAATTGGCAAGGTTTGTAGTGCAGAAAATGTTCTTCTTTTTCGCTATTTCGAAAAGTTTATTAGTTCATTCCATAGGTATTGATTTTTTATAAATTAAGCTAAATTTCGCTAAAATCGGGCAATTAATAAAACATTTTCTGCATTACAACTTTCTAATGTCGTGCACTGCTAGGTGGCAGTTTTTGTCTTCCTTTCACTTTACTAAAGCACAGCCCAGTAGCTAACACAGGTAGACGCGCAAGCTTCAACTGAACTGTAGAGAATTTATTTAGCTTTCTAATGCAATAAACATTGTGAAAATCGGTTGTACGATACGGAAGTTAGTAATGCTTTTCTCCAAGTGGTGCGTAAGAATTTCCTATCTGCCCAGTGTATTTTTGACAGCCAGTCAGCCCATACTGGTCCGGAAAAAGGCTTTCTAGATTCAGAGCTCCATGTGCTGAAATGAATCTGTCCGAAAGCTGGGGCCGGAGCTTTGGGTGCAGCTGCAGATCTGGCGGCTGCCAATGCTTATTCGGGTTTGCGTGAGTCACCAGTGAACACGCGGGCACGCAGCCTCAGCTGAACTTTGGCAATGACCAAATAAATAACAATTGTACTCAGTTGACAGACTCAAGCCTTCATGGCTCCTTCATGTCAACAGAACTTCCCTCTGGATCCCTCCGACAAGTCAGTAACATCCCTCAGGGCTTCTCTGTAACTCTTTGTAAGCTAGCCAATGAACTCACTGATTGCTCGAGCAGTTCGTGGCCAGCATGGATCAGAACGGTGGCGCAATCCCAGGCCGGGTTGCCAATGGCAACGGAGTGAACGGCAAGGCCTCGGAGTCTAATGGCCTGTCAGCCAAGCTGGCGGCACTCCAGCAGGCGGAGCCGGACGATTCTCTGAAGTGGCGCGTCGGGTTGCGCAACTCCGGTGGCAAGTTCCTGACTGCGGAGCCCTTCGGCTTCAAGCTGAACGTGTCGGGCGTGTCGCTGCGGATGCGCCAGACCTGGGTGCTGGTGCCCGACGCCGCGCAGCCGTCCACCGTGTGCCTGAAGTCGCACCTGAACAGGTTCGTCTGGACGGGGGTTTTTTGGGGGTGCGCGCGGCTGTGGGATTGTGACAGGGGATTACAGCTGCCCACAACATCCCTCCAGGTTTCTGTCCGCCGACAAGGACGGCCTGGTGACCTGCTCCAGCGAGGAGGCTGGGCCCGAGACCCGCTTCATCATCGAGTACGCGCCCGACAGCGTCCAGTGGGCCCTGAAGAGCGCCCAGCACGGCCTGTACTTCTCAGGCGAGGAGGACCGGGTCAAGTGCTTCTCCAAGACGCCCGTCTGGTGGACCTGCCAGCTCGCTCTGCACCCGCAGGTGGGTTTGGACTCAGAAGGCTGGGGCACCTTCAGTTTTCGCACCTGCACCCGCAACTTTCGAAACTAACCAAAATATCCTAAGAAAGCTGCATCGAAAGCTATATCAACTCAAGAGTTTTCAGTTGCAATTCAAGTGCGAGGCAGCGGGTTTCCTTACCCCTAAAATGCCGAATTCTCCAACCGCAGGTGCACGTCAAGAACCTGAACCGCAGCCGCTACCTGCGCCTCGGCGGCGGCGAGATCTCCGCCGACCGAGTGAACCCATGGGGCGCCGAGAGCCTCATCACTCTCATGCAGCGGGACGGCCGCGTGGCAATCCGCGCCTCCGACGGTCGCTACCTGGCCCGCAGCGGCGAGCTCCTGGACCGGCTGGCCGACCCCGATGCGCTCTTTTCCATCCAGGTGCACTGCGGACCCTGCCCCGGATTGGCCTTCAAGGTGAGACTGCTCGGTTGGCAGCCTGAGATTGTACTATGTATCTTAGAACTAAAGTCCGCCCTTAACTCCGCCCTCAACTCCGCCCTCAACTTCGCCCTCACCTCCGCCCTCACATCAGCCCTCAAGTCCGCACTCAAATCCGCCCTTAAATCCGCCCTCAACTCCGCCCTCACCTCCACCCTTATCTCCGCCCTCAACTCCGCCCTCAACTTCCCCCTCAACTCCGCCCTCACCTCCGCCCTCAAGTCCGCACTCAAATCCGCCCTTAAATCCGCCCTTAAATCCGCCCTCAACTTCGCCCTCACCTCCGCCCTCACCTCCGCCCTCAAGTCCGCACTCAAATCCGCCCTTAAATCCGCCCTCAACTCCGCCCTCACCTCCACCCTTATCTCCGCCGTCAAGCTCCGCCCTCAACTCAGCCCTGACCTCCGCCCTCAACTCCGCCCTGACCTCCGCCCTCAAATCCGCCCTAAATCCGCCCTAAAATCCGTCCGCAGGACTGCGCAGGCCGCTTTCTGACCAACATCGGCGCCACGGGCACCAGCAAGACGAAGAACCAGACCGTGTCCAAGGATGAGCTGTTCGTGCTGGAGGACAGCTACCCGCAGATTGCCGTCAAGGCCTTCAACGGTCGCTACGCCAGCATCAAGCAGGGTGAGAACTGCTGTTGGTTGGGCGTCTGGCTTTGGCTTAGGAGCGGTCAAGAATGGCTCAGTAGCGGATCAAGACTGTCTCAGGAGCGGGTCAAGACTGTCTCAGGAGTGGGTCAAGACTGTCTCAGGGGTGGGTCAAGACTGTCTCAGGGGTGGGTCAAGACTGACTCAGAAGCGGATCAAATGCTTGTGGGGCCACTCTGTTCAAGTGAACACCTCATGCGCCTTAAGCAGTTGTTTCAACAGATCCGACTTCGGCCCGATTCTTCGACTGCCTCTGCAGTTTATTTACCTTGTCTCTGGGTTCTGTTGATAGGCTTCCGTGCCTGCTGGGGCCGGAGCGGGGGCTGTGGCGGTTTGGGGTGGGGCGATTCGTCAGCTTCTCCCCTTCTCCCTTTCTTCCCACACTGTTCCCTGCTTGTGTGCGTGTGTGTTTATGGACCAAATGAATGTTTGGGCGGTGAGTCAGTGCTGTCTGGAGGGCAGACCCCAAGTCTAATTCGAGTGTCGAATCTCCTGGAGCCATTCCCGTCCTCCTCCCCCAGGTCCTGATCCCCAGACACCTGATCCTGCTCTCGCTGCTAGCCGCCGGCACAACGTGCCGGTGCTGCCCACTTTTGCACTTTTGTCTCCTGTGTCCAGCGCCTCTTGCGACGGGTGTTTTCAGCTGATAAAACAAATTGATGGCGTGGGTCATAGCTCGTGATTTGCTTGCAGCAGCAGCAGCAGCAGCGTTTGACGCATCGGCATTCGCCCCCAGGCCCAGCTGATAAGCCCTGGACATCTGACTGGGTTGACTTGCCGTAGGGAGCTGGAAATGCTGCCAGCTTTTACTTCTGGACGGCAATTCAGCCTGGAGATTTACTAGCCATCTTTTAGTAAAACAAATGACGCCAAGCCTGCTTGCCATATGTACCAAAGGCTGTGTATGTAGTCCGCGAACTAGAAAAGTCGGCACATAAACCCAAATTTAAACCCCGGCTAATGCTGGCACCCATCTCACAGCTAATGCTGGCACCCATCTCACAGCTAATGCTGGCACCCATCTCACAGCTAATGCTGGCACCCATCTCACAGCTAATGCTGGCACCCATCTCACAGCTAATGCTGGCACCCATCTCACAGCTAATGCTGGCACCCATCTCACAGCTAATGCTGGCACCCATCTCACAGCTAATGCTGGCACCCATCTCACAGCTAATGCTGGCACCCATCTCACAGCTAATGCTGGCACCCATCTCACAGCTAATGCTGGCACCCATCTCACAGCTAATGCTGGCACCCATCTCACAGCTAATGCTGGCACCCATCTCACAGCTAATGCTGGCACCCATCTCACAGCTAATGCTGGCACCCATCTCACAGCTAATGCTGGCACCCATCTCACAGCTAATGCTGGCACCCATCTCACAGCTAATGCTGGCACCCATCTCACAGCTATTGCTGGCACCCATCTCACAGCTAATGCTGGCACCCATCTCACAGCTAATGCTGGCACCCATCTCACAGCTAATGCTGGCACCCATCTCACAGCTAATGCTGGTACCCATCTCACAGCTAATGCTGGCACCCATCTCACAGCTATAGCTTATCACAGGGATTCGAACTCCAGACCTCTCAGTCAAAAGCCCGAAACTCTGCCACTGGTCAGTGCCAGAGCGCTCTAACGTGCTTGCCTCTCGCGCCAAGGTCCCTGAGCTTGTGTCTCACGCCCGTGAGGGCCAAGTGTTACAAAGTGATGTGCCCACAGCTCTCCTGCAAGTACCATTGGTATCATTGTATGGCTCTCCAACAGGTCAGGATCTGAGCGCCAACCAGAGTGAAATTGACGTGACCGAGACCTACCAGCTGGAGTACCAGGCTGCCAGTGGCAAGTGGCGCTTCCGAACCAAGGACGACAAGTTCTGGAAACTGTCCACCGTGGGCAGCGGCATCAGCGCCTCCGGCGACTCCGGGTGAGAGACCTCAGGGATCGGAGATCTGGGATCGGAGATCTGGGATCGGAGATCTGGGATCGGAGATCTGGGATCGGAGATCTGGGATCGGAGATCTGGGATCGGAGATCTGGGATCGGAGATCTGGGATCGGAGATCTGGGATCGGAGATCTGGGATCGGAGATCTGGGATCGGAGATCTGGGATCGGAGATCTGGGATCGGAGATCTGGGATCGGAGATCTGGGATCGGAGATCTGGGATCGGAGATCTGGGATCGGAGATCTGGGATCGGAGATCTGGGATCGGAGATCTGGGATCGGAGATCTGGGATCGGAGATCTGGGATCGGAGATCTGGGATCGGAGATCTGGGATCGGAGATCTGGGATCGGAGATCTGGGATCGGAGATCTGGGATCGAAGATCTGGGAACGGAGTGTGAGACATGCCTAATCGCACTCACTACTTGCAGCGACCAGTCGACCCTGTTCTCCATGGAGTACCAGTCGAAGGGTCGCGTGGCTCTGAAGTGCTCGAACGGCAGCTACCTGTCCGCCAAGAAGCTGGGCGCGGTGAACGCCACCGGCAGCGAGGTGAAGTCTGAGGAGCAGTTCCAACTGGTGCTGTTGAACCGGCCCATTGTGGTATTCCGCTGCGACTTTGGCTTCGTTGGCATCAAGAACAGCCGCCTGGAGTGCAACCTTGTCAGCTACGACGCCTTCAACCTGGAGGTCTCGGACAGCGGCTTCTACCACATCAGAGGTGAGTCTCACCAGGGCTCTCGGGTCCTCGTCAGTCTTGGTTTGTCACAAGCTCTCAGTTTCTGTCTCTCAGAAGACAAAAAAGATACAAGATTGGCAGGCCATTGCTGACGGATATCCAACGAGCACATTAATCAGTCCGTTGAGCATTGAGCACAGTAAGCATGTTGGCGGTAGTGCTGTTGCATTTTCACTGCCGCACCCCACTCTTAGACAGCTCTTTGACCGCTGGTCACCGTCCATCCTTCTGCACCCCTGCAGGCTCCGAGGGCTTCTGGTGCGTCCAGAGCGACAGTAGCATCTCTTTTAAGGGCGAGAAGCCGGAGGAATTTCTGCTTGAATTCCGCAGCCGCTCATGCGTTGCCATCCAGGCTAGCAACGGTTGCTATGTGCGCGGCGAGCAGAACGGCACGATGCGGGCCGACTCCTCCGAGATCAGCGCGGCCTGCTTGTGGGAGTACTGACGCACTTAAGTACAAGCGTACTTTGGTGCGCACCTTTGTACGCACCTAAGTACTGACGAACTTTAAGTGCGAAATTTCGCACTGATTAACATGCGCTGAAGTCAGAAGTGGCACAAATGAGTCTGCACATGGTGCATGTCCTCATGAGTGTCCTTTTTTTCAAGTCATCTGCTCCAGCACTTGGCTACATTCTATTAGTCCGCACGACTTTGTGGAATTAGAACCCAAATTCTCAGTCCGATGCATTCTAATGTTCTCTTAATTTTTCTTAAACGAAATCGTAATCGAAAACTTTTTTCTCCAAGTTTTTGTAAGCTTTTTATTTTTAAATGATCAGCGAAACCCCGCGAAAAAGCTTTTCTGTTACTGTCAGTAGCGAACTGTGCAAAGCGAAGAGATTATAAAACCGTGCTTTTGAGTCCCGCCAGCGCACTCGTTCACTTTCGCTCTTCCGAACGCAAGCTTATGGCGGACCCCGGCCTCTATAACCTAAACTCCACCAGCATGCACCGCTGAGTGTTTCGTTCATGCGATGCACTGATCTGCTAAACCAACTTGCACTTTTAATGCTCCACTGTTAAAGCCAATCAATATATTTTCAAGCTGAGTTGCGGTGTCCAGCACCTGATTGTCATACGCAACATATGCATGTCTCTCTTGGCTTTATTTCTGAACTGCATCTATAATAATAACTACAAGCCGACTAGAGTAAAGAGGACGCGTCACCTGATCCTTCAGATCCGCCTCACCTGATCCATCAGATCCGCCTCACCTGATCCATCAGATCCGCCTCACCTGATCCTTCAGATCCGCCTCACCTGATCCATCAGTTCCGCCTCACCTGATCCTTCAGATCCGCCTCACCTGATCCTTCAGATCCGCCTCACCTGATCCTTCAGATCCGCCTCACCTGATCCATCAGTTCCGCCTCACCTGATCCTTCAGATCCGCCTCACCTGATCCATCAGTTCCGCCTCACCTGATCCATCAGATCCGCCTCACCTGATCCTTCAGATCCGCCTCACCTGATCCTTCAGATCCGCCTCACCTGATCCATCAGTTCCGCCTCACCTGATCCATCAGTTCCGCCTCACCTGATCCTTCAGATCCGCCTCACCTGATCCTTCAGATCCGCCTCACCTGATCCATCAGTTCCGCCTCACCTGATCCTTCAGATCCGCCTCACCTGATCCTTCAGATCCGCCTCACCTGATCCATCAGATCCGCATCACCTGATCCTTCAGATCCGCCTCACCTGATCCATCAGTTCCGCCTCACCTGATCCATCAGTTCCGCATCACCTGATCCTTCAGATCCGCCTCACCTGATCCATCAGATCCGCATCACCTGATCCATCAGATCCGCCTCACCTGATCCATCAGTTCCGCCTCACCTGATCCATCAGATCCGCCTCACTTGATCCTGCTCTGACAGGGATCGCACCTTCTCCGACTGCCAAAAGTTTCCCATTTTCCCATTTAAATGGCTCAAACGTCAACCTCGTAAAAGAGGAAAACTGCAGGTGCATATTTAGGTTGGGTTTTGAAAGGCTTCTTTGTCTTCCCTCCTGGTCTGGTCGCTTCCATTTTGCAGACTTTTGCTCTCAAGCCCCGCATATTTTCAGCTGTGCTACTGGCTGTGCTCAAAATTAGCTGCAGCTGAAAGCATTTTGGGATTCTTTGGGTCCAGGGAAGGTCACATTCCCCACAGCTCACTAGTTGCTGGGGCAATTAGTCCCCAGCCCACACGACAGACAAACAGATCGATTGATTGCAACCCACCGGCGGCTCACAGCTGCCGGCTATCTAAGAAATCAAAGACTGCCCGACTTAGCATGCTGCTCTGCAGGGAAAATGGGATCTGTTGGGAGTGGAATGGGATCTGTTGGGAGTGGAATGGGATCTGTTGGGAGTGGAATGGGATCTGTTGGGAGTGGAATGGGATCTGTTGGGAGTGGAATGGGATCTGTTGGGAGTGGAATGGGATATGTTGGGAGTGGAATGGGATCTGTTGGGAGTGGAGTGGCATGTGTTGGGAGTAGAATAGGATCAGTTGGGAGTGGAATGGGGTATGTTGGGAGTAGAATGGGATCTGATGGAAGTAGAATGGGATCTGATGGAAGTAGAATGGGATCTGTTGGGAGTAGAATGGGATCTGATGGAAGTAGAATGGGATCTGATGGGAGTAGAATGGGATCTGTTGGAAGTAGAATGGCCTCTGTTGTGAGTAGAGTGGGATCTGTTGGGAGTAGAGTGGGATTTGTTGGGAGTAGAGTGGGTTCTGTTGGGAGTGGAGTGGCATGTGTTGGGAGTAGAGTGTGATCTGTTGGGAGTAGAATCGGATCTGTTGGGAGTAGAATAGGATCTGTTGGGAGTAGAATGGGATCTGATGGAAGTAGAATGGGATCTGATGGAAGTAGAATGGGATCTGATGGAAGTAGAATGGGATCTGATGGAAGTAGAATGGGATCTGATGGAAGTAGAATGGGATCTGTTGGGAGTAGAATGGGTTCTGTTGGGAGTAGAATGGGATCTGTTGGGAGTGGAATGGGATCTGATGGAAGTAGAATGGGATCTGTTGGGAGTAGAATGGGATCTGATGGAAGTAGAATGGGATCTGATGGAAGTAGAATGGGATCTGATGGAAGTAGAATGGGATCTGATGGAAGTAGAATGGGATCTGATGGAAGTAGAATGGGATCTGATGGAAGTAGAATGGGATCTGTTGGGAGTAGAATAGGATCTGTTGGGAGTAGAATGGGATCTGATGGAAGTAGAATGGGATCTGATGGAAGTAGAATGGGATCTGATGGAAGTAGAATGGGATCTGATGGAAGTAGAATGGGATCTGATGTTGTAGAATGGGATCTAATGGAAGTAGAATGGGATCTGTTTGGAGTAGAATGGGATCTGATGGAAGTAGAATGGGATCTGTTGGAAGTAGAATGGGATCTGTTGGAAGTAGAATGGGATCTGTTGGAAGTAGAATGGGATCTGATGGAAGTAGAATGGGATCTGCTGGAAGTAGAATGGGATCTGTTGGAAGTAGAATGGGATCTGTTGGGAGTAGAATAGGATCTGTTGGGAGTAGAATAGGATCTGTTGGGAGTAGAATAGGATCTGTTGGGAGTAGAATGGGATCTGTTGGGAGTAGAATGGGATTTGAGAATAGGTTCTACAGCTGAAAGAAAACAAAAAATCTAGCACTTCTGATTTCTAGAGTGTCTGCACTTTTACCTTGTCGGAACTGATTTGCCAGTCTCTGCTATGCGCATCGGCCCCTGTCCCTGAAAGTGTTTAAAAGAGGCTGTGAGCTTTTAAAACAAAAAGCAGAACTTCTGTGAGGGAGGCTCCACGGCGGAACGCTGGCATCCGCCCCTACCCCCAGCTGCCCCCCAGATGCAGTCCCAGTAAGCAGTCGTGAGCAGCTGGGGATAATTGTGAGCAGTGCTCCAACACTAGGGCGGGCAATGGAGTAAAGGAAATTGCAGAGCAGAGTGGGGGACAAGTAGTGCTCAACCGCATCCTTGAACAGTGTCACCAAATATTGACCTGGCATACTCTTTTCTAAGAAAAAACTCCCGAAGGATGTGCCCGCAATTTCCTTCTAACTTCCCAGACCCGCCGCTCGCACCACCCCGAGAAAAGTTTGAGATCAGTTTGAGATCAGTTTGAGATTGGAGTAGGCGTTTCTGAGTCTCCTGCGAGTCCCCGACACGGCCCCGCTAAAACCGATGAGGCTTTAAAAGGCACACTCTGGGCGGGGTTGAGAGCAGCCTTGAGCAGCTGCTGGAAATCTGGCTGCTCATCTGGCTGCCAGCCCGACATGGAGAGGCGGGCAGCGGAGGACACACCTGGAGCCCTGCGGAGAATCCGAGTCACGGGGGGGCCGCCGCCAGGTGAGCGGAGTAAATCTCACTAATTTCTCTTCTGTCAATCTGCTTCAACGAAACTGTTGGTTGCTAGGCCGGTTGCTATGCGCGAAGCATCCAGTTGTAGCACCTGCTGCTGCAGTGCTCCATCCCAGAGCTCTGGCTCCGATCAGAACAGCTGAACTTGCATGGAGCAACAGCAGCAGCAGCAATTAGTTTTCTGCTTGCAGAAATCTTACTCAAGCAAGCGCGTGAAGTGGCTCTCAATCAGCTTCCACTGGGGGTGGCGGGCGAAACAATGAATCCCAATTTTCCCGGCAGAGCCCTCCCGGCTACTTCGTTACTACTCTTTTAGATTTATTGCATAGCAGAAGAAGCTGCAGCTGCCCTATCGGATATGGCGCACCCATCGATTCAGGCTTTCAGAGGCCAGCCTGTGGTAGGTCGGGCCGTCACTTTCCTCACCTGGCGCGGGGAGGGCGGCGGTAAGTCACGCCCGCGACCGCCCGCCCGTGACAGCCCCTCAGGTCAAACAAAGGCCTCATCGATTTCCGGGCAAAATGGGCGCGAGGAAGAGGGTTTGGGAGTCTGAGGAAGTGAGAAAAGGCGCAGGAAGAAGCCCTTGGGCATTGTTCTACCAGCAGACCTCAGGTGTCCCTACCTCGGAGGGTCGATCAGCCATGACTCACAGGAGCAACCTCGTGCCACTGTCAGGCTCGCAGTACCAGGAGCTGCTGCAGAGCGAGCAGCCAGAGCGGCGGCAGCAGCAGCAGCCCCCGCGCCTTGGCAAGGATGTCTTCGTGGTTTTCTGGGGCCGGCAGTTCGAGTTCCGCGTCAACGGAGCCCAGCCGCCGCCTTCGTCATCAGCTCGGTACGACGCAAGTTCGAATCCGACACCTCCGGCCAGACCGGAGGCGCAGCGGCTGCCGCACCTGGCCTTCGCTCCGCCGCCACTCGCCTTAAGTCTGGCACCGACTGCCACGACTGACGCTGTCGCTGCTCTGCAGCAACGTCAAAAACGACGGCAGCGTCGTCAGCGGAGAAGCACAGGCACATCGGAAGACCGAGGTGGCGACAGCGACGGAGGCGGCGTCTACTTGTCAGCATCGACAGCCTTGGCGGCCGGACAAGCTCAGCTTCCGCGCCTGCCGATGGCACGGGCGCGTTCGCTGCCCACCGGCTCGGCGCCATCCGCAACGACCACCTCCGGCTCGACCGCCATGTCGAAGCTGCCGTATGTTGCTGCATCCCAAGAGCACTCCCAGCTGTCGCTGTGGAACGCTGTTCGGCCTGTACGGCAGCAACACCAGCAGCAACACCAGCAACAACAGAAGCAGCAGCAGCAGCAGCAGCAACAGCAGCAGCAACATAAGTTTCAGCCACCAAGCGAGACACAGGCGGCTCAGTTGCAGTCTGCTCAGCCAGGGCAGCTGGAGCTGCAGTTACAAAACTCTCAAGCCGCCGAGGCAGCTGAAGCAACGTCGGCAGCCGCCCTAACTACTGATAAACACCAAGCAAGGTTGTCACCGCCGCTACCGCCCCCACCGCCTCCGTCGCCGCCGCCGCTGCCGCCGCAGCCTCCAGCGCAGCTCTCACCGCGCAGACCTCGCAGCTCTATCAGCGACCGCGGCCGGACCACCTCCGCCCAGCTGCTGCGGCGGCTTCTGCGGGGCTGCGACCTGAGGCGGCTGCCCCAGCTGCCGAGTCGCGTTGTTCGCATCTTCACCAGCTCCACCTTCACTGGTCAGTTGCAGTGGCCGATTGCGGGCCGTTGACATGCTCAAAGAGTGCTAAACTTTGACACGGCCTTCTCTCCACATGCATCGCTCCCTAGGCCTGCCATTAATAAGCGAAAAAAATCTGGAAAGTAACAGTATGAAAATATCCCAAGTCCCACAAATAATTCTAATAATAATTGCAGGAGAGCTGTGGGCAATGGCACATCATTTAGTGACAGCCGAAACGCTGCCAGCGAGGAGGCACTTCTGCCCATTTCACTGACTCCTAAGCACACACACACACAAATAGCCTTCCCCCTCCCAAATCACACTGACCTGCCGCCAGCCTTCCCCCTCCCAAATCACACTGACCTGCCGCCAGCCTTCCCCCTCCCAAATCACACTGACCTGCCGCCAGCCTTCCCCCTCCCAAATCACACTGACCTGCCGCCAGCCTTCCCCCTCCCAAATCACACTGACCTGCGCGTTTTCCCTCAGACACGGCAGCCGAGCGCAATGCCTTGATGGAGCGCGTCTATCCCCGCCTGAAGGAGTTCTGCCGCGAGAAGCACGGCCTGGAGTTCCAGGTGGTGGACATGCGCTGGGGCGTCAGGGACGAGGCCACGGACGACCACATGACCTCCGAGCTCTGCCTGCGTGAGCTGCGCGCCTGCCAGCAGGTCAGCGTGGGGCCCAACTTCGTGGTGCTGCTGGGCCAGAAGTACGGCTACCGGCCACTGCCGGCACTGATCGATGCGCGCGAGTTCCGCAGCCTCCTGGACTTCCACCGCAGCCGGGGCTCGCCCGAAGACTCGGAGAGCCTCACTCGGTGGTACCTGTTGGATGAGAACTCGCTGCCGCCTGTCCGCGTCCTGCAGCCCGTTTCCTCAGTGCTGGTGCACTTTGCCAGCAAGGTAACCGAATGCACTTTTATTCTTCCTTGAAAGTAGTTAGGTGTACTATCCAAAAAGGGTGCACTTTTCACTGTGTAATTCAATGCCTTAACGCTTAGTGTAGGCGTGCTAGTGTGCCCAAATCTGACTCTCGCCTCCCTCGTCTCTGCAGGGCATCCAGCGGCTGATGGAGGCGCACCAGAGCGAGTGGTGGTCTACAATGGCCGGCTTACAGCGGCTGCTCCGTACGGCAGCGGATGCTCTGTGCCAAGAGGGCATCTTCAGCCAGGAGCAGCGGCACAACTTCTTCATGTCCGGTGAGGGTGGTGCGGTTGCTATAGTGACGGCAGGGCAATCGATAGAAATGATCAATCCAACCAAACCCATATCAGCTTTCTCACCATGGCAACCACGCAGTGACGGAGCGCGAGAACCTTCATGGCATCCTGACCGCCCAGGACAGCCACCGGCACTGCCTGGCCTTCTTCCGCCACCTGGACGGCATCAACCTGGCCAACTCATCGGCAGCCAGAAACTTCATCGACATGGCTGGGGACGGCGTTGACGAGGAGGCGCAGCTGCTGATGCAGCGACTGCGGGACCGCAGCATCCCGGCCCGCCTTCCCGAGGAGGCCGTCGCCAGGTTCGCCCAGCCCTGGCTGGATCCCACAGGGATCTGCGAGGCGACTCACGCAGGTGGGCTTTGGCTCATTGGGGTCCAGTCAAACACAATTTCACTTTTCTTGCCAATGGCAGATTTCAAATCAGAGAAGAATGCACTTCTCCCGCAGAGTACATTGAGCAGTTCTGCAACACCTTCTACCAACGCGTCGCTGGACTCATTGACCTGGGCGCGGAGCGGAATAAATTGCCCAGTGATGACCCAACAATGGCCGAGGTGCTGCACCACATGCACCTGTGCAACCGGCTCTGTCAGGTGAGGCCAGCTCACACACGCACCTGTGTCATGTGAGGCTAGCTCACACACGCACCTGTGTCAGGGAAGGCCAGCCCACCAATCACACACACGCACCTGTGTCAGGTGAGGCCAGCCCACCAATCACACACGCGCACCTGTGTCAGGTGAGGCCAGCCCACCAATCACACACACGCACCTGTGTCAGGTGAGGCCAGCCCACCAATCACACACACGCACCTGTGTCAGGGAAGGCCAGCCCACCAATCACACACACGCACCTGTGTCAGGTGAGGCCAGCCCACCAATCACACACGCGCACCTGTGTCAGGTGAGGCCAGCCCACCAATCACACACGCGCACCTGTGTCAGGTGAGGCCAGCCCACCAATCACACACGCGCATCTGTGTCAGGGAAGGCCAGCCCACCAATCACACACACGCACCTGTGTCAGGTGAGGCCAGCCCACCAATCACACACGCGCACCTGTGTCAGGTGAGGCCAGCCCACCAATCACACACGCGCACCTGTGTCAGGTGAGGCCAGCCCACCAATCACACACGCGCATCTGTGTCAGGGAAGGCCAGCCCACCAATCACACACACGCACCTGTGTCAGGTGAGGCCAGCCCACCAATCACACACACGCACCTGTGTCAGGGAAGGCCAGCCCACCAATCACACACGCGCACCTGTGTCAGGTGAGGCCAGCCCACCAATCACACACGCGCACCTGTGTCAGGTGAGGCCAGCCCACCAATCACACACACGCACCTGTGTCAGGTGAGGCCAGCCCACCAATTACACACGCGCACCTGTGTCAGGTGAGGCCAGCCCACCAATCACACACACGCACCTGTGTCAGGTGAGGCCAGCCCACCAATTACACACGCGCACCTGTGTCAGGGAAGGCCAGCCCACCAATCACACACGCGCACCTGTGTCAGGTGAGGCCAGCCCACCAATTACACACGCGCACCTGTGTCAGGGAAGGCCAGCCCACCAATCACACACGCGCACCTGTGTCTAGCTCATAAGCCCAGGCATCAAAACCCGCTGATCAAAGTGGAGCAGTTAAAAATCGTTTCCCTCTGCAGGATTTCCACGGCCGCGAAAGCGAGCTCTCGGCGCTGGCCGCCTACTGCGCTGACGACGGCAACCGGCAGCCGTTCCTGGTCTGCGGTGACCCCGGCTCCGGCAAGACGGCCCTCTTGGCCAAGGCGTGCGCCATGGTGAGTTACCGGCTGCTCTGCTTTATTGAGTTCAAAACAACAACAACAATATACGCCAGGTCTCTCCATGGTCCATGGCGTCAGAAGGCATGTTTTCTAGGCCTGGGCGCGAACAAAAGCAGGACCCCCGGCAGTATCCGGGGCGCCGGCGTCGGCTAGCAGGCAGTCGACGAAACGCCGAGTTCGCGCTTGCCCCCGCCGGTAGGGTGCGTTAGTTGAGTTCGTTAATTATAAAAATATCTCATTCGGTTTCCCGCGTCGTCAGGCGCCAGACTGGCTGGCAGGCGGCAGCGTCATCGTCGTCCTCCGCTTCCTAGGCACCTCCCCGGCCAGCAGCTCGCTGCCCGGCCTGCTCTCCGACCTGAACCGCCACCTCGGCCTGCTGTTTGACGATCAGGCAATGTCGCTGGCGGCAGCCTCAATGGCAACCGCCAGTGCCTCAGCCACTGCCGCATCGAACTCGGAGGAGCCGCTGCGGCTAGCGCAGCGATTTCGCCAACTGCTGGACTCCGTCAGACGACAGCCGAAGCGCAGGCTGCTGCTTCTGCTGGACGCTGTCGAAGAGCTGTCCGAGGCGGAGGCGCCAACCACCTGGCTGCCTGATCCGCTGCCACCTGGCGTAAAGGTCGTGGCCTCCGCACTGACCGGCGGGCCAGCCTGCCGCTGTCCGCTGCCGGCCGAAAATCGCCTCTTGCTGGGCCCTCTAGGCGCGGACGTCGCCACCCGGGCTCTGGAAGCCTGGCTGGCCGCGGAGGGCCGTCAGCTGGCTGGGCCGGGTCAGCTCGAGGCATTTCGACAGGCGCTGGAGGCCTGCTCGGAGCCGCTGTTCGTCCGGCTACTTCTAGGCGAGGCTCGACGATTTCGCAGCTACGAGGCGCTGGCGGAGCTGCCTGTCACCGCTGAGGCCGCCATCGACCGGCTGCTGCACTTGGTGGAGGCACGGCACGGACGCCTGCTGGTGTCCCGCGCGTTGGCGCTCATCACGGCCAGTCGGAGCGGCCTGTCCGAGGCCGAGCTCGAGGACCTGCTGTCTCTTGATGACGAAGTCTTGAACGACGTCTTCCAGTACCATCTGCCACCGGTGCGCTAAGCTCTATGGGCATGAAATGTGCCCACCCGGCCTGTGTTTTTCTGTTTTTCTTGATTCGCCAGCCATTGTGCTCTCACCCCGCTTGATTAGGTGCGTCGCCTGCCGCCGTTGCTGTGGTCGCGAGTTCGCGCAGAGCTGCCAGGCCTTCTGGCCGAAGCCGAGGCTGATGGCGCCTCCGTGCTGCGCTGGCACCACCGGCAGTTCCGCAGCGCCTGCGAGCGGCGCTACTTCCGCAACATTAACTTCCTGGCCGACGTGCACGGAGCCCTGGCCGACTACTTCCTGGGTCGCTGGGCTGGGGTACGGGCCTCTGCTGCTGACTAAAACTGCCTTAGGGAGTCACTAGTGAGATGCTGAAGTCCCAGAGAGCCAGGGGTTGCTGAGCAGTAAGCAGGGATTGAGACGCCTGCGCCGTCCACCCGCCCATCCAGGTGGCGAAGCCGTTCAGCCACAGCGAGCTGCAGCGCCAGCGTTTCGGCATCCCAGTGGAGGCCGCCGAATCCCGCAGTGACCGCCGCGTGGCTCCACAGCCGCTGGAGCTGCGGGACGCCGCAGGCCGGCTGAGCCGCTACAACCTGCGCAAGCTGGGTCAGCTGCCGCACCACCTGCTGAGGGCTGGCAGACTGGCCGAGCTGCGCTCCGAGTGCCTCTTTAACTATGACTTTCTGCACGCCAAGGTGGCCGCCTGCCCACTGAGGCACCTGCTGGCTGACCTGCAGGAAGCCATGGAGGCCGCTGGAGGTGGGCAGTTTGCACCTGTATCTCAAAATGTGCTGCTTTGTTGCCTGCTACAGGTGTGTGCCGCCCCCAACTGACTGCCCTCACTCCAGGTGTGTGCCGCCCCCAAATGACTGCCCTCACTCCAGGTGTGTGCCGCCCCCAACTAACTGCCCTCACTCCAGGTGTGGGCCGCCCCCAACTGACTGCCCTCACTCCAGGTGTGTGCCGCCCCCAACTGACTGCCCTCACTCCAGGTGTGTGCCGCCCCCAACTAACTGCTCTCACTCCAGGTGTGGGCCGCCCCCAACTGACTGCCCTCACTCCAGGTGTGTGCCGCGAGCTGCTGCTCCTGCGCGAGTGCCTGCGGCTGTCCGCCAGCTCCGTCTCCGAGCACCCGGACATGCTGGCCGCCCAGCTCATCGGCCGGCTACTGCCGTTCGCCGACCGGCACCCGACTGTGCGGCGGCTGCTGCTCGACTGTCGGCACCGCGGTGTTGCCCACTGCGCCCTCGTGCCGGCCCACCAGTGGCTGCCGGCGCCCTGCGGCCCGCTGGAGCACTCGCTGGAGGGCCACCAGTTCGCGCCCTGCGGCGTCGCCGTCAGTCCAGACGGTCGCCAGATAGCCTCGCTATCCAGCGCACTGCTGCAGTGGGACCTGCGGTCCGGGGAGCTGCTGCGCCGGCTTTCGGTGCCCGGACTGCGCGGCCTCTGCCTGGCCATGTGCGCCTGGGGAGACAGGTGAGCGAGCCTTAGTGAGCCGTGTGCTTATTTCCGCTGTTTCAGTCTCTGAGACCAGTCTCTGAACAAGGCAAGTGAAAACTTCACAAGCCAAAAAGTCAGCTTACTATAAGTAGAAAATCGGTAAATAGAAGAATTTTTGTCTGAGCTTAAAAGACAATCTGGCATCCGAAAAATGTATTAGTTCATGACTACCTTCAGGTAACAGTGAAGCAACTGGCTCCCATCTGAATCTCGCAATTCCAGGTGCGTTGCGGCCACTAGCCACGGGCAGGCGGTGTTCGCCAGGTTCTCGGAGGCCCGACTGCGCTGCTTGGAGTCGCCGCTCGGAGCCGAAGAGCCGCTGCTGGGCGTGGACGCCGCCCGGAGCTGCTGCGCACTGCATTCTGCCAGGCGCTGGGCGCTGCTAGACTGGGACGGCGATAAGCGGCTGGCAAGCGGGGATTTGCGGAGCCTCGGCTGCGGCACCGATGAGCAGCTGGCGCGGCTGCGGCTGCCTGCTGAAGCTGACGGCCGATGCAGCTTCGTCGCCGTCTGTCGTGTCGCTGGTGGGCGGCAGCTGCGACTGCGCGACGCTGCCGGACTTGGGCGGCAACCTATCGAGGTCGGTGGCTGCGTTGCCTTCTCGGATGACCTGCTGCGCGCCTACGCACCCGTCGGGGAAGTCGTGCGGCTGCTGGAGCGGCCGGACACCGACTGCGAGTTTCGCCCAGTTGGCGAGCTCGACTACAGCGACCGCCAGCAGCGGCCACCGCACGGGCTGCTCGCCAGTCATTGTGGCGGCCTTCTGGCTGCATTGTGGCCCACTGGATTTGCCCTGTGGCATCTGCGACACCCGGAGAGGCGGCGGGTCTGCGCCAACCTACCTGAGGGCCTGCGCTGCCTGCCAGGTCGGGATCCGACTCGGGCCTGCGCCGCCTTCAGCCCAGACCTCCGGCTGCTGTTGGCACCAGTGCGCCACCTTCTGCTAGCCTTCTCCTGCGCCACCGGCGCCTGCATCAAGCGGCTTGAGGGCCACTTCGGCCGCATTCTGGCCGTGGAGGCGGTGACAGCGGGCAACCGGGCCGTCACCGCGGCAATGGACCGCACGCTGAAGGTTTGGAATTTGAGCGCTGTCACGGCGCGCCAGTTTCCGCTGCCCAGGGCGGATTACCCGATCGAGGCTGTGCGTGTGTCCCAAGATGGTCGGACCGCCCTGACGTGGGGTCGAGGAGGCGCAACGGTTTGGGACGTCGCTGCCGGGTGCCGCCTGTTGCGACGCCTTCCATGCGCTGGCGGGGCGGCCGCCGCGGCCGGGTCAAGCCTTTCCGCCGTCCGCGAAGCGGCTCTGGCGCCAGACGGCTCAATCGCCGTGGTAGCGGAAGCCCGAAGGCTGGCGCTTTGGCTCAGTGCCGAGGGTCGCTTGCTCCGCGAGCTGCCTGTCAGCGAGCCATCGGCGCTGACCTTCAGCCCTGACGGCGGCCTGCTAGTTGTGGTTGATCGGCTACGCCTGCGCTGCCTGTCGATTGCCCAGCTCGATGCCCAGCCGCTATGGCAGTTGGACCTACTGCAGCAAGAGTCGCCTCTGAAGCCGTGTTTCTGGCCGGATGCGGTGGGCAGCAGTTTGCAGGTACCACTGGGGTTGCTGCTACCAGTTCTTGTGTCTGGCCAGCAGCTGAGTCTGCGCCTTGTGGACCCTTTAACTGGCGCTATCTGCGAGAGCGTCCGAGCCCGTCTGTCGGCAGTTGTCGGCATTCAGACCTCAGTGCAGCCGCTGAGCGGCTGGCCGGGCTGCCTCGCCGTGTCGCCGGACTCGCGTCAGACCATGATTGTCGATTTCCGTACGGGCCGAGCCCTGCGCGCCTTCCCGGACTGGGACGGCACCGCCACCGCGGACGGTCGGCTCGGCCTGGCGGCGCCAGCGGCCGGCGGCCTTCGCCTGCTGGACCTCCGGAAATCCGCCGGTGACCCGCCCGCGTGGCTTCTTCGCCGGACTCCAGCCGACGGTGTGGGCAGTGTGGGCATCTCGGCGCTGACGCCGGACGGTCGGCACGCTCTGCACCATCGGGCAGCTCGAGGCAGCCTGCGGCTCGTTAGACTTGCAGACCGAGCCCTCCTGGCCGAGTTTCGTCCGTCCGCTGAGTTGCTTTCGCTCGCCTGTCTGTCCGACTCTCATGGTGTGCTCTGCGGGTGCGCGGACGGCTCGCTTACATTGCTGTTCCTACCTGTGAGTGCTGGCAGTTCTTCAGGCCATCAAACAGAGCACCAGTCAACAAAGCCACGAGCGATCAAGATGCCTTCGAATTTCAGCCTCGGCAAGGCCGCTGCGACTTCACATGGCGCCGCACTGTGGGCTGTCTGGTTTCTGTGCCGTCTGCGCTGCTTGAGGGTTGGCTGGCGAGGCCGTCTGCCGGGCGGATGATTCTATTATATACGTAGCTAGCTTCTTCTAGCAAGTACTAATTCAGAGCTCATACGTATAAACAACGCATATTCAGCGCATTAGTCGCGAGTGTAAAGCGCAAATTTGCGTGGCAAATCAAGCGCGTATTTTTATTTATCGGTGGGATTCGCGAGTAAAATATACACGTTTTTGAAGAGGATTAACGTGCGGAAATGTGCGAATACAGCACAGAAACACGCAGCTTATATGAGCATATAATTATAGACATAGTCTTATATATATCTATAGATATATATATTTTACTATATTTCTAGAGTAATATGCGCAAGGGTTTTAAGCTTAAAATGCGTGGTGCCTGCGCATAGATTGTGCTTTGAATACGAGTGCGTAAAAATTACTTAAACGTCGAAGTACGGCGCATATTTTGCGCAAGGCTTTGACTCGTTAAAAGTATTTATACCTATATTTATTTATGCATTCTATCGCCAATTTCTAAATATAATTAAACTTTTAATTTATTTTTTATAATTTTAATTTTAATTTATTTACACCTGCCCTGATTAAGCCAGATGTGCTGCCGACAGCACAGTGTAATAAAATGAATTTCCTAGCTGGAGCGTGAGGAATTTAAAGCTAGCGACTATTCACTATTCACCGGGGTCGGTGTGCTACCAATCGTTTCAATAGCAGCAGGGAATCTGGAATTAAATAGTGTTAGAGACTGTGGTAGCGAGCGAAGCGGAATAGATAAGCGATGAGACATGAGTGTTCCTCCGGCCCGGCGAAACTCCCAATGAAAAAGAATAACACGGTATGAACGCGAAGACTCGAATAATTTGATTGGGAGTGAGTTAATCGGCTGTGAGTAAGATTCCAGATACGAATAGGAATTACTTTGAATATCGTTTACTTGACTTAAAAGTTACATTGACAGAATAAGGATGTTCACACGGAAATAAATTATAGCGCGCTCACAGTGAGAAGCAAAGTTTGGTCTAACACTTTGGATATAACAATTTTACTAAAACTGGCCTAATCCGCGCCCTACTCTTCCCGAGAGGCTCCGGTTGTCTCTGCTTTCAGCGCTGCCCCGACAGATCCTATCGGTTGGCACTCCTTCTGCCTGACGGCGGAGTCTCCGAAGAGAGCACGTACTGACTTCGACAACACCAAGCGCCTATCTAGACCACCCTTGTCAGCGGCGCACTCTCAAGACGCGTAGCGCCGAAAGCTACCTAACTGAACAAGCGGAGTGTGGTCGGGCGGGGAGGGACAAAACAAGTGGACTAGTTGCACGCGCTTCTCACAGTGTGAGGCGAATTGCGGAGAACAATAATTTGCACGTGCTTCTCACAGTGTGAGGCGAATTGCGAAGAACGATAAAAGTCACTGCAAAAACACGCTTCCTTTTATAGAGTCATTTTAACCCCAAATTAGGTCGATCGGCGAGGTGGATGCCTGGCTGTAGCTTGAGCCAAGGTGACAAATCACAGTAGACTTGCGACCGCCGTTCTGAGCCCCGGGGTCGCTTCTTGCCGAGGGTAGACAGGTAGTGAGGCCGGGTCGCTCGCTGATTGGCTGGGACTGTAGCCCAGGGGTAGCGCTCGCGGGGTGGTGGGCGTCCGTTCCCCCGGCTGGTCCGGCCCGGCTTGGCGTGGGTGACTTTTAGCAAAAAACACGTGTCTAAAAAAAATAAGTACTGAATAATAACACGGGGAGATAGAAAGGCAAACAAGCTGACACTACAACAGACGCAGCTATTGCGTGGCGCATCTGAAACTGAAGAAATGCAGAGTTAATTGTCTTGTTAAAGTACACAAATTGTCCCAATGTAGTCGGGAATCGAACCCCGACCCCCAAGTCGTGAGTCTGACGCTATAACCAATAGGCTACAACCCCCATAAAAGTGATGAATCATTAAAAATAATGCATTTAATAATTTCGTTAAAAGCACGCTGAAAAAACATGGACTAGTTCAGCTAAATCATTTTAAGAATTTTAAGAGGCTGTGCTAGTTTATGACACATTCCTTTCGAGACTTGCGCTACCAAAAGCCGTTTTAAACAGTGCAGTTAAACAAAAATTAGTGCGTCATTTTAACCTAATAAATTTTTCGCTTCAATTAACGTGATTATATTTTAATCAGAATAAAAAAATATTTACAAGTTTTGCGCAGATAGTAAACTCTGCTACATCACATTTTTCGGTTTTCGTTTTCTGATTTTTGAATGTGTGGATCGAACGGCTTGCTAATTTACTTATGGGTTACTCTGCCTAGAAGAATTTAACTGGAAAATGTCACACGTATTATAAAGTTATTTATAATAAGCCTGTACAACTTACGTTTTTATTCACACAAGCAGGTCATTTAGAGCCGACAAAATCTACAGGTATGCCTAAGTCAAATCAATTGAACAAATAAATTTAAATTACAAGAAGCATTTAATTTTTTTCTGTAACATTGACTTTATTTGATGCTACTGACTGAGGTTGAGAAGAGTTCTATAATTATTTGCGTGCAAGTAGCTAATTCGCTGTATCAAAAATTCAAAATATTTTAAGCTTAGCCATACAGAGTTTGCTTTGAATAATTATATTTTTTACACTATAAACTTAACCCAAATAACCAATAAATTTTTTTAGTCAATAGTTTTTTCTTATCAATGACAAATAAATCCTAACTTATTGTTTAAACAATGTAGTTCATAATAAACTATCATTATTCAAGTAGTACAGTATCTAGAATTTAATCTAGATATGTTTTAATGTATTGTTCCACTTTTATTATTTGTTATTCAATAGACAACTTATATCAATAATTTAGACTTTGCTCTGGGTTGTAGTGTCCATTAACAAAAACTATTGCATTGATTGATTAAACTCAATACTTATAAGTTAAACTCAATATTTAACAAGTAGCATGATTATAGCCAGGTACAAAAATGGGATGGTGGATAAATATATTAAAAATTTTGCATGCTGGATGACAGCAGAATAAGTGAGTATAAAAACTGATTATGAATAAATTAACAAAAAAGTATGGCAAGGTACACATACCTGCCTTAATTAAAGTCAACAATGACCATCCCATCACCACAAATAGAATATCTTTTTTATAATTAGACTAGAGTAGTGGCCAACACTATCTGTTACTGAAAATATTTTTTGTCAGGCATATGAAGGATCCAAGGCTCAAATTGCAATACATGAAAAAAATCCTTATATATTGTGTTAAAATTTTTTTTTAAGATACTAAAATTAACTTCTTTCGTTTTTGTAATAATTTTTTGGAAAATTGAAAATCTATAGTCTAACCAAGGTTATCATCAACAATACTTTTAGGTGCCTAGTCCTTAGTGATGGACTGCAAGCACCAAATAAGCAAGACCTGTTTAAGCTGCAATCGATCACAAATACCATTCTATGCAGTTTTTTGTGGCAAGTGCAAAGCAAAGGACAACTTCCTAGTCACTTGTCAAGTCTGTGGTTCTGGTCATCTAAGAAATTGCAATCACAACCCATTGCAATTATGGAAGAAAGTTTGCAGTAATGAAGAATGTTTAGAATCAATAAGTCTGGATGATGATTGCTGCATCATGTGTGCGAGCAGCTGCAACTTTAAAATGGATCTGCCCTTGCAGGTTGGCGATGTACAACTGTCCCTTTCTGCACATGAGACTATGCCTAGTGATAAAACAGCTAATAGCAGCCAACCAAGTTCGAGTGCCAGTCCTGGCAAACGGCTTCTTA